>OU611954.1:6290000-7540000 GCA_914767545.1 Sesia apiformis | reverse complement strand
AATATTATTTTTTTGTTTCAGATATTGGCTCTACATTTTAATTTCAAAATTGCCTCGTAGCTTTAAGGTAAGTAATATATTACATTCTACCATTTATTACTACATTCACTGCAGTACGTTTACTATCTGCTCAAGGGCGTCGCCAGCCATCGCCAGCCAATGGGCTAGGTGGTGGGGGGCAAGATGAGAAAGAGGATGGGAAAAATATGAATTGTAGGTACAAACACAAAATTTCTCGAATCTCTAGAGGCAACTGGCCTCCCCTGCCCTCCTCCCCCCTGGCGAAGTGCTTGTATCTGCTGTCATTATTAGAACATAATTAATTTAAATGGAAGTTATGATTTTACTACAAATAACTTACACTGTCTTTTTCATTTGTAATAATTTTATTAATCACAAAAGGCGTAATCATCCTTATAGATGACACATTGCAGATAATATTTTTAAATTGCAGTGCTATAAACAATAATAAAATTGCACTGCACCATTAATCTTTAGCAACCTAATATGCGCCATCTATCGAAGCTAAATGGAAGCATCTGATTCAAAATATTCCTGTTGAGTGAGAGGGATAGCTACGTTTTGATCATCATTCAATTCAATTTCATTCATTTTCATTCAGCCATCTATTTCTGTGAATAGGATGTAGACGTCCGTAAGCATTAACCTATTTATACATTAGTTTTTTTTTTGTAAAATAAACCCCCATGAATTTTATCAAAATCTTTCCACATTTATTCTACACGATAGTGATATGATGCTCTGAAGTCTGAGTATTAAGTATCTTTTCCCTTCCGGTTAGCCAGCACAGGTACGCTGGACATCCCGCGTTGATTTTACAAATTATCTACAAGTTTTCAACTGTTTCAATTAATTTTCTTGTTTTTCAGATATCATCACGATGGCGCTAATATTGAAATATATAAATGACATGCATATGTTTATGGACAAATATGGAGGTGAGTAATATTCAAATTCTTAGCATAATCTTATTGGTTACCCATTCCCAATCACTGATAAATAAACATTTATTGCAACCGAGTCATGGTGTCTTCTAAATAAAAAAAATGTTTCGATATGTGCTAATTAATTATTTAGAATAACTTCCTAGAATATTAGTCATTTGGTTTAGCTATAGCAAAATCTTCAAATAATCTTAATTCTCTTGGAAGTTATCAAACTGTTAACGATCATCTGGTCACAAATGCTTTTGATCTAGTAATGAATATCATATTAAAAGCTGTTCATGTACAATCTATCATTGTTTGTCCACCTGGATTACTGACCTACACAACTTAGGCCAGTGTGACTCAAAGTGCAATCATAACAGTGTTCCAGCCAGTTGTCTCACAAGTTTATTTATAGCTGACCCATTAAACAACGGAACTTTGAAATTGTGTGCTACAGTTGTATAATCTATTTACAAAATCAATATACTGATACCTATATTCAATTAAAAGTCAGCATTATTACCATAACATCTACAAAGTGGTCATAGATACATATATATTAAATATTATTTCTTTTAAATTTTACAGATTCACGGACTAACAAATGGTTCCTGATGAGTTCACCATTCCCCACTTTAATATTATGTCTAAGTTATGTGTATCTAGTCAAGGTAATTAATTCTAAATTTTCTTTTTGATTTCATTCTGGGATATATATCTCCCATTACTTTATTAGAAAAATTGTATATAGAGGAAAATGCATAAAAACCATTCCAGTTCATATAATCTAATTTGTTAATATTGTTTAATTATACTTAAAGATATACATTCAGCTTAAACCTAGATAAGTTTAATATTATAATTCACAATTTATTTTTCAGGTTTTAGGACCACGGTTTATGCAAAACAGAAAACCATATGAATTAAAAAATTTATTAATAATGTACAACTTTTTACAAGTAATCTTCAGCACATGGCTCTTTTATGAGGTACGAAAGTTTACATGTTATAGGGTAATGTTAATGTTACATAAGAGTATAATTGGAATGCAGTGAAATACTGTTCCCATATTCAGTGAGTTAATTGTTACTTGCTCAATTCTATTGTTATGTGTAACTGTACTGTATGTTGTTATTTGTTGCTCTTTCAATAATACAGTAATAACAATTATTAAAACAACTGTGTTCATAGAGACATTAATAAGTATAAAATTCAGATTTTTGAAGCATTTTGAATCATCATAGAAGAAAAATATATATGGTGTAATCTATGACTAATTAATAACTTGTCATTTTAAAAATTTATAATGATAATGACTCTTTTTTAGAATCCTCTTTTTATTCTGTCAAGAAAATATATCTTAATTAAAATATATCTTTATTAAGCTCTTGAATTTTGTATTCTTCCTACAGAAAAAGGTCTAATTAAGTTTTCAGTTTTAAATTTTTTTTATAGAGCTAACAGTTACAAGTGTGCACACTTTTTTACTTGTATTATTTTTATTTATAGTATATAGGGTAAGCTAATAAGCATAATTAGTGCTCATCCAGGTAAATATTTTAATGAATGTGTCCATATTGTATTAAATCCACGACCCTTGCAGCTATTTTTTAATAATTCACTAATCTAACAGTTGTTTTATCAGCTATCCTAAACTATAAGCAGGTATTCTAATGACTAATATGAAGAACGTCCTGAAGTATCCAGCACTGTTTCACATTCCCTTTATCTTTTGTATAATGAATGAATGAAGCAGGCTCTCTAGCAGCACTAAAGATTTTTGTAAGTGTCCTCTATTTTGAACAGCAACAAGTTGAGTCGAGCAAACTAATATTGAGTTATGTTGTTCCCTTTAATGCTTTCTAGAAAAATCCTGACAGGTGCAGTGCGATCACACAATACAATGAAATTATGTGTTCATACAAGTATACAGTGAAGTGCTTAATTTAATTTAAAAAATATCTATTGAGAGCACGCATTTACCTATTCAAAGCATAAAAGCATGATTAATTATAGTTAATAAGCATGGTTTCCTAAAATGTTGTTTTGAAATATCCCGCCCAGTGCTTGATGGGGGGCTGGCTGCAATATTACAGTTTAAGATGCCAACCCGTGGACTACTCAGACAATCCCATAGCGACAAGAGTAAGTGAGAGATGATACGGCGTAAGGATTATGTGCCGAATCAACTACTAACCTTTCTCACTGTATATAAACATTGTATGCTATCATGTTGTACATAGATTATGGTGTGATTTGCATGGCAGTTTCCTTAGTGCTTATTTCCATTAATTGGTCATATTATTTACAAAATTAATTTTATTTTGATATAAAACAATAAGTATCTAAGTATTTAGTACTTTGTCGTGTTAATAATAATATTTAGATCAAAAATTTTTAAATATGAACATTTTGGAAACTGCACTCCGAATTAAATAAAGGTTATTCAACATCTATGATTTGATAAGTGTTGAAAAATCTTTCTTCATTTCAGAATAATGATTCGCTGTCGCAGTATTTCGGTAGACTTGCTACAAAGTTCAAAGTTAGTCGATAATTTTGAATAGTAAAACTGCGCGTTTTCTTTACACAGATCAGTAATACTAAAATATGCGCAATTAATTGAACCTGTAGCATCTCAAAATAGAAATAAACTCTATTCCTCTACTGTTGTACTGCATTAAAGTGTATTTCTACCTAGCGGCTAAGTCTAACATGAGTATCATTTTTGTATATTTATTATTTATACATATAAAATGTGACCTTACAGTTGATCATGCGCCGTTATTAACCTGTTATTGATAACGACATGTGCGAGCATGCTCTGTAAATATCCGAGTGACAGGGGCCGGTGTCGGTGTATTGTTTCAGATCGGGGCCTCAGGCTGGTTCACAGGCAGGTATAACTATCACTGTCAGCCGGTGGACTACTCGAAACATCCACAAACGATGAGGGTGAATTACAAATTATTACGTTTCCCCAATCCTCTTTAAATTAATGTTTTATATGTCACGACTTGTCTCTAACATTGAATAGTCACGACTTTGTGTCTAACACCCACCTATCTATTCACAATAATTAAGATTAGAGCATTCTGTAAATTATTTATGTGAAAAAGTTTCAGCTTTGAAGAGGTCTCACTCGAGCCTCAATACAGCTGAACGCACTGATAATTTTTCCTGTTTTAATCCCTACAAGTGCACAGACTGACATTGCGCATCGACTAATTACTAGTTAACATAGCACTCCAGTATGTGGTCTTCATTACCATCACCAAGCATATTGCATTTACAAGCTCATTTGTACATTACTTAACTGACTGTATTGTTTTAAAGTATTGCAAAGCCTAATAAATAACTTATAATTTATGAATATTGCAATATATTTTAAAACTTCACATTACATTTACACTCTCATCGTTATAAAGGTACTTGCATACATGGTGTAGTTAGTTATTCATCAGCATCACTTACATTTATTATCACTTCTAACTATTTTTTAATTTAGAATAAATGCTGTACAAAGTTATTTTATAGCTTATATTTAGAAGAAACAGTGAAATAAATTGACTTTATTATGCATATTATTATAATACTTGCGAAAGAATGACATTTTTATAAATTTTTCAGATGGTTCATGCGTGCTGGTGGTACTATTTCTCTAAATTCACTGAATTCTTTGATACGGTGAGCAACAATTATTTTATCATTGAATGACTAATTTCTAGGATACCATTGAATTATTATTTTTTCAACACAAACGTGAGCTTGTTTTAAATTGTATAAATTTCTTAAAGTAATCAGATGCATATCCGCTGATAGCATAGGGAGACATCTATTCTCGACTCATTCGTGAAATCGTTAATGCACATCCTCGATCCGTCCTACTGAGTTTCTATTTATGTACTGTTTTTTTTTAATTATCACTACCTCGACATTGAAAGAAAACATCCAGAGGAAACATTGAAAGAACCCGCATGGGATTTAAAAAAAAAAATTGAGCATATGAAAAATGTGCATTCAAATGAGTACAGAGTATAATGAGATAACTGATAAGTCAAATCGTTTATTCCATTATACTCTCTCTTTAATGGGATGGGATATGAAGTAGGGAATTTAATGGGATGAGAAATCTCTATTATACCATTTTATTCGTCACACGATGTGATGGACTGGAATATCTCACTCACTTCCAAAACACGTACGGTGCGGTGCGCTTATAAAAATATTGAGCAATTTTACGTTCGATTCATTTGAAAGAAGAGACAGCGATTAAGTACCAAATATAAATTGATGAGTTAGATTTGCAGCGAAAATTGCCCTTATATTTTAAACATGTCAAATTGAAACTCAATTTGAAATTCTCAACCATAATACGGCAGTCTTCTTTAATATTTAACTTCAACGGAGAACTTTAATATAACAGAGACACTGTTTATCGTCAGATCTTCTTCGTGCTTCGGAATAAGTTTGACCACGTGTCAACCCTCCACGTGATCCATCACGGCGTAATGCCCATGTCGGTTTGGTTCGGAGTCAAGTTCACGCCCGGAGGCCACTCCACTTTCTTCGGCCTGCTCAACACATTTGTACACATCATCATGTACACCTACTACATGCTCGCAGCCATGGGACCTTCCATGAGAAAGTACCTATGGTGGAAGAAGTACCTGACTACATTACAAATGGTAAGATTTTCTGAGACTATTATTTGAATATGCGTACTACCAAATGATGTACTTTGGAAAATTGTTTACATTATATTGTTATCCCATGCGTGTAAGCTATCCGACGAATTAGGTCCTAAACAAAATTTGTGTAAGTGTATTGATGTACATGCATTTAATAATAAACTTCAGCATTGCTTTAATTTTTTGATTTCTTTAATTTACTGATTTGATGTGAATTATTCAAGATTATTTGGTCACTATCATCAAACTACAGCCAACTCAGCTGTAGTTTGGACGGGATCCGCTTCTGCAATCGCCCTCAATTCCTCGTTGTTTTTTATAATGGGTGGTAGAAAGGGGAGTGTCAAGCAGATAGTAACTGTATGATGTATACGCCACGTGTAAGTTCTAAAATCACTAATTCCTTTTTTTTCTATCCAGATCTAAACTATTCACTACTTGACCAATCAATGGAGCGTTCGCACAAATACAAATTCCTTTTACCTTATTCAGTAAGCGGTTAGGCAGGTAGTTCTATAATCTTATATTTTGCCAACCCTAAATATAATATTGTGGAACAAACTTATTAATTCAGTTAGAGCAACGAAAATAAACTTTAATATTACCGTAACAACTCGTTAGGTCCCGGACGCAAAAAAAAATTGTAATCCTGCGAACACTCGGTTGGCCAGTGCTTTAATACCCGAGAGAAAACCAGCTTTATCGGATACCAACTTTAAACCACGGCTGGAAATAGCTGGATATTACCTGAGAAATTGGATAAATTTCACTTCTTACACGAAATATATTTTCAAAATAATAACAGATTTCAGTAATACTTTCCCGAATATGCATCTTATATAACAGAGAAAATCGCAACAAAATCGGATTAGCAGATAGTTTTCGAAATTAATACGTACAAACAGACATTCTTTAAACGTATCTTTGAATTGACTGATTTATATGATAAACATCGACTTGAATACATTCAATAAATCCAATTAGCTGTCTAATGTAGATAGTAAATTATGTTAGACAGCAATATTGACTGAAACATGTTTCTTAATTAGGCAATTTATCATCTTTATTTTATAATTATAATTTTATCATCTATCATACATTACAATCTATATATTATCTTAATTCATCTTTTCAATTAATAGAATTAAAATATGATAAGCAGTTAATTGATAATATAGAGTTTAAGTGTTTCATTATCAACCGATAAAATGACTAAGATTATATTATGTATTAATTCCGGTGCCCTGATACAGTATTTAAAAAAAATAACAAAGAATTCTCTATTCATAAAGGTTATTTCACAGAAATTGGTATTAAATCTCTGTGGGTTACTTGTAAAGGCTCAAAATTTGTATCTGACATATTAAAATAATCCATGCCTTCTAACACGCCATTTTCTAAAATTCCAAACTTGGATCCGAATGTGAGTTGAATGAGTGGAATTGAATTCATACCTATACACAATCACTTGGCGCTTCGAGTTAACCCAGTTTAGTGGTGGGTAATCAAGACTTCTCGGAGTAGTTTAACTCACTTAATTCTACTCCGCTTGCGGATACAACTCCTCTTAATTACTCCTTAACTCTTTTGATTCACCTACATATATTTTATAAGAGTCCGAGAGCGTTTCATTCCCTTTGCATAATGATCGTTGCATAAGTAGAGGTGAGTTGGATTAGTTAAAAACGATACCTGTTCCACCTAATACTAGTATTTAAAAATGCCTAATACGAATACTTTGTATTTGGTATGGCCGGTATCGGTTGACGATATTCTATATTCTATGTGGATTAGGTAGGAAGTATTCGACCCGATATGAAGTACGAACAATACATGAATGTTCCATTCCTGATATAAATATTAGGTAGATTTTTATTCATTTCGCGACTGGCAACCGATACAAAAAGTAAAGGTAAAATATATTAGTGTGCGTACTGTGTTTATTTTGTTTAGATACATATTTTAATTACATAGCATACAAACGATCGTGTGAATCATATGAATGTGAGATTAAAAGGTAAAAAGTCGTATAGAATAAATTAGAATAAAAAAATCTGAGGCAGGCCTATCCGTACTAGGCCCGTATACTGAATTATGGCTAGGCTAGGGATGAATCGATACTACTAAGTATGTACTCTGAAAATAATAAATGTGTCGCGGGTCACGCACGGTGCTACTCCAACAGTCAAGTTCAAGGTCAAAGTGCACTAAACAAACAGTAGTTTGTTTAGAATTAAGTCCTAACTTTTTGCAATAAGTCATACTTTAGTAGAAAATGTAGTAGCAGTGTACTTTTTTCGTGGATCTCAACAGAAACAACTCGAACGACATTTTTGTTGCCTCTCAACTAATATGGGAATAGTGAGATGTTTGCGGTTCATATGCCTCGATAAATTACTAGTTAACCCCCGTGCCATATTCAGTGTTTGCGAACAATAAACACATTTCACATTATTTATTACACACATTACATTACACATTATTTTCTATTTGATTAAAATGGTCCCATATGAGACTTCGCTTCTTCCTGAGTTGCAATCGGTCACTCATTGTCTCGGTATTATCAAAAAACTGAACTATGTAATAAAGAAGTAACTAAATATACAAACTAATTACAATATGTACTCAAAATTAATCTATTCGCTAAAACACTTTAATTTAACACCGTATAATTTAATTTAACTTTTACACCGTTATATTTGGTTTACTTCTTCAGAGAAAACACAACAAACGCATGCAGAAAATGACGGTTTAGTCCGCAAATAAATTTAGACGAGATGATCGCTAATCAGTCGAAATAGTCGAGACATAAAATAACAATGCATAATTGATAATGTTATCTATTCTAAGTCCCAAATATGTATTTGAATAATAACAGGGATATCGCTTGAAGTATGATTAGTGGTGGAGTGAACTGGAATGTGCTAAAGAAATGTAAACATAATCAAACTATCTATGATAAGTATTTGAGAAAAGCGTACAACGTATCTTGATCGAGCAAATTTTAATCTCATTTTCTAATTCATAAGAAACGTTTTTCACTGCTCGTAAAACGAAGGGGGGCTCTTACAGGAGCGTCGCGCGCGTACGTATTTGAAAGAACTACTCCCTTGCTTTCACACACAGCTCATGCTATCGTTGCATCTCGCTTTTGCTTGGACTTACGAAACGTCAAAGGAATAAATAACTTCTCGGGGTTAGTAGCAGTTCGGTGGAGCAATTAAGGGTTTCTGCTCCGCTCGCGGTTTCAACTCTTAATTCATTAACTCCGGAGTTACCCTTCGCTACCAGTTAACCGTGTGATATCGGCTGGCTATAGAATATGAAACCAGTTAACCGTCTCTTCCCCGTGGGTGCCGTAAAAGGCGACTTAAGGGATAACAAAGCGACTACCACAAGCGCTGAGGAACTACACCACCTATAAAAGAGTGGACTCGCCAACCCGTTTGGGCAGCGTGGCGTTTTAAGGCCTTATATCCTGAAAAGTGTTGGTACTACTGAAAGTAGATACTGAACGTAGATCAGAATGTAGATAGTGAAAGAGTTGGTTGCATTGCAGTAAAAAATGAATGAACAAATATTTTATTTCATATACAGCACTAAGACATTTACATTTAAACATTACATTTTCACTAAATATATAACAGCACTGCAGTTTGATATCAAAAGGAAACTTCACTCAGTAGAAACCTAGGTCGCAGATTTTCAGTGGAGTCCTTTATGATATTTGTTCAATGAAAATTTAAAACATAATTTTACACATTTACACGGCTGTTGCTGTACATTTTTGAGAATATAACCTTTTGTAAATCGAAACATTTTGAGAATATAATGTTTTGCGAATTGGATCTTTTGCGCATAATCCGATACGAATAAGTATAGATGCCTTAAACACTATCATCAAACCTTGCAGGGTCTACAATCGCTTCCTATTTCTCATAATTAGCTTTAATTTCGGAACGTCCACACGACTCATTCTCGAGTTAGAACAGAAGTATTGAACCAAAAATGCCACAGTATAATGTACCATCGTTAATAAACCACTTGCTAATATAAAGGAGCCTTAATAATATCAATTACTTTAAAAGCAAACCAATGTTTCTTTCGGCAAATTATCTCAAGATAGGCCTAAATAATGAAAACCTAAATTGTTAATCAATTTGATTTTTTAAATTATAAATTGATTTTTTTTCTAACTATATGACTTCTATTTATGACAGTTATTTGAATACAATTTTATAATTTTTAAATAAATGACAAAATATCGAAACTCCCATTTGAATATAACTTATACTCATATAATGCAAATTTTCAACTTAGTCATGATGACGATTGTTAAAATATTCAAACGGAAAGAAATGACGGATTTTTAAAATGGAATAATCATGGTCTTTAATAATCAACATACCAAAATAATTACATGTGTGAAAAAAACAAAAGCTACTGGTATAATAATGTGTTATTGTTCGTTTCCAGGTGCAATTCGTGGGTATAATGGTGCACGCGTTCCAGCTGTTGTTCATCGACTGCAACTACCCGCGCGCGTTCGTCTGGTGGATCGGCATGCACGCCGTCATGTTCTTCTTCCTTTTCAAAGACTTCTACAACCAGTCCTACTCCAGACCTAAAGTGAGACATTTTTATTTAACACTACCTATCATACCATACGAGTCATTAAGGAAGACCAATCTGGAATGGAGACCACGTACCGGGAAATGTAGCGTGGGACGCGAAATGTGGACACGGTGGACTGCTGACTACTTGAAAAAAGTCACCGGTAGTGGCTGGATGAGAAGAAAGGAAAACCGATCCTTGAGATCCAGCAGTGCAGAGGCAGGCTGATGATATGTTTAATGTTATGGTACCATACCATAGCATCAGCCTATGTCTCTCCATTGCTAAACCAATTAAAAAGATATCAGTCTAGACCAGGAATCAGAAGACAAACATAGGTCATAGCTATGTTTATCTAACATGAAATGAGATTAAGATACAACTAATTAATCATATAGATAACAGCGTCGCTTAATACAATTTTATATTGTTATCATGATACAATTGAGTAAACAATGAATTGACTATTTTAAGACCAATTTATAACTTTGTCTAGCTGTAGAATATGATGATTTGTAAAAAAGGTGAACAAAAAACCACCAGAAGTACGAGACAAATCATTGCATACTGAACTATTATAGGGGCTTCAATCTTTAAGGTGTATTACTATGCACTAATATCAATTTTACTGTTTCCGAGTTGTATAATTATGCGATATCAAAAGATATTTTTTGTATCTATTTCTCGTTTCTTTGCGATATCGGGTTTGTGACATTTGTGATTCGAGGAAAAATTTAGCTTATAGACTTTATTAGACCTGTCCGTATAAATAACTTTTTATCACGTTCTTCCTTTATCTGTACATCTGCTGACAGGTGTACAGGTGGTTGACAGATGTTTGTTTGTAAAAAGTCTATCCCTTAATTTCCATTTTTAACATTTTCATTCATATGAACTAGCTGTGCCCGCATTACAAACAAGCAGTGCCTGCGACTTCGTTCGTGCAACTCGCTATTGATACGACGTTAGAGTGTGCGTAGTTAGCTTGATCCCTGTAGGAACTTTCTAATTTGATCTGGATAAGTTATACACACTACGACTTTTTTGAAAAAATATGAAACGTACAGACACTGCTTTGTTACGATTTTATTAAATGTATAGATGTCCCTAATACTAAGTTTTGTTCAGTTAATAAACCCGATGACGACTCTCACGCACTTCCTCACGTTTATTTGATTTTTTGTCAGAATAAAACACGCTGTGCAGTAGTAGTAGGACGTAATTTATCGACTTGAATGTTATTTCTAAGAGTATATTACGTTCAGGTGCGCGCGAGATCACCGCAGCCGGCGACGACGGAGATCAAGGAGGTGACGTACAGGAACGGCTCCGTGAAAAACGGATTCACCAACGGACATGCAAACGTGTCGTTGGTTCGCGCGCGCACCGTGCTGCCCGCCGGCAACTGACGCGCGCCGCGACCACACACGTACCATTCCCTACTCTGTGATTCATAGCTGCAGTGGACTGTGCTGTGCGGACACGCTTAGGGACACGGAAAAAGTACTGATACTTTTCGCTATTCACTACTTTTTTGTTCGATACCGATACTTTTGTACTCGATACTTTAAGGCACCTAGGTATTGTATCGATTCATAATCGATCGATTTTAATATTGTTCATGTATTTATACAACGTGTTACCGAAATAACGCAAAACCTGAAACATTTGAACCAGTTTAAAATGTGTAAGCTGTTTTAAAGAATAAAATTATTTTAACAAATCACAAGTTAAAAGTAAGGTTTTGTTGTCCTTGTTTAAAACGTTCGTACTGCTCATTAAGCAGGCCGGACGCACGGGCGATGCGGGTAGAATACAATATATACTAGAATTGCAATATAAATTATGAAAAAAAAAAATATATAAACTGGTAGAACCGTTTCCACGGTTGATCTGAACGACCTATTTTCAGCTTTTGCGTAATTCCAGTGACACGCTGTATAATAAATTGGTACCGAAAATTTTGTCGAGTAGTTTAGGAAAGATCAATATTTTGGGGTGTCGACGGCTTTTTCGCTATCACGTGAGTATCATTGTGAAAGTATCTGTTTATTGAATTCGCGATCAAGGAATTTCTAGAAAAATTAGTGTCGATACCTTGGGGCATTTACACAATATTTTTAAGAAAAGTATCGGTACCTTGAGGTATCGTTAGCAGCAATGCAAAGCAATTCAGCCGATACAGTGTCCCTAGAAACGCTCACCACTTGGACACCTACCGGCACAGGTGCGTGTACTCATTGTAGTGGTGATTAAACTGAAGTCTCGCCGCACGCCGTGGACCTTCGAACAAACCTACAGTTAGTGTTAAATGTGATTTAATATATTGTACAGTTACGCGGTATCAAAGGTGTAAATTTTATTTTATAAAGGTATAGCTAGATTGTGATCGCATAGCGTTTTGTACTTTTATTAGTATAGTGTTGCTACTAGTTTAGAGGATTATTTAAGTGGCCATCAAATTTGTAACTAGACAAATTCGTTACTCGTCTAATTGAGTACTCGTTAAACTCGCTATTGATACAGTTAATTAAAAAGGTCAAATTCAACTATACACTGAGATTGCATACCTACGTGATATTATATAGTTATGTTACAACGACTGCAACGAACGTTTATAATTGTATCAAAATGATGGCAACACTCACGAATTAAAATATCAAACAAGTAAAAAGAAATTTATATTGTGTTTCAAGTTTCGTCGGAATTTCACAATATCCTTTTTTTTAATTTACCCAATACACGAATTAAATACATTAAATACAAAGGATATTGGTGAGTGTACAAACTTGACAACTAATGAATTAGACGAGTAACGTCACGAATTTGACGATCACCTAAATAATCGTTTAAGAGTTTAGAGGACCTGTGAATGAATCAGTCGTAACGCTTAACAGATTTTGTAAGGGTGCTTCTTTATGTTCCAAATTGTTGTTGAAGTTGTGGAATTGAGTACCTTGCCATACTTGTTGCATCAAATATTAAAGGTCAATTATTTTAATAATATAATATTGTTACTATAGAGAAATAATATACACCGTCATGAAGTATCAAAATAATGAATAGAAATTATGTAATGTGCATTGCGAAGTAATTAATTAAGAATTTGATAGTGATTAATATTTTGGACTACTTTTAATGTAAAGCCGCACACCGATTCCAGACTCGAGTACAATATCTGTATATACTTGTACTGAGTGTTCAAAGGAGTCTTAGTTTAATTATGACACTAAAGCGGTTGTGTTGATTATTTATTGTTTTGTTAATTTATCTTTTATTTATACCGAAATTATTATCTGTATATAAGATCAAATCGATAACGGGTTTTGTAACGGTAGCCGTCGAAGTTCTTCCGTTCTGTCTTCCGTTTGTTTTGTACTTACCAAATAATAAGGTGCTTTTTCGACTCCGATAAATGTTCTGCTTTAATTTAGCAATCAGCTGAAGCTCGCCATTTTTAGATATAAAATTTTGTTTCATTAATCATACTGAAATCAGTTTACGTACCTACTATTGTAATTTTTATACAAAAATATGCAAATAAATATTAAGTATAAAATTAAAAGGTCTTTTTTTAAATAATTCCCTATACATGTGTTACGCTCAAACATGGAGATCACTCAATGAGCGCAAACAACACTATGTGGATGGTGTTGGTTGTCCAAACGTCGACATGACATTATTTCCGTGTGGCTTTATCCCTAACAAGTAGGATCGTTTCTAGGTGAAAAAGACTTCTGTGATCTTGTGTGAAAAAGTATAATGAATTCCTAACGTCGCCTCCTATTTTCGTATTTTCGCTTGTTTTTATAAATCTGTTGAGATTCACTGACTGAAGAGTTTCTACGTTATTTTCTTTGAATTACTACATTCTTGAATGTCTCGTTGCGTTGAGGATAATGAAAATCATCCACACGGCGAAATAATTCTTATTTCCACGTTTGGACAACGAACGCTGTCACTCATTGAGCGACTTCGAGGTTAGAGCGTAACATTCACTCATGATTTTGCTATTTAAAGTAGACATTTCATTATAATTTGCAACATATCTTCAAATGTATAAAAAAAAACAAAAAAATCGGTTTAAATTCGTTCCTTTATTTTAAGTAACATAATCACGAATGAAAATTATCACATTTCTATGTAACTTACGTCACATCTACACTACATCCATGAGCGATATAATCTCAGAAAGGGACCTTATTGTCGGTTGTAATTTCCCAGATATTGAGACTATTAAAATGTTTTGTTGCGTTATCTTAGATTATTTTACTAGATCTTAGATGTTTTTATTCAACACAGAATCTTGAAACAACGAAATTTTAAGATAGAGAAGCCCAAAGTCCATACCAACTATAAGGTCTCAATTCAATTTAAGGTCACATATTAATTTATTATACGTAACGTCTGCCCGACCATAAATACCAGTCATTTGGCCACCGCTATATAATACAAATTACATGATACCTTACCAACCTTAACCAAATCTTTAATTATTACCCTCACAAAATATGTACTTCTTTTTTTACAAGTGAGACCAACTTTATTTTTTGGTCGGATTCTTACTTGAAAAAAAAAACCTTATAAAATGGGTTGTATTTAAACGAACAGCAAAAAATACTAAATGAGAAGAATCATGATCAACAAAACCAACGTTTTTTGAACAACTGAAATAAATATTTTTAAATGACTAAGAATGGCATCATAATGTTGACGGAGTCTCGCTTCCTATTTCGTTATTGATAACCTAAACCTACCTAACCCCCCTTTAAAATTCCTGCCCGTTCAGTATTTTCTGCTGCTCTAATAATTATTTCTCTTTAATTAATACATTCACAATATTACAATTCAATAATCTAAAGACTAATCTCCTGCTAATATTTTTCTTAAAATACAAACGCATAAAAACAAAACATGCCATCTGCTGTCATCGTTGTTTCCGAGTTTTTAGCGGATTGTAGATTAGCGATTGTAGATTTGATATCACGGAGGATTTTTAAGTTACATAATACCTACTATGTACATGGTAGTGGATTGTTAGGTGGAACAAAGGAAATGAAGCAGAAGGCGATTAAACAATAATCAGCAGGTTGGAAAATGCGACAAAATGCGTGGAAATGCTCTCATACCCATTCAAGAGTCATTTGAAAGTGTTCTCTATATAACGCTTAACGTAATGGTATCTTCTTCTCTCTACACCTGAGCGAGAGTAAATATTGTAAAACATCTGTTTTCCAACCGTTACAGAAGACAAAAACACTAAATGTGTAGCGAATCAATTCACGCCTCAATGTCTACGTACACAAATTTTTCGTATGCACAAAAACTTAACAGGAGATTGGGTATACATTATAAAACAACCGACTTGAAAAATATATCGTAATGCGTATACATACTCACAAATCACGTCATATCTAATTACAAAATGTAAACACTACGTATCTACTTTTAAAATTCTTAAATCTAAAGAAAATCGTTTTGGAAGACACGAATATACTCGTTACGTATTTATTACATCATAACATCAAAAATGCATTTCAGGAATTTCACACCTGCGAGGTATGGCAGTCACAGTAGGTAGATATTGTTTAATTAAGTACTATAATAATAAAGTAGTGGTCAATCGAGCGTTCGAACAACAGCCATACAAACAGATACAAACACGAATACAAACAGCCTCGCAGCTCAATAGGCCGGTAGGTGAAGCCAACTTCAAATACAACGTAGAATAAACCTGTTTATTCAGTTAGAGCGGTGGTTCCCAGCGGTTGAGGTTTAGGGGGCCCTACGCGACGGAAACTTTTAATGCACATTTTTTCCTTTCCTTTCATTCAGTACATAACACGGTCTAACGGGGCACTGAGTAAATTTTTCTGTGAAAATGGGCTATAGTTCAGATAAGATTGGAAATGTATGAATCAGAGGAATAAATATGAACGTTATAGTCGCAATAATAACTCGTTTAGGAACGCAAAAACTTCTGTAATCGTGCAAACGGTCGATAGATCAATGCTAGGTACATATACTCGTAACCTCATACAGAAAAAATAACAAGTAACAGAAAAATTAATAATATTAAAACCAAATGGAGTATAGTGAAATATCTTTAAATTGTGCGATATATGTTGTACAATGTTCAGTCTTTAAATGCCAAGTTCACAAACACTTAAACTTATAAAATCATAAATAACCTATTAGGCTTACTTATTATATTCGTCAGTTTATTTTTAAATGTTTGTGAACTCGGCCATTAACTATATTGAACTTATTGAACTATATTGAACTAAAATATTTACATCAAAATTTTGTTCTATAAATGACTGTATGAACCATACTAACCATAGCCATACATACCATAAGCATTTGGTTACAATGCTATTCTCTATAGATCAACTAAACCTAAAAGCATAAAAAGAACTATAAGCGCTCTTTACACGTAAAAATACTTGCCAGCAGAAACCACAATTATGCGGTAGAGTATATATGTACGTTACCGGACATAGAGCTATTTATTGTTAATAGTCATTTTTGGAATGGACATTTTGTACATAAAGGTGTAACTGCCTTTTTCGGGTACTTTAAAATGAAAACTGAACGTTGTTTTATCTTAAAAACGATAAGTGAAATAATATTTATAATATAACATTTTATAAAACATCTAAAACACATATTTTATAAACTGTAAATTAAAAAAAAACCTCATTCAAACGACCTAACCGACGCTTTGTAAGTTACAACCATTTTTTGGATCTTATTTTTTATATAATATGGCAGACGAACAGACAGACCACCTAGTGGTAAGTGGATGCTGTGAATCTACATAACACCTACACAAACACATTGGGGAGTATAGTGCGACAACAGGCTTTTCCCGTCCCACCACAGTCCCTCCCTACGCGATGGGATGGGATAGGAAATGCGCTCTAGCAAATCTAGCTCCTGAACTACGTACGAGCAATACTACGCTTCCAATGTGATGTTACTTTAAAACCTTACAAGTGAAACAATTTAAAGATCAAATTACACATTATCAAAAGATAAAAATAATGTGACTTTTGGACCACGGTTTGCAAGAACTGGTTTTGATACATTTACGCTACTAAACCGGCTTCAAACTAGTTGCAATAACTACGTTGTCTCACAATCTACTGCGGCAAGTTTTGCAATGGAAACATATTATTGCAGTCTACCAAATAACTCTTTATTTTAGTCTGTATATGTATATTATGTCGACCTGCATAGTAGTTGCATATGTGTATAGTTGCACACCTGCCATTAGTGGACATGCTCAAAAAGTATACGACAGTTTTAATGTAATGACTGTAATGTGCATAATGTATAGTTAGTGTATAT
Organism: Sesia apiformis; assembly: GCA_914767545.1. Classification (NCBI taxonomy): domain Eukaryota; kingdom Metazoa; phylum Arthropoda; class Insecta; order Lepidoptera; family Sesiidae; genus Sesia; species Sesia apiformis. The sequence continues at coordinate 7,522,392 of OU611954.1, read as the reverse complement.
AATAAAATGCACTAACATGAAGTAAATACACATACAAGACATTACTATTATTTTATAATGTTTTTATGTGCTTTAAAAGCTTGTAGCGAGCGAGATTTGTAATCTGAAATGATTGTATTTCAAATTAATTAAATTGGTACGAAAATCTCGCGACAAGCTTTTAAAGCACATAAAAATATTAACAAATAATGGCTTTTATGTTTATCTTCTTCATTTTAGTGCATTTTAAAAAAGCTTATTTTTAAAAGATTTTTCTTTTACGTTTAATTTATTTACTCATTTTTAGTATTCCACAAATGTTGCAGAAACTTCTCTAGGAGCCCATCAAAACGAGCCCAAACATGACATGTTTACTGTTCGCCGTTGAGGAGTTCCACAGTGTGTTGGCTTTCCTAGCCGCAGCATCAGGTTAAGGTCATCAGATTACTGTATTTTCATCGGTTTTATATGCATGTGTAAAAATCAATAAATAAAATTTAAATAAAAGCTTGCAATAAAAGTAAACAAAAATACACGTAATACAGATGTGGTGAAACAAAGCGGAATAAACAGACTTTCTCTGAACAATTTTCTCTCGGTATTTCTCTTCAGGTGCTTACCCGAAGAAAAGTAGTATGCGGTAAAACTTGTACGTTGGGGTGGGCCGAAAAATTCAATTTTTTTTTCAAGTCGTCATACCGCGGAAAAGTTGCGAATTGGGGATACTAAAAAGGGGTAAAAAAAGAAATATGTATAATCGGTTTATATGTTCCGGTCGCGCATGTGCTCTAAAGTTTGCCGAAATTTGGAAAAAAAATTTAACATATAAATTTAAATAAAATTAAATTAGCGTCTTCCCGAATGTAATAATTCAAATTTTATGTATAATAACCACAGAAAATAATATTTAAATCCATCAAGATCTTCCGGTCGCGCATTGCCTTCAAAGTTAATGAAATTTTGAAAAAAAAATACAAATAAAGGCAGATCACAGTTCAAGGAAAAAAAATGCTAACAACTTAAATTTTTTGTAAGTTGTTGTTTTCTTTATTGAATACAAGATTAAATGTTTAAAAAAAAAATATTTTAGACCATAACTAATATTTATAAACAGATATTTTTATTGAAAAAACTAAGTTTTTGTATGAATTGTCGTAAGTCCAAGAAACTCGTGTTGAACAATTGAACATCTCCGTTTTCACTCATTCTTAGCTGAAGGTACTTTGAAATCTGATTTATGGGCGAAGTTAGGCATGGTTGATCTGGACAGCAGAGTCGTTCTGATAAAACCATCCCTAGACTCAGCTCCGCAAACTTTTCCTAAGGCTTCTGTCACGAGTTTCACACATCGTTCAACTACCTGTGTGTGAATTGGGAATGCGAATGTCTTGAATCTTATATCCCAATTAGGGAGTGAGTCACTTTGAATATGTGATTTAATCTCATCGTCATTGATATATTTTAATAATGGAGGAGAAGGTACCTGCCTGAAGATTTACGTAATATTGTCGACCCTGTGATCGAACGAAATGGCTTTTACGCTCATCCAGAACATTTAACCATGACACAAGATAATACAAAACACATAAGAGACCTCGGACTTCGACGAATTCTAAAGGCGAGATAGTTAGATCAAAAGAGAAAAACTATCAGAACATTCATGCCGCCGAAACTCAATTTCAAGGGTCAAGACTACTCGGAAATAATTAACTGGCTGAACTGTGATTTATCTTCTCCATTATTAAAATATATCAGTGACGATGAGATTAAATCACATATTCAAAGTTACTCACTCCCTAATTGGGATATAACATTCGCATTTTCGGCAATAATTTTCGGCCCACCCTATTGTACGTGTAAAATGGGCCATATTTGTTATTCAGGCCACAGAAAGTATTATATTATTATGTGACATTATCCGAAAAACACGACGTTACATTGACGGTTCTCGTTTCCCCAGTATAGAAACTCGTGAAATATTACAAAAAATATTACTTTATCCTAAAAATCGAAGCTTGAAACAACGAAATTTTAAGTTAGGTCTGTTTACTCTGATAACATTGCGGTTAGAATATGGACAGTTTCAAAATCGCACTCTGCACTCTGTATTGGGTGGAATAATTTTAGTAGCATAGCATCAACACTTTTTTGCATACTCAGCCAAATCATAGTAAAAAGACAAGTAAGTTATCTTCATAGAAATCTACAGGTCTAGGTGACTACATAATGAATCTGAGTGATTGATGTGTCACAAAACTTTCTGAAATTTTCTGTAGTTGCGCGTACATATACAGCACGCTTGTAGTAAAGTCATACTTACGTCTATGAAGAGAATCTATAGTCAGCAACCCGCTAATGTGCTAAAAACCATTCAAAATTGACCCTTACAAGTAGCTGGGTATAGCTATATAGGTATAGGTATAAGTATCCATAGGTATAGAGGTTGACCTGTTGCTGACAGCACTTGTCTATTTTTGCTACGACCACACAATATTTCACACATAACTAGGCCCAATATGTGAGCAAATGTTCTAAATGAACATATGTTTCAAGGTTTCAAGGCGCATCGGAAACCTAAGTTCCCCGCCGAGCTATCGGCGGTGTTGTGTGAGCGCGCCGAGCACCTGTACCGATAACAGTATGAGCGGTGACACAAGTATGAGCCGCCCTTCTTCACCTTTTCCTTGCTCTGAAAATAATGCATTTGTGGAGATTGTGAATCATCCCGTCAAACCTACACTTTCAAAATGCATATCATATGAAGTTAGTTCTCCATTGGTGCCCTCTAGTCATCAAAAAGGATGATGGCAAACACCAAACGTAAGAGTAGATTCGATATTTTCCGTACGTTTTAGGCAAAAATAGTAGAGCTTGATGGACCCTATCCAACAATATATCGCTTGTATACACCGGCGTCGAATTTTTTGTTGAGAATTTTTTTCATCGTAATTTTGGAGCTACTGAACCGGTTGTCATTTTCATAATAGGTAGATTTCTTCAAATTTTCAGCATATCCGGTTCATAGGTTGGCATTCTGTATTGACGTCATGTTAGCAGGCGTACTCGTCGAGTAGCAACGAAGCATGCCTATGTTCACGTGGTTTTCACACAGATTTAAATTAGTGCCATTTGGTGTCAAATAAATAGACTTCTAGCGAGTGCATCAATTAACCAATCAAGCGCCTGACCTTTGACATTTAATTTTTTGTCTATTGTTTGCGATCGAGAGAAAAAGCTTGATTGATTCATTTATTAGCTGACTTACATTGCATACTGTATCAGCCTATAATGTCCCACTGCAGGGCACAGGCTTCCGCTTGTAAATCACTGGAGAGTTTAAGGACACAATCCACCCACCACACGGGCCCAGTACGGATTAGTTGATACACATTCTCCGGTTTTCTTTTTATTTCTCGAGCATGCGGATTTTCTCTCGATGTTTTCCATCACCGCCTACATAGGCAATTTTTAAAAATTCGTACTGAAGTACGGATACTTGCGGTTACTTAGTGGTACGGTTGCATACAAAGAATCAAATGTATATAAAAAAATGTACCTAACCAATATTAAATGGTGACATGATTTCCTTTTAAAGGTGCTAAGTAACCATTAATGGATTAATAATTCTTTACTGAAAATTTTATTCAATATTTAAGTTGCACTTACGTCGTCATTAGACCAGGAATCTTCTGTCCATTCCCAGACGTTACCAGCCATATTGTGCAAGCCAAAATCATTTTGTGGGAACAGGTGCACTGGATTGGTGCCAATGTATCCATCTTTTACTGAGTTGTGACTGGGGAATGTGCCTTGCCAAATGTTTGCCCTGTAAAAACGGATAGAACTCTTTATATTCTCTCAACAGATACAAAATTATAGGTAGAAGATGGCACAAAAATGCTTCAGATTTCCTTTTACCACCTTTTTTATAACTATAAATTGTAAATAATGATAACCCGGCACTGAAGTAAATATAATAGCGCTCAATAGAGCGTCAGCACAAATACAACACCTTAGCAACTTATTCAGTAAGCGGTTAGGTATCGCCAACCGCAAATATAATACGAAAATGAACTCTAAAATCAGCAAAATAACTCGTTTACAAACGCAAAAAAGCTTGAAATCGTGCGACCGCTCGTTTGGGCAAAACTTAAGATGATGTTTACCAACCACTCTTATAAACCGTAAAACAACATGTTTTTTATTCCAATTACAAAGAACTTACATATGTTTTCGATCCGGAAACAGTTTATCTCCCCAAGGGTAGCTAATGTCCTGGCGTCCGCTACGACAGGCCGCCTCCCACTCCGCCTCCGTGGGGAGCCGGGCGCCACGCCACCCGCAATATGCACGCGCATCCCGCCACGACACGTGGGTCACAGGATGATCCATCACATCTGACAAATGTGTATTTATTTTTAACATAACATACTGTATGTATAAGAATAAATAATAACTCCGATTATTTACTTATTCTTATGTTATAGCTGAATAAACATTTGCACATTAAAAAGTTTTGAGAATGTTTGGTGATGGGAATTTAATTTATTCTCCTTTGAATTTAGTAGCTCAATGAAGGACGTTTGTTAAAGGACAATGCTTGAAGGAGTAGGTATTGTTACAAGGCTTAGTACCGGGTTCAAACCTAGAATGTTTTTGTCTCAATAAAACATTTTCTAGAATGGAAAATGTTCCATTCACAGGCGGTTCACAATAAAGAGGAGTGAGGAGGTGTGTACAGGCTAGTATTAATAATGAAACCAAATTAGCATCAACAAAATATATTGACTTATCAGATTCATTACCAATTACAATGAGTAATTAATGTAAATGAATAAGTACCAGGTGTATGCATAAGTTTTTTCCGGTTTAACTAAGAGATGGCGCCAGCGAAAAGTACGCAGCGTATTAATTTGACACATACGTCATTTGTTCGGCTGACATTTAAACTACAAACACACACAAGTTGAGTCCGCCAAAAACTAGTAGTGGTGGGTAATCAAGACTTTTCGGAGTAGTTTAACTCACCTAATCCTGCTCCGCCTGCGGATCCAATCCCTCTTAGTAACTCCTTAACTCTTTTACGTAATCACTATCGATGCTAGTGCTGGGTAATCAAGCACAAGGAAAAAAGAAGCTCTATGCAACAATTAAACAATTTAACTCTTGATACATCTATCCTAAAAAAAAAAGGTCGCGCCATCGAGGACTAATCTCCGACGATCGGAGTAGTAAGTAGTAAGGAGTAAATGGAACAATTAAGGGATTTCACTCTTGATACACCTATCCTAAAAAAAAAAAAGGTCGCGCCATTGAGGAGTAATCTCCGACGATCGAAGTAGTAAGGAGTAAATGGAACAATTAAGGGATTTCACTCTTGATACACCTATCCTAAAAAAAAAAAGGTCGCGCCACAATCCAACCAAAAACAAAACGTCAAAAGAATAAGTAAGTCCTTGGAGTTAAATAAGTCCTCGGACTTAGTAACAGTTCGGTGGAGTAACTAAAGGTTTCTAGTCCGCTCGCGGATTCAACTCTTTTAATTCATTAACTCCGGAGTTACCCATCACTAAAAACTAGCGTCTTTGTTTTATCGTTCAGTGATCATGTCGAGTTTTGTGCCTGAAAAACTGAATGGTTTGCCGCAAAAGACAAGCAGTTTTTCTGACATGGTATTCATAAATTACTTGAAAGATGGGCGAAATGTGTAGAAGACGATAACCAATATTTTGAATAAAAAAAAATAATCTCCTTTGAAAATTACGCGTTTTTTTTTTTACCAAAAAACTGGAAAAAACTTGTGCATACACCTGGTAGGTACCTACATTTCTTTGAATAATGAAACAAACCTGTAAACAAATGAGGAATTAATTTAAGTAATATGAAGTAATCAGAAAAACCATTTGTATTTAAATGTATGCAAAGGGGTATGTAATGTAAATTGTTTCTTTTCACTAATCTATATTCACTATCACTAAGTGATATCTTTATTTAATGTAAATTATGTAATTATTTTATTCAATGTATATATATTTAATTTAAAAATGTAGATTTCAACTAGGTAATTTGCTAATAGTGAAATCTATACAGGATCTTTCTTCAGGTGGGTCAGTCTGAAACTATTAGAAATAAAGAAATGTGTTGGTCTAAGGAACAACACATTTCTTGGTGTCGATTTTTGAGTTATGTAAAACTGCATTCAAAGTTTTTAAAAAAAGCTCATAAATGATCAAGAATCGAACCCATTCATTTTCCTTGAAAAATTCGTAGTTTATTTTATTGCACTAATTAGTATTGTAAATTGTATTGTGAATATTTGTTATAATAAGTATGTACCTACATCATTTGAAAAGTGTTTTTTTTTACTCTTCACACAAGGTTCCTTACGAAGATTTGTTCCTTACAACCCATTACTATCTATGTATTAACACAATAAATAAAATAGCTTACGAGTATTTCAAAGGAAAATGATTTTTTTGAAAACCCCCAGATGTGCTGCCTACCTTTGGATATTTAGAGGTATGGGGAAAAATTGGGAAAATGGGGAGGAGTGGAATAGAATGAAATGGGAATGGACTTTGGCATATCTCACTCACTACCGAAAAACACAACTTATGTACATTGCAGAATTAGGAGAAATTGGGAATTGCAGTATATTTCATAGTAGTCTTCTGTGAGAGAAAGGTAATATAATCAGTTGAGAGCATCCAGCTGCTGTGGGATTGAGCATGCACCCTCCTCCTCCAAATAATTAAATTATCTATTCATTTATTGTACTATTATTTGGTTTTCAATTAATTTAATTTATGACAATATCAGCCCATCTGTCTGGTACAAGCCTCCTCCAACTCCTCTATTAATCTAAGTCCTGTTTTTTATAGAACAGTTGGTAAACTGACGGACGGGCCACATGGCGGTAAATAATCACCCCGCCGCCCCTGGACACCTGCAATACCAGGAGGGTTGCGAGTGTGCCGCCGACCTTGCAGGATCCTGTTTACAGCTCTCTTGAAGAACCCCATAATGTAGCTCAGTGGAAAAATCTCTGTTTAATTGAGGTTAATTATGATATAAAATAGCATTTATATGCTGTGACCAAATAGCCAACGATTGATCAGTAATTGCAATCTCCAAAAAAAAGGTTTTCAAAATTGTCTCTTGTCCAAACTAATTAGTAGTAAAATTATTTGAATGCTTAGAAAATAGATAATACATAAAATACATTTGCTGAATTCGGTATAAGCATTTTTGTGTAACATATCTACCACCACAGAATATCACATTCATATCAAAATCAACTTACCAGTAATATGTGAATCTGGTCCATGAGGGTGCATCCAATTTGCACCCAATACCTTATACCACCAGGGCGCTTGTACAACACGAAAATCTTCCAGTGCCTTCTTTAATGTATGGTTGAGAAATAATGTAAATACAAAACTATCTCCAAAAGTTTCTGCCTCAGTCTTATAATCGGTTACTTCAGTAAAATGATGAAAGTCCCTATTGGAAACTTCGTATTTGTCTAAATAAAACGATTCAAGGGAAACAATTCTCTTTGGTCCTTCTTTATCATTCTCAATAACAATATCGTCAGTACCGAATTGATACTTCCCACCAGGCACTAAAACCATATTGTCGAATTTATCGAAGTCATCCAACTTTTTGTAACTGGTCACCAAATATTTATTTACTTTCCTAGGAGGACATTGGCTTGCATCTTCACTTTGAAAAATATCTAAAAAGGTTTTTCCAACGAAGTCTTTTCTTTGATTACGGTTAACGCTACATGAGCAATCACCTTCCTTATTATAAATTATTTTAAATTGTAATAAGCAAATGAAAATAATTCCTATAAACATATTAGAATAATTATAATCAGTAAAAAATTGTAGAAAACCCACAAAATCACTATTTAATCAAAGTCAACTCGTGACCACGGCTGGTGTAACCCGTGCCGAAATGGCGAGTAGAAATAAAAGGTAAACAAAGACCTTTAGTAAGACGGGTTTAGAGCCTATTTACAACATCAGATCACTATTTTAATAAAAAAGTAAGAATGCAAATGTAGAAGGTTGATAAGAGTGAGAACTGATAAGATAATGTCATTGTCAACTGACTTTTTTTAATTAACTGGGTTGGCCTGGATGCTGGGTCTTTTAGTCATTGTCAACTGACTGTCATGATTGACAGTCAGTGGGCAATATCGTTTTCTTCCCTTAGGGAGCGATTAAAAAATCCACTATAATCAAACCAAACCGCCCTAAACCTAATGTTATGAAATTTTGTAGAGTAGGAAATGGCGGTATTTGAAGAAAATGTTTCCTTAAAGTAGGTAAATAGATTTAAAGTAGGTAAATCTAAAAATAAATAATTCATGTAGAATTGATACAAAACTGTATAGTAGTGACAGTTTATTAATTAAACTTCAGTGTTTTTGGTGTTTCATGTTTGTGATAATCAAATAAAAGCATGAGCCTCTTCTGTCCTTATAAACCTAAATACTATCACTTTACTGAGCGACTTCTAACTTACTTTGACGGGACTGGACATTGAGAGGATATGTTTTAGACTTTGAAATTATTTAATACAAATAAAAAAGCAGAATGTGCTAATTGCACCATTGCGATATATGAAGAGAAAAAAAATCAGGTGAATGTAGTATCTTGAATCACTGAAATCTTTACCCCTCATTTACATGAAACATACTAGCGTCCCGTCCTCGCGCTGCCCTACCATATTTACTTCCCAGAATATTTCCTGCGGCAGCGTGGACGTGATTCTTTCATGTTCAACCTCCGCCAATGTAGGACGTGGAAATTGCAGCAACCGCGAAAATATGTAAGTAAAATAGCCAAAAGGTCATCGCAAGAAGCGATGGTTGATGATAGTAATTCATCGCAATAGAATATTGTACGTAATACATTTAAGCGAAAAAAATGTTTCTCAAATATTAATCCTGTGTTAAAAAGGCATAATAACCCAATTGGATAATAAGCACAATAAGCCATTCATCTTAGAATATTTTGGATTTCTTGTTTGCTAATAATGGATTTTACAATACAGGTATACTAAGACGAAAAGTCACAATTATGTAGGGTCAAGGTGGCAACAGTGGCTCACTTTTTTTTGTTTAAATAAGCATAGTTATACACAAACAACAACACAACAGTTAACTAAATAAATAAATAATAAAGTTAAAAGTCAAATAAATATTAAAATCGAATACATACCTACTGTGTTATATTATTATGTTATAACTACACCGCATATTTATAATATTTTTAATGGTTTTATATCACAAAAGGGGACGTGAAGGGACTTGCTTCTTGTTGTGGTAGGTATATTCTAGAAGAGTTAGTCTATAAATAACTTCAAGAGCCAAACGTCCCGAACGTTCCCAACAAAACACATGTCGTAATATCTTGAAAACTGCCAAAAAAGAAGTTCTAAAATATAGCAGGAATTAACAAGCCCCATGCGATGCCGCTCAAAATCCGCGGGGAAAGCTATTTATAAAAAATGCTTTTTATGGAGTCCCTTTTTATCGATTTCTAGAGCATTGTGCGGCGGCGCAACAACACATAGGATGTTTTTTTTAATATTTTAGCGAATTCCGTAGAAACCAATTGTAAGTTCTATAGTTCGCGTCAAGATAGAGGGATTAAGTTTTGTTTATTGAAAATTTGATCACTATACTTGTACATATAGCATTTACTACCAATCGTAACCAGGCCTTATAATATCCACGGCTGGATATGGTCTCCTCATACACTTGTGTATGAGGGATGTATGACCTTAAAACGCCATGCTGGCAAAGCGGATTGGCGAATTTTATTTATTTATTTTATTTCAATAGGTTTACAAATTAATTTCAATTTGAATAAAAAAATGGAACATACCTACACAGAAAAAGAAACGAAAATATAAAGTAGCCATGCAGCATACACACTATGTACATGGGGTGACTAGGTAAATTTTGAGATACTCAATTTTCAGAAGAGAATTCATTTGAGCTGTACCGTTTTTAAAACATCATTTATTTGAAATTCGAATTCCAAAAGCCATTTAGTCAAAACGAAAAAATAAAAATGTTTCAATTCACTTTTTTATTGCAGTTCGCGCGCTTTTCTTTGCAACAATGGAATTCGAAAGAGAACATCTTCGTGCAATGGTGTTATACGATTTTAAAGTTGGTTTAAATGAAAGTGACTGTAAAGATAGATTAGGATCAGTTTTTGGAGACCTCTCACCGTCCCATGCAACTATTTTTAGAGTTTTCTCAATTTAAACAAGGAAATTTTTCCTTAGATGATGAGCAAAGTGGCCGTCCTACGACTTCTATAAAGAATGGAAACATCGAGGCGGTAAGACGCAAAAACTACCTACAAACGAATAGAGAAGACTCTTAAGATTTCACCGCCGGTCATTCATGAAATTTTACACCAACACCTTCAAGTCAAGAATCTTTGTTCGCGTTGGATTCCTCATTCACTGACTGCTCAGCTCGAGTGACATGGTGCAAGGAAATTATTGTAAAATTCGAAAATATAGAGGGACGGAATATATTTAAAATATTATTACTGGAGACGAGAGTTGGATCTACCAGTATGACCCACTAGCGATGTTGTAATCAACGGTTTAGGTATTTGCAGACGAAGAGTCTCCCAGGAAGGTCAAACGTGGGCGCAGTGTGGGCAAACAAACGGTGGCAACATTCTTTTCTGCGGGTGGGCATTTAGCGACAATTTCTTTAGACGCTCAAAAAGCTGTTGTCGCCCAATGGTACAGTGAAGTGTGTTTACCAACTGTATTTGATGTGTTAAATCTAAAACGTCCTAAAACAGATTTGAGGGGTCTTTTCTTGCATCATGACAATACATTATCTCACTAAGCAAAACTTACCATAGAGATTTTGAAGACCACAGAGATTTAAAAATTGAGCCACGCTCCTTATAGCTCTGGAGCTAACTCCATGTGACTTCTTTCTCTTTACAAAAGTGAAGTTTGGATTCCGTGGCTTCTTTTCGACAGCCCTGAGGGCGCTCGGAATGCATTTATGGCAGCTGTTGAGGACCTCGCTAAAGAATAGTATCGCCAGTGCTTTCAATCTTGGTTTAAACGATTGAATCGCTGTATGGAGAGTATTGTATTGTAACCCAATTTTTTTTTCATTACTCTCAATTTACCTACTCACCCACGTATTAACGTTCTTTCACTGAACAATAACAAAAGTGCCTGAAAGAAACTGAAAGCAAACGACTCAGGTATGCGTTCGCTATTGGTAATGGTTACACGCGTGGGACAAAATGGTGGGACCACGGGTAGAACAGGGCCTACTGATGTAAGAACTTTTTATTGAAAGTTAACGCTGTTATTGAGGAAAATAAAGGGCACTTACGAGTACCTGTGTGATTTTAATTCTCATATTAGTTCAAGATTTAGACATATATTAAGCTTTTATAAAGAGCAACAATAGTGTTGTGCAGATGGGGAAAAATAGAGATAAACTCAGATTCTTGTACACGTTCATTAGTGAATGAAGCGCACGGTTGTCATCGGTGGCTGGGCCACTGCGTGACCGTCCATTCCTCGCGGTCACATCAGTCGGACAGTCCGATCGGACCACGAGGGATGAACGTGACTACCGCAGCAGCCTAGGAGACGACGAGGTCTGTCGACATTGTACATATATTATGACGTCTCTTGGTCTAGTGGCTTGTATGCAGTACCTATAGGCGGGCTCGTCGGTAACCGTTGTCGTTCTATGGCCCATAAATGTTTAAGAGGTATATAAAAGGTATTATTGTTTAGTCTGTACAAATAAAACAATTGATCTAATTATTAACTACCTATTTATTAAGTAAAAAACAGTTTGTACAAAATCGAGAATATTATGAAATAGAATGCGAATTTAGTTCCATTTTTCAGTAACAATACAGAATAATGCGGAGGAGGGACGCTGAAAATAAAGTTAACACGTTGAGCGCCGTGACGGATACCTACATATTGTCGGACAGTGTAGCTTACTTTCCTTTTGGACCATATGAAAAATTGCAAAACTATCAATTTTCACCACTATGGTTTAATGGTGCAAATGAATGAATATAAGCATGGGATATCGATATTCTAATGTAATAATGCATATTTGAGAAGAACCCGGCTGTCGCTCACCCGTGTCCGGTACGGCCTGAACGAAAATCCTTTAGGCGGCGTACACACATACCTCCTGGTGTTGCAGGCTTTTTCATAGGGTAGTAGACGGACGAGCAAGCGGTCCCACGTGATGGTAAGTATTACCGCCGCCCATGAACATTATGTTGTTCTGTACGTTGAACACTGAAAGTGTAGAAGTTATTGAAAGCAGAGAGAGTAAAGAAGCAGTAAAAACATTCTTTTGTTACCGTGTTTTGTTAAAGTCTGTTACCGCATCATACAAAAATGCTTTCACTATAATTCTGACTATTAGTGTAGGGGAGACCGAGGTGGGTTGACACAAAATTTACATTTCTGGTGATAGCTTCCTCATTTTTAGAGCTAAGATTATAAACTAAAACTTTATAGAAAGATTATTTCATGTTTTATATAAAGTTATAAACAAAATGGCTTAAACTAATCACAAATTAGTGAGAAATCAATTTTAAGGGATGCATTCCAACTGTTTCAACCCTCCTTGTACCGAGGTAAGTTGACACAGCCCCAAAGGTTGGTTGAAACACTTAATTAATTTTAGTTTAAACCATAATAAAATACTTTATTTAATTAAATCTATTTTATTTATATTAAAAATAAGTAAAGCACTGTAGTTGTTATACCATTTTTTTTTATATATATTAAGGCACTTTTATTTTAATTCTAGGCAAGTAGACATTCTAAACATTAAAGAGATCAATATAGGAATCATCAGTATATAATAATTGTTATTGTCTTATAAAGTCAAAGTTTATATAAAGTCTTAAATTCCAAAAAGATCTATTTAGGTATTTTTTTGATACAATAAATCACAATTTAATCAAACTTACTTCTAATTTAAATCTTATTTAGTCTGACAAACAATTCTGACAAACGTAATTTAATTCGCCTCCTGTGCATTCTTCGTGAGCCCAGCCTTTGCAGTCTAGGCATTGGACCCATTGCTCGTTGGGTCTGCTATTTTTATACTGTTCGAGACAGCACAAACATATACAATCATCGTCGTTATCATGTTCGCTGTCGTTGCATTTGGTATATTTAGTTGGCTTCTTTTTCTTTCTGCCCTTTTTCTTTTCTTCTCCTTCAACAAATACTTGTCTTTTAGCATGTTTTAGTTTTCTGTTTGCTTCTATTGCCTCTAAAGCTTCTTTTTCAGGAGTATTGGTTAATATAGCCGATTTTACCTTTCTTCTATGCTGAGTTCTCTTTCTTGGTAGAGCTTTAGGCAAAGGTCTAATAACCTCTGGTGAGAACACTTTGGTGATGACGGTTTCGATTGAAGTACAGTGAGGTTCTCGAGATGCACTGGAAGTGGAAGCGATGGGATCTTCCGGTGCGCAATCTGACGTATAAACAATGGGATCTTTATTTGCTGCAATGTCATTAATGTCAATAAAAGTAGTCGTTCTGGGGTTACAATTTGTAGAACATCTTTGTGCTGAATTTGATGAAATTTCATTGTTTTCTTGACCGTTTTTTATTGTATTTTGCTGCGAATTATTCAATGGGCGGTCTGTAACTTGACTAGGTAAAAAGTCTTGCTCTGTAAAGATAGCTGTATTGAGCGGGCAAATTCCAGTTGCAGAAAACAGATGTTATATTTCTTCCTGTGACTGCTATTTCAAATGACACTTTCACAATCCCAGGAATATCATAAATAGTCATTGTTTTTGCTGGATTTGAACGCATCCAACTATCACAAGAAGAATTAATGGCTTTTTTTAACGGACCAAATACAGCACGGTCTAAAGGTTGCAACTTGTGCGTGCAGTGTGGTGGAAATGTTAACAGAATTATACCATTTTCTTTACAAAATTGAATGTTTTTCACAGCTATATGGGAACTGTGGTTATCAAGTATTAAGAGGACATTATGTTCAATCATAGAAGGTCTGACATATTTCTTGAAGTGTTGTAGAAACGTATGAAAATCATCTTCTTGCATCCACCCTGAACTATTTCCCGTCCCAACGCTTCCAACAGGTCCATCGCGTATGAAATGATCTTTAAAACGTTTTCGGGGAAAGACAAACATAGGAGGAAGATTATTTCCTACAGCGTTCACAGCTAGAGCCAGTGTAACCAAAGTCCCTCTTTCTGTCGATGTCATGGAGCTAACTTGTTTTTCACCCTTTCGAGCAATTACCCTATTCGGTGTTTGAACCGTGGTTATACCCGTTTCATCCATGTTCCAGATGTCAGCAGGTTCAAACTTATATTTGTCCAATAGTTGTGTGTAATTATCATAAAATAATTTAACATTTTCTTCATTAAAGCTAGTAGCTCGAGCCAAGCTTGTTGCTTGAGGAGTCCGTAAAGAGAGAGTGGCGTGTCGTTCCATAAATAGTTTCAACCATACTTCTCCAGCCATTTCATTCTTTTCCCATGAAGGAGGAAACTTTTTGTCGTATTGTTTAGCAAGTTGATAAGCAAGTCGTCTTGCTTCCTTAGTAGACATACCTTAATTAGCTGCTGAACAAGTTAGAAGATACTCACACAAGATATTCTCTTCCTCAGCAGTAAATATAAAATTGTGCACATATCCCATTCTAACCTGGTTTTCATCTTCTTTATGTGTTCTAATCTTTTTAATAAAGCGGTATAATGAAGAGTAATTTAAATTGTAAGATTTTGCAGCATTACGAAGGCTTTTCCCCCTTAAATTTACCTCTTCCGCTGCTAGTTGATAGATTTCGACACTAGCTTCGCCTCTATTCGTTTTACGTTTGTAATTATTTGGCATTCTGAAATAATAAAACATAACTTTTTAATATCATTTTAATTTTTAATGTTTAATGTAAATAAATTACGTTTAATATTCGTAACCGAGGTGAGTTGACACAAGGTGTTTCAACGTACCTCGATCATAAAAATAACGACTTTTTAAACTTCATGTCGAGTACATGCTACAAGGTCATAATTTGAGCCAAAACGAAGTCCAATTACGAAACTTGAGTAAATATGCTACATTAATACTAATCAGGCAATTACTAAATAATTTACGTAACATGTAATACATACATTTAAAAATTAATGAAAAACTTACTTTTCACCGATTTTTGAGCACGGACGTTGTATCAACACAACCACTGGCCGCACGCCTTCGACGTGTACTGACAGCTTGATCCGCTTCCCAAACGAGTTTAAAATGTGTTATTGCCATACATATATAGCTTATAGTTATTGAGATATCGACAGTGTGTCAACTTACCTTTGTGTCAACCCACCTCGGTCTCCCCTACCCCGTTAATCGGTAATCTACGTTATATAGGTATTAGGTAGGTATATCATCACGCTTTGAGGGACACCTTTCATAATCGAATGTCACGCAGATAGCAACGAGGGGGTGATAATTACACGTGTGTACATACAGATGGGGACTACGTTCGTAGCGGTCGGCGAATGAGGTACGAGCGAGGGTACCTCCACATTCCATCGATTCTCCACTTGTGGAGCTCGCGCGCTAGTACCGGCCGCACAGTTCTCCCACTATCGTTCACATCAATACTTGTTTTCATGTCGACACATTGAACTATCAAAGAATAAAATCAAGAGGATGGTCCAAGAACATAACGTGCATGCAGATATATCGAACAAAATAATTGTTCTGTAAACGGGTTACTCACGATTTATTATAGCCGATATTTCGGTTCAGTTACATGAACCGTGGACGCGGCGAGACTACGCAGGCGAGTGAAGGTGTTATTACTATTGACAGACAAATCTGTCCACCCTCCGTCGTGTTAGTTTTTGATTCACCAGTGGATTTAAGTGGGCACACTGAACTTGTTTTTGTTGATTAAGATCCTTGCACACTATACTAACAATATCACCACACACGCGTTGAAATCGCATCTACTTTTCTGGGTTTGCAAAGTTATATCACCGGGTCCCATGTACGTGCCAACTTAAATCCATCCTTGCGATTGAAATTTCAGCATTTTTTAATTTCTATTGCCTCTCGTACCAAACGCTGTAGGTAATGGCATTCAATTGAAAATACTTTTGGTTTGTGTAATTCAATCCAATGATTGGTTTCTGCCTCTGATAGGTGCTGTCCTATTTCCGATTTGTGTGAGTTATGTGTGTTCACGGCGGTTATGTGTTCCTTTGCACGGCTTGCTATGGTTCGCTTAGTTTGCTCAATGCATGAGGTTCCATGGCTACAGTTCACTTTGTAGACTCCAGGGCAAATTATCCTCAGGAATACGCAGACAGATTACTACTTTTTGACAAGGAGAAAATACAGTTTTCATATGGTATTTACTCCTTAAAAGATTGCCAAAAGAAGGAGTACCTACCCGATAACGTTTAAATTCTTGCATCGTTCAAAAATTTACTAGATTTCAGTTTAGATGCAATTTCTCAAGGAAATAAAAATGACTGGGGAAATTATTTGAGACATGTTATATCTGTTGAAGAGCAATACTCGAAAAATCAATCAATAGAATTTATCATACAATTGGGAGGCAGTATCAGCGAGGAAGAAAGTAGTGAAAATTCTGATAGCCTCAGTTCTGATTCAGACTCCGATTAATAATATTAACTTTAGATATTAATAAAAACAAAAATATTTTTTAATTTATTTTGTTTTGATTTACTATCGATTAACGATATGTTAACCCGGACGAGCATGCCGCACTAGCTCGCATTCCTTGCGCCCGCCACGAATGTAGTCCCCAACTACACAATATGCGACTTCCGTCAAAAAATATATATGAAGATTAGAGGAACTAATCGTGACAAATTTACTGAAATTACCAGAGTGTTTATTTCAGTGCTCCATTAAATCTGGCGTCACTCGAACTGGCACTTCTAATCAATCCCTGTTTATAGTGAAAACAGATACTTTGCTTACTGCACTTGTTTAAAGCTGACGCGTTCAGTTAAAGTTGTTAGTTAAATACACTTACTCCTGAACGATAGAATCACCGCTTCTACTTGGAATTACTCTGCCACAAAAATCTGTACTTCGAAATTCAGCAGAATCTGAATGCAGCTCGATCATTTCGGCATTCTGAATCAACACCAGTAAAATATTATATAAGAATAGAAGTTTTAATAATAAAATACCTACATGAATTTTATTCTAGCAATTTCATGAGAAAGTAGACAAGAATTTATAGTTAAAACTTACCTAAATATCATCATTAGTAATCATAACAGAAGTGTCTAAGCTGTTTTTAAGTTATAGTTTGTACAATATTCCGTACCCTCTTAGTGCTGATGTTTCCTAACTTTATATTTGATCAAGTAAATAACGAAAGGTAAATCTTAGTACCTAACTGAAATTTGTATTAAATATTTCTAGCATTCGGGACGTTTTTCAAAAAACAAAAGACATTCCAAGAAAGAAAGTTTTTAACATTTCTCGCAGAGAAAAATTGAAAATTAACGAGTGAAAACATCGTGGTATTTCAAATAAAAATTTATATAATAATTTTGTAGCAATAAACCGAAAACTTTTTGGCGATTTGGTAGTCTTTTTTAAAAAAAATAATATATTTTGCTAATTTAAAGAACCGTCCTTGCAATTCAATTTGTATTTACGTCCATAGAATCATAATAGTTTGTAAAAGATAATATAATTTACTTTAGAAATTGGATAAGAGGGAAGGTGGTGAATTTATATCGGAATAAGTTAACGCAAAAAAGTCTGATAAACGCTGGGTTTAAAACGGAATAACGGTCCGTACGTAAAAAAGTCAATATTGGAATTGAGACCGTATTAAATTAAAGTAAGGGAATTAAAGTATAAGAAGACTTCGTGGGTAATAGTGCCGGCAGGAAAAGATAGCACACATCCGTGTACTATACAGATGCCAGCCTCATCTGTGTAGCACTTGTTTAGTCAAGAATTAAATGGACTGATTTCACCTTGTTTCCGTACTTAAGCCAACCCTACATTGACGGAACCCGCACATTGTGTGATAGATATTATAACATTTAGGTACTTAAATAACGTGTAAACTATAACTTACAGTAGCAGAGGCACAATATCTTCTTGGGTGACTTTACCGTAATATTTAACTATGCCATCTACGTGACCCATTCCAACCACACCCAACACACGTGCATTTGATTTCACTGCAATATATAAAAAGTTTATGACACGAATAGCACTGAAGAGATGATAGGTCGATCAAAGTCCATTAGGAATGTAACAACACAAGTATGATACCCGGCGATAAAAATGTCACGGCGTGGATTGACAAAGAGACGATCGGTTATTTTCGTTTATGTGGAACGCTTTTTCCATCACACACCATCACGTGAGATCTTGTCATTTAGTAATTCGATAGTGAACGATTGCAGGGCGTACCATATAGCATACTATCAGCCTGTGTCTCCATTGCTGGATACAGGTTTGGATATACTGAACGGTAAATAACCGGCCACAATCAACAAATCACTTTCTCCTTCAGGATATCCCTATGATCGTATATTACCGGCTAATGAATGTGGGTTAGATATGTCATGGGTTGAGATGCGAAACCAGCGCAGCAACGACAGGTATTACAAATACATACGTATGTACTTTTGATATCGAAGTACTTAGGCAGTGATACCATACTATCAACCATCATATAGGCCTCTCTCAAGGCCCTGCCACCACACCATATTCAGCTCTTTTCATCCAGCTACTACCAGCCTATTGGCCTGGAGCGTTCGAACAAATACAAACTCCTATGCATCTCTTAGAAACTTATTCGATAAGTGGCTAGGTGGCGCCAACCGCAACTACCACTTTGTAGAACAAACCTATTGATTCAGAAATATGGACGTCAACATAGTAAATTGTTATTAATGCAAAAATAGTTTGCAATCGTGCGAATGCTTGATTGGACAAAGCGATCACGATGTCACTGTGTCATACACTCTTGCATAATCCCGTTTTGTAGCCTCTGGTCTGCCTTCAGAACTCTCTGTAACAATACAGGAAATAATACTCACCAGTACGAACACATTCCTGTAGCGAATAAGCGAGACACTTGTCTCGTTCATCGACGAACACGTGAAATATCTTTTTGAACGCTGGCACATCACGCGTTATTTCCTCGAACTGTGCTTGAACAAAATCTTTATCTTTATATTTTTCTAGATGCGTTTTGCTGAAAAGAAAATCGCATGTATTTTTATACTCAACGAGAGCCTACTTTTATAGAAAACACCTTATCGTGTTGCCTCATAGGGGTAGATCATAAGTAACCAGGGGTGTTAAGAGGGAGTGTTTGATTTTTGTTCATATATAAAAGTTAACTGAAAAAGTACTGGGTTGACTTTAAATATTCGTTCATTTTAAGAAGGTAACCTAATGCAGATGTGCAGAGGCTATATTTCGGTTCCCTAGAAATCATTACGTTCGGGTAGATCTCGAAATTAGCGCAAATAAGTAGACCAATAGACGCGTTCTTAAAATCACACGATATAAAAACATTAATAACAATTCTTATTTAGTTTTATCACTTACTAACTACTAAAAATTGGAATTTTATATTTTAGATACGCTTTAGATCAAATTTTAGGTATGACGCCATAGAGATAGCTCAATAAAATTTATAGGGTAAATAGCCTATAAAATTAGGAACTTTTTAAAATACGTATAGTTGAAAAAAGTTGTTTTTATTTAAATCAGCCTCAAAGATTTTAGTATTTTTTAATTTTAATTTATTGAATTTAATTTTTTTGACGCAATGGTATGAGTTATGAAATTAAATCTTTCTGTGTTTGATAGGCCTAACATTGAATTAAATCTGAAAAAAAAATCAGGCATTTATCTCAATTATTAAAGTCATTACGACCAAAAATATCTTCAGACTCGTAGTTTGGTGAATAATCACAAAAAAAAATAACTCGTAAACTACAAAAAATCGCGGAACAAACATGGGAGTGCTTTGGATACCCCTGGGGGTGCTCTACCTTTGGACTTCCGCTTGACAACATTTCTTGAGACGCCTGTATAATATAGGCATAGGCCTTTCCAACGGATCGCAATCACATACGATCTTCTGCTTTGTTTTGTGGTTGAATTAACATGATTTCTAGTATCTAAGTATTTACAAAAGAAATCAACCACATACTCCAAAGGTTTAGGGTTTGAAGTACTGAGGTGAAATAACACTTGTCCTAATTCGTATACACTCAGCGACTGGAAAGCTCTTGCTATCGTTATATTTATGGGCCGATCTCCAAGAAACAATTTGCATCCGGGAATTCTTTTCATCTGAAAGGTAACCTGTATTATACCCGTCACCAAATGCTATGATTTTATAATACGATATCAGCTGATGAAAATAATAAAAAAAAAACATTATTACAAAGAATCAGGAAGAAAAAAAGAATACAATTACATATATTTTACGCCTTTTGTAAACGGCCTATCAAAATACTCTACTATAAAAAGATCCAAGCAATATATTTAGTAGGGGCAATGAAAAAATGATATCATAATTTGCACCTCCTGGTAAGCCCTTCGAAACTCTCCTCCTGGTGCGACGCCCAATTCCTTTGCAATATCAGCATAAGTCTTCAGTAGCATAGCGTGTAACATACCAGACCCAAAACTTTGACCCTTGACAGCCTGCCTAGGAAAATATTTAATAAAATTAGAAAAAAAATGTTTAAATTCAATTTGATTACATTTTTTTTTAAACAATAGGTACTTACTGCATTTTCTTTGCGTCGAATTTTTTTGCATCTTCAAGGAATTTTTTATCGTTTAGCTCTAAGAGGGATACCCTCTGACGGCATAATTCTACTAGAATTCCATTAGGGTTTAAAACTCTTACAACCTGTAGAAAATCATTCTAATAAAAATGACAAAATCGTTTCTGATATACATAAATAGGCAGTTGCTCACATGGGCGGTATAATAATATGTCTAAACGACGTGGGTTGGGTATAGGTAGGTTGTCAGGTAGTGTATCTATCTTAGCATTGCATTTGAGGAAAGGAAAACTTAATCTCGAGTGATGACTCAATTCAATCCTTCCCTACCTGTTAAAAATCTATGATGACGATGATAATATCAGCCTATAACGTCCCACTGTAGGGCACAGGCATCCCCTAATACATTACTAGGCGTGTTCAGGTCATCATCAATGCGGGCCCTGTGCTGATTGGTGGGTACATACAGTTTTTTTTTAATTCTCGTCCACACGGATCTCCTTAAGAAATTTTCTTTCACAACATGTTAATTTAAGATTCCTTACTAAGTAGAAACTTAATGGTACCTACGTGCTGAAGACTTGAATTCACGACCTTACGAATGAAAGTTGAAAATATATCCCCCTAAGCTCAATCTATAAACTAAATACAAGAGCATGAAAAATAGCAGTCCTAACGCTTTATGAGTAGATGAGTAAACAATATGTAGAATGGTGATATTACATCAGAGACATCTTCCACTGACTGTTTGCTGAAGTGCACCGTACCCAGGAGCACGACAGTTGCTTGCTTATCATCTTGCAGAAGAGTCGCCGATCGAGGCAATGACGAGTTGGAGCTAAACGACCTTTTTGGATCTACAACTGCAAACAGAATAATAAAGTGTCAACGATAGTTTGGATAGTGTCAAATTGTCAGTTTGGCTGCCCATTCCGCCTAGAGGCGTGAAGGGGGTTCCAGACGGATGCCCGTCACGCTGGTATTTCCTATGAGTCGGTGCTCAGCGGGCATCCATCTTAGAACGTTGTGTACGTGTGGGCCTCGTGCGGTACGCTCCTAGAATTACGTACGATATCGTGGTTTCGTGTTTTTGTGTAATTTAACACATATAACGACCATCAATTATGGACCCTTCGAGGTCTAAAAGACCAAGAAATATAGCGACGTCTAACTTAAATGATGATGAAATACAACAGTTATTGTTTGAGGACGTTAACACCGACGATAGCTTTGACCCTGATGATGATGAGGAGTCATCTTCAGAATATGATGATGACGTTCCAACACTGTCTTCCATACCAATTCCTCTCGTCGACATATTGCTGCGTCCTCAAGAACCATTGTCATTATTAGTGGCTCAGGATTCGCAGTCGTCAGAACAGCCATCGACATCTGTTTCAACCTTGTCGTGGATAGCCACCGGTGAGATGAAGAACATACGAGTTTATTGAAAGAAATGTATTCCACGGACCTCAAAACGCCCATCCAGTGGATTACTTTTTCTTTTTCGAGAAAGACTTCTTGCAAAATAGGTATTTGTAACCAAACTAATGCACAAGCGGTAAGACTATATCTATCAGAAAAAATAACAGAGAAATCTAGAATTACTCGTTGGAAACAATTAACAGAGCAAGAGCTGAAAATATTTCTGGGCCTATTATTTTACATGGGCACTATGTCATTGAGTCGCATCCAAGATTATTGAAAAACGGACCGATTGTTCTTTAACCCAATTTTCGCCCAGCAAATGGGAAGGAACAGATTTCTCATAATAATGAGATGCCTACATTTTACTACACAAACTAGCAGCGAAGATTCACTGTACAAGGTTAGGTATGTAATTGATTATTTCAATAAGAAGATGAACGATTGCTATTACCCAGCGAAGCAACTATCACTGGACGAGAGCATGACACTATGGCGAAGACGTCTGTTGTTTCGGCAATATATAAAAAATAAGCGCCACAAGTATGGAGTAAAATTATATATGTTGACCGAACCGGACGGGCTTATATTAAAATTTCGAGTATACGCTGGACACCGAAATAACTAGCAAAGGGCACGCTAAAAAAATTGTAATGCACCTTTTTGGAAAAAAAATTAGACAAGGGCCACGAAGTCTATATGGATAAACCTAAGGAACAACCCAAAAATAATTGTAACGAGGAGAAAATGTATCGTTCTCATGAAGGCGTTCACGTTGGGAAATGGAAGGACAAACGAGACGTAATGGACATAACTACGCAATATCCTGACATAATGATTCCCGTACAAAATAAACGTGGTCAAGTCAAACACAAGCCTGAAGCTATTGCTAATGGAAGAATAAAACGGAAGCATTGCCGCCAGCGCTATAAATACAAGAAACGTACTGATACGACGTGGCACTACGTGGCTTACAATGATAAGCCAGGACTGTGCGTAAAGTGCTTTGATGTGTATCATGCATACCTCTAATATTCAATTATTTTTATTAATTTTTATTGATTTACGGTAAAATTTATGCCAAATATATGAAACAAAGATCCTATCAAATGTTATATTGTTAATTGTGCATGTGAAACTAAATAATACTACTCTCAAATTAAAGCGTCACGCCTAAAGGCGTGATGGGCACCCAAGATGAAAATCTCGTCGTCGGTGCCCATCACGCCCAGAGACGTGATTTTTGTATTGCTTTTTTATCCTATTTATACATAATAAGTAAATAAAGTATTGTTTATAGTAATATCTGAATATTGTAAAAGCCAATTAACACATTTAAACAATACGGCACCCCGGTTGATTTCTTCATATGTTATGGGCAGTCAAACTGGCAGAATGTTTCATCAAAACTTGTAAATACTGCAGTTTATACTGGGGCTATACCATAGATAACGCAAGTTCGTCAAATTGTATGGAAACCAAGTGTCTCGCCACGAGTAAGTTTTAGCGATGGAAAACCATTTATGGATGAAACGAAACATCTCCCTTGACTTGGTTCAACACTTTTGATGAATTTTTACAATCAATTGATTATAGTGCATTTAGGCATTTTTGTGTTTTGTAACAACTTCTAGCTATGGGTCGGACAGACTGAATGAGCAACGCGAGAAGGAGCTTAGCGCCAAATTCCGGCACGCAATGACGGACAGCTTGCGTTAGGTATATATCTATATCTGTGGGCTGTACTTACAATGATTATAGGTTCGTTGAGCTACAGCTGATGTGTTATTTAATCCTCGGTATTGCTTTGATACAATAGTACATATTCGGTATATCATGGTCTCTCATTCTTTGGCTAAATAATTTTGTGATACGAGAATTTTGGTTTTATTTTTATACATTTTATTTTACATTTTAGGAGGGCTGAATGTAGAATACATTTTTTTAACAGTCAAATGCCATTTTGACACTACCTTGATAACTTTTAATTTTATTTCTTACATACTAGCCAGTAGTTTCATTGTCTATTAAACTTTATTGATACTTATAAGTTTATTGACTTTTGTTGCAGTGTGGGATGCCCCCCAAACAGGTGGACAGACGATATAAAAATATTCGGCGGTGATGGTCGGATGAGAAGAGCCAAGGATCGTGTGTGGTGGTGAGCCTTGGGAGAAGCCTATATCCAGCTGTGCATACAGTGGAGAGACGGGCTGATGTTATGGTATGACAAGTTTATTGACTAGCATACCAATTGAAACTTATATTTTTTATACCAGCAACATTAAAGTAGAAATCGGAAACAGAAGTGTCTAATACCACTGCTGTTGAAACACGCTGCACTGAAGGCATTTTATCAAACAAATTTATTTTGTGTCAATGTTGACATTCATTTGCAACTCAGGTATAAATAAAAAGTAAAAGTTTACAATTTAGTGAAGAAAATTATAGTTGTGTCGAAAAATAAGAAACGGCTAAAAGACTAGTCCAGGCCAAATAAATACAAAATATAATTTCGATACTCATATGCATACTACTTTTTCACATCGTGTGGAAAAAATAATTAAAAATGATGACTAAAGAAACTTTTATAAGTTACAAAAAAAAAAATATATCGACACTGCTTTTTTCACGATATTGGGATGCAAAATGTAAAAAAAAAGAAAAATGATGACGGAAGGAACTTTTAACAACACTTTAAAAAGCTCGGTGTACTGAATAAAGCAAAGTAGTGCTTCACTCCAGGGCAACGCTTGCCGCTTTATAAAGCTCAAGTTATACCCCATATGGAGGAGTACTGCTTACACCTCTGGGCCGATGCACCGAAGTACCAGCTAGACCCTCTTGACTCCGTCCAACGAGTCGCTATCCGAAATGTTGACGATGCCATTCTCACATGTGGTTTAGAATGGCTCAGCATGCGTAGAGATGTTGCATCTCTCTGCGTTTTCTACCGCTTTTTGGGGAATGTTCTGAAGAGCTGTTCAATTTAATGCCAACTTCGGGTTTTTACCATCGCACCGATCGTCATCGTCGTGCGGTTCATCCGTACTTCCTTGACACGAGAGTTGCTGCGTACTGAGTAGTCGAAAAGGCAGTATACCGCGAACCCGAAAGTTGTGGAATGAACTGCCAGCTGAGGTATTTCCGTTACTACGGTATGGGGCTCTTCAATAGAGCTGTGAACAGGTTTCTGCAAGGTCGGCAACCCATCCGCAAGCCCCCTTGTGTTGCAGGTGTCTATGGGCGGCGGTGATCACTTACCATCATGTGGCCCGAGCGTTCGTCTACTATCCATATAAAAAAAAGTCCTAAAATGCAGATATAAGTAGACAGACTTCTTAAATTTCATTTTTTTTGTCATTGAAATAAGTCGGCAGACGAGTAGACAGTCCACCTGGTGGTAAATGGATACTGTCGTCTATGGAAATCGGTAACACGTGCCAACATCATTTCATAATGACAAAAGTTGGCACGCCCTCGGATGTGCTGCCAAACTTTGGAGTTTACGAAGGGATTTGGAGAAAGGGTTGGGAAAATGTGAAAGGATAGTATAAGATGGAGTGGGAATAGGCTCTGGCATATCTCACTCACTACCGAAACATGTACTTACTTAGGGAGTATAGGATAAAGTGGGAAATGCAGCACATGTTACTGTAGTGTTCTATGACTGCGGGGTAACGTGGCCAGTCGAGTGTCTGTTGGATTGGAGCGTGCACCCACATCATCTCATTATAATATACTAAAGTTAGTGGTAGACTTCGATGCCATATTTTTTTTAAACGGTTAACGGACTTCAACGGTATGCATCGCATTGCATTAATCGTGCATAAATATCACCGTCCATTAGGATCCCCTGGGGGTCTCCGGATTTTTTCTCCATGTGGATGCCCTGGGGATATTACTGTTCGTGTAATAAAAATAAACTACCAAAGGCCAGGAAATTAAACAATGTAAAATGGGATAAATTCATACAAGAAAATCAATTCCAAATAATTAATGGAACTATTACTATCGGACACTTCATGGAAAATGTAAAATAAATGATAATTGGTGAAATAAGGTTACTAAAAAGAGCAAAAAGACCCTTAGTTTACCGACAGACGAGATTTTTATTTAATTAGAAAGGTTTACTAAAATAATGGCAATATATTTTATTACGAGAATATTATATTTTTTTATTACGCCTAAATCCAAATATGGTATTCCTCTTACCCATGGAATCCCTGTAGAGAAACAATCCAATTAAATCTTGCATAGATGTCTCCTGTGATTCGTCTTAACCAAGGGATCCATGTGGAGAAAATATCCAAATGAATCCCCCCAGGGGATCCTAGTGGACGGAGGCCATAAATAGTGTATACCTAGAATAAAAACCTTTTTTGTGTTGAGAAATTTTGAATTCTCTATTTTTATAGTTTCATAATAACTGCTTTATCATGTCGTATTAACATGTGCTAAAAATGTACTAGAAATGTATCAATATCAAAATAAATGTACTAAAAAGGAATAATAAAAATCAATGTTCGAAATATTCCAAAATACTTCTTAGCGGGCGTTATGTATCCACTTAGGTGTCGAGTTTGTGAGTATTATTAGACTTGATGGTACAATAATGCACTTTTAGTACATTTTTTCATACCAGTCTGGAGTTCGTACGCCGCCGTGTCACCGTCAGGAAGTATGTCAGGACATGTTTTATCGACTCATTTCGATGCTCAAGAACTTTTTTGCGAAAAAGATCTTGATGGGGATTTTTGGATATCGCTTCTCTCTTTTTTTTATTGACTGGAAAGAAAATTATTTAATAACTAAGAAACTATAAACTCAGAAACACAGACAGCGTTTGGCTATGAATAAACTAAATTTAAAAGAAAACAAGCATAATCAATAGCCTAAATTCGTTTAATTACAATCATTAACTTGTACATGTGAATAATCACGTTGAACACTTATCTTCAGTTCGCACACCTTCATGAGATTATATTCTAACAGTTCTTTGAACAAACCATTTACCCCACTGCATAGCCTATGCGTTAAATTTATTCAGAGTTACAAGCATATAAACGAAGAAGACTATTGGCTATTTACCTTTGTTATTATGCTATACTTTTCTGCAATTTTGTAGTTAGTGAACACTGTGCTATTTAATCTGAATAAAATTAAAAGCCGTTATAGTCTTAAGATCCGACTGCGTGATTACTACGTCCAACTGTTTTTTAATCAGAATACATTTTTGTAGATAATTATTAATAGAGAAATACGGTTCTGCCGGCTTGCCTATCAAAATATGGACGCAAGTACTTTTAATTAATTTTTTTTTTTTAAACAATTTCGTTCACTATACTATCATATATTTATTCACTATCATATACGATATACTCGTACATATGTGTAATTACTTAAAACTTACGTGGATGGAAAAGTTTAATTGTAATTCAACTTATCACAGTTCTTATAACGAACTATATATAGTATTACCCTGATAACAAAAAATATAAATAACAAAACATTCTTACGCTAAGCACGAGTGAACGACAACTAATGTCGATTAACGATTATGCTCTGTTAAAAATTATTTAGTCATTTTAGTATGTCTAGTAACAGCTCACGTATACATGCTCCATAATATTGAAGTTTCTACAACATCACGACTTGTTGAATCAGATGACTCGGATTGTTGATTGTTGTTGAGTCGGATTGGATTAAATCCAACTCAACAATAACGAATTGGATTGTTGAGTCGTTCATATGCGCTCAGCCTTAGGGAAATTAATTGGAATCAAAAGCAATTCTTATTTCGCATTTATTAACTCACTAATTAAGTTAAAGAAGCTGTTAGGCCTTTCAAGGTAACAATATTAAAATTATAAAACAATGCGACTGATACAATAAATATTAAATTACCAACTTGTTGAAATTAAAATACACACAAAATAAAATATATTGGACCCACTAAATCCACTGTTCGGGATTTTATGTTTCACATAGTGGATCAAATCACAAAATGTCATTTCTCTAACCTAAATGCCCCTGGCTACATGTCCGCCGGCGGAATTCCATTGTATGCATTTCTCCGTACGGCGGATTTTGTTCAAATATACTTTTAATTCCGCGGGGTAAACTTCATGAATAATGTATAGAAATGCAAAGTCGAGATCACTGGTTGACCATAAAATGCAAAACGATAGATTTAGAAATTGTTTTAGCACCGAATCTCTTAACGCCTCATCAGACGGTCAGTCACTTTCCACGTATTATCAGGTGGCGAATCACTTCTACATACCATCCGGTGATAAAGCACATACCATCAATAGTGTCATTTAACATTAGGCAGATGACAAGTTTAAGAGGGAACTAAAGACATTTAAAATTTGCTGTACAACGGCTTCAATACTAATAATTATAATCATACGATGACGCCGGTGTGCACCGGCAGTTTCAAGTCCGATATTACAATGATTCTCCGCGTAAGTAACGATATTTTCAGCTGACGCTTGAGAATCGCACTGCAAAATCCGTAGTACGGCGGAAATGTAATTCTCACGACACAATCCCGACGGCCATTAAGACTGTTCAAATCTAAATACATATACATATATTTATACATAACGCTTGTATATAAAAACTATAATCGTTTTAATGTAATAAATACAACATTTATAGATACTGAATTGAATGTTATAAATATATAATAATAATATTTTTATTAAACTATTTAGGAAGTATAATTTAAGAGTGAAATATTGTTAAAACAATAGTGATATTTTCATTTTGTCATGTAATATAGTGCGTACTAATAATATTTAACAGTAGACCCCAACAACAAACGTGATTATAATAGTTTAATTTAATACAAATAACGTTTCTACTTTAAGTAGGTCATGATACGACACAACAGACGGCATGACTCATGAAACATTTTTTATGCCATTTTCATGACAAATCATGCTAGATGGGAAAAAATACATAAATATATAGTAGAAGCCATGACATGTGTAGGTATTATGTCAATAGCATCGTTGAATAATGGTTATGTTATTTGTATATAAGAGAGAAATAAAATTATTCTATTGAAATTAAAAAAGCCTTATTATTTATATCTTTTATGAGGATACGTAACATGGAAAAAAAATAAAAAGTGTTATTGTTCCTTAAAGTTACAGTCAATTGAACATTGTATACAGAAAAAACAATTTGTTTAGATTATTTAAAAGTCGGATGATTCTAAAAACTCGGTAATTCACTAACCTTCGACT
The DNA here is from genome assembly GCA_914767545.1 of Sesia apiformis. NCBI lineage: Eukaryota > Metazoa > Arthropoda > Insecta > Lepidoptera > Sesiidae > Sesia > Sesia apiformis. Next base: position 7,492,871 of record OU611954.1, on the reverse strand, counting down.
ACCATAAGCTCACTATTGAACCCACCTAAATAAACATGAACTTCTTAGTACCAAAGATACGGACAGTCTTTTAAAATACGACTAAGGAATTTCATTGATTGAAAAACAACGACGTTGAGCATAGTTTTAAGGATATTTTTGTTTTTGTGGTACTGGGGCGACATTTTCATATGAATTGGGAATTTATGCATCAAAACTGGGACTCTTTCTAGAATATTAAATTCACCTCAATATGAAACACTGTTTATACATCGTTTCACGTAAAAAGAGCGCCTAAAGGTCAACCTGCGCAGTAAGCCATTTATCAATCTACTTTGTGGTACGAGGTGAGGCGCGACGGGGGGATTATGCGTTACATGTCGGTGCCGTCGCGCTATTGGTTCGACTGAGTCGACATTTCGTTCGCTCCCCAAGTATAGTCAGTCGCGCACAAATGTTTTTGTTAATTACGAATATTGCAAGATGGTTTTGCATAGAAAAGAAAGAAAAATGGTTTACAACGTATATTGTTTTATGAATATAGATGAGTATATATAGATGTAGATAGAATATAGATGTAGAATGAGAGAGGCTGATAGTGGCAAGGTAATTAATTTAAAACAATGTAAGAAACGACCGCAATGGTAACGCATACTTCTGTGGCCATTGTCAGAAGATGCAAGAGATTCCGAATATCTCACAGTTTTTTGAACTCCTGGTAAAAACAAAAGGCATAAATCATATTAAAAATTATATTACTAAACTTATTTTTCTAGTTTCAAACAAACCTTTACTCTAAAGTAATGAAATATATAAAACAATAAGTAATTTCGTGCGCAACTGTATCGATGCGCGGACTCATCCCTTCCACAGATGTCCAGCGCTTTTTTTACGTGACGATACCTACACAAATTTTCTAGTATTTTCTGAACGAATGTTATTGAAGTCAACCGTAATTTATCATTTAGATTTCGTATATCGTTCTAATAATAAAAACATTGTATAAATATCATGCATCTATCTATTAATAGTCGAAAAGCTAATCAATCAGTTTCATTATCTTTAATTGGAAGTGCCAGTCCAATCCCACAATAAAATAAGTAACCTGAAAAGAAAAATAAGTAAAATAGTTTAACAAGTCTAATATAAAGCAAAACTGCGAACTAAAGGAAACAGTGATCTGTACTATACAGATTGTAATTGAACATTATTCGAAGCCTGAAGAGATGGATTCCGCTCATGATCCTAACTGTTTAGGCTAGGATAATGAGCTGAATTTATCTTTTAATTAAGACTACTTTTATTTAAATATATTTTTATTTTTACTTTTTTTTTACTATATGTTACATATATATTTTTTTGTAAAAATAACAATTTCTTGGGCATCTTGTATTTAGCAAATTTGCATGAAAAAAAAAGTAATAAAGTGACAATATGAGAAATGAGATCGTGTGTTACCTTGTATCATGGCAGCCAACGGCGAGGCAGCAGGCGGTAGCCGGCGTACAGCAGCACGCCCACACACGCTGCGCGCACCGACACGCGCAGCACGCGCGTGGACAGCGACGGTGGAGGGATTCTATACGGGCGCGTGATATAAATCAAGTTCAATTGTCACTGTTAGATAACTAGATAAAGTGAAACGAAACGTGTTAAAGAACTAATTATAGCGCGAAACGGAACGAAAGATTCATTTAGGCTAGGGACAATTTAGGGGTAGGGGTAGGGACAGAGATGTAGCATTGCGGCCCGAAAAGCAAGCCATCAGGGGTGTCTGTCTAGCGCCCTAGGCATAAAATCTGCAGCGCTCCCTTTAAGGGCAGCGTATTTCGCGCGTATAAAAAGTAGATCGAATATTTTTAATGATTGATATATTAATGTATATGTTGTATATTTGGATGTATATACTCATATCAAACGAAATAATAGATAAAATCAGATGAAAAATCCGATTTTCCGCTTGCGACGCGGCGCCCCTGGATTATCTGGCGTCCTGGGCAATCGCTCAGCATACCCAGCCCTTTATCCCGCTCTGTGTAAAAGGCGGTCAAATGTACCGCCTACCAATTTAGTCTGTCATTTGGCAGCAAAAACACTACCAGGAACGTATTATTTATAATTTTCCTTTTTTATTTAAAATAACTTGACCTAACGGTGTTGTCAATGTAAGTAGAATATAAGAAATATGGAAATAATTGAGAAACAATATTTTTTCTCTATAAACCGAAACAATATTAATGATGTTTCGCAGTAAATGTGTTTGCGTAAATTATTTTAAGAATCTACGAGGCGTATTCGAAAAGTAAGGGCCGTTTCGTCATAAAAAAAATTATAATCATATGAAATAGGTTTTATTAGCACATTTAGTTTACTACAAATCTACTTCACTTTTCCACATAATCGCCGTTCACTTCCAAGCATTTTTCATACCGCTGCACCAGCTTCCTTAACCCCTCTACATAGAAGCTCACCGCCTGCGAGTTGAACCAGTTTTCAACGGCGTTCTTAATTTCCTTGTCGTTTTCAGACCTTGTCCTTTTCTTTCCTTGTCTTTTGTAGACAGTAGTGCGTCCAAGATGAGGAAATTCATCAGCCAGGGCACTAATCGTCAACCGACGATCAGATCGCAGTTTTTGGTCCACCAGAGAAACAATTTCATCGGTTTGCATACTGGGCCTACCACTCCGCTCTTCGTCATGAACATTTGTTCGTCCAGTTTTGAAATCACGACACCATTGTCTAACCTTTCCTTCATTCATTACAGTAGGTCCATAAACTAGGCATAACTCTCGATGAATTTCAGCAGCTGAAGATCCTTTTGCACACAAAAATTTTATTACAGCGCGAACTTCACAGCTGGCGGGAGCAACGATTATCGCGGACATTGTTTACTGTACGCACAGATAGGCAAATGACTACTGAATCAAAACAACACCTGAAATAGCTGCACGAGTAGTGCACGTACAGATATGCACAAGTTTAAACGTGTTACGACTTGTCGATTTTGAAATATAAGCGAACGGCCCTTACTTTTCGAATACGCCTCGTACTACAAGCGGACAAGTAGTAACAGATTTATAACACTGCCAACAGATTTGAGTAGAGTAACAGATTGGTAACACTGACTGCATTACGCAATAGTCATTCACCACTAAATAAAAGTAATAGATATGGAATCGGGTATATAATTCCTAATTTTATAATCGGTCATCGGCTTAATCAGACTTGGTAGACATCGGGATTCATCATAATAACGATAGACAGCGAAAATAGAAACAATGTTTGACGACGATCTGCGTTAATATTCTTAATTTATAAAAAAAATATATGACATTGTCTGTGCCACTTCCCCCTATACTGAAACTAATAAAACCTTCAACAATAACATAATTTGGCTAGTTTTATTTTAAAAACCTAATGTTTCTAAAATGTTTTTTATTTAAACAGAAAGTTGAAATATCCACATTTTCAGTTGAAAAATCTTAACCGTAGTGTCCGACGATAAAGTTCCATTGCTCAATGACGTCACATTTGTCGTTTATAATCACATGAACGACATCAGAGGTTCATCATTTCAGTCCATGTGGCAAAGTATCACTGTTTTGTAACAAAATGGACATTGCTCATATTATAAAAAATCACAAATACAGGTCTTGTTAGTTTATAATGAACATAATTAGTAAGCAAATGTATCAACTTACTTGAGCAATGGCGGTATGTCCTGCGATTTGATCTTGCCCCAGTGCTCCACGATGCCGGCCATGTGACCCATTCCGACCACGCCCACTATACGACACGGTTCCCTACCTGCAATTGTAAAAAAATGTTTCACCTTTAGTCACTATAAAAATAGTACAATACATATCGACAGCCGTGTACGAGTAGTATTGGACGGCGTTAGAATAGCACCACCCCATCTTTTCACGGGGGTGTCGTAAAAGACGACTAAGGGATAACAAAGTGGATACCACAAGTCCTGAGGAACTACACCACCTCTAAGAGTGGACTCGTTAGCCAAGCCTAGTGCGAGCGTGCCGTTTTAAAACAATGCGTGTCTAGAGTGGACAACAAAAAGAACTGGTTATGGTTTTATGGTCACTTATTATCGATATCAGTCTATAACATTCCACTATGGAATTGACATGTGCCAAGGCATAAAAGTTTCTTTAAAATGAAAAATAACAAAAACATCCCATTGCAGTAACCAAATCTCCCCTTATAAGTAAGCTTCGAGCCACAATCCGCGACACAGACCTAGTGTTCATTGGTGGATACACATACCCTACATTTTGCTCTTTAATTTCTTAGAGGCGAGTTTTCCTCACGATGTTTTCATTATGTTCATTTCGATTGAGGGCAATATCTTGTGGGAATCGTTTAACTTTCAACATTCGTGTCTCACAGGCACATTGTATATTGGTATGTTGGTGGATATATTACTAGGAATATTTCTCTATGTCTCCCTCGTGGGCATAGAAATATACAAGAACGATACATAGACAAACATCAGTAAATCACTCAAGTCTCAATTTTGGAGTGTGTCTAAAGCATTTACAAATCGGATCGACATAAAACACAGATGTGGGACTCCTGGGATAGGCATTATTAAATACATTATTAAATCACTGATAAGTTTAGGTAGCGAATAATACTCTCTCACAGTAGATTACCTTGAAATGTACTGCATTTCCCACTTTGTCCTGTTCTCCAATGTACTTACGTGTTTCGGTAGTAAGTGCCAGAGCCCACTCCCAACCCATCCTTCGCTATTTTCCCAACTGTAACAGAATCCATTCTTACATCTCCAAAGGTAGGAAGCGCATCCGCGAGCGTGCCAACGTTTGTCATTCCGGACGGAAATTGGCATGTATCGCACATGTCTAGGGGCGACAGTATCCAATTACCACCGGGTGGACTGTATGCTCGTCTGCCGCCTTTATAAAACAATTAATACAAACATTTGGAGCCGTATTCCGTGACACAATACAATAATGTGATGTTTTTTTCTTATCATGTTTGGCAATGGTGCAATTAGCACCTTCTGCCAGTGTCAAATTTTCTTCAAAATAAACAATTTCAAAGTCTCTGTCAATGCCCAATCCCGTTGAAGTAACGTCGTTCGTAATCAGGAGTCGTTCAGTAAAGGTTAGTAATAGGTTCAGTCAGTCGTTCAGTAAAAGGTTTAGCGACGACAGAAGAGGACTCACTGGTTTATTTGATTATCACAAACATTACACACAAAAAGCACTTTAATGTGTAAGAAACTATCATTATTAAACCACAAAACGGAGAATACACATTTTTTATAATAGTCAGACAAAAACTCAACTTCACTTCTCGAGTTCCGGCCAAAAGTTCCTATAATATGATATTAAACCAACGTCGTATACTCACGTGGCTGCATAGCGGCGACCTGTAAGGAATGGCACAAGTACATATCGCGTTCCACGACGAACACGCGCTTCAGAGTCGGGAACTTCTCCGCCATCTCTTCCAACATGTCTTCTAACATCTTCTTCTGCTTGCATTTCTCCACCTCTTCCACACTGTCATACAAAAATTATGTTGCATTTTTTCGATAGACCGATCCGATACTCTGTTCGTTTGTTCATGCTTATTTAGGGAGCTACTGGCTCGATTCTGATGTGGTCTACACTCTTATATAGGTTTTTTATAAAGGTCGCTTTAACCACAAATATCACATTAACAAGCATTGAACACCAAATTGGTGTTGATTGGAAGTAAAACTATCTCATACTGATACGAGTGTTTTATTTCAATTCAGATAATAAACAACTTAAGAATAGTCACCTTTTAAAGTGTTCCTGGAAAAGGGTAATTTCCTCTCGCTAAATAACCTTTTTAATAAGAATATATTTACAGTGAGTAAAAAAAATTACACTGACGAGTCAAATAATATTGAACTATCTTTAAAGAATGCCCGCCAAATGGTGAAATATAGAATATTATTACAACAATCTAGTGTTACCTAAGTTCAAAAATAAACATTGATTTGGATGGGTATTTTTATTTTGGTTCCATTCTATTTAAGACGTTTTTTTCGGAATGACTAAATTCTTGTGGCTCTAATGGCCTTTCAAGAGTCACCGGACATGAATCTATTAGACTCTAAGCAATGAAAATTGCAATCATTTTGGAGCGTGCAATCAAATAGATAAACGTTTTAAGAATCGACCAGATGCAGTTCGCTTAATTCACATTGTAATTTATTTTTCTAATTAGCAATGGTTTTGTACACTGAAAAAGCAATATTTCGTCTATAAAGACGTCTATTCATTATATATATACAGATGGTCATCTGAGGATTTAGTGTAAAGGTCAAACCAAAATGATTTTATAAATTTTACAAAACCCTGCGTCCTATACTTATGACTTCCTGTAAAAATATAATTAAAGAAATATACATCTGCTTACCTAATGTTCTGATTAGATGTGAGCATGTGCCAAATAAATCTAATGGTCTGTCCCCAGGTGAGAGACGATATGGCCCTGTGCAGGGTGATGTCTATCGCCCTGTCGCCCAGTTGCACTATACAGTTGGGTATTTTTTTAGCCTGTAGTTAAAAAACACAAAATTGAGGTTACAAATATGTGATACGGAACGTAAAGGCATGAATGAAGGGGGCATATCATTATCATTTATTCCACTCTACAAAATTCTCTAAATGGAGTAAAATTACATTCAAGAGAAGCCTGTATAAATCATTTAAATCAGTATTTCGCTAAATCATTAATTAGGATAATGGCTCTGCCAGAAAAATGGCGAAACATTAAATAGACAATATTCCGTTCAATAAAATATTTATGTAATACAAAAAACGTTTTCATCATTTCCACCATAAAAAGGCCGCGAAATTATCAGACTACCTAATATTAATGTCTCAGATTACAAGATTATTCCAAATGTGTTAGTAAACTTACCTTATGAACTAAGTGTTAGTAGATATAACTTATAAACTAATGAGACATGAGTCAGGCGAGTTCATCAGACACGCACGCAGGCGAGGGGATGCCTACCTGATCAATACCCCCCGCCTGATTAATTATCGGACAATCGTGTGTCCGCTGTAACGCTCAGTATACTGTTTGTACTACACCTCGTTCTTTTTAATAAGGAAGTGATTTTCTTACGCATAATTGTGTAAAATCTGTGTTCGCATTTCTGTTACTAGATAAAAAATAAAAATCAATATACATGCATATATCAAAATCTAAATGTCAAACTATTGAAAATTAATTGACCCTAGTCAAATATTGATCGATCGAATCTTAGTACCCTCTAAAGAAAAAGAAAATCCTTTCTAAAAACATTGTACCGGTCAATAGCTTTTTTGTTTTGTTAACAAGTTAGACCACCAGATGTAAACGTGAAGGGTGCTTACAGGTAACTCCTAAGGACGCGAGCTACAGTTGATATATTTAGATTTATTGTTATATATTCTTATAGAACTGATAATAATTATATAAATAGGTTTATTGTTATATAGCTTGATAGGGAAATAGCCGTATCAAGCTATTTGACCATTGACCTTCCATTATTATTTTTTGCATTAGTGGTCCTGATCGACCAATATGCGCTTGACTTATCAAATACATACTTGAAACAATAATACAAACATAATATTAAAAGTACAATACAATAAATAAAGTAAATCGCTTTTCAATGTTACACAGTTGGTTATTGCTAGGATAGCAATAGGATTACACTGATTATGTAACTAACTGTGCAGTTACAATATATAATTGTGTATAACTGGATAACAATATGCAGAACCTTCAAGTCTCATTAGTTAGATCGAAAGTAACGAAGACATTGAAAAGTCAATTTATAATTTGTAGAAGCAATTTTATGTTTAAATTTATGTGCTAGTAAAATATGAAGTCTATTTACATACAAATCATAGCGTTCTTTCCATTCATAAAACTTTATTTATTTTCATACATGTCTTAAACAGACGAACATTTAGCAAATTTAATTTAAGAATGAACCGTACTATTGCCGTGTTACGGTCGAAAGTGTAGATGTGAAATTAGAAGTAATGGTTTCTTTCTTATTTGTTGTATAGTTAGTCGAACATTTTCCACTAGTTACTTATGCTACACTTAATAAACACACAGAAGTCGCTTACAAAGGCGATGAAATATTTTCGAAGAGACGATGTATTTACTTAAATCGTAACCAGCCTTTATTTTCGTCCACTGCTGGATGGGTCTCCTAATATTATAATCAAAATGTGTAATTTTACACAAGAAAAGAAAACAGATCTACTTCCGTGCTAGGAGGTGAACACTGACATACCAAATTCTGATCTACCGTGATCTACTGTTCATTTGTTTTATTTAGTGCCAGTATCTCGCGAAAGTTTTTCCTACGCAAAAACTATTTGATTGGTTTAGGTTAGAAGTGTGAGGCGCCTCACAGGTTGTGGTTATTTTTTTTATACAACGCGAAAATACTTCGTACCCAGAGACAATTTGTTACTCAAAAACAAGTAGGTGCTACCCCCTCATTTTCGCCGCTTTCCCCGCTATGCCGAATTTAACACATTTACGATTTCTATTTAGTAAATTTATACAACTCCTAGGAAATGTGTCTAGTAAGATTTATTTTATACATCTACTGACGATTTTAGGTATTATATATATTTCCTAGGAATTATATATAATGCCGTATTTGATACATTTCCTTTAACAATATACATAGAAAAATTCGTTACCATATACTAATATAGAAAAATCAGTTTTTGGCTATAAGCTTACTTATAAGCTATAAGAGCTACTAAAAGGGATGTAAGGTGTAAATATGTAGTTAAAAATGTATGTTACCTCAGCCATGGCGCGCCGGAACTCGCCGCCGGGCGCCATGCCGAGCTCGCGCGTGATATGCGCCGACATGTTCAGTAACAGAATGTACATTAAACCTTTGAACACACCATTTTGAGCCATCGTCGCCCTGATAATTAGCAATAAAAAAAAAGGTTAATTGAACTCTAAAATGACTCACAGCTACCTTTGAAGATTTACGGATGTATTTGGGTAAAGGTTTGGGAAAATGGGGAGATATAAGATAACATGAAATGGGAATAAGCTTCGACAGATCTCACTTACTTTCGAAACACGTACAAGTCAGCCAATGATAGTGTTGAACACTTCAAAGTTGAGTGACATTGACATTCGGCGTCCTTTTAACATATTTAAAACTCAAGAATGGGTTTTGCTTGCGAATCTAACTTGTCAATTTAGAAATTAAAGTTTCTAAATATCTGTTCTTTCAAACGAATGGAACACGAAATTGCTCAACATTTTTATGGGCGCACTGTAAGTATACATTGAGGGAATAGGATAGAATGGGCAATATAGTAAGTATATTTCAAGGAATAGGACGTAATGGACCGACTGGACATTCCGATAGCAGGATGTAATGCACATAAATGTCACAGAAGACTACCGTAAAATCTACTTGCTATATTCCCCATCCTATCCTGTTCCCTTAATGTATACTTACAGTGGGGCCATAAAAATGTTGAGCAATTCCGTTTCGCATTTGATTCGTTTGAAAAAACAGATATTTAGAACATTCAGTTTTTAAATTGATAAGTTAGATTTGCAAGCGTAAATAGCCTTTGTTTTAGAAATGTCAAAATAACTAAAATAAAGAAATGAAGTGATCAACATTATCAGTACATGTTTCGAAAGTAAGTGTCAAAGCCCAATGTTATACTATCCCTTCACATTTTCTTAAACCTTTCTCCAAATTTTCCTAACTCCAAAATGAACCTAACTTTCTGTTCTAGAATTTTTTTTTTATAGAGAAGAGGGCGGACGAGCAAGCGGTCCCACGTGATGGTAAGGGTTATCGCCGCCTATGGACACCTGCAACACCAGGGGATATTAGGCGCGCCGCCGACCTTGCAAAATCCTATTCACAGCTTTCTTGAAGAACCCCATGTCGTAGCTTAATGGGAAGACCTCTTGAGGCAGTTCGTTCTATAGCCTACGAGTTCGCGATATAAAATAATTTTTGGACCGAACAGTACGCGACACCTCCGTATCTAGGAAATGCGAATGGACCGCACTTCTGTGACGGGAGGTGCGGTTGTAAAAACCCGAGGTGGGAATTATATTGAACAATTCTTCAGAGCATTCCCCATTGTACAGGCGGTAGAACACACAGAGAGATGCAACGTCCGAACGCTGAGGGGTTCCAAACCGCCCGTGAGAGTGGGATCGTCGACAATACGAATAGCACGTCGTTGGATGGAGTCAAATGGGTCTAATTGATATTTCGGTACGCCGGCCCAGAGATGTGAGCAATACTCCATATGGGGTCTCACCTGAGCTTTGTAAAACATTAGGAGTTGCCCAGGGGTGAAGTACCGCCTCGCTCTGTTCAATACACCAAGCTTTTTGGAGGCCATTTTGGCCTTACTTTCCAGATGACCCCTAAATTCGCCTTTGCTGGAAATGTCGACACCAAGGATCCCAATACTCTCCGGGATCTTAAGAGGTATGCTCTGAAAGCGAGGTGCTACGAGAAGAATCCAAGATATAGGAACTTTGGTGAAATAATTAAAAAAGCAACTAATTTTTATTACCTTATTTATAAATCACATGTTAGAACATGTTTGTATTAAAACAGGATCATGAACAAAAACAAAGTTTGTATTTATATTTTTCTATTTTCATTTTAAACAAAGAGAGGAGGGATGATATTGATGAGAGCAATATTTGTATGTTTTAGAACTCAGACTTTCTTGATAAAATTTAAAAGAAACTGTCAGTTTTCTAAATTAATTGTGATTAATTGAACAAAAGTAACTTTAATTTAAATAACGGTTAAATATAAAGACTTTACATACCTAATTTTCTTAATATTAATATTTTTAGCTTCCCTTAGTATGACTTCCTCATCTAGCAATAAAATGTTAGTTCTCTGTTCACACAATTCAACCATCACTATATGTGGATTCACTTCTTGTATGACCTGGAATCAAATATACTATACCTATATATATATTCATTGTTCATGCTTGCTTGTTCTTAATTAAAAAAAAGACAACAAAGTTTCGTTATATTTAATTAATTTGTTACTAGTTGTAAAAAAAAGTACTCTTTTGGCAGTTATATAGTATTATATATTCATATTTAAATATTTCTGCAAGCTAACATGAATAAGAAATTGACTACTTTTATAAATCATATGTAAGCAGTATAGATGTGAAAACTTCAATATAGCACAATTGTTGGATAAATAATTATTATTTACCTATTAATGTAAAGTTAATATGCACTGGTTTTCATAACAAATAAATCATAGTGCCAATAGGATGTGAAAGAAAGAAAGAAAATCAAGCCACTCATTTGATTTTCCTCACATCGCACGTCTTGGGATGTCAGCAATTCATCAGCGAAAAAAAATTAAAGTTTCATACCCGTGACACATCATCCTGTGACTGCAAGCTGAAATGCGCAGTGCCCACTAAATAGACCTTGCCTCCATCAGGGACATTTAGCACAGTCACTGTGTTGGGCAGGCCATCATCTCTTGGCAACTCGGGAATGCTTGCTGAAAATTATATTTACAGCAGATCTAATTTATGTATGAAATATTATTATTTCCATCTTATTTTAGTATTCCCTCGAAATTTCTTTGTTTATAGAATAAAGGAGGCAGACGAACATACAGTCCAGCTGATAGTAAGTGGATACTGTCATCCATAGACATCCATGATTCATGTCAACATCAGTCCAGAATAACAAATGTTGGCACACTCCCAGATGTGCTGCCTACTTTTGCAGATTAAGGAATGGATTGGGAAAATGGGGAGGGATAGGATGGGATGGGAATGGGCTCTGGCATATCTCACTCACTACCGAAACACGTACGTACATACATTGGGGAAATACGATAAAGTAGGAAATGCAGTACATTTCAAAGTAGTCTTCTGTGAGAGAAGGGTAACGTGGCCAGTCGAGTGCGCCCAGTGGCTGTGGAAATGCAGCATGCACTCTCCCCCTACCAGTTCCACTTTTTTTTTATTAAGAATACCACTTTTTCTATAACACAAACTCATCTACTACATTCCTACTTATAGTCTCTTGCTATCAAAATGGAAAAAGTGGAAATAATATCATAGGGTTCAAGTAATCCTGTTTGTTAACATATGCATGTTTCTTTTCCATTTTTGTTTTAATTCCGCTTTGGTGGAAATGGAGCCTTAATTATAATAATTCGACCTTAATTACTTATGGAAAAGAGCCCAGCAGTGGGACAGAGTATAAGCTATTTAACCATTACGGCGTTTTTAGGGCGTATAGGTACATCTCAGCAAGCCATAGAAAGGTCAAATGTCATTGCTTAACTGGTTAAAAACAAAACATTCATATTCTATTAATTAACTTCAATTACACATGTAGTCCTGTTTTTGAGGCTTATTCTTTAATTAAATAATTACTGATCTTGTCTAAAGCGCCCACCACGAGTAGGAAGAATTTCGGTCATTGGCATGAGGTCAGCCAAGACTGGATAGTAAAGAGATTTGTATGAAATCGTACTGCACTCACGCACTTACTCACCCCTCTTGCACTCACCCCCAACAAAATACTATAGATATTTAACAACACAAAGATATTTGACATCTCTTGACACCAAAGTGGATTACAGCACTAGCAACCAGTCACAGCAACACTATTTTGTAAGCTTTTTGGATGCAAGAAAATCTAGTTTAAATAACAATAATCGTCTCCTTGAGATTCAGAGGTTTGCAAAACCCAGACCTTTGGACCTTTGCAGCTTGAGTGGGGACATGTGTTCAATGCAACTTGCATTGAACAAAAAGTAGTAGAATGAACCTATGTTAGGATGCAAGACTTGTTTCCATTGTCTTCAAGTGTACAATAAGAGTACACTTGAAGACAATCCCCACTAAATTCAAACCTATTATATTATTGTAGAAATAAATAACAGTTAAAAATTGGGCTATATTTGTTTTGTTGATGGACTCATTTAACAGGGCTATTGGTTGAAACTAGAATAAGTACCTTTATTAAACTATTAAAAAGTAAACTATTATTAAAAGTAAGAAACTATTAAACTATACAAAATCATATATCTCATTAAATGAACATTGAAAGGTCTGGACCAGATAATAAAAAGGAAAAAATACCTTCCATATCACATTCTGGATTGGAGTCTGCTATTTGATTATCCGATGGACTCCCCTTCTTCTGATCTGGTGTAGAAGTAACAAACTTAGGTTTTTCTGTAAATAATTATAACAAAGATGACATTCTCTCCAAAATATCACTAGATAAAATGAGTATATAAGAATGTTTATATTACTTCTCCCCACAACATTTTTTTTATTTTTTAACAGCATTGTAATTTTACTATTTTGCAAATTAACAAAACTACAAAACAATGTCAACCTCACTTTGGTGACTAAAGTTAGCCAATAGAAGGGAAACCTTTCCAATGCTGTAATCTACACACATAACTAGAAATCTTATTAGATTGAGAGCTCATAATATATAAAAGGAAATAACAGATCTGTCCGTCTGAGTTTTTAGACATTGAGAGTGTATTCAAGACATTGAGTAAGTTTAATCTATAGATTGTTTTTTAATTTACTAAAAAAAAACAATTGAAAATATAATTAAAAATAATGATTGACACATGGTTTACAATTATGTAGTCTGCTTGTTTGTGAATGTACACAGGGTGGGTTTTTGCTGAAATGAACTATTGTTTCAATACAGTAGTATTAGAAAATTATTGACTAACAGTTGTTGAAATAATTTTACTGCATCATAAACTAGCGACTAGTATAAAATTGTGCTGTTTTCTAATTTATATAGGTACTGACTAAATTCTTAATGTATTTTTTGAAAATCTTTGTAGGTGGTGTGGATTTATATCTAAACATCTGTTAATTTCAGGATATAGTAGATTCCCTTAACTGTGGTCTCAATTACTTATCTGCAATTTAATAAAAGGGTGCAAAACCATTAACCATTCTATTTTCATTTCTAACATATGTTCTTGTTGTGTACTAAATAATTATTATGCAAGTTAAAGTTAAGTTATTTTTGTAACAGCTTACAAATAATTGTTTGATGGTAATTTTAAATAAATATTATATAGCAGATTTCTCTTTGATTTTTTTCTGTTTTTTCCTTAATATACCTGAAAATATGGGATTCTCTACCATCCACGCTTAAGGAAATGAGGGCTATACTGTATATCTTTTACAGACATGTTAGATATCTGTGAATCTTTCAAATTCCACACCTTTAGAAGCAGTATGTACTTTTTTAATAGGAAAAAGGTGGCAGACTAGCTTACAAAAACGGAGTGAAGAAAGTGTCTGATGTCCATTCTGTTAACTGTTAATGCCATGGCCACCCACATAATCTTACAATGCAACTTGGAAACAAAATGTGATTATACAATTAAAAAAATACTGGCACATTGAAGCATAAACTTTTGATTCGGCATAAACTTTTGATTCGGCACAATCAGTATAAAAAATAGCTCTATAATGCCTATAGCCTACTCCTTATTACATACCATTGCTTTAATGTGAAAATTACGTAAAGCTATTATAATGTTATGATAAAATAATTTGATGGTTCCATTAATTGACCATTAATTCCATTGACCTATAATAAAATCGCTTCACAATAGAATATTTCCATGCCTAGCAGAAGTAAGTTGATAACTTGTTGATACCTATATAAATTTTTAAATAAGAAGTTCAAACACATTGTATAACTTTACATTTAAAATAAAAACTTTAATCTTTTAATTCTCAGTAGGTTCAGAGAAGTTGATTTCTGTATTAGTGATATTTCTATAATCAAAGTGAAAACATAAACATTAAACTTTTAAACTGTGCCCTTAAAATAGGTGCAGTTGATTTTGTCACGCGCAGATGAGTTACGCATGCAAAAAAATCAAATACAGGTCTATTTATCTGTGTGTAGTTCTCTACATTACCTACATTACAAAGATTTTGATATATAAAATTTGAAATACCTGAGATTGTTTGTTAAAATATTTATTTAAATTATAATACAAATTACACTGTGTACATATTTATGGATAACAAGATATATTTAGAACATACCATCTTTAGGATTGTCCAATTTGGCAGCTACATTTAAATGTGCATCTCCACCTCCATCTTCAGCTCTTATAAACTTCTGACACTCATTCACTATGTCATACTTGGCTGCTGGTGTTTTAGCACTTGTAAGCAACTGCTCCTTCTCCTTGTCAATTGCTCTTACTCCATCTTTCAACAAAGAATCAGCTGCTTCCATTCTCAGTCACACTAAAACTGAAAACAAGACATATTTGCTACCTAATGATGAACCACCGGTTCTATTTAAAAGGTACGTTTATAGTGGGGTGTTTTATAAGAAATAGCTGACAAAGATTTTACGGGCTAGATGATTAAATTTGATTCTTGGAAATATCAAATTTAAAATATGGTGTTAATGCAATATTACAGTAATTCTCTTTGAATAACTGGATCACGCGAGTAACTTCTATGATCGATTAGTGTTATAATAGTAAAGGAATTATTTTTTAAACCGAAAAATAAAATTGAAATAGTGTAAAATATGGCACTGCATTATACACGTAATTTGATTTAGTGGACTTACCCAAACACTACAAAAGAATATAGTAACTCAATTGTATAAAAGTTTTCAATATTCTGTTGTTTTAGTTTATAATAAATAAATTAAATACCTGAAACGAAAAGTAAAAAAAAGTATAAAACCCCTAAAGGAAAGTAAGGAAACGGGAAAGTGAAGTATCACTGTGACAGTTAGATTTTTAATATTAACGGCAACACTGCCCACGGTGGCATGGCAGGATTGGCAAGTGAGTAGATAGCACAAGTAGTAAGTTAAAAGAACAGTTCCATAATAATAACAGATTATTCTGTTCACTGTTCCGTCGTTGACAGCATAAAATACTTTTTTAATTTACATTGGGACGATTTTAGTATATGTTAAAATTCCTTTTGTTACATCATTGACTGATTGTTCCATTTTTAATTTTAACCACATTTTGTGTATTTACTACTTTGCGGTGCTGTAAAAGTTAAATAAAACTTATAAAATGACTGCCTGGAGACAAGCAGGTCTTACGTAAGTTTAAAAATTAGTCAAACTTCAGTAATACTATGTTCGATGATACTATAAAAGTCATAATTTTCAGGTACATCAACTATTCCAATATTGCTGCCAAAGTTGTACGTCGATCTTTAAAGCCTGAACTTCGAACTGAGGCTTTGAAACGAGATGATTCTCATGTACGGATTACACCATGGGCAAACGGCAAACCAGCACGTAAGTTAAAGTGAATAAAATAAAAACTAGTCTACCACCCTGAGATTTTTAACATGATGTCATTCTCAAATTTTGTGAAAATTATACTCTCATCGTCTCGCCTTCCCGCGGTACTCTCAACCCCAAAGCAACGCCCTAAACCCGAGGTCCGTTCCTTCCGCCGGTCTACCGGCGGGGAACCCTTAGGCTCATTGCTACACACACTCTTTGCGCCTTCTGCGCTCGCCCTAAACCATACATGTCTGGTGACTCTTGAAAGGCCATTAGGCCCACAAAAATTTAGCCATTCTGGAAAAAAAACAAAATTTATATGTCAAGGTGTAATCTTAATTTTCCAATTTTGTGGTATTGTTAAGAAGTGAGATTATCCCAGATACTGCTATGCTATACTGTCATGAGTATCAAAGAAGTTGGGAGATAATATCAACCCCGTAAGAAGTCATTAAGTAACAAAATACTAGTTTTCAAATTTTTTGTATTTTTTATACAATAGTATAAATGTTTCTGGAGAAGGTTTATTTATGGAGAAAATTGAGAAAATATTGCTTCCTTCCTTTTCAGTCTTACGAAATGTCAAGAAATTTGTTAATTAATTATCTTTTCCATGCAGTTAATGACTATTTAGTGTTTCAATTTTGCAATTAAATTGTAGAGAAATAATACTCAAAAGATTTTGATGATTATTTATTTATTAGTAAATACTCCAATGAGTTGGATATAATTCTAAAATTTATCAAAATATCTTAGTTAAGTTTTGCTTAGATAAAGTTACTTAGTGATTTTTCACATGAAACATTTGTTTTGAAGGTGTGGATGAATTGTTAGTTTACAAATAATTAAAGTATTTTACACATTGACCTACAAGGATAAAGAAAATAAAAAGTAATTAAAATATTTTAACTACTTTTTTACTTATAGTATATTACTAAATATATGTGCTTCTTGAGTAGTTTTCAATTTTTATAACATATATGCATATTTAAAATGAAAGTATGACCGACAAATAGAGAAAAAAAAGCATAACATAGGCTCCAAAAATCATTTAAGGCTAGTGTCACATAACAAGTTTTCACTCTGTGGGATCAATATATACCTCTCATTGCCGATACATACCTACTTAATTTCATAAAAAAATCCTTTTGTCCTAACAGTATTAATGACCGTGTTAATATTTCAGATGAAAAGGAGTAGAGTTGTGTAAGTTAGGCTTGAAGAAAGTGTGCATTATGATTGTTCAAAACCTTACAAAATAACTATTAGGCTCAGAAGTATTAAAAAATATAATTGGTTAAGCAACTAACATCACTATAATTGTTTATGCATAGTCGATAGATTTAATCCCTAGAATCTATAATGTTAGTAGTTACTGCCAAAATTGGTCAATAACAAAAGTGAGAATTAATTGTATTTAATAAACAGAATTGATATGTGACTACGTTTAGTTTGGTGTGTTGTGTGAAAACTTTCTAACATATTGTGTGTCTATATTAACTGCAAGATTATATGACCAAAAATAAAATGCATATTTTATATTTTCAGAACAACAGACTGCCGCAAAGTAGAGTCAAAACCAGTCAAAAATATTCAAGATTATCAGTAAATTAATAATGGTTAATATTTAATGATAGCAGTACTAACATAATAAATATATGTTCAACATTTATCTCTGATTTTTAATTTAAATCCTTGTATCACATATGAATGGTAGGTATATAAAAAATAACTGACAAAGGGAGAAAGAGCAGATTAATCGGCACTAATATTCTTTAATCTCATTACTTTTACTGGTATATTAGCTTCTTCTACATCTTTTATTAATTTTGTACCTAGAGGTGCCTTTGGATTGATATCTTTAAGGTCAATATTTGATACAATATCACATTGTTTTCTAAGCCTTTCCATACCATTCCAGGCAATCATTACACCATTATCAGTACACAGTCTGGGTGGTGGACGAAACACTTTATATCCAAATTTAGCACCAACATGTTTTAAACATTTATAAATAAAATCATTACAAGCAACACCACCAGATATAACAATATTTTTATTTTGTATTAAGTTCCTCTTTTCACAAAAAATTATTGCTCTTTCAGTTCTATGTACTAAGTGTTCAGCAATAGCTATTTGAAATGATGCACAGAGGTCATTAACTTCAAGAATAATGGCATCACCCATTATATTCTGTTCAGATTCCTTTTTTACTAACTTGCGTACTAAAGAGTCTTTGAGTCCACTGAAACTAAAGTTACAATCCCTTTTTCTTGACAATGGCAGTGGGAATTGAAATTGCATTGGATTCATAGCATGTTTAGCTGCCTGCTCTATTGCCTTTCCTCCAGAAATATTTGAGTATGCAGGTATATTTTTTAACTTCATTCTTCTGGCTGCTTTATCCATAACTTCTCCTGGTGCATTATCTAAACTTTGCCCTAATAATAAAAAATCTGTAACATCGTTAACAACGGCCAGGAGACAATGTCCTCCAGATACCAATAAAACCAAGAAGGGAAATGGTATGTCATAATACATTCTAGTCACTAAAGCATGTGCTTCCATATGATGTATGGGTATTAAAGGCTTATTGTGCATAATAGCTAAATACCTAGCATATTTTACTCCTACTTGTAAACTAATTAATAGACCTGGTTTTGTGGTAACGGCAATTGCATCAATATCAGTAAAAGTTAAGTGGGCTTTAGTGATGGCTTGGTTTACAGCTATTTCAATATTTTCCCTATGTAAGTCGTGTGCCACCATAGGAATAACGCCACCGTATCTGACATGTATTTCGTTTTGTGAGAATAAAGATTCTCCCAATATGTTTCGTGATCCATTGACGACTGCACATCCAGTATCATCACATGAAGTTTCAATTCCTAGTACTATGGTCTTTTCGGTGTACGATAACGTACTATGAAAACGTTCTTGTATTGATCTATTCGGAAATCTCTTTAAAACCTGGTAACATCTAAAGGGTAGGAACATAATGGCGGATTATCAGAATAAGAAAATAACTTTAAAATATAACCTCAAAATAATCGCAGTGGATTACTGTGTTACAAAGTGTACGAAATTCGTTATTTGCTTTGACAGTTGAGTACGTCGCAGAGCTTAATTTACGGAATATAAAATATACTATGTACACTGCATGTTTTGTTTTGCTCCTAGGTGCCTCTTTCCATGAAGCGGCTGACCGCGAGTGGAGACCAAAAATAGTACAAGGTTTTGTAACGCCCATCTGTAAAGTCGGTGCCAGACATAATTTCAAAGATTTGAACACTTGCTTGAAGACCTTGCAACACACATTTGAACACATGTTGTCGGAAATAAGTGTATCTGCCAGTTATGCTTTGAACATATGCGCTCACACTTCACAGTACTCGAAATGACAAATAGGATGGAAGACGATTTCGTGGACGCGGTTTGCCCGTATTATTTATGTGCATGTAATTATTTATTATATTTTTTCTTTTTGGAGAAAAATCACATGGTCACGATCCTTATTAGTGAGGGAACGACAAAGAAGAAGAAGAATTATTTATTACATGTGCAGAAAATAAATTTTTATTTTTGTGGTCTCTACTTTTAGGGTTCCATATACATGGTTCTCCTTGAAGCAACTCAATAAATTTAAAGACACTTTCGTTGCCCTAGTCCATCTTCAATTACTTTCGTGAACGACACGACCACTTTGCAGTGTTACCAACTCTCAAAAATATTTATCCCTAAAGTTTAAGTCAAAAACCCCCAAAATGGCCCCAATTACTTAGAAATCCCCCTAAAAAAATATATAATAAAAGAAAAAATATAAATTGCAAAAATGCAATGAAATTTCTTTACCTTTTAAATCTGGATCTGTTTCCCAAATCTACGTGTACTTCTGACTGTACATTTTTTTATTTTTAGTTTCTTTAGGCATCATTAACAAATTGCTTGTCGGCACAGCAGTACAACAACAAAATCGAATTAAACAAATAAACAATAATCAACGTACATATGTATTTCCAGTAAGCATAGGCACAATAACCACCAGTCACCACAGAGTAGTTGTAATATATTTGTACTAGATGTCGTTAAGTCGCTAGGTCAACAAATAAATATGATTAGCTATTATAGTTTGGATTGTCCCAGGGCCTATACTTTCACATAATATATGAAAAATATATATTCAAAAATATATATGAAGAGTCAAATAATCCCTAAAAATACCCCTAAAAATATAAAACCTCTAAAAAAAAACCATCCCACTTATTTACCCCCTAAATTTGGGGGGAAAACCCCTAAGTTGACAACCGTGCCACTTTGCTCAGTGACGCACACGCAACTGGACTTTGCGCAAGTGTAACAGGCTACGTTTTGAAATTTTGAACTTTGAACGCTTTGATGTACGCTTGAAAACTAATACGAGACGGCAAAGTGCAAATGTTTGTTCTAACTTTGAACACATGCTCAAATACCCGTGCCACACATTGAGACTTTGTAGGTATTTGTGTATTTGAAGCTATGTCTGGCGCCGGCATAAGAAGCTATCAAAGAAAGAATGAACCAATTTTTTTCTTTCATATATAATAGCAATAGGTAGGTATTTATAGTTATACAAATCTTCTACTTCGTAGTTCATTCAAATGATTCATTCCTTTAAATCTATTTGTTTGACGAGAGATTTGACATTTGACGTCCTGTGTACCCATTTCGCCACTTTTTATCATTAAAATTATAAATTGCTTGACGGACGGAATTCACTCATTCAAGAAAAGGTAATTGACAATTTATAATTTACCCAAAACTTGTACTTCAGTGCTTATTCACAAAAGTCTAATTACTCAGTAAGAAAAGTATTTCAGATTTAGTTTTATAGGAACCTTATTCTTGTCAGTTTCTCAACTTTCAGTCAAACATCATTAGGAAATCCGTAACAAGTATTTATGTAGTATTTAGTTTATTCATATTATACAGTCCCTTTTGCTAATTAGTTTATTAATAGAATTATAAGATACATATTTATTTCCGTTAAAGAGCTGCAACAATACGTAGCACTAATAAATTCAAGTATTTAAAAAATAAGAATATAAATAGTTGAGAACCTAAGGCAAGTTAACCAGTTATCTTAGACCCTTGATATACATTTCTAGCAAATGAAACACCAGTTTAAAGTATTGCCCAACAGACAAATTGTATGATTACAACTTTTTAAATTTTGAAAGAGATGAATTATTAGCGCCGATAGTGGCTGAATGAGAACTGAAGACTGCGTGTGGTGGCAGTCCTTGAAAGATGCCTATATCCAGCAGTGGAGAGACAGGCAATGGTATGGTATTCATTGCTTTAATTGAATGAATAGGTTTGTTTTACATTATATTAAAATTTGCAGTTGGTGCTACCTAACCGCTTATTGAATATGTTGATAATGATCTGCAAAGGAGTTTGTATTAATGCATATCTTCTATTGGCTGATACTTTATTATTTGCTAGTTAATTAAGGATATGTATTTAACCCTAGAAAGAGAATAAAATAATATTACCTATATATCATATTAATTGCATGATGTACTTTAAATGTTAAAATTTTCATATTTATTATCATAAAATTAGTATTATCACAAATGCTCACAATGTTGTCACAGAGGGCGCATACTGCAATTTTCCAGCCAATGGCCAAATTCCCGACTGTTTGAATATCTTTCTCTTACTATAAAAGACTGCCATGATATGTTCATATATGTTATGGGAGTGAGTGAGATTTTTATCAGTCTATAATGTCCCATTGCTGCAGGGCACAGGCCTCCCCTAATAAATCACTGGGGGATTTCAGGCCGTAATCCACAACATTCATTTGTAAATTACGTCAACACTATTGGTAGATCACATACTCCACATTTTTTTTATTTCTGGAGCATGCGAGTTATCTCACAATGTTTTCTCTTGTAGCCGAACTAGTGACAATTTAAAAAAACAATTGTCACTAATTCAGGGGTGAAGTAGTGAGATTTGCCAGAACTCAAATAGGTATAGCATAACCATCAGTGTTGTTTAACATTATTTATTTATTATTTCATTGTTCCATGTTTCATTGTATTTTGCTAATCCTATTTTGCTAACTTATCCTTTAAGGAACAACAAAATTGCAAAATCTATAAACATGTTGCTAATTATAATTAGCAACATGTTTATAGATTTTATATGATATATCATGATGTCTGGTTCAATCAGAGAAAATAATCTAGATTCTAGAACATTAATTATATAATGAACATATTGCAATCATTCTGGACAACTTATATAAAGATTTTAATTTAAAATTTTGTATTTTCAAGATTCTGTTGAAATATTCTCTAATATCTGATTTTTAAGATAAAACAATCAAAAATATTTAAAAAACAACAGAATGGACATTAAAGTTCGTTTTCTCAGATAATAATAATAATTTCTTTATTTGGGACAATATCCATAGGTATTGTTAATAAGTTACAACTGAAACTAATGTTAGTACTTAATATTAAATTATACCAAAAACCAGCTTCATCTGGAAGGGACAGTTGGCCTTGGCCACAATCATCCTCCGGATGCTATTGCCGCTCCCCCTCACTCTGCTCAATAACTGCTCTCTGCTGCCTTTTTTTCTTATGATTGCTTGAAAGCCATCTGTGTGAGCCTTCGCAAACATTGTTGATGCACTACAAAACCGGGGGAGCCGCAGCAACATCCTGAAGGCATTGTTATATTGAATGCGAAGGGCACTAGGACCATTGAGTATACCGGACTCATAGGCTGCTCGAATAAAATGAATTGGTAATAGGTTTTAAATAGTGTTATTTTTCCTCTTTGCAACATCAAAGAAACCCATGAGTCGGCATATTACTCGAACAGTGCCCCTTTCGCTCTCAATGTCAAGTTCTTCCCTGAGGTCATCAGCTATTATATGACACAAGTATTTGAAGCTGGTCACTCTTTTCATAGGTTTGTCATTCACTACGATGGGAGAAACATAATAAGATACCTTAGTTCCTGCCTTAAATACCACCACCTCACTTTTTTGGGGATTTTATAAAAGGCCATGGACTTCAATTCTCTCACAACAGACTAAGAGCTTTCTAAGAGCACTAATCACTAGGCTCATCAGCACCATGTCATCAGCATAACTAATATTGTTTATACACTTGTTATCAATATAGCAACTTACATGGGTCCTGCTGAGTTCAACAATCAGTTCATTAATATATAAATTAAACAAACTAGGAGACGAGATGCCTCCCCACCTCACACCACATGTCATCTTATTATATTCATCAGAATAAGCTTCTCCTCACCTGACAACATATATCTGGTTACTGAACCAATATTGAAATATATTACCTACATTATTTTGTAGGCACGTCAGCTTTCTCCAAAGGACATCATATGATACTAAGTCAAATGCTTTTTGAAGATCTAAGAAGCATGCATATACAGGCATTTTTACTATCAATATAGTACCTGACAGTGTGTTTAAGAGACAAAATGGCACTTTCAGTGGACACTCTTGCGCTGAAGCCAAATTGAGCATCAATTAAGGTGATCACCAAGTCTGTCATTAAGCACACTGTCAAACACTAACTATTACAGATGCCAGCAAGATAGGCCTATAGTTAGACTTATTTGCAATGTCTCCTGTCTTATTCTTTATAATAGGAACTACAATTGTTTTCATAAAGTCTGGAGGAAAGTATGAGTGACTCAAACATAAATTGTAAAGCAACAACTTAACGATAATGTCATATTTAAGAATTTATCACCTATTTGTGTATACTAGGCAACTGACACAATTAGAAAACTGTCAAATGTGAAGTCATAAATACTACGAGTACTGAGTGCAAAGATTTGCAAAATTCATATTTATTTACAGACAAGGATGTAAGTGAATAATAAACATAGTTAAAACCGTAACCAGCCCTATCATCCACTGCTGAACATGAGCCTCTGTCTTGTGCACAAGGGATATATGTCCTTAAATTATTGTCCTTATATGTCGGTTCAAAAATTATTGTATACCGCGAACCCATAGGCTGTGGAACGAACTGCCTCAAGAGGTCTTTCCATTAAGCTACAATATGGAGTTCTTCAAGAGAGCTGTGAATAGGATTTTGCAAGGTCGGCGGTGCGCCCGCGTACCCCCTGGTGTTGCAGGTGTCCATGGGCGGCGGTAACACTTACCATCACGTGGGACTGCTTGCTCGTCCGCCCACTAGTCTATATAAAAAAAAAAAAACACTAGCTTAGCGGGTTGAAGAGTTCACCTTTAAAGAGGTGATGTAGTCTCACAAGGATTGTGGTAGCAGCTTAGTTATCCCTTACTTACCTTTTATAATATCCATGGGAAGAAATGAAGTGGTGCTATTCTAAAACCGGCTGGACACCACACAGTCAAATATACTAATCTTTATTATTGTGGGAAGTGGGAGTTACAGGAACCAGGAGGGACTGTAATCCGGGCATTTGTCTAATTATGTTGATCAGTTGGTCAATTATGAAAGAGAACTCATTTGAGCTGTACCATTTTTAAAACATCATTTATTTGAAATTCAAATTCCGAAAGCCATTTAGTCAAAATGAAAAAAATAAAAATCTATGTTTTACCTAGTCGCCTAGTTTTTTACGTACACATATATATATATAGTATCTCTAACTATGTTTTATTGTTCCAGGTTACATGACTACTAGAGTAAGGTGACCCAGACAGGATGTTCAGCTTAAGTATTTTAAAGCAATCAACACTTCTACATTTATGTTTTGCTATATCATACTTTACATCAGGATTGATTATATCTTTTGTACAAGCCATTTTATATTGTGGACTTAAGCCATTTGACAAAAAATTGTATAGGAAAATTAATTACTACCTTTCATATTCATCATATTGTCGTAAGTACTTCATTATTTTTCTATTCAAAGCTCTATAGAAAACATTATAATATATATTTTTTATAAAATATAAACAGATGGTCACTTTGACAAGGGCATAGCAGGCATCTTATCCAGGGTGGAGCAAGGCAAACAATTTTATCCAGGGGGGGGCAAAGCAAACAATTTCCTTATAATTTAAATAGAGATGGTGTTATACAGAAAGTCTCTTACTAGGCGGGCAAGTACCCCGACCTGTCCCACCGTGGCTACGCCCATATCCTTTGGCGCTAAGTGGACAGTGTCATCCAATATCAGTCAATAATAGCAAACATTGGCACACACCCATATGCACAGACTTCCTTTATAGTTATTGAAAAAGATTGGGGAGGATGGGAAATAAAGAGTAAAATGAGATGAAGACTTTACCTCATACACCCCATTTTTCCTCTTTAGATTGCGATGGAACACTCCATGGAAAAGAGAGGAGGAAAAGAGGAGCAATGTTAAAATCTGCTGTAGAGCGCCGATAGAATAAGTTTAAGCATCCCTGAAGTAGATCATGGGTGCCCAAACTTATTTAACCTACATGCTGCCTTTTTTCAGAAGAGTGAGTGATAAATAGGATAGGATTTTGCAAGGTCGGCGGCGCGCCCGCATACCCCCTGGTGTTGCAGGTGTCCATGGGCGGCGGTAACACTTACCATCACGTGGGACCGTTAGCACGTCCGCCCACTAGTCTATAAAAAAAAATGTACAGGCAAAGTTTATATCATCACCTTTGGATAAATACCTCTCAGGGGGATTGTATTCCTCCAGAGAAACACAGATCTAGATTTGCTTTTTAAAAGATTAGTTGTTAATTACACTTGCTGCGATCAATATTTTTTTTCGTTTTAGAATTAGTGTTCATGTCAGAATGGTGGTCTGGCACAAAACTCTCCATTTATATTAAAAAGGATGAATATGATAAATATTATGGAAAAGAACATGGGTATCTGATTATGAATCACAGTTATGAAGTGGACTGGCTCATGGGCTGGCATTTCTGTAATAGCATCCATGTCTTAGGGGTAAGTATTATTATTATTTTATAGAAAAAAGGCCACAGACGAGCATACAGTCCACCTCATGGTAAGTGGATACTGTTGTCCATAGACATCCGCGTTATATGCCAACTTCAGTCCAGAATGATAAACGTTGGCACGCCCCCGGATGCGCTGCCCACCTTTGCAGATTAAGGAATGGATTGGGAAAATGGGGAGGGAGAGGATGGAATGGGAATGGGCTCTGGCATATCTCACTCACTACCGAAACACGTACATACATTGGGGAAATACGATAAAGTAGGAAATGCAGTACATTTCAAAGTAGTCTTCTGTGAGAGAGGAGTAACGTGGCCAGTCGACTGCGCCCAGCAGCTTTGGGAATGCAGCATGCACTCTCCCCCTACCAGTTCCACTTTTTTTTTATTAAGAATACCACTTTTTCTATAACACAAACTCATCTACTACATTCCTACTTATAGTCTCTTGCTATCAAAATGGAAAAAGTGGAAATAATATCATAGGGTTCAAGTAATCCTGTTTGTTAACATATGCATGTTTCTTTCCATTTTTGTTTTAATTCTGCTTTGGTGGAAATGGAGCCTTAATTATAATAATTCGACCTTAATTACTTATAGAAAAGAGCCCAGCAGTGGGACAGAGTATAAGCTATTTAACCATTACGGCGTTTTTAGGGCGTATAGGTACATCTCAGCAAGCCATAGAAAGGTCAAATGTCATTGCTTAACTGGTTAAAAACAAAACATTCATATTCTATTAATTAACTTCAATTACACATGTAGTCCTGTTCTTGAGGCTTATTCTTTAATTAAATAATTACTGATCTTGTCTAAAGCGCCCGCCACGAGTAGGAAGAATTTCGGTCATTGGCATGAGGTCAGCCAAGACTGGATAGTAAAGAGATTTGTATGAAATCGTAGATCACATACCAATAAGGTTCAATAAGGTCATAACATAAGGTTCTCCGTCCAGTCTTGGCTGATCTTATATCAATGACCAAAATTCTTCTTGCTTGTGGCGTGCGTTTTATGAATAATGATTCATTCATACACAAAGTCCCTGTCTTAAATGGTAATAAAAACTGCTTTTAAATCTATTTTGAGTTTCTAAAGTTATGGATATGTGAATTTATGTAAAAGGTTTTATATCTTTGTTAATTGCATTTGTAAATATCAATGCTAATGCAAAGTACCTAGTGCAAACTAGTCGAGCGATGTATGGTAATTGACAGTTAAACGTTACAGGAATATGTGGAATGCATGAAGAAAGGTCAAGGCTGTCATAATCTTTTTTATTTGAAAAGAATCGCAAATTATATAAAATTAAACTAAAATAATTCTCCATTGAATAATTAAAACCTAAGGAATAGTTTTCTGTTGACGCACAAGTTTCACCTGTTCTTGCATAAAGAAATTTTATTACTACCTACTTTTACAAAACACAATGATGTGGCATATTTTATTATTTATTAAATTCTATGCTTTCTATTCACTAATCAGTGTTTAAAGTAAAAAACAATGAATATTAATTTTCCTACAAATAAAATATAATACCCATTTGTCTGTTTCTTCGTCACCTGAAGAATCAGTAAAGTAAAGATTTAAAAAGTAAAGACGCACTGATAAAAAATGTTAATTATCTATGTATGTAAAGATAACAATATTAAATGTATTTTACATATGCCTTATCTCTGCGTGCACTGTATTTAACAGTTGCAATAATCAGAACATGAGTTGTAAATACAGTAAGATTTTGTTCATCATCAAACATTAGCCATGTTTGTATGTGTACCATTCGCCTTAGAAATTCGTAAATCTGAGAATGGATGTCTACCACATTTTAATAAAAGTAAAGAAAGTTAACAGAATGTGAAACAGCTTCTTATGTTGCCACTTTATAACAGAATTGAACGACAAATAGGTACCTATTATTAGTTCATATCGACTAAACACACATGTAACGTTTTACAAAAACAAAAACGTTTTACAAATACCAGAATGGTTTAATCAAAATAAAATACAAAAAAGTTTTTACGTTTTATATGCCACAAAGTTTACAATAAATAGTGTTTGCAAATACCCTGGACCTGAATGACCTGCTTTTTTTTTATTGACGAAGGCGGCAGACGAGCATAAGGTCCACCTGATGGTAAGTGGATACTGTCGCCCATAGGCATCCGCGATACATGCCAACATTAGTCCAAAATGACTCGTTGGCACGCCCCCGGATGCGCTGCCTACCTTTGGAGGTATAGGAATGCCCAGGAATGGATTTAGAGAAAGGGTTGGGAAAATGGGGAAGGATAGGATGGGAATGGGCTCTGACACATCTTACTCACTACCGAAACACGTACGTACATTAGGGAAATAAGATGAAGTGGGAAATGCAGTACATTTCAAGGTAGTCTTCTGTGAGAGAGGGGTAACGTGGCTAGTCGAGCGCGCTCAGCAGCTGTTGGATTGCAGTGTGCACTCTCCCCCTCAACCTGTAGGGTGACTGCTAGAAACTGATTGCCATTCAGTTTTTATTTTTATTTTTTATGTAAAAATAATAAAAACATACCATTTAACATTCACCTTCTTTGCAGAACTGCAAAGCATATGCGAAGAAGTCCATTCAATATTTACCACCCATTGGTTGGATGTGGAAATTTTCAGAGTTCGTATTTTTGGAAAGATCTTTTGACAAAGACAAGGAAATTATAAAGAAGCAGATATCGGAAATATGTGACTACCCGGATCCAGTATGGGTGAGTCATTGACATTATCACTTAATAAAATTTTGTATTATTTGCGTCAAATTACAGAGTTATCTCGCCGGGTGGCGTCGGTAAAACAGTTGTAGATAACGGATGTTGTACGAGAGTGCAAGGTACAGACAGATAGTATTACTAACACATTGAATGTGTAAATAGTTTTGAACTTCCCCACTCAATAAATTACGTTTTTTAACTCGACATACTACCCAGATAACAACAGATACACAAACATCTGTCGTCGATAAATGTATGTTAAGGTGTAAAAAAATTAATCTGCATCAGTGTAAGGGCCATATTTATTTATATTCATTCCTTTTTTTGTAATATTTGTTTTTTTTTTGTTATTTTTGTTCAAATGAAAGTAAAATGCTGTCATACTAACCTATCCAGTCACTACTACTATTATTTTACGGTAATAATTAATAATAGTTGTAATAAACACAGTAGCCCCTTAGAACGATGCGTTAATTTTACTGCTTTATAGAGAGTGTTTAACGAACATTAAACACGGATAGATCATGATATAGGTACCTACTGAGACAATAAAAGTAGTTAAAATGTTTTTGAGATAATCAGTAAATGTTTTATCTCATAAAGTGGCTAGCTAGCTCTTACTTTCTGCACTTTATATGAATGAATGTAAATACACATACATAAATAAAAATCGACAATAGCCTAGGGCCTAGGGGAACGGTCATAGACTATAGGTAATCAACCCCGGGAATAATATACGGTTGAAAATGAACGCTCTATTCATATTTATGTATTAATTTGTGGCTCTATTCGTGCGACGAACATTTCTCCGAGTCGCTCTCTTGTAATTGAACCTGTCAATTATAACAATAAATATAACCATTCACAAAGTTACAACACAAGTATTTACTTTCCTGACAGAGTCTCTACAAGGCGTTGTCTCACGCATTTTTTTATGATACAGTGTCACCCAACACGCTTCAACGAGACACGCTTTAGTAACAATTTAAAGGTCGCTTGTATTCTTCGTGTGGTTTAATCACGTGGTAATCAAAAGTCGTCAGAAGGCAATGGTCAAGGTCGGCTAGTAATGATCAAGCACGAAATTTATCATTTCAAAATATTATTCTATGGTTATAGTTATTTATTGCAGGTAATCAAAGTTTTTATTTTAGAATTAAAATAACGTTCCAGGGCTACAATTTTATTAATTAGCAATTATTAGCTCACTAAGTTACAGGTACTTATTGACAAAAACCTCCCAAAAGCGAGTTGGGCACACATGTGACAGGGATCGGTAGCCATATACGAAAATAAATACACAAAAATACCCACTTAACTATTTACTTTGAAAAAAAAAAGATTTTGTTATAAAATATTATTACAAAATAGTTTTATTATTTAAATAAAATTTTATAGAAAAACAACAAGGTCACCATGATAGATCTTTTGAAAGAGAATCTATGTTATTTAACAGGTCCCAAAACATTTTTATTGAATCTTAAAAAGAACCTATCCACAATATCGCTCCACTCATGGAGCCACTTGAAGGTTTTTCTCTCGATTGTTTTCTTTTTAGTTTATTGGCTTCGTCATAGTCGGATAGATAAACAGAATAAATAGTTCATTGTTTTAAAGTCAGCGATTCAATAGGTTCCCGATTTTATTTTTCCATTAACCCTGTATAGACATGTACATTTTTTTTTTTTTAATAGACGGGGGCGGACGAGCAAGCGGTCCCACGTGATGGTAAGTGTTACCGCCGCCCATGGGCACCTGCAAGGGGGCATGCGGGCGCGCCGCCGACCTTGCAAAATCCTATTCACAGCTCTCTTGAAGAACCCCATATCGTAGCTCAATGGAAAGACCTCTTGAGGCAGTTCGTTCCACAGCCTACGGGTTCGCGGTATAAAATAGTTTTTGGACCGCATACTGCGCGACACCTCCGTATCGAGGAAATGCGGATGGACCGCACTTCTGTGACGGGAGGTGCGGTTGTAGAAACCCGAGGTGGGAATTATATTAAACAATTCTTCAGAGCATTCCCCATTGTACAGGCGGTAGAACACACAGAGAGACGCAACGTCTCTCCGAATGCTGAGGGATTCTAAACCGCCCGTGAGAGTGGGATCGTCGACAATACGAACAGCACGTCGTTGGATAGAAACAAATGGGTCCAATTGGTATTTCGGTGCGCCGGCCCAGAGATGAGAGCAGTACTCCATATGGGGCCTCACCTGAGCTTTGTAAAGCATAAGGAGTTGCCCAGGTTTGAAGTACCGCTTCGCTCTGTTCAGCACACCGAGCTTTTTGGAGGCCATTTTGGCCTTATTATCCAGATGACCCCTAAATTCGACTTTGCTGGAGATGTCGATACCAAGGATCCCGATACTCTCCAAGATCTTAAGAGGTATGCTCTGAAAGCGAGGTGCTACAACAAAAGGGGTTTTTTTAGCGGTGAATGCACAGACTTGCGTCTTACTGGGGTTGAAATCCACTAGGTTCATAGAACTCCAAATCGAGACTAGATCTAAAGAGTCTTCGATTTCAGACACAAGCCTGGCGCGACTCTCTTCCACTTCGACCCGAGGGATGTTGGCGCGGCCCCTGTACAAGGCGTCTCCAGTACTGTCATCTGCATAGCAACGTATGTCACCAATTTGCAACAGGTCGTTGATATGCAGAAGGAACAGAGTTGGGGACAACACGGAGCCTTGCGGGACGCCAGCGTTAATAGACATGGTGTCGGAGCAGCTACCATCGATAACGACTCTGATGCTCCGTCCAGTCAGGAAACTGGCAACCCATTCGCATAATCCCTCGAGTATCCCGAAAGATGGTAACTTGGAAAGCAGCGATTTGTGCCATACCCGGTCAAAAGCTTTCGCAATGTCTAGGCCTACAGCCAGAGCCTCGCCTCTACTCTCAATGGCGTCAGCCCAGCGGTGTGTTAAATACGCTAAAAGATCACCAGCCGAGCGATTATGGCGAAATCCATATTGACGGTCGCTAATCAGCTGGTGATCCTCTAGGTACCCAAGGAGCTGTGTATTTATAACACGCTCCATCACTTTGGAGAGGAGGGAGGTGATCGCTATTGGCCTGTAGTTGGCCGGGTCGGTGCGGTCACCCTTTTTAGGCAAAGGGTGAACATGAGCTACTTTCCATGCTGACGGGAAGCTTTTTGTGGAATATGAGAGCCTAAAGAGTCGCGTAAGCACCGGAGACAACTCGGGAGCGTCAAATTTGAGCACCACCGCAGGAATACCATTGTAATAATTGTAATTGGAATACCATAATTGTAATTTAATGTAAATATAATTCAATAATTGTATTAATATGTTTTTTATGTTTTTAGCTATTACTAACACCCGAGGGAACACGCTTCACAAAGACAAAACATGAAGCGTCGCTAAAATTCGCAAAAGAAAAGAATCTGCCACTATTAAAACACCATTTAACACCTCGTACAAGGGGCTTCGTCACAAGCTTGCCGTTCTTCAGAGGAAAAATACCCGTCATTTACAATATTCAGCTAGCATTTGAAAAAGATAGTAAGGTATGATTGATTACACTTTTCTGATGTGTATTTTTTACTAGTTATTGGTTCGCGTAGACTTTAGAATGTGTATGATTAATTCTAAATTATTAATAACATTATCGATAAATAGGTGTTAGCTAATCAACCCGATTAGCCGTTAATCCAGCCTTACATATTACTACCGTATCAACTTATTTCGATAGTAATAAGGGCTGTCAGGGCTCATTTCTCATCATATCTCATTCGCCTTATGGTTACCCCACACTCATTAAATATTGCCGTCAAATGTACTGCATTTCCCACTTTATCCTATTCCCCCTAATATACGTACCATGTTTTGATACTGAGTGAGATATATCAGAGTCCATTCCCATACCATCCTATGCCTCCTTATTTCCCAACCTTTTCTCCAAATCTAAATTTTCAAAAGTCGCGTCTGTTCTAAATACACTGAACCGCCCCTTTCGTTCATACCCTACGTCTTGGCTTTCAATGACAAATCTCTCGCTCCCGCTCGCGTCTGAGATCTGTTTAAGAATAATTAAAATTCTTTCGAAGATGTAGCTTTTTTAGGCTCTGTACCATTCATAGCGTGTGTATCTACTAGTTATGTATTATTGTATCAATGTTACTATTTTAAACATACATAGAAAAATTTCTCTCAGGAGGCACTGATTCATCTGATTACGAAATCCGGTTATAAATACGTCTGGTTTTTACACTATTTTGTTTACTTTTTATATATATGTATGTAGGTACAAGAAATATAAACGCAGACCGTCGTCAAACGTTCTTTATATTTCCGTTTTTCATCGTTATTAAGATGAATTCCAGTATCCAACATTTAAGTCCATGACTGATAATAGAATAAGACATAATATGACCTCTTTTTATCTATTTATATTTACTTAGTGGTGAATGACCATCTCGTAATACAGAGTGTTATCAATCTGTAACTACTACTCGTCCACTTTTAGTAGGTGCCTACCTATATAAGATAATATTGCGGAATATGAATTGTCGTATGTATCGTATTGATTAATTATACTATTTTACACAAGATATTCATTCGGTGGACTTTGAGATTCAAAGAAAACGAAACTACGTTTCTTACGTCCCGTAAAATTGCTGGAACAGAGATTTATAAATGGTGCTCTTAATGACTTCCAAAAATTTGAGAGGAAAATTAAATACAAACATTTCTAAATGTCATTACAAGTTTTAATAGATACGTACATACAATGATATGTTTTGATATAAAACCGGCCATTCTAAGTTGCTCTAGCAAATCATGAAAAACCAGTTCCCTTCTAAATTATGTTATGTCATTATGATCCCAACCAGGTTTTCCAAATTTTAGACAGTTCCTATTGAAATTTCTTTAGGATCATAATGGTAATGAAGACTTCCGTGCATCTAAGTATTTTATTCAATGTTTATTGCACTTAAACAGTATAGTTAATTACGAGACTATTTGCAAAAATATTTTTTTTTTATTGATTTAACGAGTGCAGTTTTATAAATCAAAATAATTTATCATACACATTTAAAACACGTACCTGACAAAAAGGCGAAGATGGTGGCTCCCTTAGATTGCTTAAATTTTTATTTAAGCTTTAATGCTTAAGTTTAAATTTTCATAAAAAATGATTTGGTTTGTTTCAGATCCCACCAACAATAACGAGTTTATTATATGGCAAGCCAGTACACGCACACTTGTATATAGAGAGAATTCCAGTAGAACAAATACCCGAAGATGAAGAAGGCGCCGCCAAGTGGCTGCATGATCTCTTTGTCAAAAAGGTATTTTTACTTTTTCACAAAAATAATGACAATATTATCAGTATTATCACGCACTTATAACAAGTGTAAAAACATCGCTTTTAAAGTCTGTTATAGGTGAATATAAGTTTTAATACTAAACACGCTAAGTTAATTAATATTTTAACTTGTTTTTCCCTTGTATTGTTTAGCTACAGTTGATGCGTGAAAGCATTTAATTCAAATAATTTATTTCAGACTATATGGTACATATAATCGTTAGTACAAAAAAAACTTAAAACTATGTTAGTAACAATAATTTAATAAAACAAACAAACAGATATTGTTCCATTTATATATATATTTAGTATATTATCTTAGGTTGCTAGTATCATACTCGTATAACCACTTGCCAACAGGTGGTCATCGATTTCATAAAAACGTAATAATGCTTCAACAATAGTAAAAGATAACATATTATTATCACAGTTAGGCCAACAAATTACATTTAAAACAATTACAAGTTTATATCCCTGCAATAAATGAGAGATAAGCGTATACTTATATCGCCAATGGAAAGTATCGAGTTATTTTGATAGATAATTGAGAGGTACTTAATTATCATTAGATCTACGTATTTAATGTTTTTATGGAAAAAATGTGACAGACGAGCAGACAGTCCTCTTGGTGGTAAAGTGGATATTGTCACCCATGGAAATCCACAAACCTGCCTGCCACATCTGCCCAGAATGACACGTCCCCGGATGCGCCGCCTGCCTTTGGTTATTTAGATCTGAATTTCATTATAAAGGGACAAATCTGCATTAAAAAACAAAATAACTTTTTTTTAAATTATTTAACTGTACCTAATTAGCACTTATTTTTTTATTATTTTCTGTTTCGGGTCGTGAATGATTAATCAGTATTCATATAACAATAGAGATGTTTTCAGTACGAAATTCATGTCTTTGAGGTTCAGAGTCTCATACAGATTTATGCATCTATTAATTAATTATTTATTATTATACCTTAACTAATATCTACATATTTGATAATAAGAAATTTGAACATATAATTTCATGATTTAAAATTTTGCTATCATTATTAGCAGATGTTACTTACCTAAAAATCATATTGTTTTAAATATTTACTGTTAGACTCTATAATTTTGATAATTACTGCTACGAATGTACACCAAAATATGCCGGGATTAAATACACTACATAACAGCGAAAACAGCAATAAAATAGAATTCGTAGTGCAAGAGTTTGAGAAAACTAATAAACTTGCACATAGATGTACTTTATAACGGGTGTCAATAAAAGTTATCTATTATTAAACGTGTTTTCAAGACGTACCTACCTATGTTTACCTGATACTATTGTTTCGGTTGCAAACCGACCAATAGTATAACGTACTTAAAATAAAATATACCTATCTGTTTAAAATTCGTTTAATATAAAATTATGTTATTAAACATAGTGTGCAAAACGGAAGGGCTTAAAAGCTAAGTCTTGTTTACGCAATATAATGTTTACAGTTCATATTTTTTTTTTTTCAGGACAAAATGCAGGAATCTTTCTTAAACACCGGTGATTTTTTCCTCGAGTCTGGCGTTGATCGGGTGGATTCGTTTGAAACGAAACCGCGAATTCCTACCCTCGTGAACACGCTCGGGTGGGCGATCATCATTCTAACGCCGATGCTTTATTATCTGCTGGGGCTACTACTCAGTGGCAAGCTTCTTTACTTCTCTATTGGAATCGCGGTTTTTGCTGCGTGTAAGTATATTCACTATTTTTGTTATTAAATTGAATTAAATTAAGTATTAATTCTTAATACTTATTGATTAATATAACATTTTAAACTTTCGGCGTTTTTTACATATTTTATATTGGAAATCGGGTCTGAACGCGTAAAATTAAAGGCTTTTGTTTAACTTTTATTTCTACTCGACGTTTCGGCACGAGTTACACCAGTCGTGGTCACGAGTTGACTGAAGAGGCGGGTGGTCCAGGATGGGAGCTGCGAGCAGTTTTATCAACTACCCACATATGATCTTCACATTCGGAAAGGCTGCGACACACTATACTAACAATGTCGGACGTATTCGTTGGTAAATCGTAAGGTTTAAATTTGATAATCACTGGATTTACGTCGTCGTCACCACGGCTGGTGTAATCCGTGCTCGATATGTCTCATGAAAACCACAATGATTTTTTAAAGTATTTTCGTGTGTTGTCAATGTTTTTAAGCTACCAAAAAACTTATTTTTTTAAAAAAATGCTATATTTTTCGTATTTTTGCATTTAGTGACATGCTAAAATCCTAAACGGCCCTTCGAAAGTGCATCTTCTAATTTACAGAGAATACCAAAATGTACTAAGGAGTCATGGTACATTTTCAATATTTTTTTTATCACTGTTTCAGTCTACATCCTACTTCAAAAGTCCATCAGCATGTCGAAAATCAGTAAGGGTTCTTCATATGGAACTGAAAAAAAGTAATGTATAAACTTGTTACAATATTTGTATGAACAGTAGTTATTATAGTGACTATTTAATACTGTAATAATATAAAAATTGTAAAATGTTAAAAATACCTCAAGTGTCTACACGGTTCGATGATTAGTTTTCATGTAGAATTATAAAATATGGTATTAAAATAATTTTCGAATCAATGTTACGATCAAGGCAAAACACTGTTTTTGAAAATCATTTGTTTTAAAAACAATATCCTACGATGAAATAAGAACACTTAGGAAAGAAAGACGAGAATGGTAACTTTTTCATTACATTTTCGTCAATATAAAGTTTAATTTTCTATTTTAAAGTAACTACATGATGTAAATAAGATACATTTGTATTATTTTATTACTATCTATTTAATAACATAGAATAGATTTGTACCGATTGATGATATTGCGATCAGAAATATTGCAAATACATAATAGATTTTTTACAAGTTAAAGACTACTTTACAATCTTATTAAACATAGGTACATATTTATATACAAATAAGTGACATGGCTATATATTGATTTCTGTTGTAAAAAATGTAAATTGTACCTACTAAGACAAAAATATTTTTTAGATTATGCTTTTTATATAGTATTCATGGTACTTGGAATTGTTCAGAGCACAAAATCTCGTGAATTGCAACAAATCGCGCAAATTTTATTTTTTTATTATTTATTTATGTTTGGGATATGAAGAAATTATGTAATATTAGTAATACTTAATGTATATAAAAATATACAGGTGTCTCCATACCCGAGTTAATTCACACGTAATGCTACAAATTTTTTGGAACAATATCAAAGTATCGGGCTTTATATTTAGCATGAAGAATTTGGTAAAAACTAAACAATTGAATGTCTTGCAATATAATTCGTGAATTATATTGCAAAACGTTTAATGCCATTAGAATCAGAATTATAATGTCATTAGAAGAATGGAAGTCTGGTTTTAGGCTACAGGAAATATCACACCTGTATAACTTTTCACAATATAAGGATTATATTTTTGAAATAATGCGGTGAAGGTGATATAGAATATAAATTGTGCTGGTAACCAGGGATGGATTCAGAATTAGATTATGTGGGTTCAGGGAGAAATAAGTACAATACTACTAATTAACCAGCCAGTCGGCCATCTTCGTGTTCCGATCAAACACCATTAGATGAATCTAAAGGCACTTCACGGTTCTTTACGTTACGTATTTATCTATTTAAACGGGTCTTAATGCGAATGTTTACCTTATTTATTTCACTCGATGTTTCGGTCGGGTTGCACTAAGCATGGTCACGAGCTGATTCGCGTGACCTTTACGTTACATATCAACCGTTCTATGTTATATCTCAGCGTTCAGACACGATCGAATATACGAATATGTCCGATTGCTATCATTTAATTAATAGTACTATAAACATTGTTTTATGACCCGTTTGAACTTTCCCTGGATACCTCTCTCCTGTTTGCAATTGCGATATTATCAAATATCATAGTAGAGCGTACCGATTCATTAATTACCTGAGAAAAATCGGTGAACACAGAAACCGTAGAAAACCGGTTAATTATTCTAAATTTCCGAATAAAAGATATATCTGTTCCTAATCTTCGCCCACTATATACTCTGTAGAAGAATAAATTACAGTACATACAAGTGAATGGAGGGAAAAATATACAGCCTAAGTTTTCATCGCCGAAAAAGAAAAGAAAAAAGGTTCTGTTTAAATAGAAACATGATAGAAATAGATTATAGAAATAGATTACTTTTCTATTGTCTGTGACATCTGATTTAAAGAAGCAAAAAATGGTCATTTTCTTTTTAAAGATTTCACTAAATTTCAATATCTGTGACTCTAAAACCGACAACGAGGTCCCTTTTCTTAGATAATGTTGTCGTTTTTAGTTAATATTCCGAATTTATAGTATTTCATATTAAAAAATTTATAGCAAGTACATGTATGTACAATATAAGTTATGTGAAGAATAGAAACAAGCCGATGTCTTTATTAAAATGTAAAATACACTTCCGCAAAAAAATAAGTATTTATTTTTAAAATTTGAGAAAGTAATTTACTACAAATGTTTTATGATGTTTGTATTAAGGGTTTTTGTAAATAAATATAAGATATTTTTAAATAATAACTATGTTATTTGGTATATTAGGTTGGCATTATGTAAATGCTTTAGGTTTTATGAAACTGAATTTGTGTTGTTTGTAAAATGTTTTTTTACATTGGTGATGGTTTCTTTTTACATTGAAACTATTGTGTGCTATAGGCAAGTTAAACAGAAGAATACCTACTAAAGGTTGTTTGTTTTTGTAAAGCTTAGTTATTCATATAAAATATATTTAATACTATATACTGTTTTATTCAACATCTATTCCCTTCTCTTCACTCTTGAGTATTTAAAGACAGATAAAAACCATAATATTATACCAATAAGTATATTTTCTATATGATATTTTAAATAAAAATACAATGTAAATATTATTAATCTAATTTTATCACAAACAAATACATACAGTACAACTAATTAAATAATGCCAGTAGGCTATCTATGTATTCCCACAAACAGAGATGAGTAAAAAAATAAACCCTTTTGGACCATTACATTGACTTCTTAAAATGTTGGGATTCCTAAAATTTTGAATCTCCCAAAATTATCCTCATGCCTAAAACAAAAATTGCATTTAGCTAAAATAGAAAAAAATAAACTATTATAAAATTAGTTACTAGACTCAATACCTTTTAATAGTTTCAATTTAATAAAGTTTACTTTTTTGAGGAAGTGTATAGCTGTGATATCTTCGGTTTGTTAATATTGATGTTATTAAACAAAATATGAACTGACTGACCGGAGTCCGGAAAATCGACATAAATCAACATTTAACATCTTGGGAATTCAATATTTTAAGAAGTCAATGTAATGTTCCAAAAGGAACAAGTATCTAAAACATGTTACGTTGTAATCACGTTGCGTTACGTATATTTTAACCATTGTTGTGTTATATACATCTCTAAGCGTTCAGTCATAGTCGGAAGTATAAAGATGACCAGCATTATATAATTAGCGGTACTGTAACTAAATAACATATATATACGGGGAAACTGTCTTAGGAACCATTAGGTCTTTTTTGTGAAAACAATTTTGCCATAGTCAATTTTTTGGTCAAGCGTGAGTTGTCCATAAAATCGAATAAAATTGACTATTTTTTTTTAATGCTGATCGACTCAATTTCTTATAAGGATCATTTCATTGTATTGGAAGAAAAAAATTGGGACAGCAGAAGTTAGTCAAATTTAATAAAATGTTTTTTCATGCAATAGGAGAATGCAATGTACTAAATCATAGTCGAAGTATTTATTCGTGTACAAATCATTTAAAAAGTGTTCCATAATTGAATTTCATGTCGATACGTGCTACACGAAACTGAAATATGGAACGCTTTTATGGCACTCAAATATTTTTGCACAGATTTACGAACTTTTTGAACTAAATTTAACAACAAATTCAAATTTAGAACCAACATTGTTCTAACTGTGACTCTCATTTGTTATTATCGGTTTATGCTTGTGATTCATCATGGCGTTATCTAATACGCATAAAGTTGATTTAATTGAAGCGTATTTTCTTAATTATCGAAGCCCAGATAATGCATTAAAGTGGTATAGGGAACACTATCCTGACCGCGAGCTACCTAATCGCAAGATATTTGATAGATTAATTAAAAATTTAAGACAAGAAGGTTGTTTTAAACCCAAACGTGAGGCCAATAACTGTTGTAAATGAATTTATTACCATCGCCGTATTAGGATTCTTTGCAGCTTATCCAAAAGCTTCATTGCGGGAAGCGGCAGAAAATATCGGTGTGCATAAACCCACTCTACGAAAAATACTGAAGACGAAACAAGTACAAGTGTTACAAAGAAGGTCGACTCGTGCAAGTATTACTTCCTGGCGATAAAGACCGCAGGTTATCATTTTGTCATTGGTTTGTAGCACGGACTGTTAGATATTGTTTTTTCCAAATCAGATTATTTCGATGGATGAATGCATTTCTCTAACAACGATATGTACAACTGGAGAAATAACCATTACTGGCCACGTACTAATCCATTTAGAACTACAGAGACGCATAATCAAGTTCGTTTTTCCTTTAATTGTTGGTGTGCGATTTTACATAATAAAATCTTCGCCATTAAAATTTACCACGAAACGTTGAATAGTGAAAAATATCAAGAAATGTTGAATATGGTCGTGGATTTAGTGAACCAGCAATGTAAATAATGTTATCTATCAACAAGATTGTGCACCTCCCCACAATAGTAGAGCGGGTAAACGGTTTTTAGATGAACATTTTCCGGGCCGTTGGATGGGCACATATGGTCCTTTAAAATGGCCACCACGTTCATCCGATATGATGCCGATGGATTTTTCATATGGGGTTACCTTAAGGGTCGAGTTTATGAATCCCAATACAACACCATACAGGAGTTAAAAGACGCCGTTTATTATTATTTAAACACCACTCACCACACGTCTTAGTCTAAAGCCACTGTTCTGAAACGCGCCCGTACCTGCATACAGCAAGATTGGGGGTCATATTGAACATTTATTGAAGCATTAGTTCTGTTAAGGTAACAAATTGTATGAAAAAATATTACTTACTGCTGTCCCAATTTTTTGCTTCCAATACAATGAAATTATCCTTATAAGAAACTGAGTCGATCAGCATTTAAAAAAGAAAATCATTTTTATTCGTTATTATGGACAACTCACGCTTGACCAAAAAATTGACTATGCCAAAATTGTTATTCACAAAAAAAAACCTAATGGTTCCTAAGACAGTTTCCCTGTATCTCTCATGGTTTCAGATTTCCCCATACTGTCCCACTTAAAAAAAACTATATATATATATACAGTGGTGGTCACATAATTAAAGACACTCGGGAGATATTAAGTTAACTGAGATTTTTGATTATTTATTTTTTACTTTAATACAATAGGAACTTGCAACAATATGTATAGGCAATATGTATACATTCGTATAGGCATTGTGAGATGTTAAAATTAAATATTTTCGATAAAGTTGAGACCACCTACATTTTTATTCGGTTTAACTATGTATGTATTGAACAAAGGTATGGCCAACTAATTAAAGACACACTAAGTAACCAAGAAAAAAGAAATATCGTAAATATTAAAATGAAGTTTATTATAATTGATTATAGACATATTTTAAAGACATTATAGTAAAGTTATCAATATTTTGTGGCATGTTCTTTAGCAACAATAATAGCCCGACATCGCTTTGGCATTGAAGAGACCAATTTGTTGCAAGTTGATATTAGAATTTGCTCCCATGTTTCTTTAAAAGCCATATAAAGTTGATGAACGTTAGTGGTACATTTTGTGGCCACCAGTTTTTTCACATTTTCTTACCAAAAATTTTCAATAGGGTTGATGTCGGGACTGTACGGGGGCCAATAGGGTTGATTCTTGTACTGGAATTTATCCATATTGCCTACAATTTTCCTGACAGTTCCAACACTATGTCCGGAAAAACAGCCCCAAACTTTGATATTTCCTCCCCTATGTTTGACTGTTTTCTTCGTATATGTCCGGAAAAACAGCCCCAAACTTTGATATTTCCTCCCCTATGTTTGACTGTTTTCTTCGTATATGTTCGGAAAAACAGCCCCAAACTTTGATATTTCCTCCCCTATGTTTGACTGTTTTCTTCGTATACTTTGGATCCACTTCTTTATTCGGAGGATGTTTCATATATTGTTTTCCGTCAGAATTAATCATATTAATTTTTGTTTCATCCGAAAATAGTACATTTTTCCACTCACGTTCAGTCCAGTGTTCATTTTTTTAAGCAAACTATCTAGCTTTGATATTTGCTTTCGTTAAATTGGCACCTTACGAAATATTCTTCCAAATAAGTTTGCCTTACGTAATAGCCTTCTAATTGTTCTTGCCGAGACACCTCTCGACACCGTCCTGCACCAAATACTTCCAAACGAATAAGCTCTGATCCTTTGAACGGTTCTTTTTTGGCTAACAACATCATTCTGGAGTCTTCACGTGGGGTTGTTTCTCTAGGTTTAGGTTTCCTAGGTACGTTTTCTGTTGTATTAAACTTCTTGAAATATTTGATAGCATTCATGACCATATCTTTAGAGCATCGCAAGTGATTCGCAATTTTCCTGTATGACCAACGTTTGTCATAAAAATTGAAAATGATCATCTTCCTTGTAGAGGAATCGCAACTTTTATTTTGAATATGATATTAATTTTGAGATAAAGTTAAGCTAGTTTGAAAATTCCCGGCAAATGGAAAATATAAGAGGGCTGTTTTTTTTTTAATTTTAAATTAAGAACATGAAACATAAACTGTCTATAATTAGGTGGCCAGCAGCAAGCATATTAAAAAAAGTTTGTGATTTAGTTAAAAAACGAATAAGATCTCAACTATTGCTAAATACAAGTCTTTATTGTCTTCATTGCAACATGCACAAAAAGATCAAACAGATGACTGGGGAGACAAAATCAAACAACTCCCACAAACTTCTCGATGGCAGTAGTAACCTGGCTATGTCAATTGAGGAGAAACTAGAAATTTGGCAACGTTACATAGCCTCTCTATTCGACGACGATCGGCCAGCATTGGCAGAAAAAGCTGATGATCCAGAATGCGGTGGTCCACCTATCACCAAAGATGAAGTAGCTTGTGTCATTAAACTAGCCAAAACGGGCAAATCTGTTGGTCCCGACGAAATACCTGTGGAGTTGCTCAAACTACTAGAATATGAAAATCTGGATCTGCTTACCGATCTCTTTAACGATATTTACTCTTCCGGCCACATTCCATCAGACTGGCTAAGATCCGTTTTTGTCACATTGCCCAAGATAGCAGCCGCAAAGAATTGCAACGAATACCGTACCATTTCTCTAATGAGCCATGTATTAAAGATCTTTTTGAAAGTTCTTCACAAAAGGTTATACCACAAATGTGAAGAACATATTTCGAGTTCACAATTCGGTTTTAGAAGTGGTCTTGGTACTAGAGATGCTTTATTTGCTTATCAGGTGCTAATACAAAGATGTTGGGATGTGAATCAGGATGTGTTTGCGTGCTTTATTGATTACGAGAAGGCGTTCGACAGAGTCCAACATACGAAATTGATAGGCATACTGCAGGATGTAGGGCTGGACGCCAAAAACATTCGGTTCATAAGAAACTTGTACTGGAACCAGACTGCCTGTGTACGTGTAGATGATGCGCTCACCAAAGAAGTGGAAATTTTAAGAGGTGTTCGCCAAGGCTGTGTATTATCTCCGTTGCTGTTCAACTTATACTCTGAAAATATCTTTTTGGAAGCTCTAGCTG
This sequence comes from Sesia apiformis, assembly GCA_914767545.1. Classification (NCBI taxonomy): domain Eukaryota; kingdom Metazoa; phylum Arthropoda; class Insecta; order Lepidoptera; family Sesiidae; genus Sesia; species Sesia apiformis. The sequence continues at coordinate 7,448,620 of OU611954.1, read as the reverse complement.
ATATAGAGAGTGGTGTAATAGTGAACGGGAAGGTAATAAATAACATCCGCTATGCTGACGATACAGTCTTGTTGGCGATCTCCATGGAGGATCTGCAGGAGATGTTGAGTGTAGTACAACGTGTGAGTGCCGCACACGGCCTTAGTATCAACATCAAGAAGACCAAATCAATTATTATTACGAAAAATCCATCACTTTCAAGCGATCTATACTGCAACGGTCAAAAACTGGAGAGGGTCCACAAGTATAAATACCTGGGTTGCTACGTCGATGACCAGGGTAGCCATAGCTTGGAGATACGTTGCCGGATCGAGCAAGCACGTGGTGCATTCTCAAAGCTCAAAAATGTTCTTTGTAACAAGAAGCTGAACATCAAACTTCGTACCCGTCTTGCCCACTGCTTTATCTTTTCCATACTACTATACGGTGTGGAATCGTGGACACTCACGGAAGCCATGTGTAAAAAGGTAGAGGCGTTCGAGATGTGGGTGTATGGGCGAATGCTACGTATATCTTGGAGTGACCAAGTAAGGAACGAAATTGTATTACAACGAATGGGTAAATCGCTTGAAATTCTCACCACGATAAAAAAGAGAAAGCTCGAATATCTCGGCCATATCATGCGAAGTCCTAAATATGAGCTACTACAGCTAATCATCCAAGGAAAGATTCAAGGCAAAAGAAGTGTGGGAAGACGAAGGATATCGTGGCTGAAAAACCTACGCCAATGGTTCAACACCAGCACTCGATCACTATTCAGATCTGCTGTATCGAAGGTTAAAATCGCTATAATGATTGCCAAACTGCGCGAGCGGACGGCACCATAAGAAGAAGAAGATTGTCTTCATTTTAAGAATATTGTGTTAGTGTAATGATTAATAGTAATTAAAAGAGAATTAATACTTATTCTTCACTATTGATAATACTATCAATAAAGTTGTATGTAGCTAAATAGAAGGTGTCTTTAATTATGTGACCACCACTGTATATATATATATATATATATATATATATATATATCAATCAGTGAGTCCTGTCAGTAGTGACGTATGGTGCAGAAACATGGTCTCTGATGGTGGGCTTGATCCATAAGTTTAATGTCACTCTAGCGATGCTATGCTATGCTCAGAATTTCTCTGCAGGATAAGATCCTAGACAAAGAGATTCGCCAAAGAACTAGACACAAACATAGATCACAGAATCAGCATGCTGAAGTGATAATGGGCAGGTCATATTTGCCGCAAGATCGATATCCTATAAGGTAGAAGAGTCCTCGAGTGGAGGCCACATACTGGGAAGTCTACTGTGGAACACCCTCCGGCCAGATGTACTGCCAACTTGAAGAGGTTGCCGGTGGTGATTGCATGAGAAGAGCCGAGGATCATATGTGGTAGCTTTAGGAGAGGCCTATATCCTGCAGTGGAGAGACATAGGCTGATGATATGGTATGGTAACTATATAACACCTATTAACTTATTTATGGTATATCCATTTTACTTAGTCTCAAAATAAAGTCAAGGAGATACATTTGCACTTTCACTTCTATTGGCTTATTTGTCACAAAAAATCCAGGAACTCCTGCTTTTTCTAATGTAACTTGCTGATCACTCACCTGAAAACATAAATGTGTTATATTTATGTAGCAACTTCTGTTTCTCTGTGCAATCATTTGTGGTATAATCTAAGAAAAAGACCATCTTGGACCTGTGACACTTGACCTTTATTGGTTTCTTTTATTTGAAAACAATTGACCTTTGTTTTCCTTCTTTTAAAGTTTCACTAATGGTTACAAAACGATGTACAGATTGCTTTGATTGTTTAATAATGGAATACCTCTATTCCATTATTAAACAATCAAAGCAATCATTTTGTGTGGAAGTCCTTCTCAAGTATGAACTCTACTCCAACCAGTCTATCTCCTTCCAGAAGTCAAGTATTCTTTTTTTATTAATAGAAAAAAGGCAGCAGATGGTCCACCTGGTGATAAGTGGATACTGTAGCACTGCGGCATACAAGCTACATTGATACAATACAAGCTAACATTGATCCAGAATGACAAACGGTGGCAGAATTTGATTTCTCATTCTTTCAATACTCTATAGCTACAGAAAAATTGATTTTAACATTAAAGCAATATCTCAATTAAATTAAATGAAACCATTAAACTATTTATACTGTGTCCTGAAAAACAGTTAATTTTGACTTCCAACTTATTCCCGGCATGTATACAATTATTGATATTAATGTGATGATTACTTTTTGATCCAATTGAATTACTAGTTTCATATCAGTCTGTTTTAGTTCCTCCTTGTGTCTTCTTAACAAAATTGATTTCTGTAGTTCTTGCTCCTCGGGACTGTTTGTGCTGTTAATCATATTTTTTATTTCCACTGAAATGAAAAAAAAAATTAACACTAAAAGATAAAGAAAATAATTCATTAAAATAAATCACTATAATAAATGAGTAAAATCATAGTAAATTAAGATTTTTTTTGCAGAAACATGGCAGATGAGCAGACAGTCTGGTGGATACTATCACCCTGTGACATCCACTGTACACGCTTACATCAGTCCTGAATTACAAACATTGGCATGTCACTGGATGCACTGCTTATCTTTGGAGATTTAGAGATTATTGGGAGGTATGAGGAATATGAATCAACATTTATATCTTTATATAACTAAACCTCCCAGTTATTTACTAGGAGAGGTGTGTCACCTGTGCACTGCAGTGGAACATTAAAGGCTGATATAAGTACATTGTCCATTTTATGAGTAATTTGCTCTAAATTTTTAAAAAAATATTATTTATTGCCACACATCCCCTATATAGGTTAGGATCATGATCAGTATAAGGCTAATTAATTCAATTTTGAAAATAAAATAAACCTGTCTATATCCAACAGTGGAGATATGTCATAAACTTACATGTGTGTTTATTTATAATTTGGAGCCTTTGTTGAAAAAGATGCTTTTCTGTGACATGTTGAATCTCCATTAGCCCCTTGACTATTTCAAATACAGTCTCATTAAGTAAGCAATTTGCCAGACCAGATAGGAGTTCTATAGGGACTCTCATTTGATATTTCCTGGAAATAATACATGACAATTTATTCTTAGAAAGTTTTAAATACTATTGTAACAAATTCTCAATTACTCATATTTTATAATTTACTAGACACAGTATTGAATGAAACAATTTTTAAGATATGAGCACGCACGGTGGTAGTTCTCTTGCCATTTCTTGTAATTGTTCAAGTAAAAAATATAGTTTTCTCTGTAAAACTTCCGGTGTTGGTTCACTAACATCCATTTTAACGAAACATAAATGTCACTGAATTACATATATCATTGAATTATAGCATTTTTAATGATTTTATTGATTGTTGATATTTTCAGAAATGTGTGGAAACTGGAAATATTATGAATGACGACAATGACGTTCGATTGGTTGTTGAGTGATTGATCTTATCAAATGTCAAGCCAAACGTGAGCCGTAGTGCGTTGGGATAAAAGCGTCAAATATTATTTCTAAACATCGACCAATGCTTGCGTTCTGCTGCTGCTTAAAAGGATGCTTAATAAGAATTTCGTAAACTTCTGGGAAGATACAAAGCGACAAGTTTTTCGTCAAGCGTTTTCTCTATATTATTATATATTTTTCTTTAGAAAAAATTTTTCCAAGCTTGACAAAATTACAAATGACAATTGACAAGATTACAATTTATATAGATTTATACAAATGCTATATTATTATTTTATTTTGAATCTATAAGTAGAAACGTCTACCTGTTTTGAAACGTCTATAACATAAGTCGGAACATTTATTATAATGAGCAAGACTGCGTTCTATAACGTGTGAAAATTGCTCTTTGATAATTTAACTCACGCTGCCAATGATATTATATAAATATCATTGCACGCTGCTTAATTTTCTGCAGTGCATAGAGCCGATTTTAGATAGAATTTTACATATTTTGGAACTCAATCTGTATGTCACTTTTTATCAACGTTTATTTATCATATCAGCTGTCTCTACATTACAGTCTAATTTATACCAACATCATTTCAATAATTCTTTGTTTTCTATCATATTGAAGGTCACCCATCATTTTGTATTCTTAGGAAGTAGTAATGAAATAAATAAGCATTCCGTAATATTTTAAAGAGTTTGTAATTTTGTATAGTGGTGAAAATAATACAATTAAAACGGATCTCTTTAATGTGAATACAAGTGCCTAAGATAGTAATTCACACATTTCAAATGATAGTCATATGAATAACAATTAAAAATGAAATATTTTGGTGCAATTTTTGTTTGCTGTCTTTATTCTAAATTGTCCTTAGGTTCTATCCATAGACTGTAAGTATTTGTAAACTGTCAACATATAGTTATTCTTTTAGTTATAATATAATACATTCAACTTATTTGTAGACCAAATGGCAGAATACTCTCATTGCCTTTTCCTGCACAATGTTCACAAATTCTGGAAGAATTTGCTCAGTCTGCATCAAATTTGACAATGTGTTCAATACAATATGCTAAACCAATAAGACTTTGTGAAAAATGCATCTACTCGTATGTACAGTTTTATAATAAATTTGAAGAATTAAGGAACACTGTTGTAAATGGTACCTCATGTCGGTCCATTTTTATATCACATGACAGGTTAGATACAGTTTTGGAGTATCATAATAGCATATTGGCTATATGGAATAAAGGAAACTGTAACGGTATGTTGAAATAAATTCTTGCTTCCATTATTGAATACATATGTTTAATATTATTTATATATTTTATTTATTCCAAATTTTATTTTGTATAATGATGTTTCACTTACACCTGCCATGCCATCACTGTATAGCCTTAAGGTTCGCTGGGAGAAAATGCTCTATAGCAGTGTTTCCCAAAGTATGTCTCGCGAGCGAATTTTGGTTGGGCCCTGAAAAAAATATAATTAATCTAATTTTAAGTATAGTGTTCTGATTTATCTTATTTTTACTTATTAAATATTTCAATCATCATTCATCATTGGATACTGGATTTTTTCTTATTTTCTTAATTGTACAACCCTTCACATAACTACACTACATAAACAAGAACATGCTGCAGCAGGGATACAATGCTATTTTCATTGTAATCATGTAAGGCGTAGCGTAGGGTGGGTTCCAAAATGTAATTTTTTTTAGGAGTGTCATGGTTCATATAACTTGGGAATCAGTGCTCTATAGCATTAAAGCCCACTTTTTGTTAAAACAATAAATTGTGAATAAATAAAATATATTTATTACCTGTTTGTTTCCAGTCAATATAATTATGTGCACCATCTATCTATTATTCTTTTGTTTGCCTACATCTCCCGCTGAAAGATTGCCTGGAAGAGATTGCTTTAACAATAAGGCCTACCTTTTGTATACTATTTATTTAAACTTTTGTGTCACTTTCACATATCTTATGTGAAACTTATGTGTGGTATGCAATAAAGTGCACTTACTTTTATTTCATTTGGTTTTCTATACTACTAACTAAATATTTACTAAATTGACCAGTTCACTAATTTATTTTTCAGCATGCTTCAATTGGTCATATGAAAAACCAGAAGTATCAAACAGTACAAAACGTTTTAACAAAATGTATAATGACACAATGGAATGCATTACCAGTAATTTAAATCCAGCTGAGAATAATTCTGAAACTGTATGTGAAAAATGCATGCAGTCATATGTGCAGTTAGACAATTACTATAAGACTTTGAGTGCCGATTCTATAGGTGTAGACAGTGTTTGTATGGATGTAGTTGACTTGGTGAGTTACTTTATTGTGTTTAGCCAGTGGCGTGTATTGATTTTAAAACCTGATAAATGGTAGTGGCCCTATGCAGGTATCACCTCTGTCCGTTAGGATCCCTTGGGGGATTCATTTGGATTTTTCCTCCACATGGATTTTCTGGGTATATTACAGTTTATATAATAAAAATCAGGGCCATCTTTACCTCGGGGGTGCAAGGCACTCGGGCCCCAAATTCAGGGGTGGCCCCGGGTTCCCGCTGCTGAAGCCGCCTAATATCTAACAATTTAGATCTAGTTAGAATAAAAGCCCCTACTCACCATTCAATTTCATATTCAATCTGTTGATTCAATTTGTTGAAGTCTAAATTGACCGTACTCTACTCATGACTCAACCCAGCTTACAATTTCATTTCGATACCGTGAGCTGCAGTGCAAGCACGCGTCGAGAGCACCATGATTCTTTCAAAGTACCAAAAAGCGTAAATCGCCTTAGTTATTGCATCAATAATACAAAAAAAAAAGAAAGAAAGAAAAAGATATATTGGATGAAAAAGTGGCTATTGTTACGGGAAAAACATTTCTCATATGAATTTAATGTTCCACACACTCTTTTCACATTTGTTCATTTTTAAGTAAAGTGTCCTGAGCGCAAGTCGCAACTGACAGCAAATTGAATCAACCGCTCTATTCACCATCCAACACGCTTTCATCAACATATCAGGATCTTAATGGACGGAGGCCAGCTATCTATATAAAAATAGTTTTTAATCAATTGGAAAATCTAAAAAGTACTAACATTAGTGATAACACGTTGATTTCGCTCACGCTAACGTAGGTTTAGCGTAATATATTAGTTAAATGGTAAGCTTTGCTTATATGAAATGCACACCTCTGTGGTTAGCCTGTCTCCACTGTTGGATATAGGTGTCTCCAAAGGTACACCACCCCACTTATTTCACTGCTTTTCTCCTCTATTTGCTTTTGCCAAATATGCATTAAATAGATTATTATAGAAAATTAAAGAAATAGGGGTAAATCTGTAGACTTATATTTAGTAGCAGAGTGATGTTGAATAAAATTAATTAAATAATCATGTTACCTATCTTGAGTATGCGTTTCCACCAATCCGCACGGGGCCTGCCATGCTTGATTATAGCCCTAAACACGCTAGAAAATGACTAGAGGCTTGTGCTAAAAATGTATATAGACCAACTGCGTCTGGACGAACTGATTTGGACTTACCACTAATAAATAATTTTTTTGATTGGAATTCATTATGAAGAGTTCCTAATATGTTACCAATATCATCGTATATGCTCTGTATTTGCCATTATATTTTTAAATCATACTAATAGATTTCGTTTCTAGATGAATACTACAAGATCAATATGGAGTAAATCCTTGAATTGCTGTAAGCTGAGAAGGTCACCAGAAATCATATTTTTATGTTGTACAGGCATTATATCAGTTCTTCCATTGTTCTATTACCTTGCCTTGAGATATTGTGGACCTATAAGAGATTTACCTAATGTTTTAAAACGTAAGTTGTACTATTACTTAGTTTTTAAAATACATGGAATGTTTTCCGAGGAAAAGTACTGTTGGTATTGTTCCCTTTGGTTAAGATTTCCTAACAAAAATTTTGTATTCAATTTACTAATGACCATGTTTTCATTTAAACAGAATCTTGAAAGTACTAAAACTTGAAATTATCAGATTAATTATTAGATTAAGTATTAATCTGGTATAAGATAAAGCAATAAAAAATAGTGATTTATTTTTAGAATTTACTACAGACGTACGTTTAACTCAGTCCGCCACTGAGGTATCTGCGCGGTGCACCGCGTCCCTTCAGTAGGGCACGGCGTCAACACGTGTTATTTGTACCGGCCGCTTTGTTTAAAACGCATATGAAATTCGTATCACAAGATGATTCCCCTTCGGAGTCAAACAAAACAAGTCGTCTATAATGTATACACCTTTTTTAAGTCAAGAAAATGTTAATTGTAGAGTAATAATAATACCTCATCTCAATCATTAATCAATACAATAATAAAAATATCAAATCGTAATACTGTCTAGTTACCGACATTTGGGGATCATTCTGCATATATTTTCTATGGATGCCTTATTCTTAGAATAAGGAATTTTGCGAATAGAAGTATGCGTCGAATCAGTCTTAATATCTGGGACACTATAATCGACAGTGAGGTACCTTTTTTCAAATAATGTTAAGTTCTATTTGCAACATATATACAGTGGTAGATATATAATTAGAAACGCCTAGTAATAGTACTCATAGGAGTATGTTGTGAATGTAAACATTATATCTCTTCCAAGACTGAAACTTTTTACTGATTTAAAATGTTTTTACATATATTAGGTAAAACATATACATAGGTAAAACCGACCGGTAAATTTATTAAGATGAATTTATATTCATCTTAATAATTCTTAATATTTTTTAATTAATAACAATGTAAACAAATAGCGATTTCTTTCATACTGGGCGCTGGACACCTAATTAGAAACAGAAAAAGATTTCTGTTCCAAATCAAATAAAATAGGGCTCCTATCGCCACGTCTTATTGTTAATAATTCGAAATTTTTATCCATATTTTTTCTAATTTATTGCTAACAATAGGTAAAAACAAGAGTTGTGACACATCTACAAAAAAAATAATAGTTAATCTGCCTTTTAATCAAAACTGGTCATACAAAAAGATTGTGGAACATTTGGAATGTTCTGTGAAAAGGGTATTTCATGCCATTGCACATGACATACAACATGGGACAACCAACCAGGTTCCTAGAAAAGTTCGACCAAGGAAGAGCACACCCCGTGAGGAGATGCTTGTGATTCGTTTGGCTAAGGACCATTTTAAAGGTTCAAATGAAATTCGAAAGAAAGTATCCACAAGACTAGTCCGGAGGCGGATAGTTGAAGCCAAATTGTTCGGGACACTTGCTCGGAGAGTATCACTTTTTACCAGGCAACACAGAAAAAATCGTTTAGCTTTCGCTAGAAAGTATGGCAACTGGACAGTTCACCAATGGAGAAAAGTTTTGTTTTCTGACGAGACTCAATATGATGAATTCTGATAGCAAACGATACGTACGTCGTCCCACCGACGAGGCATTAAACAACAAGTATACGAAGAAGACAGTTGCACGGCGGTGTGGGAATATCAAAGTATGGGGATGTTTTTCGGGATACAGAGTTGGTCCCGCGAGAAAGATTGAAGGGATGCTGGATCAGTTCCAGTACAAAGACATAATAGAAAAGACAGTGATTCCATATTCTGATGAAAATTTACCTGTTACATGGGTAACAGGTATAACAGGTTCAACATGATAACGACCCAAAACACACGGCAAATAGCGTTAAAACATTTCAGACGAATCGGTGTGCATGTTAGACTGGCCTGCAAACAGCCCGGATTTGAATTCGATTGAAAATTTATGGTATACTGTAAAGAAAATAGTATCGGATAAACGCAGCACTAACATGAATCAACTTTATCACTCATTTGTGGAAGCGTGGAAATCCATCCCCTTGGAACGGTGTGAAAAGTTAATAGAATCAATGCCACGTCGTTGTAGGGCTGTAATAGAAGACAGAGGCTACCCAACCAAATATTAATTGTCTATGAGTTAAGTATTTGTGATTTCTAATCGTATTATTTCGTGTTTTGCTTCATTCGTTAATTTTTATAGTAGTTATTTATTCTGTTTCTAAATAGTTGTCCACATGTGGTTTTACGTTAAACGTCCACTTGTTTAACTACACAATAAAGTATTTTAATTTTACGGGTTTTATATATTTGCATACCAGAAAACTTAATGCAATATGAGTGTGGGTATATTATGTATAAGATTATCAAAAGCCTTTTAATAGCAAATATATATCCACATATATACTGTAAGTACAGGTTTATTACAAGGCGTTTCTAATTACATGACCACCACTCTATATATATCGCAGTAAGATAGAAATAGCCGAGAATAGAAATCCCTAGTAATTTAGCTATATCAAGGAATATAGATTAACCGAACTGTTTTCATTATATTTCTCTAGGGATATAGGCTATCCACCTAGATCGGTTTAGTGATATAGAAATATATGTAACTTTTTTTTCACTAATTTGTCCAGTGATTTAATGTTTTCGAACGTGTCAATAGACTATTGAGCATAATTTGATTATTTTTCAGAGTCAAGATTCAAACAAAGAATTTTAAGCTCCCTCAATGGAAGAATTAATTAATTTATAAGGAAAGAAGGAAGACCAGCAATAGTATATTGAACAAAACTTTAATATAATTTGACCACAAAAACAATAAAAGGAATATATTTTATTTTGTAAAATGTTTGTATGTGGTTTTATTTACCTGTAAGGGTTGACAATGGAAAAAAAAGCACTATAAGCTCATTGACAATCTAAAGATGCATCTTTCTCTATCATCTTAATAAGCAGTGATCGGAATAAGTTTTTGATACAGGTTTAGAATTTTTTGGCATTTCTGACCCATTTCATAGGATTTTTGATAGCTATCTGAATATGGACATTCCTAAAAACTGTAGTATTGTCAATAGTTAAACACCTCTGGATTATCAGAATACTATATTGTCACTGCGTCTGCAAAACCTGACAATCATTTTTTGTTGAAATGGTTCTTCATTTATTTTGAATCTTTTTTGTATGGCTGAAGCTGATTCGTATGTATGAAGAATCACGATTTTGACAAATAAAACGTCGAATTTTACAGGTCCAGTAATGATATACTATAATAAAATTGGAGCATACTTTTTATATACATATTCCATTAAGTAACTCCATTCATAAATTCAAGATTCTGGAATCCCAAAGGCATATCTATATTATTGACCTGAAATGACATTAATTCCGATCACTGTTCATACATTTTAGAATGCAGTCGTAGGCTTTGCAAAACTTCATTTGTATTTAAATATAAAATTGTCTAAACATCCAGCTCATTGACCCAAAATGACACTACTCAACAACACACAAAGAGATTTGATTGTCAGAGTGATTTTCATACATTTTAGAATGCAGTTTAAGCTTAGGAAAACTTCATTTGTATTTAAAGAAAAAATTGTCTAGACATCCAGGATTTCTTATCTATGTCTAGCTTTCTTATTATTACTTTTCTTTACACTGTTACTACTGGTACTGCTGCTACTTGTAAGTTTATGTTTCAAAGAGTTTGGAGTACTGTCTCCTTTACTTAACATACTGATACCAGAGTCTTTTTCTTTAGGTGTTCCAGGTCTACTATCTAATCCAACTGCTGATAACATTTTGCTATCATTGCTGAATGCTTTTTGTAGCATACCAGAAGATGTAGCAATTTTCTGTGTCGCATTCTGTTTAGTCTGAGAATGGTTCAGAATTTTCTCAATATTCCCATTTGTGTGTTGTTTGCCTGATGGTTTTGTTGATGCAATACTCTCTGTAGAACCATGTATTGTAGTATGATTCAAACCTCCCATAAGGCTAGAACTGATTTGAGTGTCGGATGAGTCGTCATTTGTTTGAGATTCAGTTTCACTATTTCGTTCATCTGAAAATGAAGATTAGATATAGGTGTTTTGAAATATAAGTTATACATATTTTGATAAAAAATATAAACTTACTTTTAGCTTCAGCAGGATCAACAAGACCACTGACTGCCTGAAACATTAATTATTCAATGAAATACAAGTCAGATCCACATTTGAGTTGATCAAAACTTGTGAAAGTCAATACTGCAAGAACCATATATCTAGCAATGGGGAGGAATTACTAATAATACCATACCATCAGCCTCTAGATATAGGCCTCTCTGGTGGCTAGCCACCATACACAATGTTCAGCTCTTCTCATCCAACCACCATCGGCAAAATACTTCAAATACTCTCATGGCCAGAGAGAGCCACACACTACACTTCCTGGTACCAAGAACTGATAATATAGTATGGCAATGCCAGTATTATGCATGAAAATGTTTTCTACTTACAGCCATAGATGTTATTGAAGATTTTGAAAACAATCTTTCAGCCTCTTTGAATTTCCTGTTACGTTTGTCAGCTTTCGAGTTTGTACTTTTATTTGTAGTTAAGTATCGGTCCCATCCTCTGATGATATTTCCATAAAGTTGTGTGTCCTCTAAGTACGAGCCTTCAAATGCATAAATCTGGCGTTCCAAGTTTGCCAATGTTTCCTGAAAAAGCAAAAAATGTTGGTATTTAATAGGGAGGTACCATTAGTATCCATTAGTACACATATCTCGATATTCTATTACTTGTACAGTGCAGTCAAAAAGACACTTTATACCGCAAACCTTTTTACCGAAAGTGGACTGCTGCCAGGTGAGATATTTCCATTATGCTACATGGGGCTCTTGAAGAGAGCTGCGAACAGGATTCTGAAAGGTCGGCAACGCACTCGTACAGGGTCTGGTGTTGCAGTTCAGTCATGACCACTTACCACCATGTGGCTCGACCGCTCGTCTGTCATCTATACTAGAAAAAAAAACTTACAGCTACTTCGGCTTTCCTTTTAACTAACTCAGCTAGTTCAGCTCTTGTATCTGCAACTGATGTTTGTTTGGACGCCATATTATTTTTTGTTGGTTGCGGACTCTGGGTTTCGGTGACGGGGCTTTGTGGTGAAACAACCATGTCGTCGCTTGTAATTATCTTATTTCACAATCCCATAATACCAAGAAAGTTTAACATTTAATTAAAATACAATATATTTAGATCAGAAATTAATTTAGTCGAAGTAAAAAACAAGACGTAAATGTAGTACTATAGTATGAGTTGACTTGACCATAAAGTAAAATATATATTTTATTTTCCAGAATTAAGCTTCGTATAGAGTCCTTTTCATGAAAGAAGTCCCCCAGACGCAGCGCTGTACTCGCGTGACATAATGTTGCCATTTATGAGTAAAAAATTTACCTATTTTACATTTAGCATATGTAATTTATCAAATAATACTATTTCCTGCATACTTCGATGAAACAATATAAGCTCTTAAATTGTATTAAGAAATAAATACATTTTAGATGGGCTGTAATTTCATTACTCAAGCCCATACTATAACAATAGTTCAGATTAGTGAATCATGTATATTTCTGATAAGTCAAAAGTATATTTGGGCATTTTTATCAAAATGTCTACCAACCCACTCATGGGATGACCCATGTAATAAGTCCAAATAACTAACGTTATTATGACTGTAAGTGTCGTGTTATTATTAAATAGTTTCAAATGACTAAAGTTTCGTTTTTTACTATGTTGTTAGGTGCGAAACTTAAAACAATAATAAGTCATAATAACGTTAGTTATTTGGACTTATTGCATGGGTCATCCCATGAGTGGGTTGGTAGACATTTTGATAAAAATGCCCATTTACCTATATTTCTGTTATGTAAAAAGTATATTTTTATTTACTTATATAAGCGGTGTTCTACCTACTTACATGTAAAAGATGAGAAAATAGGGTAAAGAAAAGCATTACAATTTTTTATTCAGAGTTTTATTGAATAATTGTGATCAGCGGCCATAGGAACATCACTGTCTGAAGAGTGGATGGAATCAGAATCAAATTCTGTTTCAGTATCACTAGCCGTAGATATAATTATTCGGTCCATCTCTTCATCCATAAGGCCGTCATTTTTTAAATATTCCTCCTCTAAATGTTCGACATGCGTGCACTGAGCTGTCCAATCTTCCGCCGTAATAGACTCAAAGGCCTCTTCAGTTAATTTTACAATTTCTTTTGGATCTTGTGCCACGTTCTTATCCGCCACCTTTCTTTTTACAAGGCTCCAGATTTTCTCAATCGGGTTGAGGTCGCAATGGTAAGGCGGCAACCTTAATACTTCGTGTCCGTGAGCTGTTAATAATTCATTCAATGCAAATGTCGGTGGACCTTTATTTTGTTTGATTAGCTCAAACAGCACAGCTTTTCTCCAGGTGTCTTCAAAATATATACCCTTTTGCCGGAGCCATTCCTGCATACTACTTTTTATATTTGACATTGTAGGGGCTTTGTTTAATTGAGTGCAATGGTAAGGAGCGTTGTCCATTACCACAAGCGACCTTTCAGATAGATTAGGTATTAGTTTTTCCGTCACCCATTTTAAGAAATTTGCAGAGTTCATGTCATCGTGGTAATCTGAGGACTTTGATTGGGATTTGAACATTAATAATGCACCATTTATGAATCCATCTTTTGTTCCCGCATGAGCGATTATCCAGCGACTCCCCGATGACTCTGAGACGAACATTCCTGGTTCCTCCTCACTCTGCCAACAACTTTTTGTATGATAAGTATTGTGTATATAGGTCTCATCTAAGTATACAACGGGTCGTTTTTCCACAGTGCGATTTATTCGTATTTTATCCAAATATTTTGCACGCCATGCGGTAATGTCGTGACGTTCCATAAGTAGTTTGCGTCTGGATTGACATCGCTTGTACTTGAAACCAATCCTATTTAATATCCTGTGCAATGTTGTGATGCTTCCCTGAAAATTGATGTCTTCTCTCAGAGCTGCCCGTAATTTAGCCAATGTTGGTAATTCTTTATGCACAACGTAAAAACTGTGAATTTTTTGCCGGATAGCGCACAAATCGAACCCGTCTAAGTCGACCTTTTTCGGATGCGGGCGACTCTTCCCCGGGGTGACAATTTTTTTCGAAGTACTCGCCGCTGTTATACCTTCTTTTGTAATTCTTGTTACAGTTTTCTCTGACACACCTGCAATTAAATAATGAACAATTAAAAATAATAGTAACTTTAAGTTTATAATGCTTATGTACTATGTAATATATGTTTTAATTTCAGTTACCTAGTTTCATCACGTTTGGTATTTGTTCAATTTTATCGCAAAAATGAATTTATATCCTAAAAGTCCCATCAATACAGCAAAAAATTATTATATGGCAACTCTAAAAAGTACCTGTTATGGCGGCGACTCTCTTCCGAACATTGTTTAGTGGTATTAAAACACCTTGATTCTTTTGTTCCGCTTCACAGAACTCTTTCACCTTCAATATCATTTCTCGAGCCGAACTTTTTACAACTTTTGGCATTGTAAACAATCTTTAAAATGCACTAAGCTAGTTACAAACTCACAAAAATCTACCACAACAAACGAACTTGATAACATCGACGAACGACAACATGGCCGACCTGTCAAATTTAGTTCCAAAAATCACCGCGGGACTTCTTTCATGAAAAGGACTCTACACAGACACTTTGACCAAAGAGGATTTTTCTTTTTATTAGGAAGGAGCGTAAGCGCTTTGAAGGAACAATTGTTTAATAAGTAATAAATAACCGCGTTCACAGTTATTCGTTATTCGCGAGGCTTCATGGCATGAGTTTGGAGCCGGTTTTGGATAGAATATTTACACGATTTGGAATTCAATCTGTTTATTAATTTCGGATTTTTTGATGGGAACTCGACAAGTAAAATTGAGTTTTTGGTTGATTATCCGCTCGTTTGCGGGCTGGGGCAAAATCGTCCAAGTGACAGCAGACCAATGACATCTGGCGAAAAATCCCCCCGATGTCTACGGAGTTGAAATACACGGCGATCTCTTTTTAAAAAACGCTGAAAAGTTATATATCCGCTCATTTGCGATGACAGATGACGTACAAAACCTATTTGAGCTTCGTTTTAGGCAGAGACGTTCAAAATTTAAAATTTCACTAATCGTGAACTTATGCGTTCAAACAAATAATAATTGTGATTGAACTACATCACCCAATACTGAAATATCGGTATTATTAGAAGCCCTATTATTGTAAAAATGGTGTATTGTGGAATTTTTGATTTAATAGTGCGAGTTTATTAAATTTCAAAGTGCCTAGTGTTAGTGCATAATCTTTATGATAATCAAATAAAAGCGTAAGATCGCATTTGTCGTGTTCTTCCAAGAAGTCCAACTACGTCCTAACTACCTTTTATCGCTTTACTGAGCGACTCCTACTTCGATGGGACTGGACAATGACGTGATAAAAACCAAAGACTTTTTAATACTAGCCTACTAGGTAAACATGGGTGCCAGCGAGATTCTTACTATTGGGCAGTTCTAATAGGTCCGAGGTCCGATTTGACATATGACGAACCATATAATCCACCGATGTGAAATATTAATTGCCATAGACGCAACGCTTCCAAGACCTATTAGAATTCAATGTCAAATCCGACCTCGCACCTATTAGAACGGCCCAATAGTAGTATCTATGCAATAACGAGTGCGATAGAAATGGCGACATGTTGACACCTAAAACCTGTTAGTCGAACAACATGATCCCTCAATCTCCCGGTCTGTCAAGTACTCGTTGTGTTTTATTTAAATCGAATTTATTTGTAGATATTTTCATTTCATTTGCGTATTTATTGACAATGGTACTATGTGCAGTGATTGATTGTAGTGTTACACATCGAAATCCCGACGAACACAAATTTCAGAGGTGATTATCCGCTCGTTTGCGGGCTGGGACAAAATCGTCCCAAGTGTCAGCAGACCTATAACATCTGGCGAAAAATCCCCCCGATGTCTACGGAGTTGAAATACACGTCGATCTCTTTTTAAAAAACGCTGAAAAGTTGTGTATGAAATTTTCGATAGTTATGGCACAAGTCTATGTTGAAGCACCAGCTGTTTGATAATAATCGTGCCAATCATATAAATTAATGAAAGTTATTGCTTGTACCTCGTTTCCACTAGGCTAAAGCTTGTCTGAAATTGTTAGTCATAATCATAATATTTCTCCACATGGCTTTTCAGGCTAGATGGATGTGTATCATGATCAGTTTCCAGGATGATGACAATGAGTACACACGCACCCTATTTCCTTACAGGAATTAGTTATATTCTGTACATATCGGCGGTAGAAAGGAGAAGTGGGATAAGCTACACCTCTCGGGTCGAAGTGGAAGAGAGTCGCGCCAGGCTTGTGTCTGAAATCGAAGACTCTTTAGATCTAGTCTCGATTTGAGGTTCTCTGAACCTAGTTGATTTCAACTCCAGTAAGACGCAAGTCTGTGCATTCGCCGCTAAAAAAAAAACCCTTTTGTCGTAGCACCTCGCTTTCAGAGCATATCTCTTAAGATCTAGAGTATCGGGATCCTAGGTGTCGACAACTCCAGCAAAGTCGAATTTAGAGGTTATCTGGAAAATAAGGCCAAAATGGCCTCCAAAAAGCTCGGTGTGCTGAACAGAGCGAAGCGGTACTTCACCCCTGGGCAACTCCTTATGCTTTACAAAGCTCAGGTGAGGCCCCATATGGAGTATTGCTCTCATCTCTGGGCCGGCGCACCGAAATACCAATTGGACCCATTTGACTCCATCCAACGACGTGCTGTTCGTATTGTTGACGATCCCACTCTCACGGGCGGTTTAGAACCCCTCAGCATTCGGAGAGACGTTGCGTCTCTCTGTGTGTTCTACCGCCTGTACAATGGGGAATGTTCTGAAGAATTGTTAAATATAATTCCCACCTCGGGTTTCTACAATCGCACCTCCCGTCACAGAAATGCGGTCCATACGCATTTCCTCGATACGGAGGTGTCGCGCACTGTTCGGTCCAAAAATTATTTTATACCGCGAACCCGTAGGCTGTGGAACGAACTGCCTCAAGAGGTCTTGCAGTTATGCTACGATATGGGGTTCTTCAAGAGAGCTGTGAATAGGATTTTGCAAGGTCGGCGGCGCGCCCGCATACCTTCTGGTGTTGCAGGTGTCCATGGGCGGCGGTAACACTTACCATCACGTGGGACCGCTTGCTCGTCCGCCCACTAGTCTATAAAAAAAAACTTTAAAACGTAAACCACAATAAATAATAATTAAGGTTTTGAATTTAAAGTGTGTGTCGCTTATTCCATTTCTCCTTTCCACCGTCGATTTATTAGTTAAGTATAGTACAGAATCAAAGATTTCTTAAAAGAAGTCTTTGAATAGAAGAGCTTTAGAAAAGTCGGATTTTTTATTCAAGTCAGGGATATAATATGTAGAACTCAATAAAGCGTCATCTCTTTACAAATTTCACTCTCTTTGACAGTTCTAGGTGTCACATCTTACTAGGAAAAAAAACGACTATAGTCGGAATTTTAATTCGATTCCAGATTTGACAATTTCAGTGTTGCAACGTTATGACAAGTACTAAATAGTAACGTTGCGAAATTATTCGATACGGAAATGGAATATTTCCGGATCGATTCTTCTCGTTTATAATTTTATTCTCGTAAACTAAGTATATCAGGAAATTAAATATTTGTGAACGGATAATTTAGTTATGACGATTAATTTTATTACGGATCTGAGAGTTTTCTTTAATAATTGTGTATGAAATAAATAAATAAATGTGATCATGAAGGAACATGAGAAATAAAACAAATAGATGTATTATGGTAATATTTTATTTTATAAATCGTCGCCGTCATCGCTATCGCTATCGCTGTCACTTTCTGTAACATTTATTATAAATGTGTCTGTGATATTGTCAATTAACATATCTAGCCTACTCATTTTTTCCTCTTCTTTGACAACATGGGATACGCATTTAGACCATTCGGTGGCCGTAATTTTTTGAATGCCTTCCTCAAATAAATTTCTCACGTCTGTCAATTTGAAGGTTTTATTATTTTGAGCTACATGCCCCTTTACCTGAGCCCATATCAATTCGATAGGGTTCAGCTCGCAATGGTAAGGGGGCAGTCTTAAAACCGTGATCCCATGTTGTGCTGCCATTTCGTCTACAGCGTACTTATTAAAAGACTCGTTATGTGGAATCAGTTCTAAAAGGGTAGCTTTAACCATATCTGGTTCGTAATGAATATTTTTATTTAAAAGCCAGTCTTGAATGGCAGCTTTTTTCCAGCTCATTTTTGGTGCCGTTTCCAATTTTCGGGAGTGGTAAGGTGCATTATCCATCACCACAATTGAGTTTGGTCTTAATTTTGGTAAGACTCCAGCGAACCACTCCTCAAAACAAACTGCATTCATCTCATCATGGTAATCTTCACAATTTTTCTTTGCTTCAAAAATCATGAGCCCCTCTTCCAGGAAGCCTTCTCCACTACCTATATGGCTAATTATGAGACGTTTGCCTTTTCCAGATGGGTTTTTTAATCCAGTGGTCAGTCCCTCCAAAAACGCTTGCCGAGATGATGTGACTTGCTTGTCCACCCAAGTTTTTTTTACAGTATGACCTTAAATCACATATAGTACATGAACATTCAATATTACTATTAAATTTAATGTAAATGTATATTAATTCAAAATGTTAGCCTTACCTGCGTTAACCCAAGTTTCATCTTGATAATATATATGTCTCCCTTCTCGTCGAAACTGACATATAGATCGCAAGTAACGCTGGCGCCATGTTATTATATCATTTCGATCAATAAGTGTGCTCTTGCGTGACCGTGCAACAAATTTAAAATTAAGATGCTTCAAAATTTTTCTGAGGGTGTCTTTGGAAACCTTGGGCATTTCTGGATCATCGTTCATCACTTGTAAAATCTGAAATAGTAAATTTTATAATAGTTTGGAATCATTACTTATATATAAAAGATGTAGGTATAAAATAATACTGTCTGACTGATTGACTAACCTTTGCAATGGTTGGAGGTTCATTTCGGTAAAAGAACTGATGAACTATTCGTCGTATTGCGGAGAATGTAAATTCATCAATTTTATCTTTGAAACTTCGCTTTGGTCCAGTTTTTTTAGGGGGAGTTGGCGGCGCACCTTTATTTACTTCCTTCAAAACGTTACAAACAGAGCGTGAGGTTATTCCCAATATGTGAGCAACTTTGTTCATACATTCATTTTCTTCCACAACTTCAAAGGCCTCCAATTGCGCAGAAGTTTCATTTTTCACGTACTTATATGCGTTGCGGATCATTACTTTTTCAGTAACAGTGAAAGCTTTTCGTGGACGTTTTTTTCTTGGAGACAAGAAAACATCCACGTCTTTTTGTGATGTACTTGGCGGAGGATCCATTTTGATGGAAAACCAAAACAAATAGATTCACTCAAAGTTCACAAAAAACTATAAACGTAACAACAAACACAACGTAACAAAACTTTAACAAAAACCCAACAAAATAACAAAATATCGATTCGCAATGAAACGAGATATTCGTGCAGTCAGACTAGGAGAATGAAGCCGAATGACAAGATAAACAAAATGGCGATAGCTGCACGAGCGCGCACGGGTTGCCAATACAGAAAACTATCTAGGCTCTTTTATTATAAGTTTTGTTTTTAATATAAAAAAAAACAAAAATATTAACTTTTTATAAAATAAAGCAGCGGTTACTAATTAATAAATAATTGTTATGAATAATTATGTATTTATTTAAATAAAAATCAATAATTTAGTCTTTAATTGGCACACCAATATTATGATTACATAAACATAAATCGCGATTGTTTATCGATTTTTGTGTTCATCACTACACTATTATATGTGGTATCATTATTTTACAAAATGACAGTAGCTAATGTCAAATGTGGAATCGAATTATAATTCCGACTATAGGTTTGTTATTTTGTAACTATCGACATTACTGAACAATACAACATTATTTTTCACTCACACACAAACTTACGCACACGTTTTTCTATCAAGGACAGTTGCACGTCAAAGCTGTCTGATTGTCTATGTGGGTGGATCAATAGCTATACCAGTGTCCAAATGAATTAAATATAAAAAAAGATATTCAACTTCATTCATTCTTCATTTTTATCACGCAATTACTTTAAATATATGTATAATTTTTAAAATTATGTTTTTTTAATCCCGACCTAGATGGAAGTGTGTTGAGGACACGCAGTGTTATTTCTCCTTTTCATTCTTCATCTAATAACATGTCTTTAGCCTATATACCGCGCGTAAGTCAGGTATAAATCTTGTCATATATCATAATAACATTATCTTATCAAAGTTATCACTCTTAACAGACTGTTTATAGTTTATATCAAATTACATTATTATTTCTTATTATAGTTGGATGCTGTGCAGTTAGATGAGCAAGTGGAGGAACTTCTAAAACAACAGCTTTTACAAACTACTAAGTTTTTTGAGGTAAATTAAACCATATACTGGTTTTTTCATAAGTACATATATATTATATTGAAATATTAATATTTTTAATATTGTTTTAGCCAGGAATATTACAACCGATTCTGCCAGAACTCGAACTTTTACTTCGTACATGGGTATTTAAATACTCGATAATTGATAAAAAATGTACCTTTGGTCAAGATATGTTGTCACTAACTTACAAAGACGACAACTTTACGCGAAAGAAGTTGTATTGGTACTATGGATATACAATTGGATTAAAATATCTGAAAGACAGGGCAATTTTCAGTTTCACATCTAATGCAAAACTACAAAACATTATTCATAAACTAGAAACATTTCAATTAGTTGGTGATATCATTAATTTCCTGAGATTTATTCAATCTGGAAAATACCCCATTCTCATTGATTTGATTCTGGGGCTTCAACTGACTGCAGATAAAATAATGAGAGAAGACCTCACTGATTTTACTTGGACTCGAGAGCTTTTGTGGCATAATTTCATTGTGAGTGTGTTTAATTTTTATTTAAATTTTCATCATCTTAGTTTCAAAAATATTTATTAAACCTACTTAGAGTACTTGTAGAACTCTACTTAGAGAACTAGTACCTTGGCATAACAATTTTCTAGGGAACTCAAACATACCTAATAATGGCCATGGGCAGATGCCCTCTTTAAGTTTGTAGCTCTTTCAGATGAAAGAGCAACAAACTTAAAGCAACAACATTTTCTTACATAAAAGGAAAAAAAATACAAAATCAAACTCTTACTTTTTATAATATTACTATAGATTTCGTTTGAACTTAATTTTGATTATAATTATAGTACATTCAAAACAGTTGCACTAAATTATGAATTTAATAAAGAAAAGAAAGGAATTGATTTTATTGATGACAACAAATACAGCAGGAAGAACACGAAACTTCAATTGTTGTGTCAATCAGCACCAACTCATCATATTATGTTGCAGAGTGATGCTGATTTTCAGTTGGTCCTGTACTGCTTACCACAGATTTAGCTTTCAGCCTTTGTAGCTTTTATTTTAATTATAGCTTTTCATATAACGGTAACCAGCTCGTTTACTATCCTCTACTGGACACAGGCCTCCTCATGCACATTGTCATGTGCATGAGGGATGTATGGCCTTAAAACGCCACACTGGTCACCTATTTAGAGAGTCCATTATTTTATTGGTTGTGTAATTCCTTCCTCAGCACTTGTAGTAGCAGCTTTGTTATCCCTTAGTCGCCATCTACAACACTCATGAGAAGATATGCTGTGGTGCAGTTTTTTTATTATTATACAATGAATAGCAGACAAGCAGGTGGCCCACATGATGGTAAGTGGTCACTGCCATCCATGGACACCTGCAACACCAGGGGGCTTGCCGATCTTGTGGAATCCTGTTCACAGCTCTTTGGAAGAGCCCCATATTGTAGTGTAATGGGAATACCTCAGCTGGCAATTCATTCCATTTGACCATACTGTATGCAGCGACTCTATGACAAGGAAGTGCGAATGAACCATACGAAGATGACAAGCATTGCGATGGTAAAAACCTGAAGTAGTCATCAAATTGAACAGCTCTTCAGAACATTCCCCGTTATAAAGGTGGTAGAAAATGCAGAGAGATGCAACATCGGAATGTCTCTATGGATGCTGAGCCATTTATATTGTATGATGTTATTAATATTTTGCCTGGACATAATTAGAATATTGAATTTTCAGGAATTAATAGGCACTTTATTGTCTCTAATGAACATATTTGGTGTGAAAAGAAAGCTGTCAAACATCCTAAAATTTGTGTGGTGGAGACAACAGACATCTGGGAAAGCCACCATGGCGACCATGACTGTTCACACTCTCTGTGCCTGCTGCTCAAACAGACCTGTCTTACCTCATACAATGGGATGCTCACACATATTCTGTTATTACTGCTTAATGGTAAGTAATGAACATTATAAATCTTATTTTTAAATTGTGGCTACTGCTGTTAACTCACCAGCAATAACATAATGTGTCCCATTTTGCTTTTAGGTACTTAAATTATGAAGTTTGATAATTATGAAAGTACACTATGGACTTACGTTAAGATTTTCTAGTTTTTAATATTTCATTGTTTCCAGTTTGTGTGTAAATAGAACATCTGATTCAAGTGTAAATAGAATAAGTAACATCTGATTTTTAAGGTAAAGAAATAAGAAATCAGGATTTTTAAAAGATTTCCTGTAACTTTAAATATCTGGGAAACTAGAACATTCAATAAGGTCCCTTTACTCACAAATGTCGCCTTAGTTTTTTTTGCACTAATCTTTACTGTTGCTTAATATTTTGTTTATATATTTTTTTTCAGGCGAACAAAACTGCAGATCAAGATTATGCATGTCCAAAATGTTATTATAATGGAAGAGAAATCACTAGATTTGTAATGTAACCGAGCATAATAATATCTTTTTAAATTAATTTACTGTTATAAAGAATTTGGGACTTGGTGCTGTGATAAATATGAAATATGTTTAATTAAGTAAAGTCTAATATTTACTTATCAATTTGTCTAGTAGTGGGACACAATATATGTTATTTTAGATTGCCGATCCTAATGCGGTCGTCTTAGTGACATACTATCTTATACTAATCAAGATGAACTAACGAGAAGCACGCCATTTTGCGACATACCGTCTATCATTGACTCTTGACACTTTTTATATGTATAGTTTTTGTACATGTGTATACTCTCTTTTTCTTTAAAGTCAGCTAGACATAATTTGAGGCATTTGTCGTGTCACTTTTGTGTTTTCCTATGGCGAATAGTCCACTTTGTGGTATGTGTTCTGAATTTTTGTCGTGTCTGCTCTCGCAAAATCGTTGGCGATCCGAGCATCCATCACTATACTATAGACACGCCTAATGGCAATTCGATAGATCCAAGCCGACCGACACCTTGATTACATCATGTTGATTACGTACCCAAAAGGGTTTGTAGTGGTGTAAAAAAACAAGTTAATATTTTTATAATGTACTTACATTAAAAATAGGATTTGGAATTGGTGCTGTGATATATATTAAGTATGGTTAAGTAAAATCTATTCTAATCTAAAATCGGCCTAGTATTGGGACACACCTAATTATTTAAGAAAGAATATAACTATAAGAATTACAAATAAATTTTCTTTATTTCTTTCAAATATTTTTGCCTTTATATATGTAGGAAATTAATTATAAACTGGTCATAAAATTATAAGTTTTCGTTAAATTATAAGTACATACATATGTAGTAAGATATGTATGTAGTAACAATGTATGTACTAGAAAATTATAGGAAAATAATAGTAAGGAGAAAGGGGGTGAATTACTGACATTAACAAAATGAGTTATTTTTAATAAAGTTAAAACACGTAAAAATGATATGAACCGAACATTGTATGGCTACTTTTTGATAATACCTAAGTGCAAATTAATTATGTATAAGATTGGTTGTATTGTATTTCCTTATAGGATTGGTTTGGGCTCATTTCAAAGGATTGATTTATATAGGCTAAGGTTTTGCATATAACTTATTTAATTTTCGTAAATTAAATGTTTGCGTACCACCAGAGATATCTGCATCCATGTATTTTTGTTCTTACTATTGCATTAAATTATTACTGAAACAAAGTCTTGTGTTTATTTGTAAATTAATCACCTCAAGTAATATAATAACACATTGTACAGCGTACTCATAAGCTAGCCAAATCCTGAACAAATATTTATCTTGAGGAACCCAGGACTTTGCACAAGTAGGCACGAAATAATTGGGCGATTAACCCGGAATAACATTCAAATTTAATTTAAAAATTCGTGTATTTCATACCAAATATTTACATTTTTCAATTTCATATTATACTACCTATAGGATATATAGTACTACAATATAATTATTACTTACAATAATAATTACAATAACCACTATCTAATATAATAATTACAAGTCACTAAACACACGAGTTTTTCTGAATGGCCTCAGTCTATTTATGAGCACAGTTTACTAGATATTATTATTATTAATACAATTATAGAACCATAGAAATTACTAATACAAAATAAAATAGTACTATAACGTAACTGCGTGCAAAGGGTACAATGGTATAAAACGCTTTTCTCTTTCCAATCCAATTTGTCCAAAATGTAAATAAACATGGCTTCCTCAGGCAACAGACTACCTTAAATTAAATAGTGAGGTGATAAGTGTTTACATATCCATAATTTGATTCATCGAGACTCCAAGTTTGTCCTAGATTTAAAGCTAAATGTTTGATATTTGATTAATTCATTTTTTATTTTCGGCAAATTAGATTGAAACGGACTTTTAACATAATCTTGAGTTTGGCTAACATTGCTAACATTTTTAAATAGCAAGTTATATTTTGTAGTGTATACGTACCTACTGATACATATTTACGTGTGTTTGTTGTACCATTACAATGAATAGTAGGTAATATGGCGTTTTAGTATCTTTAGCTTGCCACCGACTATATGTATACATTTTCAATTATACCATGCTTATACCGATAATAATATGCGGATAATAATGATGCAGGATAATAAAATAGTTTATCAAATAAAAAGTAAATAAACAATGAACATTATAATATTTTTTACCAAAAAAATAAAAGATCTACGGTGTAGAGCAATATTATTGTTTTCTATTATTTTGAATTCCTAAAGCGTTATATTATGATGTCAAAGTGTTTCTTGAATTCTAGTTTCTTTATAATTGATAATACTATTTAAAAAGCGAATTACCGCATTATGAAAATAGAAATGCTGCATCACACGTATACCTACCACACTTGGATAAACTAGTCGATACACCGCGAATTAAACAGCTACCTCTATCACTATATAAATTTTGAGAAATCAAACAAATGAATATAAAACCTAGCAGGATAAGTAATATATAGAGATAATAATATTTTATACAGAATGGAATTTATTTGAAACCCGATACCATGAATTTCGTTTATGATTCCATGTTGACCGATATGAATCTTTTACAAATATTTCTTTGCGATTTTTTTTTAGTTTTTACTAAATTTTAGTAAAAACTAAAATCTTGTATTTATTTTTCATTAAATACTAAATAACTATTTACAAAAGCAAAGGGCTAATTACAAATACAAAGTCCAAAAATTTATATTAAAAAATATGTAATATTTTATGTCAATTAATAATTGAAAATCATGAGCAAAATTCATGGTTTTTTACATATATATCATAAATAATGTGGATATATATTTTATAATATAATGTGTATAAATATGAATATGTTAATCAGGTACCTATACCTATAATTCCTTCAAGCCGCATATACTTACCTTAACAAAACGCAGCGTGTATTTCCCACTATCTTGTTCAAATTCTAATATTCTATTATAGTGTAGGTATAAACGAGAAAAATATGCGGATAGTTACCGTTCTATATGGCTACATGGGCCGGGGGAGGGGCGGGGCGGGGGGGGGGGATGAGAGAGGATGGGAGAAATATGAATTATAGGTATAAATACAATTTTTTTCGAATCTCTAGAGGGGGCAACTATTCGTCAAGGAAATTCGTCAAATGCGGTCACATTGTTTTAAAAATTGGGGTTAACTTTTTATTACGGTCTGAGAGTAGTGTGGATTAAAAATACGAACAATTTAAAACGATTAATACGATCGGCATGTAAATAATTAATTGTATTTTTTTATTCCATTTAATTCTATATGTTAGGAATCAATTTTGTTTTCGTTTAATTAAAAATAAATAAGTGTTTAACTCGTGAAATTGATATTTACCCAATTTGACTTATTTCTGAAAGTCAATATTCAGTTTGGACAATACCAGTTTGAACAAAAATCAATTGACGTTTTGGACATAATTACGTATTGGGCATTTATCATATTGGACATAAGTCGTTAAACCCGTTAAGAAGACCCAAGCGGACAATGAAAGTATTGAATTAACATTTTCCCCCGTTGCTTTCCTTTCATTTACTTAAATAGTTGTAGT
Source organism: Sesia apiformis (assembly GCA_914767545.1). Lineage (NCBI taxonomy): Eukaryota > Metazoa > Arthropoda > Insecta > Lepidoptera > Sesiidae > Sesia > Sesia apiformis. The sequence continues at coordinate 7,421,682 of OU611954.1, read as the reverse complement.
CTAGTGCTTAACTAAGTATATCTTTTCTAAAAGTGGGCGGTAGGCCAAATAAGGTTGGGAATTTATGGTTTTGCAGGTAATCAACTGCAATTTTAAAAGTAGAAACATTAATTCGCCTATTAACCTCGAACTGTAACATAGAACTACTTAATGAAAGGACACTAAAGAGTACTATGTGGTATCGCAATGTTTTTGCAAAAGTAAGTAGACCATTGTCCAAATGAGTCAAATAACTGCTTGATTATGATTATTACTGTCGATAACGTTAATTAATATTTTAGTGCTAAAGGCTGTAAGTATTCACTTAGAATTGAAACTGCACTTTTCAAGGATCAGTAAATAATATACTGTTACCCACCCAGGTACATACGCATTACACGAATAACATATTTGTACCTCCTCGACAAGGATACCACACGTAGAAGTGTTTTCATACTCTTTTAATGTAAATAGAGCTGATTTTTTTAATTTGTTTACATAAGGCAAATAGGCTCATAGAATATATGTAGCTTATGCTAAAAATACACATATATACAATAAAGACTAAATTTAAATCTACGTTTGCATTATAAGCTGTGCCGTTGTTTGTGCCCTCTGTAGTCAGTCGGCCTGTGAAACGTCGGAAGAATATGCTTTTCCACCAGAAATCTATACTTATATTAAAATCGTAACAGAGCAGTGTCTGTACATGAAACACATAAAAACATTGCACTCTACGAACGACACAGATCCCAGAACAACCATTTCTAGAATTTTTGTCTGTCTGTCTGTCTGTTCGCGCATCAAGCAAAAAACCCTGTACGGGTTTTAATGAAACGTGCTATAAGCTTACATGCTTATTGCACGTATAGCTTACTTACTTATAGCTTACTTTTTATCCAGATCAATTGTAGAGTTCCCACAGGAATCACAAGTTCACGCGAACGAAGTCGCGAGCACCGCTGGTCCAGAATAATTCAGATTATGGTCATACTACTGCAGATTTCAAATTTGTGAGTTTTAAAATTTCCAAGAAAAAAATCAGTCTGAACAACAATGAAATTTATAAAATTATGCTGACTTTTCAGTATTGAATTTCAATTTTTATCCCAATTTGGAATTGCGATAGTAGATATTGGACCGTGTTTCCAAATAAATAGTTCCAACAAATAATAAATTCAACACGACGATTTAGCTACAACTAGGTTAAATCATGCCATGGTGCGTGGTAGGCTGGCAGGTGGTCTATATAAGGTAGGAAGGTGATCGTAAATACACGGCGGTGTACCTATACCTACTCGTCTAATGCTGATTGTCTCTGCTATTGCGCACGTTGGCATGGAAACCGGTCTCCCAGTCCGCGACGTAGTCCACCGTCCGCACCGATCCGTCCGGCTCCACGAGAGAATACTGACCTGGATTAATCAAAACTATGTTATATCGACTATGTAACAGAATATAAATAATACACTTGTTATATGTCATATGGCGGATCGCAAATGACACTGATATTACGAAATCGATTGTATATTTATTATGAAATTCGTTAGGCCGTTCGAGATACGTTTCCAAAAAGACTATGAAGTCCTAGAAATACCATTTAAGCTCAATTCCCTTTCACTCTGATTAAAATGATAGTGTTGTCTCCTTGTAGAAAGTTTGATTTGTTACCTAATACCATCGATTTGAGAATACATACTAGATATGTTATACAAGCACTCTGTGGCAGGCACGTTGAAGTCCGCTATGTTCAGTAGCTCTCGAATTCTTCGATTCATATGTGTTTTGAAAATGGCACATTCTTATTACGTAGTAGGTACCTACTTAAGTTTCAAATTCGACTTTTTAATGTCCCTCATCTGCAACCGCCTAGAAGTTGTCAACCAGGTTTCTTTGATAAGAACGTATGATGTGTCATCTAGTCTATTCCCATATAGATGCCTAATACCTATCTGAACATTTTCTGTCTTTTGATATTATTTTATCTGTCACCAACGTTAATTTGTATGTTTGTCTACCGGTTTACTCACTGCACGGTAGCTATGCAATTAAGCATTGAACTGCCTTAAGCATTATGTAGGTATTCATTGGCGGCTGACATCGATAGGCAGATGACATAATAGGCCTTGTAGTGACTGTGATGACGGTCGTGAAATTTATCAACGTGTTTCGGCAATGATAAGAATTGCCAGACCTTGTCAACATCATCTTTTCCATCCATCTGTAACTCATCCCACCCCCAACCTATCAGTTTCCCTTACCCATTATACACTTCACTTTACACTTCTCCCATTATACTCGCATCTATTCCCAATCATTCCTGTTTCCTAAATTCCCAAAGAAGTCCGGATATATGTGGATGTACTATATTTCGTCATTTTTGACTGATCTTGTCATATACCTATCGCAGATGCTTATGTGCGACAGACAATCTATCCGTCTGTCACCTTCATTCTATAAAAGATATGTACCTATATCAATCAATAAGAAAACATGACATAAGAATGACCTAAGGATTGTTCAAATTGCTGCGATATTTGGGTATGGCTAGAACCTCAAATCATTGCGGTAATGCGTCGAGTACAGCGGGTATTGCTAGTTGTGACGATATCGCAATACCACTGTGTACCTACCTACGTTGGTGACGGATTAACATATAAGCATTATAAGCACGTGCTTAGGGCCCCTGTTTTCCAATATATATTTTGATGAACTTTGTTTTATTTTCTAATTTCTACTTTCCAAATCCAAGTAACAGAGGGCTTACACGGCTTCTATGCTTAGGGCCTCCGAAACTCTTAATCCGCCACTGACGTTGGATATAACAAATCACGACCTTATTGTAGCGCTAATTTATGTTTCTTTAGCGTCATTTTGTTTTAACTGCAACAGTCAAAAGACTTAACAGCTATATTATTAGACTATTACAGCGATGCAGAAGTCTTTGTTGTCAACATTTGTAATTCTTTGTGTAATCCTCTATTGGCTGCAAATTGTTAAACTTCAATGTTAACGTATAAAACTATTCTCATATTCGCTGTTGGATTACCAATACATAAATAAACATTACAAGGCTTCCCGTGTCACTTTGTACCCAGTGTGATATCGCCGTATCAAAAGCTGTATTGTCATTAGTTGTCATATGTTTGTGACTGGCTGATATATTTACCCATACCCATACATCGCATCGATTTAAACAGTCTTTTAGACTTTAAGGTTACGGATCGAAATGTTGTTACCCTTAACGATTTCTCCGTCCCGTTGTTCCTTCTGTTGTTTTATGTCACCGGTGTGGGGGTCGTTGACGCCATACTCGAAAGCGTACCGTGGGTGGGCGTCCTGCAAACGTGATATTACACCGTTATAGATAATGTCGTGAGAAATACCAGTCAGTTACTAAAGTTAAAGTTCAGTTAGGCACAGCTTTGTGCAATGCAATTGTTTTCACCTATAATTATTTTTTGTCGAACTTTGTCTTTCGGTAAAACATTACGTAGAAACTGCATAAAATATATGCATAAATTAATCATTGGGTAGTATCTAATAATAACCATCTGTACATATAAATATGGCGTAACGTTTAGGTATCTTTGTTGGTGTGGACTAATTTCGGGAATCCTGGTTCAATTTATTGAAGCAGTATACATATAGTAGGTATGTAGACTTCCACTAATAAGGCATTATAAATTACTAGCAGTGTCCGCGACTTCGTTCGCGTGAAATTGTACTTATGTTTGGTTAAGACTTCCCGAGGGAACTTTGTTAACGAGGGATCTGGAAAAAAAGTTTCCTAAACGTTAATCTATAGGTGTTAACGATAGGTCAAACTAAAATTTCTTAGAACTGGCTACTGTACAATATGTACGATAGAAAAAAATAAATTAGAATCTTGAAAATAGAACTCTTTGCTTGTCAAACGCCATTAAATTATCAAAGCTGTCATTTGTTTTTTATTTCATTTATTTTATTTTTACGGCCTTCCAAACGGCTGTTGAAGAGGTGCCTAAAGAAGGGTGGGCTGAACGCTTCACACAATGGTTTCATCGCATGAAAAAGTGTATCGATTGTTAGGCAGAGTACTTCGAAAAGCAATAAAACAACTTCCATCTTTATATCTGATTTCATTTTTAAGATTCTAAAAATTCAGTGTTAAAACTATGCCAAATTTTTGCATGCGTTTAGATAGACAAACGGACAAAAATTTCAATGATTGTTGTTTTGTGCTCTGTATAATTCGTTGTGTAAGTACACTGCAAGGACTTTTTCAAAAAATATTGCATGCAGAGATTCTTCTTATGGTTTTATGTATAGATTATAATATGTATATTTTATATACACAGGTAAAAATCATAGCGAGTTTTGCAAATAGGGCAACAATAGTCGTATCTCATTATGTTAAATTTTTAATATTACGTAGTTATAACATTACGTTGTATTAGTAATAGAAACCTATAGACAGGTTGACAAAGGGAGATTGTACCAGATTAGTGAAAGTAGATTCAGTTGCTAGTATGAAACAACTTATTATTATGTAAGTAAGTTGCTGATTTATCTAGAACATCATAAACATGTCACTAGCTTCGGGAGTCAGAATAAAGATATTGATTAATAAGTACAAGACATTTATTAATGATTCTATATATTTGCGATAATGTAATGAAGGACGATTTACAAACCATTCATGTGTAAAGAGAGAAGTAATTAATTCTGATATTTATGAAAAACAACGCATGGCACATGTAGGTTTGATGTCGAACAATAGGGACCACCCGAAAGGACGTAGGAGGACGCTGAGAGTTTAAAAACGCGGCATATTTATAGTTGCATTTTGCACTTGCATCGGTATATTGTGCATATAAGTTACATAGTTACGAGGCAACCGAATGGCATAAACTTACGTAATTGAACTCGAAAGAGGTAAATGTACTTACGAGTAAACGAAATGAGTCAAATAACAATAAATACCTTGCACTCGTATTGAGGGGAAACCGCTCGTTATTTCGAAAGGGTATTATGATGATCAATTTACCACTTATTTGTATTTACCATTTATTGTCATTGTCATTTTTTAAGTAATGATTACATTTTAATTAATGGCTTTAATATTTATTACCTAGTTAAGTAATGACCATTATTACCCATCATTATCATAATAATACGCAAAATATACACTTTGTAAACTGCGTTGCGCCTGTTTCTTCATTAGATATACGAGTATTACACTTACCCAATGTTAGGGTGTGATAACATTGTGATGTAGTAAGTAGAACGATAGCTATTTTATAACAAAATTACGTAGACGAAACAATAATGGTGTTTATGTTAACATTACAGTAGTAGATATATTTGTACAACTTTAGCTTATTTAATTATACTTAGCCCTAATAAACAAAATTCGACATATGGTGGTCACTAGTTACTACTAATAGTATAAAAATCCCTGAAACTCGTTTGTCTGTCGGTGATATATATATTTTATATAAAATCAATATTATCATCGAAAAACACTAAACTGATTTTGATGCTGCATTGGTTGAAGCTTATTCTCAGATGGTTTTAGTACATATTGATATTCGATACCTATTGATGTTTGGAGAAATTATGACTTTTGTCAATGAGGTCAAAGAAAAGCAGCAATCGTCAGCTGATACAGCAAAGTCAGTTGCGGTACTTTTGGGTGTTTAGGGGTTTCTGTAGTAACACAAAGTGCAAAAACCTGTCATTCCTAACGAACTAATAATATTGGATAGGTATACTATACTATAGGTATAGTAGGTATATAACATACTAATATTAATTTGGTTTACACCAATACCAGTACTGCCTATCTATTGCTTAGCCGAACTTTGGGGCTTCACCAGAATTGGAACCGCTACTGATCGAAGTTCAAAATCATTGAAGTTTTTATTAATAAGATCAACAAAATATATTGTAGGTATCTCACCCATGCGGAGTCGGGACGATTTTAGTTATTTAAACTTCATCGCACAAGTGTTTGACATGTAAGTACAAAAGGTGGACGTATCGACCTATTATATTCTCCATCAGTCAATCACCAGATCAAACAGAATTGCTAATACATTAGGTATAAGTAAAATCAGATTTAAATAACTAGGAGTATCAGATGAAGTCTTAAGGACTAAGAAACCTTCTATAAAAGGTGATATGTAAACAAAGACGCCATAATTATCAAAGTGGGTAAGTAAATTAGTAGGTAACACATTGCACAACTAATGCGTATGATCGAGCGACAATTTCTCACATTTAAAGTGACTAATTGATCGAGATTTCGATGTCGTGGAACCCGTCCTGGACCCAACTGAACTAATCAAATCAGCTTACGTCACTGAATTAGTTGTAGGGATATGAGGTAATATGTAATATGTGGAGCCGCAATGTCCCGGGACTTGCTAATTAATACTCAAAAGTTAAGTGTCATAAATAAATAATTAAACTGCAATATTCACCCAGATTTTCGCTTTTGATTACAATACGATTTACGAGATTAAGTAATTAAGTTACCTACTTATTTACCTAGTGGAATTTTTCGTTTGAAATTATGATATGTCTATTTTCTTTTCAAATTATAATTATTAGATTTACGAGTAAAAAGAGAGAGTTAAAGAATTTATATGTAATGACATTAGTAACAATCCTTAGATGTCTTTCTATTTCTTTGAGCCATCTTGAGAACTACGGGTTTGATTTTGGTGTAGTTTTCAAACTATATATTTACTTTGGCAAGTTGTAGTACATAAAATATAATTGGAAACAGCAGATTTTGTGTTCAAAATTATTGAGTCTCCGGACGTCAACTAATACTCATTCTCTCAGTTTTAACGGTAGAAAGTTTCGAATAATTGCATATATTCTAGCTGCTTTCTTAAAATTAGGTACACATTGCGAAGTGATTTTGACTTATCAAAATAGCTGGTGTTGTTAGCTTTGAATAACATGTGTAAAAATAATGTATACCTAATAAATATAATAGAATAAGTTTAAAATGGTGCCATGATAAATAAAAAGGAACACTTACATAATTTTCCAAGAACTCCGTGTGCACGTTTTTGACAGCGAGTCCTGATCCGACTCGAGTAGCGACAGGTGCCGCGACAGCTACGGCAGGCGCAGACACATGGGAAATAGTCGGCGCTGCTGCGTATTGAGGTACGGACGCAATGCCAGAGTATTGTTTTACAGGAATGGAATATTGAGCGACGGCTGGAGCAGAATATTGCACAGCAGGAGCAGAGTATTGTACAGCAGGAGCAGAGTACTGCACAGCAGGAGCAGAGTATTGTACAGCAGGAGCAGAATACTGTACAGCAGGAGCAGAGTATTGTACAGCAGGAGCAGAATACTGTACAGCAGGAGCAGAGTATTGTACAGCAGGAGCAGAGTACTGCACAGATGGGGATGAATACTGCGTAGTTGAAGCTGAATATTCAGCTACAGTCGGCGCAGACGCGTGGGCGACAGAAGACGCTACAGCAGGAAGTCTGTAAGCCGGTGTGGTGGCCGGAATCGCGACAGCTTGACTATATTGACTGACAGACGGTGCTGCTATCGCGGTAAAGCGTGACGGTGATACAACTTGAGCTTGCTGGATCCTCAAAGCCGGCGATGTGGCGTAACGAACAGATGGAGCAGCATATACTTGCGATACAACTGGCCCTTCAGTTTGCAAACTGCTGTAGGAGTTCAGAGAGGCTTTTGCTAAAGAACCCGTTGCGAACGCATCCTGTTGGGATACGACGTTTTGCAGATAAGTAGTCTTCGAGGGAGCCAAAGAAAATCTGGCGATTAATGGAGCAGCGGTCACTTTGGCGATAATAGGGGCTTGGGCGTAGGTTGCCAGCGGCGTTACAGTTCTGCTACGTGATGCGGTTGATAAGCCAGCGGAAGTCGCATAGCCCTGAATTGCTTGTTGAGCAGCATACCCTTGTGCCGATCCTAGGTTCGCATGGGAAACTAGTGATGACGTTTGGTACGTTGTAGCTGGTTGTTGATATATGGCGGCAGCAGGTTGGCTTGCATATGTGATTTTAGGTGCTTGAGCTTGGTACGCGACATTTGTTGTATAGCCTGCTTCATAAACAGGTGCAGATATAATAGGTTGAGATACCAAATTAGGAGCTGCAGCAACCTTAACTCCAGCAGTCGTAAGTTGCACTGAGGGCACTGGATAAGAGTACCCGTTGTCGCAATTCGCCACTTTCTGCACTTGACTCAGATGGTAGTTGAGATCTGGATCGTGATACGCTAACACGTTCCTAACAGCCAGCGCAATAGTCAGATAAATTACCTGCAACGATAAAAAAATAACATTGTTATGGGTTCTTGTGGTGCGCATTTGAATTGCATAGTTTGGCTGCATCTCGTATGGATTGTACCTATTTAGGTAAATGAGGTCAATGTTCTACTTACTGACTTCATTATCGCCATATATATATTATGCACTTCAAAAAAGTATGTCACATAAATATTAAATTTTTCAGGAAGGTTTACATAAAAACTTGATGTGTATTTGCCAAACTTAAGCGTAAATCGAAATGAGAGCAAAGTTGGCCGGCAAAGACTTATATAGCGATCTCATATGTGTAAGAACGGGTCACACTTTTTCACGTTCGCCGACAGCCTCGGTGGGCGCGGCTCGTGTGTGGCACTCTAGCTGTATCTAATGTGTGCACAGCTAAACCAAATCTTGCATTGTGTGGCTTAATCCTTGGACAATGAGACTTACAATAAACGTTTAGCTATCTTTTTTTATCTGAATTCTCTGCACATTTTAATATAAATTATTATCGGCTTAGACTAGACAAAGGATTAATTACGGTTACAAACACATTAAAATAGGCTTATAGAGTGTTAAACAAGATGTTTATGTTTAAATAATTTACGTTTGTCGTCTATTTCATAATGTAACGATAATGGTAATATTTTGATGTAGCCTCGAGCGGTTCGCAAATTAGACAAGGTTTTCTGTGACTACCATATACTCGTAATTTTAATATAAGTATCATAAGGTATTACAGAAACATTTAATGCAAATACATTTATTAAACATAATGTTAATTGTCTATCGCAGAAGTGTAATTTGTTTGCGCGTAACCCGGTAGGTCGCAGGTGTGATATCATTTTCAATTTATATTTTTTGGTAATTATTTTTTTAAGTTTTTAACATATTTTGTAGTTGTGTATCAATTTTATTGGTGTGAAACCATAATTAAACGTTATTACTTATTACGCACGCATCTAAGAACTTAATAACTAGCGCTAAAGTTAATGTAAGATTATGAGCGTAAGAAGGATTAATAAAGTAGTTATACATAATGCCACAATCCCAAATATACAACGTACGTGCCAGGCGTGGTTAATAATTAGCTACTTGCGAAACTAATCTTCTCATGTTAGACTCTAATGCAGACAGATTTGTTTGTACACCCCAATTAAATTAATACTCCAGTTTGGATTGCTTTTTTGTTGCACTTTTTGTGACTAAGTTGATTCTGTTTAAATAAATGTTGCTAGTTAATAATGAAAGCATATTGAATATATTAGGTAATACATATTACGTAATTTTTATTGTACGTGAATTTTTATTAGAGGAGCAATTGAGTGAGACTCATAGTTATTTAATTGGAAAATGTCTAACTTTAAATTTGCGTATAATTGTCGCCATTTATAATTCAAATAGGATTATATGAGGACAATCAAAATATCAAAAATTAACGGAAATCAACCAGCGTTTCGATTAATGCTGAAAATAACTAAAAAGTGTAAAGATATTACCCACTATAAAAATTGTACACCAGGGAAATATTTTGGAAAAAAAAATCATTGCATTTAATTAGTTTTAAATATGAACTTTTCAAGTATCTAAGTAAGATAGATTATAAATATTCTTATTGTATACACGAAAGAAATTTATTTTTGGATTTTTTTTATATTTTGGTTCTAAAATAATACAGCAAACAAAAATGTATGACGGTCAGTAATGAGCCTATTGTATTGGCCAACGTTTGCAAACTTTTTTATATTCTTAAACGGGTTATTATAGTGACTTTAATGTTTCTAGTCGTTGCTCGACTTTTTGGCTTTAGTCTTTGTTTGATTAATTGTAAAAATTGTGTGCTACACGTTTTGTGGTTTATTAGTGATAGTTTACTAAACTTCAAAGTAATTTATGTGCGTAATGTTTGTGATAATCAAATAAAAGCATTGGATTGCGTTTTTCATGTGCTTCCAAGGAGATCTCTTCCGTCCTCAGTAAACTTACTATGAATTTACTGAGCGACTCCTGGCTTACTTCGTTGGGGGCGGACATTGGCAGGATACGTTTTAGACTTTGAAAATGTAAATTACGAAGAAAACTTGACACTGGCAAAATGTGTTAATTGCACCATTGCCATATATAAAAAAAACATACTCGTTGTTTTAACTGAATGAACAGGTTGTTCTACAACGTATTTGCCGTTGGCGCCACCTGGCCTCCTATTGAATATGTGGTTAATGAGCAGTAAAGGAGTTTGTATTTGTTAGAACGCTCAATTAGACACATGGAAATTTAACATGTCATTTTTCTTCTTTTAATTGTCACGTAGCCATCCCCGGCTACGCGAAAACCTACTTACTCATGCTACAGATATTGATAGATATTTCCAAATTCGATTTCATACTTTCTTAAAGCATATTCAATTAGAAATTCCGGCCTCAGAAAAAAGACATAAGTGCCCTTTGACGTCGTTCGAGAAAAATGTAAAAAACTGTTAAAGTTTGCATTAATTTAAAAATAAGCTAGAAATTGGGAGATAAAACAAAAATAATAACCATTTTTCATTCTATTCGTTTATTTTTCATCCGAATATAATATAGTTACGCTTTAGTTAAAGATATTATTAATGACTCTTCTCTTAGGATGGCACAATTGTAGTCTATTGTTAACGGTAAAAGGCTCCAATTATTTCTCAAAATAATATTCTAATGAAAAATGGGTCAAGTGCGAACTGAACGTGCCCAACGCACGTTGGGATTGAATTGAATTTAGTGCGTGCTTACAGTGGGCCTTTCACCAATTTTTTAACACTAGGTGGTCATACACTTCCTAAATATTGATCTTAATTACAGATCGGCAAGTTTCTAAAAATATATGAAATCGTGCAACTACAAATATACATATATAAATGCGTAAGTTTAAAATAATTTGACATATTTTATAATTTCGGTAGCCGTTTTTAATACCTATATATGTATTTTGAAAACGTCCACTAACAACTCGAATTAGAATAACTAGTATGTGAATATACTGCAATATTTGTACCCAATCGTAATGTTTCATCGGTTAACCATTAACACTATGCAACTGGGTTTCACGAAATATGTTAATAAACAAGCAGGGTTTATTAACACACAGCTTGGTGACATGCTATTTATGATACCCGCTACCCACTACGGGTAGATAGATATCAGCGTGTACGTTAATTCTCACGTTAATTAGGGTATTACGACAAAACAATGTTTTACGGGCCCTTTCTAACAATGAAAATTTGTTTTGGAAATTACAACACTTAAGTAATTTTTACAACCTCTAACAATGAGGGATTGTGTTTAGAAATACATATATTTTTTTACATCAATGAATGGAAATCACAAACATGCAGCTTCATGTGTTGGTCCTACCCAATCTGTATTACAACTGACACACAAATTAATAACGGTTTACACGCCGCAGAAGACGGAAACTGGTGAAAAACTATCATCATGGAGATCAGAATCGTCATCAGATCATCGTCAGAAGAATCATTAGAGATTTCTTAAACAACTCACGACCCTCACGAAACAGGAATACAAACACAAGGAAGTGGAGAAGGAGGACAGTAGTGGGTACACACTGAGGATCCATTAGAAGGATAGCTGCATATTGACATCTATCCCGCCGACAGGTACCTTCTCGAGTGATCTCAAGTGAATTATCGATAGAAGAAACCTATACCATTTTGTCTCGCTTTCCCCATCCCACTTGATAAGGGTAATAGGATGAGCTGACGTGGAATTCGATGGAATGGGAAGGGAAGGGAAGCACACTGACAACTCTCACTCACTCTCGAAACACGTTGGTAGTTTTCATAGTAGTTTTCTGTGGAAGTGGGGTGTGCGAGACTCGCAATAATGGCAAGCACTTTTGTCTTCCCCGCAAGAATATTGAAGTATATGAATAATAAATATATTTTTAATTTATTTCAGTTAAGACTGTATCGTTAAAATACATATATAGACCATATTGCAGATCGAAACGCATAAAGTTCCACTGAGCAATTTACGTGTTTTATAAGAGGTTGTGTTACGGGCTAACCGGGGCCTTGCATAAGGCGCGCCCGTGTAAGCTCTTTACAGCTTACATGCAAATGTCGAAACCCCACGCATGCCTCAAGGAAGGATTTAGAACGTTTTATATCAACTGCCTCACAACTTACCGCTTTGACGTGAAAATAGCGCCAAGTTTCTGATTAATTGAAAAGTTACTGACGCGTTAGCACATGTACGAGCTAGCTCTATTTGTAATGCCTAAATGTAACAAGTTTGTGTTATTTTTTTATTTTTTTTTATGTACGAAGGCGGCAGACGAGCATACAGTCCACCTGATGGTGAGTGGATACTGTCGCCCATAGACATTTGCTATACATGCCAACATTAGTCCAAAATAACAAACGTTGGCACGCCATCGGATGTGCTGCCTACCTTTGGAGACATAGGAATGGATTGGGAGAAAGGGTTGGCAAAATAGGTAGGAATAGGATGGGAATGGGCTCTAGCACATCCCACGTTTGTAGCGTGCTTGTTTTTAGGAACAAAAGACTGACTACTAGATGGTTCCGATTCCATTTGATTTCAATCAGTTCTATTTTATCACTACACTTTTATTTTGTTATTTTATAACAATGGTCTATTAGCAGCATCATCGTCTAAAGTGGACATTAGTTTTCAGGACCGTAATCAGTAACCTAATTGTAACATGTTATCCATTACTTCCCACCCTTACTGAAATCCATTCAATTTTACTTTACACATTTATAAATGTTTTTTTTCCAATAAAAATCAAATGAAATATTTTGAAGTTTTATTTACAAAATTAACTGAAATTACATTAATGGTGTAATGTGTTCGCTTCTAAATTCAAATCTTTTCGTGGTCCGCTAATTATTAGCGATCTTAGTGTCCCAAAGATTGCAATACGTTGATAAGAATGTGGGGAAAGATAAGGTCGGGTAGCAGTCATTTATCTCCAATTTAGAGCGTGTGTTTGTGTCACATACATTATACACAGTGGTTTAAACTCGTATTTAATCAATACAGTGTTTGTTTTATTGGATATTTTTAGGTACTGGTCACATAAATTCGTTTACGTAACTGGCGCGAGGCTTTAAAAGTAGTAATCGGATGGATTTATTGTATTTACAAGGTTGAATAAAAATACTAGTGATTGACCGCGACTTTAGTCGCATAGTGTTATAGTAAATGTTAAAGGTTAAGTAATAATGTTATAATGTTATAATAAGTATAATTGACGTCGGCAGACAAATTAGTGTTTGTAAACAAAGTTTCATGATCGTCCGCTGATGATTGTCCATTCTAAAAATTGATTCCAAAGGTCATCTACGATCTTCGCAAGTTTCTTTTAGAGGATAGACCCTAAAGGTTCTCTTAGAGAATCTTAAACATTTTATTATTTTGTAATTTATTAAGAAAGTATGAAAATTATCGGCAGCACATATTTATATATTAATGTAGCCATTACGAGACTAATTTTTGAGACTATTTTGATGTTTTTTGATCTTAAGCCCTTTTGGTTTAGAACAACTTGGCTCTACCCTTTGAAAGTTGTATTGAATTTGTAAGATTGACACTTTAATTTTAAATAACTGATGATTTTATGAAATCATCTTTTTTCTTAGAAGGAAATATTAATAATTTATCTCCTTGTTTATTTTATATACATATTTTTTTATAATGGGATAAATAAACGTTTTTTTAATGGACGAAGGCGGCAGCCGAGCATACAGTCCACATGATGGTAAGTGGATACTGTAACCCACAGACATCCGCGATACATGCCAACATTAGTCCAAAATGACAAACGTTGGCACTCCCCCGGATGCGCTGCCTACCTTTGGAAATATGGGAATGGATTTAGAGAAAGGATTGGGTAAATGGGGAGGGATATAAGGATATAAGGGATGGGGAGGGAGGGAAATAAGATAAAGTGGGAAATGCAGTACATTTCAAGGTAATCTTCTGTGAGAGAGAGGTAACGTGGCCAGTCGAGTGCGCCCAGCGGCTGTTGAATTGCAGCATGCACTCTCCCCCTCATAGATGTAGATATATGTACATGTATATAGTTCAAGTAATTAGTGTTATTGCTGGCCGAAATATTATTTAGATTTTAATTGCAATCGATCGTTGAAAGTCAACTAACCCTTTGCCATTTGCGGATTGGCATTTTGTTAAATTTACATAAATTTATTCACGAAATACAATATAACTATCGATCGATTCACATGGGGAGGGGCATTTAACAAATATATTTTACAGTACCCGGCGATGCCTTATAATTATGGCACCTCGTAAATTAGATAAAGATAATTGGCTACATTGATTAAGTTTATTTTTTATAGAGCGCCTTCTAGTCATTCGCCGTCATGTGAGGTCTCATTAGTTAAATGTATAATAAATGATACAGAATACAGAACTAATAATTAGCAGAAATCTTTGTCTCATTCTCGATAAGGCGGATATGTCGCCGTGTACTGTATGTTTTTAAGATTAGTGACTAATTATGAGCCTAATGTTTTATTACTATCATATAACTAGTTATATTAAAATGCCTGGTGGCCTGTCCGTGTCAGCTTCCTAGTCAGGAATAAAAATGTTTCAATACAGATCGAAATTAAATTTGCACACACCAAAAACAACAATGTAATTCGAAATAGTGCCTGTCCTTCTTTAACAACAAACGATTGAAAGAGCAACATCGTTTTCTGTCTCAATGTAAATGTGTGTATTTATGTATGTACCTACATTATATTTTGTATACTATAAGTATTGTTATATTTAGTATTTATTTTAATATATATATTTTAATTTAATATATTTTAATATAGGATTTCTGTACACTATATACACTATCTCATATTCATCTAATGTGTCTTCGGGTTTGCTGGAAGAAATTTTCTAAGGATATAAGCTCGCCTGTATGTATATCATTTTATTAATCCAATTTTATATACTAAAAGTATGTGAGTGTACAATGAAGTATAAATAAATAAATAACAATAGGTTTGTATCCTGAAACCATAGATTCTTAACTCTGAGTTAAGTTAGATAAAATGTTCAACATTTATTTCTAAAATATTTTTCTTGGCATTGTATTTAGTAAACGGTGTCCGAGCCACTATTATGTTGTCTGACTCTCCTGAAGGCATGGGAGAGGATTGTGTAATGAAACGAGCGTAGAAAGGACGACCAGTAAATCTTTGACCGGTTGGTCAATCAAGGTACCGCAGGAAAGAGGAAACTGAAAAAGATCTGCGCGAACTCTGATTACCTGGGTGGAAGGATTTTGTGGAGGATAGAAACCTGTAGCGTCTTTTGGTTGCGGAGGCCATAATCCGCTTTGGGTTATTGTGGCGTGCCAGCGGAATAACTAAGCATTTAGTAAGTAAATAGAAATCTACTAAAAATAGAAACCAGTCTTGCAATTCTTTTTTGTAAATTTTTTATGTCTGTTATTTTAGAATCATGAACGAAACTCATGTTTTTTTTCATATATGGCAATGGTGCGATCAGCACATTCTGCCAGTGTCAAGTTTTCTTCATAATATATAATTTCAAAGTTTAAATCGCATGTAAATGTCCAGTCGCGTCGAAGTAAGTCAGGAATCGCTCAGTAAAGTGATAATAGATTTACTGAGTACAGAAGGGGACTCCTCGGAAGCACACGAAAAACCCAGTCCCTTGCATTTATTGATTGTCATAAACATTACGAAAAAAAATACTTTGAAGTTTAATAAACTATCACTATTAAATCACAAAACGCACTATACACAATTTTTCTAATAATCAAATAAAAACTTAACTTCACTCCTCGAATTCTCGCCAAAAATTCCGACACCCTTTAGATTAATTTTGATGTCTCACTGCAAGGCCCAGGCTCCCCTAGTAAATCACTAGCGGCCGTAATCCACCACGCGGGTCCAGAGTGGATTAGTGGAGGATACATACGCTCTAGATTCTGTGCGGTAGAGGTCAAATAAAACTTCGTTGTTTCAGAATTATGTTTAAATAGAAACATGCTCCAATATCTGATTTTTAATAAAAAGCAATAAAACATTTTGTTTTTTCTTTAATATTTAAATATTTGAGTTACTATTTCTAGGTCCCTTTACTGCGCGACGCGATTCTTCGCTTTATATGGTCAAAATACAAAATGTATATACTTCAACCGCGCCGTGCACTAGGCCCTTTTAGGATAACATCATCACATCTCTTCGCTTGCGGAAACGGAATCGAAAACGGGATAACAAAGCTGCTACCACAAGTCGCACCACCACTAAAAGAGTGGACTCGCCAACCCGCTTGTTTTAAGGCCATACATACCTCGTGGACAAGACAATTTGCATGAGGAGGCTCGTGGACGATAAAATGGACTGGCTATGGTACCTATGGTACAGATTAACCCAGTTTTCTTCATGAATGATTTCATTATATTGAATCTGTTAAACAGATATATGACTTGGCTTTTCCATACTCGTAATTAGTATTCTTAACATTTATTCACATGTCCTTAGATCTGACACGAGTGAAGTTAATCGCATTTAGTATCTGACCGCCTATTTTATAGTTTGCATTATGATCACTTAGTTTGTTGCCGAGAACAGAGAATAATAAATAATTAATAGTTTTGGAGTAACCATTTAATTAAGGAACAAGTTTTTGAGGCATCTATGCGTCGTTGTATAGATATTATTAATATTACAGGGTGTAAGTAAACATACGGAATACTCGTATATGAACTATAGGAAAATTCCATATCTGCGGTGTAACCGATAAATGAAACTATGTAAATATTTTTCTGTAAAAATATGAATTTTGGCTTTATATTTCGCAAACATGTATGAAAAGTAGCCAACACAAAAAAATATATATTATGTAAGGAAGATCGGCAAAATTTTCATATCAATTATCTCAGAATCATGAACGGAATCCATGGTTTTTGTCTTGGGGAATGGTTTGATTACACTCTGTATAAGACATCTGTAAGTACAAGTCAAGGCGATGAAACAATAATTTATTTCACGAATATTTGTACGAATATATACACTATTGTATCTAAGTTTGATTTATCGTTATCTTAATTAGAGTAATAAAGAAGCAAAGTTTGAAGCAAAGCAAAGTTGTTTAGAGAACATTTTTAGAATTTTATTCTTAAATGTTTTTTACTACTGAATAATATAGATAGTCATAGTATGTGTCGTAAAATTCAAAAAATATCTTTATTTAAATTTTACGCTATGTATAATATTAGTATAGATAATAATGTCAATGTCAAAAATATATAATATTATGTCTACTTATGTCTACTCAGGGTATAAGTTACAATATTATATTTTGATAACGCTATTGCTACATGTACTTATGTAATTATATCGGCAAAAATTGTCATTAAAAATTATCGACGGAAAATAATATTTTATTTGGTAATATAAAACACATTAACAAGGTATGCGCGTAAGTTTCATTAATTTCCTCACTAATCAGTAATCAAAATCATACATATCCTCCGACACGATGAGATTTGTAAGTGCTAAGTAGTTCTGTATGTAGTCGTAAATCGCTTTGAGAGGCATTACCGTGACCGTAATTAACTAGAAAACCTCAATAATTATCTTCAATCCCATATTAAGTATATAAAAGACACCTATTAGTAGTTATTATTATCAATGATTTTGTGATCATTTTTTGGATGTTAAACATCGCACCCCCTTTCATCGCAACTTCAAGATGTATATCTTAGAGCCTAGAAATTCCAGAGATATCTCTGGCCAACCTTTAGCCAAAGGTTGGCTGGTAGAGAACGCATATAGGCATTAATATAAGCTCGCCTTTGTACGATAACTGTGCAATAAAGTTTTTTAAATATATCAGAAATACTTTACAATAGACAGTAATAAACTGATTTTTATATAGAATTTATAAATATTATCTATTCCACTATTCAAAATCGCCTTAGAATACTAATATTATGTAGTTCGTCTTCATAATTTCAATGATACCCTTATTACACTATGTTGAAAATATAATGATTATATTTATCTGTTATGTATACAGAGACATCATCACGTAGCTATTCGTCTAAAGTAGCAAATGTCTAACAGCAGATAAGTATCGCAAGTATCTCACGGTATCGGACGTGTCTTGGTGTTAAGCAATAAAATAAATTCAGATGTAAATCTAGGTTTGTTTTATACTGACAAGAACATGTAGTTTATGTTAGTAAAACAATTTTTGATCATGTCTAAATTAACTTTGTGCAGAAATTCATATTACCTGTTGGATTTATATATTATTCCTTTAGATTTATGGTTACATTTTGACTATCATTTTAATATTTACATGTTTCTTTTACATTTACATCATTAGTACCTAACAATATATGTTAAGTAAATATTAACGATGTTATTAAGCGACAATTGACGTGGCAAGAACACCTGTCATTGTGCTTTATATAAAAAAAATACACACATCTCGTTCTTTACAGTAACGTTCAGTGCTAAAATGGTCACAGGTTCCAGACAAATAAACAAACTGTGATGCTAGCTGTTATTATATTAGGTTCTCCACTAATCAGATCGCTACTAAATATTTCTATTTATCAACATTGAGATTTTTATTTTCTTTGAAGTTGCCCTTGTCCGATCTTGACATGAGAAAACAAATAATAAGCAGTTGCACAATGCAATGTAATAAAAGATACAAAGAAACTATCTTCCGCCTGACCACATGCGTATAATTTTGTCATGACATTCGCTACGGACGCTATGTAATATTAGAAAAAAAAAGAAAAGTTAACCACAAAGGTTAATTCACAATTGAAATGACAATGTTGTGCAAAAGAAGATTACGGCAAAGTAGTTCGGCGGCGACTTATGAAGCTGTGATCGATTATCTTGTTCACGACACGAGCTACTTATTACGAGTAGGTATAAGTAAGGTGTGAAATATTCATTGCGTGTTCATTGTCATAGTCTTTCATTAGTGATTGTTAAACACCTCTCACTTATGCATGCTGGTTAAAATTGTACACTTTCTGTGGACAAAATACATGGTATAATTAATAGTTCCTTATAACGATCGAAATACGTAGACTTGGCAAAGACTATAAAAACACTGTAATTAGAAGTTTGTGTATTTGTTTGATTCTATGAGCTGCAAGTACAGATTGAAGCGGAATGTACAGGTTATATTTGCCGCAGGGCTGACAACCGATGGGGCAGACGAGTCCTCTAATGAAGGCCACGTACCTAGCAGAAGCGTAGTGTGGGACTCCCTCCGGCTGAGTGGAGCGACCGACTAAAGAAGTTCGCCGGTGGTGGTTTGACGAGAAGAATTGAAGACCGTGTGTGGCGGCGAGCATCGGGAGAGGCCTATATCCAGCAGCGGAGAGACATTGGCTGATGGTAAGATGATATGATAAGGTATTTGTTTTTCAAATATTTACAAAGAAAGTAAAAAATAACAAACATTTGGCTCAGCCTTGTAACTTATCACTACATATTATAAAACAAAGTCTCTCGCCGCGTCTGTCTGTCTGTATGTATGTTCGCGATGATCTCAAAAACGACTGAACAGATTTTCATGCGGTTTTCATCTATCAACAGAGTGATTCCCGAGGAAGGTATAGGTGTATAATTCGTTAGGGTTTTGTGTAAATTGGTTGAAATATGACGATGATTGCTGAAGATATCGGAAAAAATCAAGCCGTCTGGGAGCTTTCATCGAAAACGCTGCCTAATCCGTTTGAGATATAACAAAACAATGTATGGTGGGATTGTTTC
The DNA here is from genome assembly GCA_914767545.1 of Sesia apiformis. NCBI lineage: Eukaryota > Metazoa > Arthropoda > Insecta > Lepidoptera > Sesiidae > Sesia > Sesia apiformis. The sequence continues at coordinate 7,401,592 of OU611954.1, read as the reverse complement.
TCTTTTATAGGTCTACAAAAAAGTCCGCGATGGCATATGTGTATCTTTTAAAGATAGCTTACTATACCCATTCTAGCTTCTAAAAAAATGATCACATATAATGTGGTATTTGGAAAAGCTATTTAGACGGATACAGTATTAATCATTATCAAATTAAATACGTTAGTTACCTTAAGCATTTCATACACATTATAACAGCCCTTACACCATATAATATAAATGAATATGTTTGGAATTGGCGCGAGCATCTTTGCATACCCGCATACCTTGATTATTTGAAGCAACATTTTTTTGTCCCCGCCATATTGAAGGCGGTTTGAGAATTTGATATTTTTTTTTGAGTAGTAACACGCGCTCGGCGGCGAGCAGAGTTAAATTGAGATAAATTCACACCGCGGGCTCGGACAGTTGATTTTGTGATTCGCGCCTATTGATTGGATTTGCACGCGGATATCCTTGTGCCACGCGAGTGTTTTGGTTGGATTTGCTTATTGTGATTGTGCTTGTATTGGAAGTGATATCTCGAGGTGATTTTGCTGCCGTGTGTGATTTGCCGAACTGTAGCGGCCACCGGCTCACCACAGAACGAGACTGGATTACTACACAAGTATTTATTGGGAATGTATATATATATTCAATCACACTAAGATAGGTCACGTCTAGTAGGGACTAGCGTAGGTACACTTTCCAGATTTGTGTGTGGGCAAAACCACCTGGGGTAAGTGAGACCTCTAAATTGTATAAATTGTTCTATATTGTGCTTACCCACCTCCGGTGGATATATTGAGTAAGTTTACTACATTTGGGCCCGAGTGCACATTCCTCGGGCTGCTTTCGCGTAACGCGAGGCAGGTGCGCGCCTAGTGTGCGCATCGTAAACATCTGGTAGCAGAGCGTGGTTGATACCGTCATCAACCATTATTTTGTTTTGTCATTATTCAATATTTTTTCGTGATAATTGTAACTTCACGTGTTGAGGGCCTTAAATATATTGGGTCCACGCTCCTGCTACATCGTAAACATCTGGTAGCAGAGCGTGGTTTGATACCGTTACTTGATATTGATAATACCGTTAGGTAGTTAATATTGATGACCTTTTGTCTTGTTTGTATATTGGTAATTTGATTTAAATAGTTGGTTTTGATTTTATATTTTACGTTCACGGTTGAAGGCTAGGCCCTACGTATAATTGGTATTCTGAAGATATTTTGAATCCACGCGTGCGACGTTAGTAGCTGGCTAGTTATCCACACGCGTTAATAATTTATTTTGGATATAACGCTTCACGTTTTTTTTTGATAGCTGGACATTGTGGTTTTATTGAGTCCACGCTCGTGTACATTTTTGGTTGCGTTTATTTTAATTTGATAATTTAATTTGTTTATTTTGTTGTTGTTTTGTCAGGTAGTCTTAATTAATATTTTGGACGGTTATACCTTCTTGAAGACACATACGCACCCCTTTTGTTTTTTATTGTGCCTCCACTGCATTTTTTGTTTTTTTTTTTATTTTGTTATTTTTTTTGTTATTGTTGTTTTTTTTTTACTTTTATTTTTGTTTTTTATTATTGGTTTTTGTTTTGTATTGCGTGCGTCCTGAGGTGTAGACATGTCTGTCAAGGTGACCTTTTCCACACATCAGTCCGCAATGACTGCTCAGTTGAGATGGTTTGCATCTGCGGTTGCAATGGTCAACCGGCCGGACCGGAAGCAAGCCTTACTCGCCCGGGCGAGTGAAATGCCGGCCCGTTTGGTGGCGTTAGATAGGAGTTATGCTGAGGGCTTGACATTTATGGCGAATTTGGAAACGCCTGTACCGGACGAGCAGAAGCAGCGTTATGAAGCGGACTTTGGCCAGATTTACGATTTTGTGGACGCAATTAATGAGGCGGTCTCCCACATCTCAGCTCCCTCTGGTGGGGATTCACTTGTTGCACCCCACACCTTGTTGGGTCGTCTCCCCACGCTCAACCTTCCCACCTTTGACGGTGATTTGGACCAGTGGTTGAGCTACTATGGGATGTTCAACAGTTTGGTGGACTCCCATACCGACCTGTCAGCTGCTCAAAAAATGGCGTACCTGTTGGCCTCCTTACAGGGAGAGGCTCTAGGCCTGGTACAGCACCTGAAGGTCGATGACAGCACTTACTCGACAGCCATGGATTTGTTGAAGCGCCGTTACCACAACGTGCGACTTTTGGCTGACACCCATGTGGGGCAAATTTTGAACCTGCCTAAGGTTGCCTGTGCGTCAGCCTTACGGACAGATATTGTTAACCCGGTTTTGGTGGCTGTTAACGCCTTAAGGCGATTGGATTTACCTGTGGACCAGTGGTCCTTTTTGCTGCTCCATATTGTGTTGGCGAAACTGCCTTTGGAGATGCGGCTGCGCTTTGAGCGACAATATGGTGGGGACAGCTCCACTCACTTGCCTTCCTATGAGGAACTCGAAAGGTTCCTCGAAGACGAGTGTCGCAGGGTGGATACCGTGGAGGGTTCCACTCTCTTGATGCCGCAGACTAGCGTTCGCCGAGAGCGACCACTGGCCCGACCGCAGGGTCCGCCGGTGAATAAGCAGTCACGGCCGAGATATGGGGTCTCCCAAGAGGAGTCCGTGGCTTGCAGATACTGCAAGCGCTCCGGCCACCGGATGACTGCTTGCCACAAATTTGTGGCCTTGCGCGTAGCAGCGCGCCGACACATCGCCAAGGAGAGGCGATTGTGTTACCACTGCCTGGAGGGTCACTTCCAGCGAGAGTGTCCTCAGCCTCGTCCATGTGGACAATGTGGTGGTGCTCACCACATTCTTTTGTGTGCGAACCGCAACCGGGAGGGTCCTGGTGTTCGCGATGCTGAGCGACATTTGGCTGCTCGCGCTGGTGGTGACAGTCCTGCCAGGTCCAGCGCCCAGGATCGAGCCCTTACGGGCGGGGGTAGGCGTTCGCCACCCCCTAGAGGCACTGTTGGGTTTGCGGAGTACTCACCAGTCTACCGCAACCGGAGATTCTCCCCCCCGCTGTTGGAGCGACCGAGGTTGGAACGGCGTCCACCCCGCCTAGGAAGGCAGGCTGTAGCCCCCCTCTCATCCGCACATGTTGTGCAGGGTCGTCGCGGTGAGGGCAGGGTAGACAGTTATCGTCCCCTGCCGCACTCGGGGAGGGAGCCCTCACTCCGTAACTTCTCCCGCTAGGGACTCGCAGCTCACCACGCTGAGAACCCAGAGACCATCCTCTTGCCTACGGTCTCTGTGCGGGTATGGGACCCGAAGGGCAACTCGATTGTTGTTCGTGCCCTTTTGGACTCGGGTGCCCAGGGTTGTATAGTCTCAGCTTGGTTGATGAGCCAATTGGACCTCTGTGTCGGTCCTTCTCCTTTCCCAGTCTACGGAGTGGGAAACGTTAAGGTGACCAATAGAGTTGGTCACACCTTTGTGGAATTTTCTCCAGTACCACTTGGAACCAGGAAAACCAAGATTCCGGTTATTGTGCTGGAGAATATTTTGAGTAACCACCCGCGCATAAAGCTTCCTCCACCTGTCATAGCTTTGACAAAGGGTTTAGCTTTAGCTGACCCCATGTTTCATACTCCAGGTCCTGTTGACCTATTGTTGGGGAGTAATATTTTGGGACAGGTTTGTTCGGGGAATTGGAGAGCTTTGCAGCCTGGTGGTTTGGTAGTGGTCCCCACGATTTTTGGTTCGGCATTGTTGGGCCCTATCCTTCCGATTTCGACCGTGTTTTTTGCTGAGGATGGGCTACGTGTGGGATCCACGCTTTCTGACGCCGTTCAGAAGTTTTGGGAAGTGGAGGAACCTCCCTCTATGCCTAGATTGTGTCCTGAGGACGAAGAGTGTGAAAGCTTCTACCAGAGCAACACAGGTCGCCTCGTCTCTGGTCAGCTTGTCACCCGTCTTCCCTTTTTGGCGAATAGGCCTCCGCTTGGCGAGTCTCGGCAGTTGGCTGAACGAAGATTGGTCTCCATGGAACGTCGCATGAAGCGGGATCCGGAGCTTCGCCGGAAATATATTGAGTTCATGCGAGAATATGAGGACTTGGGACACATGTCTGTGTCGAATATTGGTTGGCGCTCAGTGGAGCATTACTTCCTTCCTCATCATGCCGTTTTGAAGACGCCAGGTGGCAAGATACGTGTAGTTTTTGATGGGTCAGCGCCTACCACTTCTGGTGTATCTTTGAATCAGTGTCTCCATGCCGGACCTAAGCTACATCGAGACATTGGAGATATCCTCACTGGGTTTCGTCGTCATGCAATTGTATTCGTCGCTGACATACGTCAGATGTTTAGACAGACGATAATTCATCGCGATGACCGGCGATTCCAGCTGATTTTGTGGCGAGAGCATCCTGACTATCCCATGGTTGTCTATGAACTTCGTGTCAACACCTATGGTTTGCGTTCTAGTCCCTTCATTGCGATCCGCTCGCTCTTGGAGCTAGCTGAACGAGAGCGGATAAGGTTTCCTCGCGCGGCTGCCATTTTGAAAGAGGATATTTATGTTGACGACTGCTGTAGTGGGGCAGCAACTGTAGAAGAGGCTCTCGTCTTGCGGGACGAATTGATTGACCTCATGAAAGCTGGTGGCTATGAATTGCGAAAGTGGCTGTCGAATTCACCTCGGCTCCTTGCCGATTTGCCGGAGGAGCACCAGCAGAATCCCCATATCTTCCAGAATGTAGACAATCCTGACATGTTGGCTGTCCTTGGTGTCCAGTATAGACCAGTCCAGGATGTCTTCACTTATCATGTGGACCTACAGTCCCCGAAGTCTTGGTCGAAGCGATCAGTGTTGTCCACTGTCGCTCGGACTTATGATCCGAATGGTTGGATCAGTCCAGTCATTTTTTGGGCGAAATGTTTTTTGCAGAAATTATGGGCTGCTGAATTGTCGTGGGATGAGCCTCTTCATGGAGAGTTATTGTTGGAATGGCTAGAGTTTGTGTCATCCCTCCCAGCTCTTAATCGGGTTTCCTTGCCCAGACGTTTCCTTCCGTCTGGAAAATATAAAGCTAGCCTTCATGGCTTTTGTGATGCTTCCGAGCGAGGGTATGCAGCGGTTGTTTATCTACGCACAGTGGATGCTGCTGGACATGTTTTGGTCTCGCCGGTTCTAGCAAAGAGCAAGGTTGCGCCTATTCGCTCGCGTATGACAATACCGAAGCTAGAATTGTCAGGCGCCACTCTCTTGACTCGTCTCTTGAATCATGTCGTCGCTACTCTAGGGCGTTCCGTAGAGTTAGTAGACGTCTTTGCATGGACAGACAGTCAAATTGTGCTTTGTTGGTTGCGAGCTTCTGTTCACACCTTGGAGGTGTTTGTGGCGAACCGTGTTTCCCAGATCCAGGCGTCGCAAGCTAGATTGATTTGGCGACATGTCCCTGGCGATATAAACCCAGCTGACTGTGCATCACGTGGATGCTCAGCCCTAGAGATTATTGGACATCCGTTGTGGTGGGGTCCGGACTGGTTGAAGGGACCGGTGTCAATTTGGCCGGCCTCACGGATCACTCTAGTTCAGCCTGCGATAGGCTTTGTAAGTTTACCAGTGGCCGATGGTGCCGGGAGCAGCGAAGCAGCGGAATCATCATGTGATCCCGATGTTTTGCTAGCCAGGTACAGCTCACTGGATAAACTTTTGAATGTGACATCTTGGGTTAGACGTTGGCGTCACAATGTTAAAAACCCACAGAATAAATTGTTGTCAGCCTTCATCTCGTCTGAGGAACGACATGAAGCGCCATTGAGTTGGATTCGCGTAGTACAGTCTGTTGGCTTCGCTTCAGAGTTAAAATCTATGAAGGAAGGTCCCGCTAAATTGAAAGGCGCTATTGTGCGATTAAATCCCTTTGTGGATCCTTCGGGTCTACTGCGCGTGGGAGGTCGGCTTAGACATGCCAATTTGCCTCATGGTGTCCGCCATCCTCTTCTCTTGCCGAAAGATGGACATTTGGTGCGGTTGCTGGCGATGGATCGACACCTCAAGAACTCCCATGCAGGCTGTAACGCACTGTTGCAACGCGAATTTTGGATTTTGTCGGCTAGACGACTCGTCCGGGGAGTCATTTTTCGTTGCATGTCTTGTTACCGAACTAAAGCTTCTACCATGCAACCCCAGATGGGCGATTTGCCCGCGGACCGAGTCTCTGAGTCTAGACCCTTTGCCACAGTTGGTACGGATTTTGCTGGTCCTTTTTTGGTGAAGTCATCTCAGCTTCGTAATGCCAAATCCGTAAAGGCATATTTGTGTGTTTTTGTGTGCCTGTCTACTAAGGCCACACACTTGGAAGTTGTGTCTGCTCTCTCCACAGAAGCCTTCGTAGCGGCCCTCAGCCGATTTGTATCTCGTAGGGGACTTCCTACCTTGATTAGGTCCGACAACGGAACTAATTTTCAGGGGGCCAATAACTACTTAAGGGATGTGTATGAGTTTCTTGAAGAGCAGAAAATGAATTTGGGTCGTGAGATGGCCCTCCGTGGGATAACCTGGCGCTTCGATCCGCCAGTTTGTCCGCACTGGTGTGGAATTTTTGAGGCCGTAGTTAAATCGGCAAAGACCCATTTGAGGCGCGTTATTGGTGAGACGATTCTCACATTTGAGGAACTCGCGACGGTGTTTGCGAAAGTTGAGGCCGTCCTCAACTCTCGACCGCTATGCCCACTTTCGTCGGATCCGAATGATTTGGAAGCCCTAACGCCGGGCCATTTTTTGATTGGTCAGCCACTCGTCGCTCTGCCAGAGTACCCTTGGACTGATGTGCCCAGTTCTCGTTTGTCGCGTTTTCAATTGCTCCAGCAACTCACTCAGAGTTTCTGGAAACGCTGGCACCTTGAATATTTGCACACTCTGCAGCAGCGCGTCAAGTGGACGGACAAAACGAATCCGCCGAAGGTTGGGGACCTCGTGTTGGTTAAAGATGCTAACCTACCGCCCTTGTGTTGGCGCCGGGGGCGCATTGTTAACCTTTTTCCGGGCTCTGATGGTGTTCCCAGGTTAGCCGAGGTCTTGGTGGGCGATTCTATTTTGAAGCGGGCCGTCGCGACATTATCCCGCCTACCCATTGATTAGCGACCCGAATACTTCGGCTCGGGACGGGGGATTGTTTGAAATTGGCGCGAGCGTCTTTGCATACCCGCATATATTGAAGTTTTCGAGGCAACATTTTTTTGTCCCCGAATATTGAAGGCGGTTTGAGAATTTGATATTTTGAGTAGTAACACGCGCTCGGCGGCGAGCAGAGTTAAATTGAGATAAATTCACACCGCGGCTTCGGACAGTTGTTATTTGTTATTAGCGCCTAGTAATAGGTCTTGTTCGCTGATATCCTGTGCCACGCGAGTGTTTTGGTTGGATTTGTTGTGATTGTGCTTGTGGTTTGGAAGTGATTCTCGAGGTGATTTGCTGCCGGGTGTGAGTTGCCGAACGATAGCGGCCACCGGCTCACCACGGAACGAGACTTGGATTACTACACAAGTATCTATTGTGAATGTATGTATATATTCAATCACACTAAGATAGGTCACGTCTAGTAGGGACTAGCGTAGGTACAGTTTCCAGATTTGTGCGTGGGCAAAACCACCTGGGGTAAGTGAGACCTATAAATTGTGTAAATTATTGATTATTGTGCTTACCCACCATTTCGGTGGATATATTGAGTAAGTTTACTACACTTTTGGGCCCGAGTGCACATTCCTCGGGCTGCTTTCGCGTAACGCGAGGCCTAGTGTGCGCATCGTAAACATACGTATCCGTATCTTAGGAGTTATCGTAAATTAAAAATTACGCGCGAGAAAATAAATTCAAGCGATCTCGCACCAACGCGACGCGATGACGGGACTCGCTTGATGCAGGCATATATGCTCTACTACCGGTGCGAAGTCGGGCCGGGTCGCTAGTATCTAATATAAGGACCTAATGTTAATCTTAAGATTAAATGATTTAGATAAGAATGCACAATGCACGCGCTATTGAACTGCTACAGTAGAATGACATTGGATGGTTGCGATTACAGATGATTTGTGTTGTATTTGTCGTTGAGTTATTGTTTTAATGCTTCTAAAAGATTTTGTAATGTTTTCTCATTAATAATAGTTTTACTGATGACTAATTAAGACTGATGACTTAAGTGACAATACATATTATTATGCTTACACCTCTGGGCTGGTGCACCGAAGTACCAGCTGGACTCTTTTGATTCCGTCGACGATTTCACTCTCACAGCTGATTTAGAATCGTTCAGCATCCGTAGAGATGCTGATCCGTAGAGATCCGTAGCATCCGTACACCTCTCTGCATTTTCTACCGCCTATATAATGAGGAATGTTCAGAAGAGCCGTTGATTTTGATGTCAATTTCGGGTTTGTAGTCGCACCGCTCCTTGTCGTCGTGCGGTTCATCCGCACTTCCTCGACATAGAGTCGCTGCGTACAGTTGTGATTAAAAAGTCGCTTTATAGCGCGATCCCGAAAACTGTGGAATGAACAGTTAGCTAAGGTTTTTCCGTTACGCTACGTCATGAGGCTCTTCATGAAAGCCGTGAACAGGATCCTTTAAGGTCGGCATCGCACTCGTATGCCCCGTGGTGTTGCAGGTGTCTATGGGCTACGGTGACCCCTTACCATCATGTAACCCGCCCGCTAATATGCCGTATTTTCTATGAAAAAAAAACCTTTGTTGAGGATCACAGATTTTATTTAATGCATTAGATAGGTACTTTAATATATTTATAAGTTGAAGAGAATAGATGAGTAAAAGTGTATGGAAAGTAAACAAAAAGGTCTAATATATTCTAACCAAGTGCTATGAAATCTTATTTTTTGATCTGTTAGGTATTACACGGGTCCAGTTAATTCAAGATTAAAATTAAATTGAATCTGGTCAATGTGTATGTATGTATCTAAGGTTCGTAATATCGGCATAAATAAATCATCATTATCATCATCATAATAAGCGTATCATTTTAAATTATCTCTAGAAGAGACATGAGCATAAAATATAGTCCACTTTAATGAGTGCACATAGAAAGATACATTATATGTGGCGTTATTTGAGTAAATTCTTTATTGTTGGTATGAATTATTAACTTTGTTTAAGATTTCTAACATAAAATTTCGTCGTTTCATGATTACGTTTAATGAAAAGAATGCTCCGACATCTGATTTTAAAGATAAAGCAATGAAAAATTTGCTATTTATTTAAAATTTCACAAAAAATATCATTTACAGATACATAACGAAAACATTGGCCATCGGCTAATCCGGAAACACCCGAACGCGTAATCCACTTCCATGCAATAAAGTATCTGGTAATAAAGTATACAACGTTAATTCATAGACGTGGATGACGCATTTGGGTGTTTCCAATGTTCCATTAGCCGATGGCCAATGTTTTCTTAATGTATGTGTAAAAGTCTAATTAAAAGACAAATTTAAAACATTATTTGTTATAAACTAGATATTAGACTCTATTGGAAGCACATTGGAACATCAATGTTCCGGTATAGTTTTTATTTTGAAAAATATTGCTTCTAAATTAAAACATTTCTAGCATCGTTTATACAAACAGTACATCTGTGTACATCTGGACTCACCCACTTTATCATTTATAATATCTAAAGATATGCGTAAAGAAATTTCCAAATAAAAACTGGATTGAAATGATGATGGCATGGTAATTTTATATTATTACTGTTCTCTCAAAAAAGTGCGTTTCGTAATGTTGGCGGCGTAAGAGACATTGCAAGTAGCCTTTGTAAAGAGATGACGATGTAAGTTAAATATTAAAATTAATACGTCCTATAGTAAAATTATGGTCAGGTTTGGAAAGGTGGAAGGGTTACCTTCTCCCTTTCCAAGTGTAACCAGATGTACCGAGACTAATTTCACCTACTGATATTAACAACCTGGGATATCATTGTTAATATTCTGAAAATTTATTTTTTACGTCACTGAAATTAAAATGAAATATTTCTGTAGGTTTGTGCTATTCTGTAATATTAATAATGCGTATAAAGTTTTACTGCAAGGTAGTTAAGTAAAGAGTTCCCATTGATATTGTGGGAAGAATTCGGGTTATAACGACGAACACGCATTCAGGATTGGTAAATACCAGTATTACGATTACTTGAATCAACATACCGCTGCTACAGAGCCCAGGCATCCTTTAGTAAATACATGCACTTTCTGGGCCGTAAACCGTCATGCGGGTACGGTGTCAATTGATGGATATTACACATGCTCCTTACGATCTTTTCTTTCATCGCCGAGCCAGTGATAATTGAAAAAAAAAAGTACATAATTAGAAACGCAGTGTATAGGACCGATGTTTGAATTCACGACCTCACGAATGTCACTCGGTGATGGATACCCCCCTAGGTTATCATTGCTATTTAATAGTATTGTTTCAATGGTTGGCGCGGATTTTTTCATATTTTGTTCATAGTACTATGTAAATGTTAACGCAATACAACATCTGCGCCCTCTATAGTAAAGACAGTTAATTTTTTTTAAAGTCGCGTTAACTTAAACCTCTGTTATTTGAAAGTATACAAAACACAGCTTGAAGTGTTAACTACAAACTCTGCAGAGATGTAGCGCTAGTGAATTTTATGAGATATATTTATATGAAAAATTCTTATATATTTTTATATTAGTTTACTCGTATTTCTGACATAAGTTATATAAAATTACTTAGTCATAAGTGTTAAACTATTATAAGTGTGAAGTTATTCTGCGGAATATTATATATGTATATCATAGCCTATTCTGTGGCAGTAGGTGTTGTTATAACATTTCTTTGTAGTGCTGTTTGACATACTACATCGTAAAATACTACTATACCCAAATAACACACAGGAGAGGCACATAACGCGGAGTGTACCCTCTGGTCGAGTTAACTTTGTCTTAGAGAAGAAACTTACCAGGGAGTTTTAGGATTAAGTGAGAATCGCCAGAGTTTATTTGTCTCCTATCCCATCCCATATATTCTCTTCAAATAAGGAGTATAATGATGTACCTAACGCAAATCTCTCTTTCCATTAATTCCCAGCTCTCTATATCATTCAGTACCATCGAGTAGCGAGTATAAAGCAATAAGGTAAGTCTTCATTCCATTATATTATCTACTTTCTATCCCATCCCATCCAAATTTATGTCATCACATCGAGTAAAGATTATAAGATTATAAAGGTAAAGATTATGATGGGAGGGCTAACTCCTCGTATGTTTTGGAAATAACATTTTGAATTACGAGCCTCCTACAAACTACTCATAGCTTAGTTAAACATAAAGTATGTCAGTAAAGATTTTTTAAGTAGCTCATTTATCTTGTCGAATGTTCGCATACAGTGCTATCAACAATTTTAATTGACAACAGAACCTTTGTCGATGCAAATGCATCCGTTGTTTTAAACACATTGTTCCACTTATCTGATTAGATGACCCTATAAAAAGCTAGCTCGACCTGAGACGTCCCTTCAATACAGTGCCTTACTTTATTGACGTCCAGACATCTTTCTGTGCATCATGGATTTCTTATATCTACAGGCATGTAAAATAATATTCATATATTAATATTGTGGTGTTCTATCAGACCAGATAAAGCATTGTTGAAAATTTCTAATGTAGCAATGACGTGAATTTTAGTGCTTACGAATTCGTGGATACAAAACAATAAGAGGAGTTAATTAATATAACATTAATACTGTCGGAAGTCTCTGTCGTTAGCGAATGTTATTACTGCGTTCACGTCTAATGTTTTTCTACATGAAGATTTTAAACATTTGCCACCGCTACGGTTTTATTATGGGAGGTATAAAGGCTGTTTGGAAAAATGCGGCAGCTCTTGTCATCGTTTGCACCAAAATTCTGGAATCAGTGCGTTCTACTTAGTTATATGACGTACGAGGCTGAAACGATACATAAGTTCAAAGTAATTCAGCGGGCTATGGAGAGAGCTGTGCTCGGAGTTTTTTTTGCGGAATAAAGTCATAAACGAAGAGATTCCGCAAAGAACTAAAATCAGCATACTTCACAGAATTAGCATGCTGAAGTAGCAACGGATTCATATTTGGCCCAGGATTAACAACACGAATCTATGAATGGAGATCATATTACTAACAAGCGCAGTGTGCACCCTCCGGCTGGATGGGAAGAGGCGAATAATTTATTTATTTATATATATACTTTATTGTACACACAAATGATAAAAATAGTTACAAAAGAAAGTACATACAAAGGGCGTGCTTATCCTCTTAGGAGATTTCTACCAGAAAACATGGGAGAACGATAATGAGTGAGCAATGAAATGGGCAGATATAGTGCGTACCTAAATACACTACTTTTATAATCATCATCATCATCATCATCTCAGCCCTTGGACGTCCACTGCTGGACATAGGCCTCCCCCATTGTCCGCCATTTAGACCTATCGGCAGCGACCTGCATCCAGATACCTTTTATAATAGATACGATTATTATATTAATACACACAAACATATACAGACTTATACTCGTATATATATATTGAAGATATCGATCGATGGACTGTCTCGTATCGGGGCGGGAAGAGAATTTTAGAGACGAGAAGCTTTAACCGTAAACCAATTTCCATATTTTTTACAGTTGTGAGACAATTCTTAATCACACTAAATATTTCTTTATTTTTAACAATTTACTTTCTTCATATTTTAATTTGGCCAATAGATATGTTTTTTTATATAGTAGAATATGCAATAGACTAACATTGTCTAATGTTAATTATTATATTGTAGATAGTATTGCTACTGAACGTATGGCTGCTCGCCCTCGGATCCCCTGTTGCTATGCTACAGCATGCCACCTCTTCACAAAGTATCGTGTTCCACCAGTCACAGGCGTCACCACCAGCCGCTGTTACTACTAGTAATGTCTTTCTATCTATATTATTAAATCTTACCTATGAAGACAATTTTATATGTGAAAAATACACCCCAAAAAACGTGTAAAAATATACGGTGTGATTTTTTCAGGGGCCTTGTACAAGAAATCCTATATCGTATAACATTTGCCGATTTTGTATTGTTTTGATACTAAGGTTAATCGTTGCTGATAAATAAGCCGTAGTTTGTGAGGGATCCGTTTCGATAACTGGCTTTAATTTCATTGATTTCATTCTCTAAGACCGTAGAATAAATAATCGGCACCATTACGAGTAAAGATTGAGGGGGGGAGTGCACGCTGCAATCCAATAGCCGCTGGTCGCGCTCGACTGGTCACGTTACCCCTCTCTCACAGAAGACTACCTTGAAATGTACTGCATTTTCCATTTCATCTTATTTCCATAATGTACGTATGTGTTTCGGTAGTGAGTGAGATGTGCCAGAGTCCATTCCCATCCTATCCCTTCCCATTTTCTCAACATTCCTTTCTCCAAATGCATTCCTATATCTCCAAAGGTAGGCAGCGCATCCGGGAGAGTGCCAACGTTTGTCATTTTGGACTGATGTAGGCATGTATCGCAGATGGCTATGAACGACAGTGTTCATTTACCATCAGGTGGACTGCATGCTCGTCTGCCGCCTTCGCACATAAAAAAAAGACCAACTATTAACTAGCCTTATATCGTCTCTACGGTAATGGTTACTACTTATGACTGGTTAATTCGGTCTGCTGAGATAATTAAATTGTTAATGAAAATAAAATGTGTGATGGACACAACGTGGAGTTTCATCCAACATTTTTTCATACACTATATAATACGAATAATTAAATATAGGCTGTTTAATTTAATTTAATTTTCTTTAAATCGTTTATTTTGACAACCAAAATGACATACCATCGTTTTCAATTTTCAGCTTCTTCGCCAGATGCTTCTTACAGTGGAGTTCAGGTACGTTATTAAGTGGCAATGGAAAAATTTAATTATATTGAATTAGCAATATAAAATAATTAATATTGAAATGGTTGATATATTTTCAGCCTAAATATGAGTACAAGTATGAAGTGTCGGATCACCAAACTGGCGATCGGAAAAGTCATTGGGAAAGTCGAGAAGGCGACAGAGTCAGGGGAGGATACAGTCTGTATGAACCTGATGGGGCATTGAGGACGGTCGAGTACTCCGCTGATTCCGTACACGGGTAAATATGTAGATACAGATATACTTAAAATAGATAATAAATAAAATACTAAGGTTGTTACCTTAGTATTATGAGATATGGAAAAGAAAATAATAGCAATTAAACAATTTTGAACGGTTTAAATCGCGTATATTTGACATTATTTATATCCCGACGTTTCGAACACTTTGCAGTGGACGTGGTCACGGGGTGACTAATTGATTTTATTTGTCACTTGAGTTATTAAAAAATTATTTGGACTACCGTCTGAAATTTTTTGAACCTGCCCGAGAACCTCTAGAGAGACCCGATTCATGCCAAGAATGTTACGCGAGGCTATTGAAATCAAGAAACACCCAAATTTCAATAGAGAAGATGGTTGGCAAGTACCACCGGCTTGGGATCCAGTCATTAAATTAATTAAATCCCAATGCCAACGCAATACTGCAAGACCTCTGGACACCGTGAGTGAATACTGCGTGCATAGGGAATGTTATGATTAATAAATCCAGACGGTAGTTCAAAAAGTTTCAGACGGTAGTCCAAATAATTTCTTAATAACTCAAGTGACAAATAAAATCAATTAGTCACCCCGTGACCACGTCCACTGCAAAGTGTTCGAAACGTCGGGATATAAATAATGTCAAATATACGCGATTTAAATCGTTCAAAATTGTTTAATTGCTATGTATAGTAATCGCGAAAACCTAAGAAAATATTAAGAAAATAATAGACGAAAATCTTAATCTTCTAGATGTAATAAATTATTGACCTAGAAGATTTATAGGTTGGTTATATGGGTCAATTTTTTAATTGGAAACCCAGCGGCATACGAGTAGACAGTTCATCTGGTGTTAAGTAGATACTGTCAACCATGGACATTCGCGATACATGCCAACATATCAGTCCAGAAAGACAAACGTTTGCACGCCTTCAGATACGCTGCCTAGATTTAGAAATAGATTTGTAGAAAGGGTTGAAAAACATGGAGGGATATGTTAGGATGAAATGGGGATGGGAATGGCTTACTATCTTCCCGTGACTATCAAATAGACCCATAACTAGACCGTTAATGTTGTTGCGAGACGTGAATAACCTAGTTAATGAGAGTGATTCACATTTTATCGATATTTGACAAATTTTATAAATCATGCTTGAGAACATTTTTGGGCAATCATTTAGCCTCTCTGGAGCAGGATTTTATTATAAGTGATATAATATTAATTTGATAAATTTTGACTAGGTTTAATGCTGTCGTAAGAAGAAACGAGGCTACAAGACATCACCAGCATCCTCGAACAGAGATTTACAACCTCGGCGTTTCAAGCAGTCCCAACGATCGTTACAATGCCGGCGTCCACTCGGGATATTAAGCGGATACAGGCGTCTTCACCATTGACCACGAAAAAGACCATTCCAGGTACTCAGGACCAACTGCAGTTGGGTTTAATGTAAACCATGTACTGGCATTGAGAGAGAAAGAGTCAGTTGAGCCTTTTTAATATTGTTATTGCTCTTGTGAATGTACTTTCAGATAGCTGAACTCATTATTTGATTAAAGTTATAAGTAACAATTAAACGAGATCATAAATATTCTTGCTTTTATTAGTTAACAATATCATAGTACGTACTACATTTACAATATTATTGTATTATCACTGTTACATTTTGTCGAGATCAAATTATAAGAATTGCCTATGTTTTTGTCGTTACTTTTTCTCTCAGTGCTCACTATGATCATCGTCGTCGTCACCATGAAGATGGTGGATCTTATGATGAACGTTAGCGTTGAATCTGAAAATGAGGTTAAAATTTTGCACTATTTGTATATTTTATCTATAGACTAAAAGAATTAAAGAAGCATGAAGAAATGATGTAAATTGAATACTGAATTAAAAATCTACGTATTTGAAATTGACAGCGATACATCGGGTAGCTTTGAAGTTGCAAATTAAAGCTAATTTGGCTTTTATATATAGAATCGGTTCTCGAGATAGAATCAATTTCACAAGATGTCTGTCTGGCAGTAATGTCATACGACATAGAGGACCCAGCCGATTTTTTAACCGTGAAAATTGATGCAGAGATAAATATATCAAGCGGAGGGTGGGTTCATCTGTCAGTCATGATGAAGGTACGTGCCAATGAATGGTATAACAGTCATTTCTATTTTTGTATAATTTATTAACATGACACAATTTTATTCATAGCGTTAGAGAAGGTTTTAGCATCAGCTTTAAATTAAGTTTCCAGAATTCTATGGTATTTGAAGTAGGTACCCAGATATGCGTCAGACCCACAATTTGCTCATGTTGTGCATAATCATTCAATGATTAATGGTAAACCAGCCTATCAACTTTTACATCAAATGATAAAATCGATGTTTGCTCTCATTTTTCTTAACAATCTTTTCCTAAAATTATAATCTATTTTTGTTCTCATTGTCCCAGTTAGGTAAATTTGAACTTACCCTTTTTTGTGATCGACGGAGTAATGAACGATGCGCACGTGTCCGTCAGGCTGAACGAGGGAGTATTTGCCCTTCACCACGTCTCCCCGGCGCTCTTCCCATTGTGATTTCTTGTCGCCCGTGTGCTTGTCCACTACTGAATACGAGTATTTGTACTCAGGCTGAAAGTCAAAACAGGCTATTTTAAAATATTTGACTACATATTCCTAGACTGCAAGTATAATTTGGTCTAGTAGAATTATTAATACGGTGTTGATTACGCAAGGAAACATTCCAAAGTATTAGGAGGACGGGGAGCCTGATCTAACGGGATAGTTTAAACACTGTGAAAGTACTTTGTGAAAGTTCCGTGGGTTCTGCGTTCTATGTTATACGTGTGTTCTTTGTGAAAGGTTGCGTGAACACCTTCGCTAGCATGAAGGATTTATCAAGGGAGTTGCTAGTGGCATAGGCAGAGGTATACCACTAGTGTTGTCGTCTGTCTTTCTATTACATAAATACATATGTACTGAATCATACAGAAATAACCTATCCACTTCT
This sequence comes from Sesia apiformis, assembly GCA_914767545.1. NCBI lineage: Eukaryota > Metazoa > Arthropoda > Insecta > Lepidoptera > Sesiidae > Sesia > Sesia apiformis. Next base: position 7,384,472 of record OU611954.1, on the reverse strand, counting down.
TCTTCTTCTTCTTCTTCTCAGCCCTTGGACGTCCGCTGCTGGACATAGGCCTCCCCCATTGTCCGCCATTTAGACCTATCGGCAGCGACCTGCATCCAGCGGGTGCCCGCAACCTTTATGAGGTCGTCTGTCCATCATGATGCGTTACCTATCCACTTACTCATTGCTAAAAACTTAATTACAATACTTACAATATGCTTCTTCTCTTCTTTGTGTTTATGTTCCCCTTCTGAGTCACCTTCACCGTGGTCGTTGTGGTGGTCCTCGTGATCCTGACCATGGCCTTCGTCGCTTTGCTCATGGCCATGGCTTTCGTCACTATGGCTTTCGTCGCCTTGCTCAAGGGCATGGCTTTCGTCACCATGGGCCTCGCCTTCGTGGCCGCCTATGTCGTGGCCGCCTATATCGTGGCCCTTGTCACCGTCACCAATGTCGTCGCCGTGACTCTCGTCAACGTGGTCGTGTTTGTGTTTCACGATGTGTTTCACCTCAATTTTGTACTCGTGTTCTTTTCCATGGGTCTTCTCGTGCCGAGTCTGGTATGAGGTCGCTACGTAGGCTTGGGCTCCTAGAGCCAGCAGGCATATAGTCGCAAACTTGAAACATGAACAAAATTTAATTTATAATCACATTAGCAATTATACACAATTTCACCCACTTGGAATCTGATTCGAAAATTGGTTTGACAGTGTGTCTAGATAGTATATCAAGATGACTTACTTGATTAAAATATATCCTATAACCTTCCAGAATAAATATTTCGCCCGTTTATCTTATCTAGATGTAATACGTGGGTGACCAGGTAAATTTTGAGATACAAAATAATTTGGGTTACAATACACATTTTTATTACAACTTCTCAAAATACTCTCTATTAGTCTCAATACAGTGATTCATTCGTCTAAAGTCTAAACCTAGATCTGAAGCACTGGCCATACCCTTCCCCATTGCTGTCCTCAACAGCTGCCATAAAAGCATTCCGAGCATCCTCAGGGCTATCGAAAAAAATGCCACGGAGTCCAAGCTACACTTTTGCAAAGAGAAAGAAGTCGCATGGAGATAATTGAGGGCTATAAAGAGGATGGCTCAATTCTTGCATTTCTGTGGTCTTCAAAACTCTTGGGTAAGTTTTGCTTTGTGAAATGATGCATTGTCAAGTCATGATGCAAGAAAAGCCCTCTAAAACCTGTTTTAGGGCATTTTTGATTTAACACATTGAATACAGTTGGTAAACACACTTCACTGTACCATTGGGCATTAACAGTTTTTTGAGCGTCTAAAGAAATTGTCGCTAAATGGTCACCCGCAGAGAATAATGTTGCCACCATTTATTTGCCCACATTGCGCCTTTGACGTATGCACGTTCGACCTTCCTGGGAGGCTCTTCGTCTGGAACAACCAAACCGCTGATTACCGCTTAGTGGGTCATACTGATAAATCCAACTCTCATCTCTAGTAATAATAGTAAATATATTTCGTCCCTCTCCATTTTCGAATTTTACAATCATTTCCCAGCATCAAATCACACGAGCTTGTTTTTGTTCAGCAGTCGGTGAATGAGGAACCCAACGCGAACAAAGTTTCTTGACTTGAAGGTGTTGATGTAAAATTTCATGAATGACCGGCGGTGAACCTCTATCTGTTTATGGGTAGTTTTTGGGTCTTCGTGCAACATTTTCTTTACCGCTTCGATGTTTTCATTCGTTACAGAAGTCGTAGGGCGGCCACTTCTCTCATCACGATAAACCCTGCCTGTTATTGCTATAATTAAGTAGTTATAGTCAATTGCTATAGCTATAGTCAAGTGACTATTTTCATTAAAAAACATCATATTAACCTTTCGGAGCAGTAATAAAAGTAACAAAATCGGCGTAGTGGGACACGAGATTAAGGTGAACAAATGGGCACACATGAAGACAGATATTTTTCTTTATATTCGTAGAGATTGAATTTTATAGATCAATCGATGCAGGGCTCTATAACGTTTTGCAGGGGCACACGCGTCCTCTAGTCCTCTAAATCTCGAGGTGGTTTGGAGCTATAATCTACCAGGGGCACGCGGGTCCAGTGCAGATTGGTAGACACACATGCTCCAGATTTGTTTTTAATTCTTCAGCACATGCGGGTTTCCTCACAATGTTTTTCGTCACGGGCGATCTAGTGATAATTTAAAAATCCGTACTTGAGTAAAAATTCAGAGCGGTACGAGCCAGGAATTTGAACTACCGACCTCGCAACTGAGATTTGAAAATAGATATCTACTCCTAGGAGTAGATTCCAGAATTTCACCGTTCTTTCAACCGAAATTAGCACTAAGATTTTCTGACAAATTATTGTTTACATACTTTAATCTATTTGATTAGACGCGATTCGCTTATAGTATTATAGCGTGCTTTTAAATTCACGATTAAAAATATTAATTATAAATTTGACTAAAATTTTAAAATATCTACGACCAGTCATTTATATAATTTAGTAAATTTTATTTATTGCATTGACTACGTGTACTTACTGATAGCCACATGTTGTACAGTAACACCGGTGCAACGTAACAAATTGTTCTCCACACTTCAACTGTGACAGTAATCGATGCGCAATATCCTTTATATTGGGAGCTACGTCCCAATTTGAGAACGATACGATTTTAATGGATATTAATTAAATCTTATTCCAATTGCGATTTACTCGTATATCGGATGTGCGTGTCTTGCTCAAATGGTGGTGAAGCATTCGATTTCCGAAGTTGTTACGCTACCTAATGACTAGTTACAATAACGGAATTGTTGAATCTACTTCATATTGAAGAGATAGGCAAAAGGATTGCAGTGAGGAAACTTAAAGACACTCTGTAATGAATTGACCAGTTCATTGTCTAGTTGTCACAAAATGGGCAATCACAGTAGAATTTACCTGTCACTGAAATTATATTATTATCATTTTATCACGAGGAGGTCCGCGTCCAGCAGTGGACGATAAAAGTGCTGGTCACGGTAAATATTACCTACCTATGTATTTGATAGGGAGCATCCATTAGCCACGTGCATCTGTACGACCTCCATTATTGCATTTTGAGAACTAGAAACTGTTAATTGAATAACTGTTATCAGAATAAATCCGCGAAACTAACGCCTTTTTTCAAGGTTATTATGGTTCAGCATACAGGAAGACTGATTGATTATTGTAATAATCACTTAATGACTGAAGCTCCTGACAATAGGTAGTAATTTGATTAATTCAGGAAAACCCTAGGAAAAAACATATTTATAAATTGATTAATATGAAACTTGTTAATTCCTGCTTAGGAATTAACAACCTAATACCTAACTAATATTTCTTGTAAGCCCATTTTGTAAATTTATTCTATTCGCCATAGGAACACTTTATTAATACTTATGAAAAGCGCATAAGAGTAAATAACACTGTGATGATGAAATGTGATACAACATACCGTACCCAACCAACTAAATAAAACATACCTTAACTCTATATGTACCTAAGAATACATTTTATGTAAGTAGAGAGTATAGAAAATAATAAGAATACACGTAGGATGGCTAGATTTGAATTAAAACATTTTATTGTTTTTAATTCCTCAATAAAATTCTCTACATATCTGAAGTTACTGATACTGAAGATACTGAATGGAAAAATGTTCGACGAATAAGGTCTCTAAGTTTCTAAGTGGCCAGACTAAGTAGTCTGACCATAAATACCGCTACAATAAAAAAAATGAATTTGGAATCTGTCATTCTCACGTGAAAATTAAATGTTTTTTCTCATTTTGGCGCCAATCATTGTTAAATATTGTACTAATATTAAAATGGAGTGGGGTTATAACGAAAACCGTTTTGCTGTAATTGCATTACACAAAGTAGGTATGGCGCCAAATGCAATTTTTAAAACTCTCCATCCGCTTGGTATTAGTTTTGTGAATGTTTGTGTACCGGGCTATTGGTGGGTACATTGAAGTGTCGTCTGTTTGTGACAAAAAAAGGTCTGGCCGTCCATACACTATTCATACTAAACAGACAATTAAAGCTGTGAAGGAGAGAATCCGAAGAAATCCCGTCCGGAAGCAAAAGATTTTATCCTGAGAAATGAATATAGCACCCAGAACCATGTCACGTATTTGAAAAGATGATTTAGGACTTGCTGCTTACATAAGACGTACTGGTGTCATTTCTTAGCTGATAATTTTTAAAAAATGGGGTTGACAAATCAAAATAACTTCACGGCGGTACGTAAAGGGAGCTTACAGACAAATCCTATTTACGGACGAGAAAATGTTCACCATTAAGCCACATTTTGACGAGCAAAATGATTGAGTTTATGCGCATAACTCTATTGGAAGCTACTTAATTGGTCAATAGGGTGCAACGTGGCCATTATTCGGCTTCAATGATGGTTTGGTGGGGTGTTAGCTATAAAGGAGTTACTGAAATATATTTTTGTGAAAGAGGTATTAAAACGTTAGCTCAAGTGTATTAAGATACGATTATTGAGAAGATCGTATAAAAGCACTTAACAACACCTGTAGAATGGTCCTTTCAGCAAGGCAGCACCAGGTCATATGGCTCATTCAACACATGACCATTTCGAATAAACGTTATATTTTTAAAATGCTTACCTATTTATTTCTAAAATAACACAAATTCTTCTAATGAAATGATAATGTAAAAATAAAAATATCAATATTTTCTTTGTAACAATGTTTATGGCTAGACTAGGTAAATGTATTTGCAATATAATCGGACAATATGTGCTCGATAAAGAAATAAAACCTTATATGTTGAAAATTCTTTGATTCAAATGTCAAATTCAATTTGAATACATTTAATATTATTTTACTCCATATTTCAGAATTCGGATTCAGCTAGTTATTCTGCTCGTTTTCTTTAAGTCTGGCTTCGCAATCTTATTAAAGTGGCAGGAAAAAATGTATGAGATTTGAGAGTTATTTAGATACCAGTTATTTAGATTTAGATATTGCAGTTGTTCATCTTTATAAACATCTTATTAGACTAAATAATAAGTATTTACTTGAACTACATTTTTTACACTACAAGGCTTGTAATGTAAATGTTAAACCGATAGATTTAACCGATAGAAACAGCTAATAATTAGTATGAGTTGTTTTATGGATTTTAAGGGTACGATGTACATATTCGAGAATTAATATTTTTCTTTTGTGACCATTTAGAATAAATCAGGCCACGTACCTTTTGATTTCGCCGATTGTTTCTGGATTTTTATCATTTTCCTTGACATCTTATTCGTAGCAATTAAACAATTTTTAACGGTTTAAATCGCGTATATTTGACATTATTTATATCCCGACGTTTCGAACACTTTGCAGTGGACATGGTCACGGGGTGGTGGACCACGTCCACTGCAAAGTGTTCGAAACGTCGGGATATAAATAATGTCAAATATACGCGATTTAAACCGTTAAAAGTTGTTTAATTGCTATGTATAGTAATCGCGAAAACCTAAGAAAATATTATCTTATTCGTATATTAATGAACATTATATTAATTGAACATATACCTATCTGATAAGGGTCTGATCGAATATCTTTTGTTTTCTCGTAGACGAAATTGACAATTTTGAATAAAAGTTATACGATTTACCTATCATCAATATACGAGTTAGATCATTGATTATTCATAAATTATGCAATATAAATTATTAGTTTTTGTTAAATCAAGCGTTGACGCCATTAGGTGGTCATAACACAGCCTAAAATCGTGCTAGAACCGTAAAAAAAATCAGCTATATTTTTTTATGGAAAGAAGGCGGCATACGAGCGTACAGTTCACCTAATGGTACTCGTAAGTGGATACTGTCGCACATGAATATCCGAGTAATATGCCAACATCAGTTCAGAATGACAAACGTTGGCACGCCCCAGATGTGCTGTCTACCTTTGGAGATACAGGAATGGATTCGGAGAAAGGGTTGGGAAAATGGGGAAGGATCGGATAGGATGGGATGGAATGGGCTCTGGCATATCTCACTCACTATTGAAACATATACGTATATTGTGAGAATAGGTTAAAGTGGGAAATGGAGTACATTTCACGATAGTCTTCTGTGAAAGAGGGGATTGCAGTAGGGATTGCAGCAGAGAGGATCCTTCTGTGTAGGATTGCAGCGTGCCTCCCCACTCCCACTCCCACTCCCGCATACCTCGATGCAGCCTCCAAGTGTTAAAGAAGAGGAGCTCTCTTTAGAATAGCTACTCATCAGAATAACTTAAATAGGTACCTAAATAAAATATACTTAAATGAAATACCTAAATAGAATTAACTACCTAATTGAAGGTTTATGGGGAGGCTTGATTGTCCAAACCACAGATAATTATGTTTGATGTTTATCCAGTGTCTATGACATAGCCGGTATAATTGAGGCCTTTTGGCGGCAACCCGAGAAGTAAAGTTGAGTTGTTCTTTTGATTATTGTAAAAATGTTGTATTGTGCGTTTTGTGGTTTAATAGTGATAGTTTATTAAACTTCAAAGTGTTTCTTGTGTTTGTGATAATCAAATAAAAGCATAGGACTGCGTTTTTCGTGTGCTTCCAAGGAGTCCCCTTCTGTCCTCAGTAAACCTACTATCGCTTTACTGAGCTACTCTTGCTTGACTCTTTCTATAGGACTGGACATTGACAGGAGGATATTTGAAATTGTTCATTACAAAGAAAACTTGATACTGGCAGAATGTGCTAATTGCACCATTGCTATATATGAAAAGAAAAAAAATAGCCCGTATAATTTTATTTATTTATATTACCTGTAGGTTGTACTATGAATTGTATTTGTCTGAAGTATTTATTATTTAAGATATTTTTCTATTTAAGGTACGTATTTTATAATGAGTTCTGAAAAATGGGAATAACACATTTATTTCAAATTATTGTGTAATGAAATTAAAACTATAGAAATACCAAACAACCTTTTATTATTTTTCTGAGCACATTCCACTAAAAGATTCCTTTAATGAAGAAAAAGATGCACAAACTTTTATTTGATGATTCTTTTATTATGAATAACCAATTTATTTAACTCATTTGTGAGAGATAATTGTGTTAGAACCTATTTATGTGATCACATATTTTTACCTATTTTATACACTTGTCTGAAATTATTTGTTACATATATTTGAAAATCTTAAAATTAAATTAAAATACATACTGCCTATAGAAATTTCTCTGGACATGTTTGGAATGGTTTTAAATATGATTTATTGATGAGACAACCCCTCATTTCTTTCAATCCTATATTCGCGGTGATCCTTCTCAAGTTTCTCGAGGTAGTCAAGTAGTGCGTCATAGTTAGGAAACTGGTTACGGTTAGGACTGCGGACGTTCCTGGGCAGAATGACGACCTGGCCAGCAGGAGTCCTCGTATAGTCCCTGCCGCCGGTCCTCAGGTAACGGTAGTCGAGGGTCCAAGTCGGCTCCATGTATGTAGGACTGTACACTTGTTGTACAATTCTAGAAATATGCAAAACACCTAAATTAAAAAGAGTATCTGGATTAAAGAGGTTGTTACGAAAAGGAAAATCTTATGAGAGTTTTTAAAAAGAGCTTTCACAATTATTATTTCAGAATTCAAATTTAGCTATGAAATCTTTGAAAGTCACACTTGCAGAATCAAGGAAAATTCATGTTTATGACAATAAGTTTAAGTAATAATTACCTTCTTTGTTTATCGAGATTTGGTCCATAATCACCGCTTAACTGCAGAAAAAAAAACATTGCTTCATTTTACAAATCAATTACAAGTATTTCACAAGAAAAAAGATGTTAGAAAAATGTAGACGGCTTTTACATATTTCTGTTTCTATTTACGTATGAAAGTATTTATGTCAATTATTAATAGTTAATGGTTTAATTGCTTCTTACCCTATCGTTTACGCCCAATGACGTTGCTAAAGGTAGTCTGTCTGGATCGAGGTCGGCAAGTGGGATGCTTGGTTCAGTCGCAAGTTGTTCAGGCTTGATTCTGGGTTCGGGCACATCTGCCAACCCCACAGCCAAAATAGCTGACAAACACAGCAACTGCAAGTAGAAATAAATAAAAGTAAAATTAATATTCATGAATGAAAAACACATTATAAATGTTTTGAAATTTTGAAGAAATATTGATACTGGTAGTTACGGAAGTCAAGAATTTGGATACTTTGCAACAGAATAATAAATAAAATAATATATAAAAAGCTTTCAATTCAGGTACTAATGGACCCATAATAATGGTAACAATATGTAGCATAATAATTAAATAATTATTATTAAATATTAATTGGGTAGGTAATTTAAATCTATAACGATTGGCATTTTAAATCATGACGAGTTGGCAGCTAAAACGAAAGTTATACTCACAAAAACAGGCGATTTGAGTTTAATGTAACTTAAATAATACTTAACTTGAATATTGTATAATTTATTTAGAAAATATTTATATTACATATATTTAAAAAAGAAAAAGATTTACTTACTTGAAGCATGTCAACTGGTGATTCGCCTTATTGGGGACTAACAGAAGTAGTCAATTGATATCGTGTGTTTACCACTGTGTTATTGACCGGTCTTATACCCAAACTGATTAATATACAAATTAACGTAATTGAACATATGCAGTTTCTTTCAGCCTTGTGCTATTCCTTAGCCACACCTGTACTGTTACGTGGCTCAACTACTGATGTTCCACGTATAATCTATAATTGTACTAGTATTCCGTACAGATTTAATTGTAGATATCTAGAAAAGTATCTCGAACTGTGAAAACAATCAATCGGTGAGTCAATACTTAAAATTAAACAAGTTGAACTTCAACTCAAAGTTCAACTCCTAATGCTTTACAAAGCTCAGGTGAGGCCCCATATGGAGTATTACTCACATCTCTGGGCCGGCGCACCGAAATACCAATTAGACCCATTTGACTCCATCCAACGACGTGCTGTTCGTATTGTCAACGATCCCACTCTCACGGGCAGTTTAGAACCCCTCAGCGTTCGGAGAGACGTTGCATCTCTCTGTGTGTTCTACCGCCTGTACAATGGGGAATGCTCTGAAGAATTGTTCAATATAATTCCCACCTCGGGTTTCTACAACCGCACCTCCCGTCACAGAAGTGCGGTCCATTCGCATTTCCTAGATACGGAGGTGTCGCGTACTGTTCGGTCCAAAAATTATTTTATATCGCGAACTCGTAGGCTGTAGAACGAACTGCCTCAAGAGGTCTTCCCATTAAGCTACGACATGGGGTTCTTCAAGAAAGCTGTGAATAGGATTTTGCAAGGTCGGCGGCGCGCCTAATACCCCCTGGTGTTGCAAGTGTCCATAGGCGGCGGTAACCCTTATCATCACGTGGGACCGCTTGCTCGTCCGCCCTCTTCTCTATAAAAGAAAAAGTTAAGCTAACGGAGAAGCATTTCTGATTGCTGGTTAGCTTTGACCTTTTTTTATAGAAAAGAAGTGGCAGACAGCTCACCTGGTTGTGGATACTATCGTCCATAGTCAAACATTAGCATACCCCCGGATAGGCTGCCTATCTTTGGGGATTTAGAATGGATTTGGATAAAGGATCGGGAATATGGGGAGGGATAGGATAGAGTGGGATTAGAATGGGCTCTGGCATATCTCACTCACTACCGAAACACGTACGTACTCGTACTTTAGAGGAATAGGATAAAGTGGGAAATGTAGTGCATTTTATTGTATCTTATATGAGAAAAGTAGAAAAGTATCCCTAGAAACTCACAACTACAATAGCTATAGAGATAATAGCTATATATACATGTACATATTATTAATTTAGTTATTTGATATATAGTAGAGTGCTATTAGACATAAAACATGATAAACCTCGAAACCCAGTTATACTCAACGGATTTATATATTTTTTGTTGTTGAATTTCTAAGGTAAATTACTTAAAAGTTTATTTATATTTTAAAAATACTGCTAATATTTTTTTTTTACTCAGGTTGTTCTGGTTTTGTCGTGTGTTCATACACTACTTTCTTTTTCAAAGTACCGTCTTTGTCAAATAATACATTTGCCCATAAGCTCAAACCAGTCACTAATCCAACCTATCCATTTTTCATTGAGTTCTTCTTCAAACTCTCTTATCAACTGTGAAAAATTTGTGACTCTTCATGCACATATTCACATAAGGAAACAAACCGAAGTCACAGGACGCGAGATCGGGACTGTGGAGAGGATGTTTTAAAAAGTTGATTCCGATCGCCATCAAATAGTTCGTGGTAGCGGCAACTTTTTGAGACAGCGCATTATTGTGGTGCAGGATCCAGGAAATGAGTTTCGAGTTTGGCCGTGTATTTTGTTACTCTTTAAACAACTGAGGCAGACATGTTCCAGTACATCATAAGCTTGTGACTATCTTCTGCCCAGAAAGCATAATAGATTTTGCTAGTCCTTGTTTATTAAAAAATCCTTCTTTTACCGATGGACTTTGATTTTCGAACTGTCGTCGGTGTATCCTCATCTTTAAAAATCCACATCTTGCTATGTGACTTAGTTGGCACAACGTAACAGTGTATCCAGGTTTAGTCACCAGTTATAATCCTCGGTCACTAGTCTTGGTGGTGGTTATAATTATCAATCATAAAAAATATCTCAAGGAACTTGTCAGCTTTGCACGAAAAGCTTACAACGTATCTTGGACATGATTTCAGATCAGGTATATCAAAATACATGTGTTCCGCGCAATAAATAATATTCATATCTACATATATGTATTAGCAATAGATATCTATATAGCAATAAATTTATTGCGTACAATTTATTTAGTAAGATTTTGACATCATATTTATGTAGCTTTTTTACTTTGGTATTGGTATTTTGGTACTTTGATAATCTTTTTTTTTTGCTTGGGTATGGGGATGTCAATAGCATTATAAAATATGTCTGCCAGAAACATACTTATGCTGCTTAGTCCATTACAAAATGTAGTAACTGTCTACTTTGATTAGTATCTTATTAATAATAAATTTTTAGTCCTTATTTTTAAATCAATAATTATTATAGTATTATAATTAGCCTTGCTGCTTACAAGCTGCATAGTATTGTACGTGTACCTATATAGACGATAATTGTCATTTGTGATTAGGTGTTCGACGGCAACTTTATTATAAAAATATAAACTAAAGTCAATTTTATATTCAAAGTTATCCTTTCAAAGGTATAAGTCGAACTCGTATAAAATTTAACTTTGATATAAAATGTCCTTACTAAATACTACCTTCTGAATATTTATCGATGGTATTATCGATGCATTATTCACATTGAACTTTAGAGTGTAAGGAGAGTTTATAGATTGTAATTAAATCCTTTTGGTAACTGAGTGGACTTATCAACCCGCTCGGCCAGGGTGGCGTTTTAATATCATACATCCCTCATGCATAAGACATTGTGCACGATGAGACCCATGTCCAACAGAGGATATTGAAAGGGCTGGTTGTATTGCATTGGTAACTGGTTAAAGGGTTGGTTGCATTTATTGCTGAGTGGAGATGAGTGAATGTTGTTCTTATTCGTATACTACGAATGAGGAATACGGAAATAAAGGTTCGTAAGACTGTGGGTTTCATAATTCCGAATGTAATAGAATTTTACAAGATAAACTATGAAATATGAAGCTGATAATTATTCGTCATCAACTATGAATGTGATGATTCATCAATATTTAATTAAGCAAACATGACACACAAGTATAATAAAGTAATTGAGGTGAATAGGAAAAGATCAAACAAAAACTCAGCAATATTGGTAAGAATACGGTGTATTTAGAAACAATTATTTTGACCGATATATGTGTTACTTATTGTAATAAAACTAAATAGTTAATACTTCAGTATTCTGTTGTTGGTCGTGAAACTTCAGGATTTTGCGTTAATTCTTCTTTTTCTGTTGCCTCTGACTTGCCGAAATATCGGCTTAAGGCGTTGGATATTTTTCATAGCCTCTGACGCTAAACCCATTTCATATTCTTCGTGATTATCATAATGTTGTTCATTTTCAATGGGATGTGGATGTTGTTCCAGATTATACCTGTTTGTATTAACAGATTTTAGGGGTATGTTGTGTATAGGTAAATTCATTTTTGCGCCTTTTTGACTTGATGGTATTCTGTGGATTATTGGATTGACATAACGTTCATATATTATAGGATGACGATTGATTTTAACCGGTTCTCTTTCTGGAAGGTTTTCAGTCGCAGTCTCTCTGTAATTCTGTCGTATTTTATCAACCGATGGAAAAGTATCGCGGCTCTTTTCGTGTTTAACAAGAATATATTTGTGCAATATTGGAGAGCGATTACCATTTTCTTTATTGTGCTCCAATTCTCGACTCGAACCTGAGAGTCCTGGATTTATTTTATTATTTAATGGTCGAATATCATACGTCTTTGATTTTATTTTACATTGTATACTCGTATGATTAATTAATCTTTGCAAAAGTGAATTCCGTCTTTTTTCTTGTACTATTGGTGGTATTATTGTTACTCTAATTTGATCTTTGCGATTTACTTGTCTTTTGTCATTCATTCTATGAATCAGTGGTAGGTGATAGCGTTCGTTATGAATCGGCATTTGGCGGTAGTGTGGTCTGCTAAGTAAATTGCGACGGCTGCCATACATTCCCTGATTGAAAGGCTGATATGGATTATTTTCGTATCTCGGTGATATTTTTTGAAGATCTACTTTTCGCTCTATTTGTGCATGAGCTTCGTCTAATTCTTGTGCTGTTGGATGATGGTTGCGTACATTTTGCATGTTATTTGGTAGTATTTGTTGAACTTGTATTTCGGGTTTAGATCCTTCATTGTTTAGTTTCTGCATTAATGATAGTTGACTGGGACTGTCTTCATCCTGTATCCGTATTTCAATGTTGTCTTCCCTATCTTCTGATTCGAGACTTCTGGGATCTATTTCATCTATTCCTGGTTGATCATTTTCTTCAATTTCATTTCTCATGTCATTGTGATTTTTATGTGGTTTATATGGATAATAATATTTTATTTCGCCTTTCTTTGAGTTATGGACGACTGCCAAAAAACTGTAAATCAGTAAAAAAATATTAAATTAAACATATTAAATATTGCAATGTACATGTTATAAGCATTATAATAAGATATATAGTATAATATATATTGTTATGTTGCATTGTACCGCCGGCGCCGGTAAATAATTGCCGGTCCAACTGACCGTAAATAATTTACAATCAATTTAACCGTCTTACTGCCACCTGTTTTATGAAAGATATAAAATATACTAACAATATTATCCAATCCTGAATGCGTACTGTTCAGTCCAAAAATCATTTTATACCGCGAACCCGTAGGTTGTGAAACGAACTGCCTCAAGAGCAGTGGCGAATTAACATATAAACATTATAAGCACGTGCTTAGGGCCTCCGTTCTCCAGGGGCCGTTGATTTTGATGAACTTTGTTTTATTTTTTAATTTCTACCTTCCAAATCCAAGCAACAGAGGGCCTACACGGCCTCTATGCTTAGGGCCTCCGAAACTTTTAATCCGCCACTGCTCAAGAGGTCTTTCCATTAAGCTACAGTATGGGGTTCTTCAAGAAAGCTGTGAATAGGATTTTGCAAGGTCGGCGGCGCACCAACATGCCCCCTGGTGTTGCAGGTGTCCATGGATGGCGGTAACATTTACCATCACGTGGGACAGCTTGGTCGTCCGGCCACTTCTCTATAAAAAAAAAACATATTTCCCTTTTTTGAAATGAACTGCCTGTATAAAGTTAATTTCATTTATATAGTCCAAGTTGCGTACCCGGACTTGTCGTCGACATAGTACGTAACAGTGCGCTTGTTCCCAGTGGGCTCTATGAGCCAGTAGACACCTTTTACCACATCTCCATGCCGGCTTTCGGTCTGACCTTTGAAGTCATGAGTATGTGGGTCTGACACTTTATATGAAAACTTGTACGATGGAAACGATGGGGCCTGGAAAATTAAAATTACCTTTGTTTAAAAGTTGATATTCCCTTTCGATAAATACGCCAAAGTTAGTATTATTCGTATTTCGTTTCGTGTATGTTGTAGGTAGAGCGTTGATAGGAGAGTATTTATTTGCGACTCATATTTGTGAAGACGTGAGTTCAAGTTCTCGACCGTAAGTACAGATTTTTTAAATTATCGTTAGTTCGGCGAAAAACATTGTGAGGAAACCCGTTGACAACATCCGTATCGTGGATTGTGTCCCGAATATGATGTAATAATTCTTGATTTCTAGGTTAATGAAAAATAGTTATCGACGACCTTTGTAGAGTACCTTGGTGGAGGCTACACATGTGGGTAATTTCTTTTACTCACGTAAAGTTCACGGTGTTCAGGTTCGTTCTCCCCAATGTGTGATAGTTTTCCATGGCGTTCAAATTTTACCATCTGCTCCGATACGGCATATTCACAGGCTACTATCCATGCTATATTTAATAACGCGATCACCTGGACATTTAAATTTAGTATTAGCTTTAATTCCCTATATCTAAATGCATCTTCAGAGTGATTGAATAATTTTATTTTATTTAAATAATAATAATAATTCAAATCAGAAATAACGCTTAATAGTGGGGATATTGGTGCGTGGTTGTTGCAAGTGTGTAATGCTTGCTATTTTTTTTTTAATGGACATAGGCGGCAGATGAGCATACAGTCCATCTGATGGTAAGTGGATACTATAGCCCATTGACATCCGTGATACATGCCAACATTAGTCCAAAATGATAAAGGTTGGCACGCTCCCGGCTGTGCTGCCTACCTTTGGAGATATAGGAATGAATTTGGAGAAAAGGTTGGAGGTTTGGAGAAAACCATTTACATTACAATTCAAGAAAATTAAAAATTAGTTAGATTAAACATAGATATCTATTACTTAATCACTGATATCAATTACTTAAAAATATATAGGTATAAGTATATCACCTTTAAATTCATCACGTATTTTTTTTAAATTCTTTAACGTATTGGGATTAATTGTGGCCTCGCTTAATATTTATAGCTCAATGCAGTACCTACTCATGTTTAATTGTTGCAATTAATACGTTTACAACGGTAATAAGTTCAGTTTCACTAATATAATGATTGTTAAGGCGTGTATCTTCTCATGAAACAATCATTTAATACCTACTGCTGTATGTAGGCCAATTCTAGAATTGCATAAGCTAAGCTGAAAAATCGCTTTAATTATCTATGATATTTTATAGATCAGTTATATACTACATTTAATTTTATTTACATATGTGGGTACTTATAATATTTTTGTGATTTAATTTCCGCTTAGTAGGTACATGAGAACTTTTAATAAATTTCATAGTTATTGTATAAAATTAAGTTAAGACTTAGTTTTGTTGTAGGATTCTATGTTTTATAAATAGAAGATGATTTTCATTCTGAAAGGAATTACTAGTACCTATTAAGCGAGTGATTAGAACGCCGAGTTGAGTGGGTATAACATTTTTTTAAACGCCTACAAGAATTACAATCGCAATAATATGTATGTAAGCAAAAATTGGTACACATATTTGTTTAGATAATAATGTTAGCATGGCACAAGTTAGGGTAATAGAAAGTAATGCTCGAGCAACGATTTTAAACGCAAGTTCTCAGATAAATCTACGGAGTACTTATTGGATATATCAAATTAAAGTAATTATTTGAAGTTCCTAAGGAACTCAAAACCAAACACAAAGCACAAGTTGCCAACTACAATTTTATAAATACAAATTATGTAGTATGTATAGGTATACTTAGGTATAATGGGTTTTTTATGTAGACATTATTATTTGAAATACATTATAGGTACTTAATATAATAATGTATCGACAACTTAAGAAACTGTTTCTTGAGGATCTATTTAACTTAATATGGTAGGGGGAGAGTGCATGCTGTATTCCCACAGCCGCTGGGCGCACTCAACAGGCCACGTTACCCCTCTCTCGCAGAAGACTACCTTGAAATATACTGCATTTCCTACTTTATCGTATTTCCCCAATGTACGTACGTGTTTCGGAAGTGCGTGAGATCGGAAGTGATGAGTAGAGTTTCTGGAGATGAGATGCCAGGGCCCATTCCCATCCCATCCTATCCCTCCCCATTTTCCCAATCCATTCCTTAATCTGCAAAGGTAAGGCATCGCATCCGGGGGCGTGCCAACGTTTGTCATTCTGGACTGATGTTGGCATGTATCACACATGTCTATGGACGACAGTATCCACTTACCATCAGGTGGACTGTATGCTCGTCTGACGGTTTTTTCTATAAAAAAAGTTTTTTCTATAGAAAAATAGAACTACAAAGTTCTACACTTTGTAGTTCTATTTTTCTCTGTAATATCTTTTTTTTATATACCTACCATGTTATTAAAAAATAAAGATAAACCATACTAAGGTTTAGCATTTATAAATAGACGTTGAAGACACTAAGTCTCTCTCAAGACGATAAGCCTACAGTTAAATACCCGAGAATAGATATTCTCGACTTTAATATCTGTGGTCCTGAGTTCTTATCCTAAATCCGTAACACAAAGTGTTTACTTAAGAACGAATTTTTTAAATTTTACTCGACAGTGAAGGAAAACATCGTGATGAAATCCGCATGCACGAGAATTTTAAAAAATCTGTTACCACCAATCCGCATTGGGCCCCTCGTGGATTATAGCCCGAAACCATTTAGTAGTTTATTATTTATTTACTAGGAGAGGCCTGTACCCTGCCGTGAGATTTACTGATTGAAACCTCCCTCACGGTATATTATCGTTGTCTCTTCTTAATTGGCCATTAAGTAGTAAGTTATTAAGGTAAATTAATTAAAACAAAAGTGGTAATAATAGCGCTAATATTTAATATTAATTTATATTTTTCATTCAGTACAATGTGTGTGCAGAAGTCAGTCTTAAAGAAGCAATGGTCGCTCCACGGTTGCATCGTCCATGTGTGTGTCTTCAGTTCAATGCAGATGGTGGGCCAAATGAACATGATGATGAGGCGACGAGTGGTGGACGATAGCATTAAAACTAAAAAAAAAAAGATTTTTTTGTTCGCATCCCATGACATCATAACGAAGACTAATCGATATATTTATTATACTTAATACGCATTGTCAGAGCGTTTTAGCACTATCGCTTTCTTATTCTTCCATTAAAACGGTATGTTTCAGAATTAAGAAAAAGGACATGACGTATATGTATTACGTGTACGTGTAATTTTTTGCATGTATTAATATTTGTATTTTTTATAATATGTACTCATACTATGCAAAAATGTATGGTTTAGAAGATTTTTGACAGTTTGTATTCAGTATCAAAAATGTTAATTGATAACAAAACTATTATAACGACCCCGGCAGTTTGAGTTCGGTAATTAGTTTTCTTGTTCAATAACATGAGGTACAATTCCAAGCAAAATACTTTAGGAAGACTTTTGGTATAGGTATTCCATTTTCTCTGAAACTCTGATATAATTTGTCTAATCGTTAAGTGCGTGTGGTGGCGTTCCCTAGGAGAGCTCTACACGTGTATAATGTGCCTAAAATATAATGAAAGTAACTCACCCGGTGTGGTCATCGGCCTTGTAATCAACCTTCCTGTAGCGACCGTCGGGCTCAACCAACTCGTAACCCCCCTTCACCACGTCTCCATGTCGATGCTCGTGTTGGGCTTTCACGTCGCCGGTGTGGTGGTCGTGGACCGAGTAGGCGAATTTGTATTCAGGGAACGCCTAGAATTAAATGAAACCGAGATATTCTTTTAAAATAGGAAGAAGTTAATTGACTTTTGGATTGTACGTCTTAACCATCGATTTGAGAATATGTACCTACTAGGTATGTTATACAAGCACTATAGGGCAGGCGCGTAAGAGTCTAAAAGTGTTCTATGTTCAGTAGCTCTAGAATTCTTTAATTCATATTTATTTTGAAAATGAAACATTCTGAAAATAAATTCTGAAATGATGAAAATGAATGAATGATGAATGATGAAATTCTGAAAATGATTGAAAATGTAAATATTATGAAGTATTTAACTTTAAAATTTGAATTTGTAATGAACCCCTTCATCTTCCTCATCTGTTTCAAAGATGTTGTCAACCAGGTTTCATTGATAAAAACGTATGATGTGTCATCTAGTCTATTCCCATATCGACGGTCTTACCCATTACACAAATTAGTATGTCATACGAACGTGTAGACTGTGTAGGAAAATAGCATACAGTTGTTTTTTTATACAGGGTTAAATAAAAAATAGCTGCACCATCTTAACATTGCATTAACATTTTTTTTTCTACGACTTATTAATTTATAAATAAATTATTTATATTTTATATTATTATTTATAAATAAAAATAAAAGCATTTTCAATTCAATTCAGCTCAATCAGCCCTTTATGTATCCACTGCTGGACACTGGCTTCCTCATGCACATTGTCTTATGCATGAGGGATGTATGGCCTCAAAACATCACGGTTGGCGAGTCCACTCTTTTGAGGCGGTGTAGTTGCTCAGCGCTTGTGGTAGCGGCTCAGCTATCCCTTAGTCGCCTTCTACAACACCCGCGGGAAGAGATGGGTTGGTGTTATTCTATAGCCGGCCAACACCACACTGGATTTTTAGGTATCATTTTCACGTTACTTACATAAAAATGTATGTAATCTACTCTGTGAAGCGAAAAAATATGGAACGTTGTCAAACTGATGAGAAAGAGAAATTGCAAGCAGACGGTGTATTAGACAAAGACAAAAAATACAAAAAAAAGCGGAACGAAAAAGAAATTGAACATAAAATATTGTTGAAAATATCAAATTCAGAAAAAAGTCATAGAACAAAAGTTGTTAGTTTTAATGATAGACATTTAGTTTTACAGGGCTCAGGTATTTTTTATTTAAATATATACAATGTTCTCTGTGACCGCATGCTCAGAATAACGAATAGTACAAGTACAGGTGACGCAAAAATTAAGAACGCTCCATAAAACCTACAAAACATATCTACAAAATAAAATTTCGTTCGGCGCGAGCCAAATCCCAAGATGACACTCCGTGCGTGAATTGCAATGGTTGTCATCCATAATTATAATATGATTAATTATAGTAGTTTTATTCGTTTTAAAATACGATTTTACATTTAATCTGTTTTTTCATACGGAATTAGGCGGACGAGCGAGCGGTCCCACGTGATGGTAAGTGTTATCGCCGCCCATGAATATCTGCAACACCAGGGAGTATGCGGGTGCGCCGCCGAACTTGCAAAATCCTATTCACAGCTTTCTTGAAGAACCCTATATCGTATCGTATCGTATCGTCGACAATTCGAACAGTACGTCGTTGGATGGAGACAAACGGGTCCAATTGATATTTTGATACGCCGGCCCAGAGATATGAGCAGTATATGGGGCTTAACTTTGTAGAGCGTTAGCAGTTGCCCAGAGGTGAAGTACCGCTTCGCTCTGTTCAGCACACCGAGCTTTTTGGAGGCCATTTTGGCTTTATTTTCTAGATGACCCCTAAATTCGACTTTGCTGGAAAGGTCTACACCAAGGATCCCGATACTCTCCGAGATCTTAAGAGGTATGCTCTCAAAGCGAGGTGCTACTAGGTGATAAAATTTATTATACCTACTTACACAATATGATGATAGTTTCAAACGCTTTTATTTGCGCGTACATTACAAACAGCTTGCGACAAACGACTGAAATAAACCTCTGCGCAGGGGCCCATCGGTGTAGGCATATTTTCGTACCTATAGTACGGAGTGAGTCAGTACTAAGGGGTTCGATGGGATAATCTAACGAAATCAATTAAAATAGGTCAATTAAAACATTAATTACAATCTCAATTAGTACTGATAGGAAATATACGTAACATCTTTACAAGGAATATGTTTCAATAGGCTAGCGGGTTTACCGAGATAAGAAGTTATTACTAGTATTAAAATTAGAATTTGCGCCAGTTATGAAAACCAGTCCAAACTGCCGGGAAGTTGACAGAGTAATGTAATTGCGTACTATTCGCTTAATTTATGCAACGTTTTATGTAATTACCCAGTAGGGAAATTTGTGCAACACCTCGTTGTATTGGTAAACAAATTCTAAGGATTTTTATTCTCTATTTTAAAATACTAGTTTTTGGCCTCAAAGGGAGGGTCTTTGGCGAGGTCAATTGTGGCTTCGGGGAGGCACTAATATTCAGGCTGTTGGTATGGTAGCCAAGCTATCAATAAATTCTTTTTTACCAGGATTCTATTGACAATTGCAGAATAGAACAATATTCTGCAATATAACACAATAGTTGACAAAATTTTATTTTAAGTACACATGAAAACTATCGAATGTTGTTCAATGTGAAAAGTCCAGAATTTTGTATGGTACGTATTCAACAATTTTATTACCGTAATTATCTGTGGTGAACCATTGTGAAATCCGTAGTGCAGTAGCGATGCCATGGGCCACCCTGTGGTAAGACAGGAATATCGCTTGGTACGTACACGATACGTACGAAATTGGTACATAAACAAAGGTACGTATTGTGGACATTACGTGCTCACTAACTCAAACAGATACTGCCTAAAATGTCAAGGAAATAACTAAACTAAAATGAAATAAGGTTTAAATTACTTACGTATAGGTCGTGGTGCGGTACGTGATGAATCGGGACGTAGTGAGGGCCATGGTGCAGCAACGGCAAAGGGTGGATAGGCACCACGTGGTGGGGCCCTACGTGCTTGTGCAGCTCCTGGTGGGACACCGCCGGGTGGTGATGGTGGTGGTGAAAGAGTGGAAATATCGCGTGGCATGCTGACACCAACGCGCAGACTGTAACTACCTGATCGGTCATGACAATTAATAGAACTTTTTATATGACTGTAATAACACAATAGCTGTAAATTTGTAGCTTATCTGTTTTAATTACTTATGAATTTATAACATGCCATTTAAATACTTATTCGTTTATAGAAAACGAAGAACAAAACTGTGATCAATCAGTCGTTCTGAGAATTTGTCTGTTATATTGAAATATTAACATAATGTTTGATAAACATTGTTTGATGTTATATTCTATATCTACTTGTACAGCAAACATTTCTGGGAAAACATTGATCATCAAATATTTCATACATACTAATTTTAAATGAAATAAAAATATATTAGGCCAGCTAAAATATTCTTAAAAAATCCTACAATTACGAATACCTACGTACTTATAGCCTGGATCAGTTAAGGATTGACAAAGATTTGTCAGTCCAGTATAAATAACATCAATGATTGACTAAAAAGTGGATTTCAAAACTGCACAACATTACAATAGATGGAGAAAGCTTTATGAGAATAACAAATATGGGTGCAACGTTGAATTCCGATAACGGTTATCTTGACGTACTGATCAAACAATCACAGCAATGAATTTTATTGTCAATATTAAAATGCAAAATATTTTTCATAAATATAATAACTTTGTATAAATATAACATTTAACAAATTTTAATGCACTAATTCTGTAAACCACTAACTTAATTTAATTACTTACTTTAAATAGCATTGTTAGGATTCAATTAAACCAAATGTTTTCTTTATAGTAAGCTGAGACAATGCTGCCACGGCCCTGCTTCATTAGCTTATATATGAACTATAATTGTGGGAATTATTAGAGCAAAAATCTATTAATCAATTTCTCAGAGTTTGCTAACAGCCTTATCGTAACATGTGAGTACGTTGGACCGAACTTTAACATAAACATACAATTTGTTTAACAAGTGTAAACTATTATCGACCTAATCATCATTTTAGATGGTCTAGATTAATCTGTAACAAATTTGTAGATGGAAAATTGTTCTTTTTTGAAATAAATTGCTTCAAAATGCTATTAACGTAATTTACAGCAACAGATAAAGCTACAATTATTATTAATTCCTGAGCTGAAACGGTTCGATAAGCGATGTTGTCGATAGTACATTTCATAAATCCTGTTTGGTCAACCATATCACATTCCTTCGAGGTACATATTATCACACCTTCAATATAATTCGAAGCTTAATTGGAAAATTATAAATTTTCAGTACTGGAAAAAACTAAAAGGTTGGATAACATTTTATTATTTTTCGTACGAATTTTTATATATTATATCATTAAAATAATAAAATCCTAATCATTATTACAATCATTATTTAGTGATATTTTTATACTTATTTCTATTACACACTTCTTTAAAAAAAAATGTAGTCGGAAAAGTTCGCGGCCCTTTTGAACGTGTGACTTTAGCATGCTATATTTCTGGCAACACTGATCACTGGCGGTAAATTGAAATTACAAGTTAAAAGTTTTATATTTTCATATTTTTTACCAATTTTAAATGGAAGTAAGTTAAAAAGGAGAAAATTGGATATGTTTTACAATTTTTTTCGACAAGGGTATGACTAGTTCTGGTGCTCGAAACGAGATTTGTGGTGTTCAGCGAGAAGATGCTTTATCTAAAACTATTGAAAAAATGGTTCCTCGCTGTGGTCGTTCTATTAAGGTAAATATTGATGTTATCATTGAGAAAATTGAAGCAGATCAACACATAAGCAGTCATCAAATTGCGGAAAAGCTTAGAATTTACCACTCAACAGTTTTGGATCACCTGCATAAACTAAATTTTGTAAAAAAGCTAGATGTTTAGGTGCCGCATGATTTAAATGATAGAATCTTGGTGAAAAGAATTGCCATATACGTGATGTTGTCAAAACGAAATGAAATTGATTCATTTGTGAAGAGATTGGTAACAAGCGATGAGAAGTGGATCACCTAGAATAACAATGTTCGAAAACGATGTTGGTCTAAGCGAGGTGACTCATCACAAATAGTCCAAAAGCCAGGCCTCACTCCTAACAAAGTCATGTTACCATACGGTGGGACTGGAAAGGCATTTTGTTTTACGAGCTTTTGCCGCATGGCCAAACGATTAATTCTGATGTATACTGTCAGCAATTAGTAAAATTGAAACAAGCAATTGAAGAAAAACGTCCAGAATTAATAAATAGTCGCAACCATGCTCGACCGCATACATCTTTGATGACTAAACAAAAATTGATGGACCTACTAAATCCCAAAATTTGGCGATAGAACTGTGAAAATAATTATGTATATCTATGTAGCTTGAACTGCTCTTTCAAATATTAGTAAAATCTAAATTTCGACCTAATACGACTGTTACGGCTGAGTGAAGGTGGAAACCCTCTTTAACCGAGGGTGTGATATTATCAACATTTTTTTTATGGTTAATCGCGAAAGATATCAATTTCGATCATAAATGAAAAACGTTGGCATACTTGCATTTGCGCCGCTTACCTTTAGAAATGATTGAATGAGTGAATTCGAAATAATGAATGGGAACGTTATGGGGAGTCTTTCTAATGTTATTACAATTCTCATTTTAATCTTCTAATTGGGTGCGCCTAATTGGGTTTAATTGTTATATGATATATGAGAAGTTATAGATACTAATCTAAAGGAAGATCAAGGGAAAGAGAAAAAAGGGGAGAAGTAGAACATCTTGATTTAAAAACCTTTCGCCAATGATTTAAAAAAACACCTGTTTATTGTTTAGAGTCTGTGTCCAAACTTCAAATTGTCAGAATGATCGTCAACCTTCGATGAAGATGTCATCTTAAAGAAAAAATCGTCTGTGCTTCGCATTTTCCCTGTTGAAAATAACCAATAGTAGGTACTGTACTTCAAGTACGGGTATAATATTTTTGTGTTAAATAATTTAATTAAACTTTTTTTTAAAAGCGAATCTTGGCAATATCCGAGTACTTTCTCTATTCTCCTTCAGTTTGTAAGTTTTCCTTTGATTTCTAAAGGCAAATTGTAGTTTTAGGAATGACACGAGAAAAGTTATTTGTCTTAAACATATTACTTTTATTAAATAACAATTTTAATATACACAATAAAGGTTTTGTTACAAAACTCTACCTACTCTATCTTACTACCATACTCTACAGAACTCTACTTAGTGTACATTCAAATTAAGACCTGTTTAAATAGAGAATGAAATAAATAAGGTAAATATTCGCGTTCAGACCCTAAATATGTGTGATAAAAGCGAAAATCTCAAATGTTACATTATAAGTAGATATTAAGGTACATAGGTGATTAAATAGATGAATGAGCGAGAGAGAGGGGGACTTATAACGAAGTTGTCTACGAAAATGTAACTAGGTAAGAACTTAGATAATTAATGGTGGTAAGTGGTAGAGTGGTGGGTCGGACCGCTGCGATGCACAACTGCTCGGAACCTGTAAAACAAACAAAAAAAATGTTAGTTCTGTTTCCTCTACATCAATAATACATCAAATCTTCTATTAATTACGTGACTGGATAAATGTATCTCCTCTCATTCTATATGTTTTTCTCTTTTACGTAATAAATTAGGACTATATACAGCAGTGGGGAGACATAGGCTGATCGTGTGGATTGGTTTTATAGTAATTTATTAAATTGTCTAAAGGAGTATGAGTTAATGGGAAGATTGCCAAAAAATAAATTATTTGACTAATAGCTTCTCTTTTATCTGAAATGAAATGTTTTAATCTTTATTAATTTTGTAATAGATGATTTTTGCGAAAGCTTTGAGTAATCCATAATGTTTGAGTAAAATACCAGACTACGAGGATAAACTACAACAAAGTGTCAAGTGAGGCCAGTGTTACTTAAGTGGGCTCATTCATATTGCATTATAATGTGAGAATTCATGTATCACGCGAAAAAGCGTGACAATAACGCGAATATACGGAATTATGCTTACTGCACGTGTACTTGGTCGCTGGTTGTGAAACAAAACCGCGGTTAGGAAACTAAAACAAACATTTTATTATGTGCAGTCATTTTATTAAAAATAATGTTTTAATTCATCCAGTGTCAGTAGAGTATCACAGAAATTAGTCAGATCATTACATTATATTGACAACTGATTGGCACCGATTGAAATCGCGGTACTGGCGATTATCAAACAGTGCTTGCAATTGATTGTTGTAAATAAGTTCATACAGTTTAAACTTGGAAATACTCTGGCAACTGTAAAACGTCTGTGAGCCCTCTCGGAGAAGCTGGAGAGTGTTATATTTGCTGGCTTGCTGGTGGTTGTGGCTATTAAAACGAAATAAATATATAATGAAGTAGAAGTATAATTATAGAATTTTGAAACTATGCAAAGTGTAGTAACAAGTAGTATGGGTAACGCAAACCCTTTCTTCCCTAGTTTCTGTATAGAGGAATACAATAGCACATACTCGGACCATTGTTTCAAAAAATAAAAGCAAAACAATGAATTTCCCTTTATTCGATTGACTAGCATAGTTGTTGTATTATTTGATTTGAATAAAGAAATAATTATTTATTTTATTACTCGCTAGTACCGTGATCTGTCGATTGAGGTGCGCTTGTTGACCTTTGCTATTCGATAATTCGAATATCGTTATCAAATGCAAGATTTCAGTCAATACCATCTATGTCGAAATGGTAAATTAGAGCCGGATAAGAAAAATCAATGAAAAAATATTCTACAGCGAAATGAAAAACTGTTTACATTAAGTACACGTACAATAAGTGTTTCTGGCTGTGAGTATACCTACCTAAAAAACATTAGAGTAATAATATTAAGACTTCATTATTTACGACGAGGCTCTTGACCTCTTTTACGAATTCAATCATAAAATAAAAAATCATTTATTTTGAATAAGAGCAAAATGTTCGACGTTTGTTTAATGAAATAATTCTATATTTAGTTCTTTTAAAAATGTATTATGCAATTATATGATCAAGTAAGCCAACAATCAAATAACGAACCTTATTTACATGACAAATTAAATGTTTATTGGAAATATTTTACGCTAATAATTACCTGTTTCATACAATTAGTTCATTTTATCGACCGCATTATTAGGACATAATTTTTTGCGGTTAATATAGTGGTACGCATAAAAAAATATGTTTGTTATTAATTACTGCATAAATTAAATATCTTATCATAACAATTACATGGCTAGAAATAAAAATATTAGCTCAGAATAACGAACAATAATTCCATTTGCCCTTGTTGTGTATAATTTGCGTATTACAGTTAAATTAATATGCATTTATTTGTGGCTACTGTAATGAAATAATAACTTCAAGCGTTATGAATACCGACTACGTAGTTTAAGATAAAGAATAAATATTTGATAAGAAGGAAAATTCATTCATGTTATATCTATCATTCATTACTGAACCTCGCATTATCTACATACTTGTTTTATTCGTAGTTGAGCAATTTAAATTCGCAGTAGATAATTTGTGTTCCCACAGTATAAACTGCTGTTTAAGCACAGTTTCTTTGCAATTATGAATTAATCTCTGTAACTGTTTGTTTCTTTGTAGACTGGGGAGTTGTGAGATATATATATTTCATGTTTATCTCTGGGATTGCTCAGGCGGCTAACGTGTGGATAATTTCGTAAATTAAGTTTTTATTCTATTTTGGATGTCGGATTATGGGAATTATCTTTCTAAGACAAATCATATGGCAACAAGTATTTCTAATCTTTATTGAACCCTCTACCTAGAACAGATGGAGATGAGAACAGATGAATTAGTAGGTGACAAGAGGCTTCTTGATAGGTGGATAGTGGATAGGTTCTCGGTGTTACACTTTTAGCACACCTGACATACATGTCGCGCGGACACGCAGTTTGTGGATCTAACATATAACATATAAGCTCAGAAAAAGTATAAATTAACAATACACGTATTCATGAATGTCATCGCACTAGCAGCATTATGGTAACTCATATCATGTCAGCTCCTCTGGCCCTGTTGATCTCAGTCAGTCTTATATGGATTCAAAATCAACCTCTGTAGGACTAGAACGCATGCATCGCTACCAGCCCCCTTTTGCGTCCACTGCTGGACATGGGCCTCATCATACACATTGCCTTGTGCCTGAGGGTTGTATGGCTTTAAACCGGCACGCTGGCCAAGAAGATTGGTTTAGCGAGTTCTTTTAGAAGTGGTGTACTTTACGACCCTTTACCTTTGACGATACCCACGGCAAGAGATGGGCCGAGAGAGAGAGAGGTGCCGACGCCATACGGCCATTAACAATATCACATACACAATGACTAATAATTCGTTCGGGTTAATCTGATATTTATGTTTTATGTACTTATTTGATAACTGACTCTAATAGCTTGAAGATATTGCGTTTCGAGCTCGTATCAGGATTTGTGATCATTTATCTATATGTCACAATTAATCTTCACGGAGTGCTTATTGTAAACGGAGTCTAATAAACACGTATCTATCGATATGGTCCAGAATCGATATCATAGATTCGTTTTTATTGCTGTACAATTGTTTATGAATGCTGGCCTATGTGTAATTTAAGCAATCTAGAAAAATGTTTATTATAATCTAGTTAGGAAATGTTTTATATGTGTTTAGTACATAAGCCTCTCTTAATGAATAAATAAATAGATGTAGTATGTAAATATTTAAAACAAAGAGATATACCCATGAATATCATCAGCAGTGTACTCGACGGTGCGTACAGAGCCATCTGGCTCTAGCAGGGTGTAGGTACCGCGTACAACGTCACCGTCCCGGGCCTCGAACTGCGATTTGTGGTCGCCGGTGTGCGGGTCCGATACAGAATACGTGAAGTGATACTTCGGAGGAGCCTAGTGATAAAAAGTGTTTTATTTCACGAGTGAGTAAAAAATATATTTAGAAAAGGGTTGGTAAGGTTGGGGAATGGAAGTATATCAAGACGAGTAGATTTACTTATACCTTTACTCCTCCAATTCCTATCTGGGGAGGATAGCTGGAATGGATAGTAAGGAGAAATGGGATAAAGAAGATAGGTACCTTTATCTTATTATACTTTTTACTCTATATAATTCTAATGTAACTTCAAACCCTGAGTGAAATCTGATAACATTAGCGCAAACCATATTGTTTGTTATTTATAGTTAAAAGCAAATAAAAATCATGATGTTTATTTTAATCAGATCTGTTTAATTTAAACAAAAAAATCACGATTGTTTACTTGTTTACATTATTTTTTTCCATAGGCAACATTTCTGGTTTAAAAGGAGTAAATTAAGCTGGGCGGTTGGTAACACTGAGTCGTATCGCGTTAACTGATCCCTCTCTCTCAGAAGACTACCTTGACATGAACTGCATTTCTTATTTTACCCTATTCCCCAGTTTACGTACCTACGTGATTCTGTAGTGAGTGAGATATGCTGAAGCCCATTTCCATCATATCCTATCTCTCTCAACTTTCCCAACCCTTTCTCCAAATCCATACTTACGTCTCCAAAGGTTTGGATTTTGGACTAATGTTGGCATGTATTGCGGATGTCCATGAGCAACAGTATCCACTTACCATCAGGTGGACGGTAAGACAGTCTGCCGTATATATCTTATAAAAAAAAACTGGCACTACCACGGGGTAACATCTGTGTATTTTATTGTCATTTGTTTTTTTTTTAGTTCATTATAAATACAATACAAATAAAAACTAGTTTTGGATGTAACAATGTCTGTGGGACCGAAGAAAGAGAAGATTTGAATCATATTTGGATATACATACGAGTATATTGATTAACGGATTATTTTATTTTTAATTTATATTTGCATTAGTAATTCAGTGAATTTTGCCTCCTTCTTGATTTTGATTTAAATCATTGATTAAAATAAGAAAAACCACTTGATTTTAATCACGATTTCCATCGATGATTTCATCAATTCGATTTAAATCGCTCATCCCTGGCTAAAAGGCAAGAGGTGGTGATAATGTTGACCTTATCAAAATCAACAGGTATTTAAAAAATATTTAGACCATTTAGTTGATCTTTATAACGTAGATTATCTTTATAACGTATTCTTTATAACGTATAACGTAATCTTTATAACGTATTGTGATAAATATTAATTGGTATTAATTTAAACATTGTACATTGTTCTTATTCACTATCTGCACTAGAACCGCGTGGTTGTAGTTTTAAGGAAAGACCTTTTACGGATATCAATTGTTATTCTTTGCAGGTGCCGGTTTTCATATACGTTAAGAAGTATTAATATTAATATTTTTGTGTTACCTTGCTTACAAGTAAAGCCATTAGCTGTAATGTGCAGCGGCATTGTAACGTGTAGTAAAACTTATTGGGAATTTTAATAATGTTGTGATCGATTGCCGCAGCGCTTTATATCTTTATGCGTATCTGAAATAACCGTTATTGATCATTGGTTTTCTTTGTGGTATTCAAATATCGCTCGACGTTAAAGAGCATTATTGCACAATACAAGAAAAATACACCGCATAGCGCATAACTACTGCTTCTACTACTTTAATAATAATAGTTGTTACACTTAAATCGTTTCCAGGTCAATGTCCAGTGAGGAGGTAAAAAAAGAGCGGACGCAGCATAGTACACAGAGCAATAAGAATGGAATCTTACATTTCATCTTCATATACTAGAAGCCCTTTACCAGTTGCTCCGCTCCCGGGATATATACGAAATATATACACTGTCTTGTATATTAAACATTCCAGAATAAATAAGAATACTATATTGGAAATTGCATAAAAGTCCGTTCAGTACAATCCATTGCATAAAAATGATACGAGTACTTAAAATATCTTTGACTCTATTCTCTATCTCACGAGCGGTTTAGAATCCCTCAGCATTCGGAGAGACGTTGCGTCTCTCTGTGTGTTCTACCGCCTGTACAATGGGGAATGCTCTGAAGAATTGTTTAATATAATTCCCACCTCGGGTTTCTACAACCGCACCTCCCGTCACAGAAGTGCGGTCCATCCGCATTTCCTCGATACGGAGGTGTCGCGCACTGTTCGGTCCAAAAATTATTTTATATCGCGAACCCGTAGGCTGTGGAACGAACTGCCTCAATAGGTCTTTCCATTGAGCTACGATATGGGTTCTTCAAGAGAGCTGTGAATAGGATTTTGCAAGGTCGGCGGCGCGCCCGCATACCCCCTGGTGTGGCAGGTGTCCATGGGCGGCGGTAACACTTACCATCACGTGAGACCGCTTGCTCGTCCGCCGTCTTCTCTATAAAAAAAAAAAATATTAAACATTCCAGAATAAATAAGCTACACTATATTGGAAATTGCATAAAAGTCCGTTCAGTACAATCCATTGTATAAAAATGATACGAGTACTTAAAATATCTTTGACTCTATTTCAATTAAACTAAGTCACATCAATAGTAATAGATGGCGCTGTACCATCGTCATGCACTAATAAATGCTAGAAAGAATAGAGACTAGTGAGTTATCAATGAATATTGATACATGTACTCTTTTTCTTGGAATGTGATGGAACTTTTATTTTCCTTAGTTTTTCCTATAAGATTTAAGCGTTAAAAACTAAAAGTTCTGTAATCTATCTGCAAGATAAAAAATTCTGACCGTTGTCAGCCTTACACCTCACAATGTATCTTACATAATTCATGTGTACCTTACAGATTTTTATAACACACATACAGTATAATCACGCCTCAAGTATAAGGATTGATTTTCGTATGAAATTTGATACTAATTTTACTGTTTACTGTGATGACAGCCAGTGACGCTGATGACGACGCAACGAAGTATACGCACAATAATTGCGACACTGAATAAACGATACAAAATCTTTTTCAATATTATCGTGTTTCGTTTCACGGTCATTTTTTTCGTTATCTTTGCATGTCTATCGTATAGCTTTTGTATGCCGTGGAGTTTAATGGACCGTCATTGATTTCCTTACGACATATCCTTTCAGTTTTCAATAAAATTACTTCGAGTAGTGCAAGTATAATATTTGGTTTTACGGATGAATAGTCATTTAATATATTTCCGGGAAACTGTTCAAGGTTCCTTAAAAAGTATCTAACAATTATTACCGAATGTTCGGTAATGGTAATTGGGTAAATAGTAAATAGTAGGGTATTTGGAAGATCTAAAACTTTCGGTTATTTAATAATTTAATCTTACTATTAAATGCGATTTTTTTTGTTTCCTAATATTTGCCAATCCAATGCTAAAGCTACAAAGGTAGGCGATGTAACAGTGGGCATGCCAAAGTTTATCATCACTGAGTGATATTGGCATGAATCGTGGATATCTATGGGCGACAGTGTTCACTTACCACCAGGTCAGCTCGACTGTCATCTTCTTTCTATATAAAAAGGTAAGACTTGTAAATAAAATTTCGAAAGATGGAAAATTGTACGTACCTTTGAGAGAATATTCACTTAATGATATCTTTAGTTGGACTGACAATGATGATTCAACCAGCCCTGTCAGTATCTACTGCTGGACATGGGCCTCCTCATGCACATTGTCTCGTGTATGAGGGATGTAGGCCTTAAAACACCACGCTGGCTAAGCGAGTTCACTCTTTTCGAGGTGGTGCAGTTCCTCAAGGCTTGTGGTAGCCGCTTTGTTATCCTTTACGATTACGACACCTTTTATGACACCCTCGGGAAGAAATGCGATGATGCCATTCTATAGCCAGCCAACACCAGACGGCACAATAAGTTAGTTAAAAAAAATGTATTTTCAGAAATATTTACAATTTACTGAGAGTTTACAACAATACACATCATACCTATAATCTAACAACTATATAATACAGGGTTACATATAGATCATAAATGTTTTTTTCATATACAAAAAAGGCTGCAGACGAGCATACACTCCACCTGATGCCAACATGCCAACACATGCCAACATCATTATAGGAGAGCATTATATGAAAGACAAACACGTAATCTATACAACAATAGAGACAGTCTATTCGAGAACACAGTTTGACTATACTTACGTAAGTCTTATATTCTGGAGCGTAAGTAGCTAAAGGCTGGTAATGAGATCCATACTGTTGAACACTTGATGTAGCGTGGGCTGGATGTTCCACTTCAGGACGGTGTGTTAAATCCAAGTAGACGTAGTTAGATCCAAGGTTGTAGTCCTGTTCATAATTACTGTTGTAGTCACTACTGTCGGCTGATCCTTGTGATGGTACAGCCTCACCAAGGTTTATGTACCCTGCTCGTGAAACAGTTAACACTGCACAGACTGATATCACCTGCAACCAAATTTAAGGTTACTTCACTTTTTAATTGTTCATTTAGTTAGACATTGATACATATTGACCTACTTCGAAATACATGTTGATGTGTCAGATCAATTGTTGGTTTGACACGGTGCTTGGTTATGGCAGTTTTTATATAGGTACTTATTAGTAGTATTGCATTTGTGACTGGAACGTCGCGGTCTCGGTACAGTGAGATCGTTTCCAGTGGTAGTAAACTTGGCCTCTGCATATTTCTTGTATATTATTTTTTTCAATAACAAATTAATCTCGGATAACCTTCATGAATGTCATTCATGAATAAAATAATTTTAGGTAGAACCGAATGGAACGTATTATAATCATCGTGATTAATTCCGATAAATAAGCTATTATAGTTTTTAATAAATGATTTTTAAACGTCAATGTAACTTGGAATTTAAAATTAATTGGATTATTTTGAAAATACACGATTTTAGAAAGTATACGTCTTAGGAAAAATGTTGTGAACTCCTGCGTCATTTAAAATATTTCTTGTGTGGAGTTGGCTTTATAGAAGGCCCTTGTGATTTCGTCACGCGTTTCCTCACTTCAAACATCCTTTGTGAAAATTGCACGTAACGTTAGGCAGAATTTATGACCTATGTGTATCCTCCAAGTGTGTACTAGTTGTTAGATTATAGGTATGGTGTATATTGTTGTAAACGCTGAGTACATTGTAAACATTTCTGAAAATATGTTTTTCGTAACTTAACTTAATTATAAATTATTATATTAACGGATTG
The DNA here is from genome assembly GCA_914767545.1 of Sesia apiformis. Lineage (NCBI taxonomy): Eukaryota > Metazoa > Arthropoda > Insecta > Lepidoptera > Sesiidae > Sesia > Sesia apiformis. Next base: position 7,351,555 of record OU611954.1, on the reverse strand, counting down.
TTATTATTAACGGACCCCGCCCTCCGACCAGGTGGACCGCCGACCAGGTGAAGTAGTTGGCCGGTGGTGTCGAGCCTTGGGAGAGGTCTATATCCAGCAATGGAGAGACAGGCTTGATGGTCCGGTATAATATAGTATTAACGAAGATGTTCCATTTTAATCTCTCTCTCTACAATTTGTGTTGAAGAAAAGCACTTAAGAAGATATCTAAGTATTACTTGTTACAACAATTATTATGTATTGTTATTATTAATTACTTATTTTGTACTGCATACTCTTTTAGGTCACTATTTTATTCTTTTAATCAGATATATCTAGACGGTTCATTTAAGCGCTAGTCACGAGCGTTCATTTAACCGTGTAATTATAAAATTTATCCTCTCACAATAGACAAAGGGAATAATAATCAGAGATAAAGCTCAGAGCATGCTAGTAATCCAACAATAGCTGTAGTAATGACATGAATGAACTGCAATCGAAACCAATCCTGAAGCACGAAGCAAAGCTCTCGTGCACGTTCGATACTAGTGACTATTGCACAGTGATACTAAACTAAATGAATTTTTTATTTACGCGAAGTTATTAAGATTTTATGATTTGCCCTATTTTATGGCAAATTGCGATGTAAGCTAAAGAAAAACTATTATGCCTATAATGCGATCTCATGAAGAATTAAAAATGTTGTCACTATGCTATCGAATGTACACAGGTGTACAAGTATGAAATGCGGATTTGAGACAACAGGTACGAAGATGTAGAATTGCAAGCGTTATTGGACGAAGACGATTCACAAACACAAAAACAACTCGCAGAGCAATTGAACGTTAGTCAACAAGCTGTTGAAAATTCGACAAAGTGCCATAGTAGGCATTATGCTCAGAAATCAAAGACCGGATTGATTAATCGCGGGGCAGTTCGTTTTACAACCAGAGAACATTGACGTTTTTTTGTTCAGAAAATGTGGATGCATCGCATTTGTTGTAAAAACAAAACCTTACACTAGGGCCGCTGGTGTGAACGCGACATAAGTCTCGCGTATTTACTCGCGCTTATTATTTACTGGACCCAAGGTCGCTCGAGTCTAACCTTCTTGAACTGATTCAGATTCGCTAACTTGATTTAGTTTTCAATTTGGTAATCGATACGTCGATGTTGGCTATTATTTCAGATTTCATTTTAATCGAGAGCAGCTCCTTGTGGTGATGTCAAGGGATCGTGTTTCTACTCATACCTCAACATAGAAAGTATTGACGACATACTTGCACTGGGTTCAGCGGTTTAGTGATCGGTGTAACAAGCAAAGTATAAAGTCCGGGAAAATTGTTTATTATTATATCTAGGTGTAGAATATTTATAAATTATTCCAGTTATGGATTGAAGGCGCAACTTTTTAAATGTTAAAATAATTGAATTTGTTACATTTGCGCTTTTAATATGAATACAATGAAAATTACCGTGTGTTCATTAATTGAAAATAACAAATCATACGCATTTATTAGTATAATAATATAATTTTAAACCAGTATTTTCTTGTTGGCAAACTATTTTAATAAATAGTCCTAATGATTCCTTGTGCATAATTACGGTTAATATAGGTACGTAGCATTAACCGAAATGCTACGAAACCTGGACCTATTACTTGCCTTCGTAATACAAAAATCAAATAAACATATATACACACACGCAAACAGACATTCATAAATACATGTCTACATACATACATGCAATAACATATACACATATGTATGCACAACTAATTATATATATATATATATATATATATATATATATATTGATTTTTATAATTTAATCTTTGTGTATAAGCTTGCTTTCTTTGTACTTTTAATATATAAGTTGTAATTATTGGATAAGCAGACTACTGTTATATTATTGGGGGGGGGGGGGGGGGGGACACTAGCTCCTGTGATACAGGTTTACCTACTTCAGGAGTTGGGGCTTCATATCATGTATGTGAACAAAAATCTATTACCAATAAAGATTTATTATTATAAATAAATGAATGCTAAAGTATTTTAGAAAAGATACAATTATCTGGAAGTTAGCTGACATGATGTCTGATATAGAATAAGATTCTTAAAAATATGCAATAAATTAGAGGGAAAGAAATCCAGACCAAAGCCTTTGGCCCTTTTGCAAATTTGTTCGGAATCTATTCCTGTTTAGAAACGTAAAGTTCTAAGATTCACATGTTCCATAAGTAGGTAAGTAATGATCTCCTGCTTTATTTCGACATTGTAACCTTTGCCGCGCTTTGTTATACCTTCACGCAGGAAATTGTGACAATTTACATCATTACGATTTATGTACATAACAGGATTCGTGTGTACGCTCGCGATTGGCAGTCGTTAGCCCGTGATTGCTTTTAAATTGGCGTCATTGGACACGTATTACTTTAAAATAAAGGCAGGTATAAATAATAATACTATAGGAATAACACTATTCAAGAATTAAATTAATGTGTACTTCTTTAGACTATGCAACAAGTGACAGAGCAAACAAAGCCATTGCAGTTTTGATTTACTTCGTTTCTCATAAGCGACTAAATAAAGAGTCAATGTTAATTGAAATTTCTCTAGGTCGACACACATGCCTAAGTATAGAAATTTATGCAATTCTGTTCACTATAAGTGTAATGAGCACACAAAGCAGATATGAGGTGCGCGGGCGCTGCACGCAACCACGCATATATTTTTAGAAGTAGATTAATTATTTTGAGCCGCTGTCTTACCCAACGATTCAAGGGTAAAGTTTAAATTAATTATGGGTTATAATGGAACAGCTAGTGTGCTCAACATACTGACAAATTGACCTAATTGCCTTGATTAATTTAAGCATATCTGTCATTATACTAACTAACAGGTTTTTGAATAAGATTTTATTTCTTACTCCTACATTTACTCATTTATCAATGTAAATCTTGTTATTTGTCACGTGTGAAGACAAGAGACCGTATTATCAGGTTATAAAATACGTAATACGACATTTAGATTGATTGCCAGAACAAAAACAAACCATTACTGATCAGCAGTTGAGTATATTTACAGTTGAGTATAAAATAATCATCATTGCACACATAAATATTACATTCATCAGTCATCCGTCACGATCATCAATACATGCTAATGTTGTCTAATAATGGAGGAGGCCATGATGTCCGTGCGTAAGTGGCGCGAACGCGATGGGGGCGGCGTGTACTACGGGGGCGACGTGCGCTACAGGGGCGGGGTGGTGTCCGGGGGTCTTGTGGACGACCGCGTTGAAACTGCAACAAATTGTAAGTATTATTGGTTTGATAAACTTTGGTTCGAAAAAAAAGAATAAGGTTAATATAAAGAAATAGGGACGTATAAAATAAAAAGATTAAAAAGGTACTCGCTAAGGATAACTTTCCAATTACAAAATATTTTAGAAACGTTAGAACTTTTAAGTTTAATGAAACTTGAAAACTAAAGTTTATAAATACAGCAAGCATATATTGTTTTTCTTTTTTGTAAAAGCAACATTATTAAATAAAACACTTAGTAAAGAGTCTTTATTAATCGAAGAATGTTTTTGTAGTGTTTGTTTAACGGATCGGTAAATTGAAATATTCTGATTTATTATGATAATTATATGGTAACATTTTTGTATGTTGTGAATTTGTAGTGTACCATAAATATTCTTGACACTTTCGCTTATTGTTTCTTTTATAGATAGAAATTACAAACCTGGATGGTGATATGTTGAAAGTTATGGCGTAGTTATACAATAAGGAAAATTGAAATAGATACTATTAAAATAGATTAAAATTAAAATAGATAATTTAAGAAATTATAAAATATTACGTTTTGTAGTTAATATTATATTTTGTCCTGCCTATAATGCATTTTTTTTTAAATTTACGGCTCTTTTCTCGTTTTCAATCGATTCATTTTAGTAGTTTGGAATTGTAAGTGATACGTACCCATTGTGGTCATCAGCGGTGTACTCTACTTTGCGCACCGAACCGTCGGGCTCGACAAGCGAGTAGCTGCCGTGCACGGCACCACCGTCGCGGCTCTCGTGCTGCGTCTTGTGGTCACCAGTGTGCGGGTCGGCCACGGAGTAAGCGTAGTCATACTTGGGGTGGGCCTGCAGTGAGAAACAATCAGGTTACTTTACTTAGCACCTACGTGGAAGAGGATTGAGGTAAAGAAAAAGAGCTAGGGATACTTTGTTGGCAATTAACAATGAAATAAATGTAATAGTGTTGAATTGAAATTTGTTTGCTCTGATCCTCTGTAATGTTTTGAACGTAGCGTGGTACGCCCTTTAACCAGTTGGCTGATGACCTGAAGAAAGTCGCCGGTAGTGACTGGATGAGAAGATTAACAGAAAACCGTGTGTGGTGGTGGTCCTTGGAAGAGGCCTATATCCAGCGGAGGTGAGACACGGGCTGATGGTATGGTATGTTCTGATCAGTTGCTTGTTCAAAACTGAGTTAGGGTATACTCCTTCCTGTGGCTGAGATATAGAGAGGAACCTGATGATATGTTTATCGTTGCCTGACTTAACTGCAATCTTCTGAGATATGAAAACTTCTTTAAGTTTGTATTAACAGCCTTCTGGTTGTCAATGTTCTGTGGACTTTTGATATTGATCCAATTAGAATTCTAGTCGAAGTACTTACTGTATTTGTGGCACCAGAAATAATAGTGATTGTTTGATTTGAGGATAAAAGGAACAAAGCTTACGTATTCGTGGCCGTGAGCGAGAGCGATGGGGGCAGCGTGGACAAGGGGCGCGGCGTGGACGACGGGGGCGGCATGGACGAGGGGTGCAGCATGGATCAAGGGGGCGGCGTAGTGTACAGGGGCGTCATGGCGGATGATGCTCTGAGAGGAGACGGCTGCGTGGTGCAGCGGCAGCAGACCAGCGTTGGCGGCTGCCAACACGGCGCTTAGGGCGACCACCTGCAACAGAATAGTATGTCTAGTATACAATGTTGCTTGCAGCTGCAGATCTTATTGGAGAAATGTTACTGGTCTCTATGTTTGGAGTAACTTCCTTGTAGTATTTTGTGTTCTTTAGGAAGTAAAGCAATTTGCAATTTATTTACTGTTTATTGTCTGTTTAAAAGCTCAAAGCTCAATAAATATTTTATTTTATTTTGAAATCCCGTCTTACTTTGGTGAACATTTTGCACTAGTTAATCAGAGCAGGTGACTGATACCATTATCGGTTCGTAGTGTGACTTTTATATGAAAAGCAAAACGGAGCCGCTGTCCTGGCTGTGGTGGGGGCGTGCGGTCACTTCAGTTCCGTAACTTTGACACCGCGAGGTCGCTACTCGCATACCTACGATAATTCACAGGCCCTCGAGCCGCTCGCGCCGGAGCCCTGCAGCGAGTAACTTACAGTACGTTATTATTATCGCCAGTATCGACGTTTGGTGCGTAATAATATATAATTGATCTAAATAGTTTTTATGAATCATTACTACCATGAGATTATTTAAATAAGTAATTTATGCAAATTGAAAGATATGTACTTTTGCGGCTTTAAACTTCCGCCCTTTCAATGCCTTACTGTTATCAGATTTTTGTGTTACACGTATTAATACATTTATTTATAAATATTTCGTTATATATATTGCTTTTCATTACAGTAATCACCATGTTCTAATATAGGTACCTATATTTACTCGTAAGTTGTGTGAATATTGACACAATACCATATTCGATTGCAACAATACTGAATGCACTATGACTAAACACAAACCGCGAAGTGGTTAACTAGTATACCTACGCCTCATTGACTAGATATTTAATTTCCTAACCAATGTTCGTAACGCGATCAGTTGATATCATAAAATAAGTGTCGCAACCGAAACAACCCAATGTGTGTACAAAGAAAACTCATTGTTTAAAATGATTATCATTTCCTAACTAAGAAGGCCTAAGGCGATGATCTCGAGCAAATAATGGGTCTGTTATAATATTTCTTACTTACGTACTGTCATTGGTATGAAATTCATAGACATGAATTTGCTGCGTGTTGAACCACGGCTCCAACGTGCAGGTAATGCACGGAGATTTGCGCCACTCTTGCATATTTTAAACATTAAAAGGGTCTTAATTGTAGTAACTTTACGCAACTGATTTAATTGTTTTAGGTCACCATTATGCAAGAGTTTGCTATAAGCCTACGCCGCCTACCGTGACACGCAGGTCCGGCAGTTCAGTAGGTGGCCTGATGCGGTCGTGACAGATAAAACTAATTGGAAGTTCGCAGCCGCGGAAGCGGGATATCTATATTACCTACATTATCTTTGTTACACACAAGGCTACACGTAAACATAGAATTGATTGAAAGGAGTAATTCAATCCAAGTTCAGAGGTTACCGCAAATAATGTGACTGTGAATAACGTGACTTGAAAAAAAATATTAATTTTAATCAAGGGTCTTTGTTGACAGCTCTTTGTAACAACGTTTGGACTGAACTATCGTATAATTAAATCTTATTTGTTGTAAATTAATGGTTAGTATATTCATTGCTTGTGTCGATTCTAATAAGCAGGTACGTATCAATGCTCAGCCCTATCATGTTAAAGCCAAGATCACTCATGAGTTAAAAAAAATCGAGATGTTTGCTATGTTTATTAAAGTTGACGAAAGTACCAAAAGCATTCTTTATGTAAAGTCTGTGACGAAAGCTTTTGTCTAACTTTAACTGCAATGAAGTTACTTGTAAGCAGAAAGAACAGGCATGCATTAAGAACATATGAGATTTTCGTGTTTCTCACACATATTTATCAGTCATATTTGTCAGTCAGGTCAGCATTTTTGGTGCATCCCGCCTTGGTCCAACTAATAAAACCAATCAAACAATAAAGCAAACATACGCGGTGAGACCCGTTTAAATAGATAAATATCCAATTAAAAAATCCATATTTAGTACAATGTAAACCTACTAAATGAACTGAGTGTAATGTAGGTAGTTGTCAATGTTATTTAACAGGATGAAACACCAATAAACCCGCGATTGTGTCCTTCTGATGTACAAAATATACGCTTACACATGGCCGTGCACCGACTAAAATCCGAAGAGGTTCAACAACTCGCTGCTGAAACTATCCTACAAGAAAAGCAAGATATAAGCAAAGTTTTACTTAAAATATATAGTACCTACCATAGATAGGTACTGTCTAATATATAGCTTTTGTACGTAGATACGTACGTACGTAGATAGATAACGTACCTGTATATAAAATCGCCGCCAGCGGGTCAATATCAATACTTCTGGTATTATTAGTAATTGTATTCTCTGCTATTTCGGTAGACTTTGGCCCACGCCACAGTGAGAAGTTATGACATATTTCCACAGTATGGTGCAGTGTGAAGAAGTATAAAGGCTTGAATTGTTGGTCCTGTACTCAAAACAGCACCTGTCGATTGATGCTTTTTCCAGTATATATAGTAGATACCATCTTTATTAGATTTAAAAGCACTTGATATGCTGACGTTGTGTGCGTTTAGTTTACCGACTCAACCTCCCTGTTGCTGTTAGCACGACTAAACCTATTATTGGTATTTGCAGCTAATCCTTGAATTTTATAATCATTAATTACGTTAAATTTATGTTTTGGGACGGTTTGGTAAATGGTACGTAATGGTACCTTACTATTTTATGGTAAGTACATTTATTCATGTGGCGATGTAGTTTCACCCGGCTTCAGAATAGCACTACCGTCTCTTCCCGCGGGTGTTGTAAAAAGCGACTAAGGGATAACACAGCTACTACAGCAAGCCCCGAAGGACTACAACACTTCTAAAACAGTGCACTCGCCAACCCGCTTGACCAGCGCGGGTCAAGCGGCGTTTTCAACTCGTACATCCTTCAGTTCAGCGGTAATCGAAAAAAATAATCTAATTATGTTCACGGTTATACTTATCATATATCTATATGTACACATAACGACATATACCGCTGCTTAAATAATCCACTTGCTTAAAAATCTAAGATATCCGTCTAATCATCTACTCTGTCCTGGTCATAGTCATTCAAACTAAACAGGCTAGGCCACGATGGCTTACACATTGCTTTAAATGTCGGAAAATAACTTGAAAATTGTCTAAATCTGCTTGTGCTATATTATTGAGACCATACATTATATAATAAGGAAACGAGTAGCAAATAACACCAAGTGAGCAGCAAATCATGGTCAACGAAACAAACTATTTTTAAATAAAAATAATAAGTAATTTTGAATTACTAAGAATGTCATCACAAAGTCGATGGAAACCCACTTTGCGGCACTCCTATTTCTTTGTTGTCACCAACGAAACTAAACCTAACCCACTTTTAAATTTGCTGCCGTTGATTTATTGCCCATTCAGTATTTTCACTTACTCATTTAATTATTTCTCATAAGGAATCGTATCTATTGTATGAAAGAAGATCAAAAATCATTCAATAAAAGGAAATGTAGAAATCATTTTTATTTCCCTTCTTTCAAGATAAAAAGCCGTAAAGTAATCGAGACTTAAAGTTGTGTTTTAAGTTTTTTCCAACATACTCGTATTGTTATTGTAGGCAAAAACAAAAGATAAGCCACCAGCTTGATAAGCGACAGAATTTGTTCCCAGCCGGTCTAAAGGTTACTAAATAGAATGGCTCGATACTATTGACACCATAAATAAAGTCCGTGTGGTAGATAACCATAAAGTCACTAAACTATTCGTGCACCTTGTGTTTTTGTTTCTATTGCTATTATAAATGCAAATGCACTGAGAGAGTGTTGGTATGTAATACATGTACGTTATACCTGACATTGTTTTAACTGCAATAATTAGATATATAAAGACAAATTGTTTTGTTGGTTACTACCATCGACATGGGAATAGACTAGATGACACATCATAAGTTCTCATCAAAGAAACCTAGTTGGTAGCTTCGAGGGGGTTGAGGGGGTGGGGGGGAGGTGATGAAGCAGATGAGGAGGGGTTCATTAAAAAGTCAAATTTGAAACTTAAGTACTACGTAATATGAATGTTCCATTTTCAAAACAAATATGAGTTAAATAACTCGAGAGCTACTGAACGTACGAACACTATTTAGACTGTCCGTCCTAGAGTGCTTGTATAACATATCTAGAAATGTATTCTCAAATCAATGGTTACTACCAAAGGACAATTACCTGGACAATTCCTAAGAATTAGAAACACGAATTACGTTTACCATAAGTATTTGTTAAAAGTTCGATTACTATTAAAGGTATACATACACCTGGCATATACATAAAAGTAAAGTAAATAGATCAATCTATAAAGCAACTGTCGCTGCTTGCTTACTTAAGAAATCCACACAGATAATACGACGTAAACGCGGTTAATTCACTAACTGAATTTATTAATTTATTACTTTATACAATTACGATCAATTGAATAAATAAACCGTGAAATACGTGTTGCATTGAGTCGTCCAAGTATCGTGAAAATTATAAGTCAATTAACAGAGTCGTGCGCACTTTATTTACCAAATGTAGTTAGTGCCGACAATATTGATTAACGGTTTCATGCCATCAAACAGAAGCGGGCAGTGCCATGAGCGAGCAGTCCTTATACGGAGGCTAGCAGAATTGTTTTCGGGAGCTGATTAGTTGCAAAATATCTGGTAACTGGATAAACACGCAACCGAGTGTACTTGAAATTTAATATTTGTTTATAACAATTTTATTTTATTTTATGTGAAATATAGATAGAGATATCATTCCCGAATACATTTTTGTTGCCTTCGCTGACCTAGATCTGTGGGGTCCTAGCGCGCTTTCGTTTTTCAAAGATCTTTCTAAGCGCCTGGTCAACAGCACTGGCGACCCTAGGGCTGACCATTATCTCGAGCAACGCATCAGCCTTGCCATCCAGCGAGGTAATCCCGCCAGCATACTGGGACCAAATTTGACAACATGCTCAATATATAATCCAATATTTTGAGCATTTTGTACAATAAACACCTACTATATTCGTAAGTTATTTTACAAATAAGTTTAGATTAGGTTTTTGATTTAGGTATTTTCTTTTCTTTGTGTCATTTGTCAAGCCTAGAAATAAATGGTGTTTTTAATATTACTATTAACTGTTTTAAGGAAATTCAACATGAAACATGCGAATAATTCCTTCGTCTTTACAATGGTTTATATTAAGTTTGATCGAGGACTACAAAACATATTTTAATACAAACGAGTGAACTTGAGGCGATTATGCTACAGCCATAGTTAGAGGTGTATCATTTTCTGATGTCTTATAACAGATAATATGATTTAATATATTGTTAGCTTCTGATACAATATTAAGATCGATATTGCGACTAATATAAATTATCAGATTATCAACTACAGACCATGCCGTGATAAATATCGGGCATTTGAAATGATTTCGAGAGTCTACTGCATAGTTGAAATAATACTTAATCAAATTTCTTAACTAATTGATGTATAAAACCCGTTTTCAGTTGAAAATATTTGACTTTGAGCTGATATCATACAATTACGTGCATATATCTAAGTACAAAGTAAGTATTAGCATACTGACAAAGTAAGTATATCTATCGTTGTGATCCTTGATAGGTCAGCCACATTTTCTGCATGACGTTGTCGGGGTCATCAATTCGTAGGTAACCGATTAGCGAGTTGTTAGTGTGCTGAGTATGTGAAATGTGTAGATTATCTTGATCAGAATGTTGCTTGAATAGACTATTTTAGTCTATATATTAGTGGTTGATCACATGGTTTAACTAAAAGTACACAACTCTGAGAGGCGGGAGACGATTCGCGAGTATAGTGCCGCTACAACTCACAAGTTGGTGACAACATAAAACAACGTCCACCTTCTGCGTATCTCTTATTATTTACAGTGAAAGTTTATTTTAATATTTATTTTAACTCTAATTTTCGAATGAAAGAAATGAATGCTACTATAAGTTGGAGTAGGTACTTACTATTCTTGAAAAGCTTTTTTCGCATTATTTAAAAATATTTTAAATAAAACAAATAGATTTTGATTCTAATTTTAATGACTTATTATTTATAGTTATTATTATAAGATGATCACAGCGAGATTAAATAGAAAAGGTACATGTGGCTCTTAAAGCTTATTTTCTTCACCTAGTAGTGGTGGTACTGAGAAGAATAGATGTGATGACTGGGACCGGAGTTGTGGACCACCGCGTTGAAACTGAAACAAAACAAAAAAATCTTTAAATTAGAAAACTTTTTATATTCACCTCGTGTTTATTAGTGTTACCGTTGCGTTAGTTTTTATAGTATTATGATATAGCTTGTATTTAAACGAGCAGCAAAAAAGCTATTTTTGAATAATTGAAGTAAATATTTTTCAAATCATCAAGTCATCATCAAATAACCTAAACCTAACCCACTTTTAAATTAGCCGTCGTCGATTTGATGCTCATTCAGTATACGTCAGACAGACTAAGCCTCCTTTCTGTAGTCGGGTAATTTACAAGTACGTAAATCACAGTACAATCAAAAACAGGTTGATTGCAGTACGACTTGTTTACAAACAACTGTTGACAGTTAGTAGAACGCAGAGGTCGATAGAGGTCGTTACTCATTCGGTAGATATCGGAACGCTGCACACCGGTTTGACCACCATATGATGAATATAAACATTGTAATGTAATGTTACGTATGAACAAAGCTTCCCGAGAAAGCAATGTCATTTGTACAACTAAACTAGTTGCTTTGCGCAATTTGGGGAAAGTCGCGGTGTCATCTTTTTTGCATCATTGCGTAGTGTCATATTTTATGTAATTTTTGAATGTCTTAGTAACAAAGATCTACTTTAATTATATATGGTTTTTGCAACTCTTGCGCGGGTCTGCTTTGGTAGTAGTTGTGTGCACACGTAACAAGAGATTTTGTACCCTTAACAATATCGTGATATTGTGTTCATATTTTAAATACCTATGTATCACCCTATGTCTCTCCACTGTTGGATATAGGCTTCGCTCAAGTCTTGCCACCACACGCAGTCTTCTGCCATTCTCATCGAATATAATATAAAGGTATATTCCTTTAAATACATTGACGCTAAAGTTACTTTTCGCGTATAGGTACATTTATCTACAAACAAGGTTGACACGCCTCCGGAAATTGCAAGAATTTTATGCGCGTAGGTATTATTATGTAAGTGTTACTTAAACCTAATGTTACTTACTAGAAATTTATGAACGAATTTAGAATAAAATTATCATACACCTTACCTAGTAATTTCAGGAAAACTACCTAATTAAACACTCGGAACCGTTTTAGAGTAAAAGAAAAAACAATCAGAAGGATATAACGTTTAAGCACTAACAAAGTAATTCTAATGAGTTAATTTTATCTCTTACCCATTGTGGTCGTCGGCGGTATAGGAGACCTTACGGAAAGAGCCATCAGGCTGCAGCAGTGAGTACTCGCCCTTCACAACGTCTCCGTCGCGGCTTTCGTGCTGCGACTTGTGGTCGCCGGTGTGCGGGTCCTCCACAGAGTATGAATACTGATATTTAGGGTGGGACTGCAAAAAATATTATATTATTTAGAATCCCATTAATTATGGTTTGGATTACCTTCTTACGCCGAGTCTTTATGGGCTTCATGTATTTATGAACGTATAAAAGAAAGAAACAAAAAATTATTCATTCAATCCCATTGAATAGGAATAGGGAACGCAGAAACCATTCTTTTTATTATTCCTCATACTATCTATTCATTTTTCTCGTCCTTAATAATTCTCTTATTAAAACCTTCCCTAAAGGCATCGCGCATTTTCGAACATGACAACATTCTACATTTTTGGCTGATATTTATATTACTTCAAATGTCCACGAGCGAGAGTATCCGGTTACTGTTTGCCCGTATGTCACCTTCTTTCTATAAAAAAAATATTATTCAATTCCGTAACTTTAAAAATGGTTGATAGAAAATAAAAACCAAAAAGTTTGCTTTGTCCATTAAGACATAGACTTATTAATAGTTTAGAAACTTATTTAGACACTTTAAGATAACATATTAATAACTCCTTTATTTCTAATAAAATCTCTTTTAAGTCAACCCTTAGTTTCATATATTGCATATTTGCATATTTGCAATACTCTTAAGAAAGAAATAGACAAAAGAACTCAAATATCGGGTAAATTGGTGGTCACTTGTATAAAATGCATGGGGTACGTACATATTCGTCATGTCCGTCATATTGTCCAGCGTAGCCAAGCTGCGCAATGGGAGCGGCGTGAACTACAGGAGCTGCGTGAATCAAGGGAGCAGCATGGAGGATGGGAGCCGCGTAGTGCGTATCATGATGTACCACATTATTTTGGGATGAAAATGTGTATCCGCCGTGCCCAAGCAGACCTCCTTGCACAGCCGCAACCAACGCACCAAAAGCTAAAATCTGAGAAATTAAAAAAAAAACTTTTGATTTTGTTCTTTTTCCTAATTATTTAAATTTTTACGTATTTTTTTAATTACTCACTTTAGTGAACATTTTTTGTGTTGCGTATATGCGTGACTGACATACATTTGATATTCACCAGTGGGTTTTATAAGAAATGGCGTGAAGTGTCCGGTGGGGCGCCGAAAGCGCTCCGCAGTGCGTCCCCGCGCAGCAAGGTCGCCGCGCTTTGTCTTTAACATTCTCGCGTTACACACAGTGCAGCAAATGATTGTTACTTAACGAAAATACACTGTGAACTGCGATACTACGCCTTGTTATACTAGGTCAATGTGGCTCGTGATAAGATGTTATTATCTTATTCGTGGGCCGTGTTTCGAAGGAGACACAGAAGATTTGGAATGAAGATATTTCTGCTAATACAATAGTGGTAAGTGCCTGTGGTGAAATCTATGATAGCGATTACTTATCCTTGTCGTAAGACACTTGATGATATCACGATCAGTAATTCAGTGGTAATACAGTAAGTCGTGCAAGGCTTGGTAAGTCGACTAAAACTTACAAGTGAAGTTTGTTGTCTGCAAAACTTGCACTTATTAATAACATGATGCAATGTGATTCAATTTGTAAAATTAAAACCTCAAAATGTGGACCCGAGCGTCAGTATCTTTGTGTATCTAGTATCTAGCGTCAGTATCAAAATGTGCATCTTTGAAGGCATTTTGAAAATGAAATGGAACTTGCAGTCACTATCAAGGAGCACCTGAAATCGATCTTCCGTATTCAGTCAGTGAGTCTTCCGAATGATTGAATGGAATGCTAATAAATCTCATTGTAAAACGCAAATACCTGAACTTTAGAGATGAGGTGATTTCGGATAAAACTAAAGGAAACTAGAAGATAAAACGGATAAAATAGGATAGGATTTGGTTATTAATTTATTTCATAGTAAGTATGATTTATTAAATAGGGTACAGCAGTGCCAAGAAAGACTTCTGTTTTAACCTACATATTACATATTAAGTGACCTACATATTAAAGTACCTACATATTAAGTGCAACATCTTTTATAGAAAAAAGGCGGCAGACGAGCATAATACAGTCCACCTAATGGTAAGTGGGGATACTGTCGTCCATAGACATCCGCGATGCATGCCAACATTAGTCCAGAATGATAAACGTTGGCACGCCCCCGGATGCGCTGCCATACCTTTGCAGATTAAGGAATGGATTGGGAGAAAGGGTCGTGAAAATGGCGAGGGATAGGATAGGATGAGATGGCAATGGGCTCTGGCATATCTCACCCACTACCGAAACCTATATGTACATTGGGGAGATACGATAAAGTAGGAAACGGCGTACATTTCAAGGTAGTCTTCTTTTAGAGAGGGGAACGTGGCCAGTCGAGTGCGCCCAGCGGCTGTGAGAATGCAGCGTGCACTCTCCCCTTACAATATTACCTTTCATAACAGAATTATACAGTAACTATATTTAATTATTATTTTAGCTAATTTAAACGGGTAACATTTAATTCACAGAAGATATTTATGAAAATTTACTGAAAGAAAATTCACACGGCTGTTTAATATACACGTATAGGATATAGAGTTAGGTTTCCCTCGCAATTGCTATTTTTACGTGGGAAAACATGGTGGTGTAAAAGACAGTTTTTATATAAATAGTATAAAGTTTAATTACAACATCAATTTGATTTTTTTATCTGACATAGATTTCTTTTAAAAAAAAAAACACTTAATTTGAACTGCAAATAAGATGCTAGCGGTATAAATACTGCTATTGTTGTTAAGAATATATGTAAGGCTTAACTCAGAAAGACAGGTTTGAAGTCAGAAAGTAGCGGTTATGCTATTGACGGTATCAATGAGGCGTGAAAAATATTAACTGTCCTTTGGTACACATTTATGCATTCCCGTTCATAAACATCCAGTGTTATGTAATTCACTAGAATTTTGTTACGTAATTCACTAGGAATACTAATGCCTCTAATGTGATCCGTCTGAGTTAAGTCTAAGTTTATTATCAGATCCAACGTCAGTTAGTAACAACTACCCAATGTAAACTCACGGCTATTTCCAAATACATGCTGTTTGAATGATTTGGCCCTTGATATCATCTGGTAATCCAATAAATATTAAATAGTAACATATAGAGACTGTTACTTGTGTAAGTAGGTGTTTCTGAACTGAATGAATTTTATTATGGTGTGTTAGAAATTAAATGTGGGCTTCCGAGCAAAAAGGGACCGTCAGTGGTTTATAATTATAACATAGAAGAACTTTCTTAATTATTATAATATTTCTAAGATCTGTGTTGTAATCTAATACGTATTTCGTATAACCATTTATCTGAATGTACAAAGTAAGAAAATAGATTAAAAAGAAGTTTTCAAGTTAAAGAGTAGGTACTCGTACGTTTTAGAAAAAAATGTTTAGACAACTTAAGACATAGAGATTTACCACCCCTATCAAACAACCTATTTTTTAAAATGATTGGTGTTTTGGAGTCAAGTGGTCACCTTTAGACTAGATGTATTAGTGAATTCTTTTTCGAAAATCGTGATCTATATAAATAGGTAGATGATTTGTTCGAAATCTTTATAAAAGTTCCGATTAAATAGTAATAAGGTTATTATAAATGAACCGAAATACGTTGACCAATGTATAGCCGATCTGTATGTTTATACATACAGATTTATACAGATACAGATATTCATAATTTCAAGGACATTTCGTTTTGGCGTCTGTTCATGTTATACGGTGTTACCAGATTAAAAATCCCAATAAGAAATATCAGAAAGTTCTAATTAAATTCTAAACTACTGAATTTTAATTAATTCTAAATTCGCAGATGACGCCAAGAAGTTGTACAACAATTAGCAAAAATATGATTATTTGTAATAACTAAACAGTTAAAAATAAGTTAATTATTTAAAGAACAAAAACCCGCTTGCGTCCAACTAAAATTTATATTAACACATATAACACATTAACTATATTAACACATATATTGAAATGAACTAAAATTAATGAGCCCGTGTAATTAAAACAACGTCTATTTACTGAATACGCTAACGGGTTCGTTTGTTTTGTTTTGTAAATTACTGTGCTAATTTGACAGTTTAATATCAGACTCAAAGCAGTCGGGATCAGATTACAAAACAAATAAATCTGGTCGCAACTGTTTTGAGTGTGATACTGAATTGTCAAAATAGTTCTCTAAATAATTAATTACTTACCTTTATAAAATGCCGACGCTTTATCCCTTCTTGTTCTGAAACCACAAATAAAATTCTTTACTAACATATCATAATTTATATACTAAAATGGTAATAAAGCCGTGTATGTAAACGATTTTTTTTTTAAAAAATCGTATAAGTGTTCTCTACGAATGATACGGAACCCAAAACAATATTTTTAGAATTCTTGTCTGTCTGTCAAAAAAATTACTTGACGGATTTTAGTGAAACTTGGCATAGGTTATATGAAGTTCCCACGGGAATCACAAGTTCACGAGAATGAACTCGCTGGCCCTGCTGGTTTTTAATGTTTTTTTCTGAATAATACTAAATGTAATGGATAAAAAAATGTAATTTACTCACGTTGCAGAAATAAATAAGTAAACTTGTGTTTACATTTTTATTTCTGCAGAGGATATCGTAACATGCTAAAACTATCATATATAAATAAAATTTTTGATCTAGTGACTTTTTAAATTTATTTTTGTAGGCGGCGATAACCACATTATTACAACAGGTGGTCCGTCTCCCTCACTGCCACAGATTTACCTTTTCCATAAAAATGATGATATAACAAATGTGTGTACCTACCTATAGAAAATTTCGTTCGCGTTATTTATTGATTGGTCATTGCGCATGACTCGATGATTTTTAGTTGTATAGAAACTTTAGACGGTACTGCCTACACTTGACACGAAAATAATTTTTATTTATATAACTATGACAATTGTCCTTCTATTTAAATATAAAAGTATATATCAAAGTCTCCTTTTAATATAAAAGCTTACAGTTCTACTAATTAAATCACGTCGGTCGGCCATCTTTGTATTCGCAATTATTTCACCATGATTGGGAAAATATAACAACGAGTTTAAGAACTTGAGCTCAATTTCGCACCCACAGAGCAGGGAAAAGCGAGTGTTACGCGTCCAAACCTAGGGTAACCGAGCTGAGTGAACTTTTTTTCTACAAACTCTTCTAAAAAGGCCTAGAAGGGTTTTTCTTGTTTTCTAAAAGGTTCCCGATGTAAACTATAGTCCAGACCTAATGAGCCTTTAATGCGCCACTAGTTGCAACCACTACATTTTATATATAATCTTTCAGCGTTTGGCCACGGACAAAGGGTTGCTCGGAATTTACAACGATGGCCAAGCGACATTATTTCATTAATACAAATTGCTTGTAATTGTATCAAAGTTGTACCAAGTTTAAGTAATTTGTATTAATGAAATAATGCCGCTTGGCCATCGTTGTACCAAGTTTAAGTAATTTGTATTAATGAAATAATGTCGCTTGGCCATCGTTGTACCAAGTTTAAGTAATTTGTATTAATGAAATAATGCCTCTTGGCCATCGTTGTACATTCCGAGCAACCCTTTGTCACGGACAAAGGGTTGCTCGGAATGACAAAGGGTTGCTCGGAATGACAAAGGGTTGCTCGGAATGTACAACCTGTACAGTACAATGTACAATGTACTGTACAATGTACAGTACGGAATGTACCGAACGCTGAAAGATTATATTCTGAACTATTCTATTCCAAACGTTTAATTTTTTAAGCTAATGAAATTAATAAATGCTCGTCAGATGACATTTGTTTTGTTTATAATCATATTTTTAGCTTCTATTTAATTAAATAAGTTATTTAAGAATAAGGATTAGTAATGTAGTACGTTCGTGTTTTTCGGGAGTGAGTGAGAGAAGCTAGAGCTCATTTTCTATTCCATATCATTTTGTCCCATGTCATGCTATCCTATCCCCCACTGCTCCATCGAGTAACACGCATCTAACGAGATAAAAAGAGCTCCTTATACCATTATACACCTTACTTCCCATATCACCCTATCAAAGTAAAAGGGGGATAGATAGATACACTTTATTGTACATCAAAAACATACAGAGAAATACAAAGTATCTATGTACATGTATACATGTTTATACATGTAATGTATGGATTGTAATTTACTCGTACTGTAATGTAATGTATGTAAAACTCTTTGTCCCGTTTTATTTCCTATTCTCCTTCTTTCGCAACCCTTTTTACAAATCCACTGTAAACCTCCAAGGCTTACAGTAGGCGCTATATCTCTGGGAGCGTACCCACGTTTGTCATTCTGTAATAATGTTGGTATGTATCGTGGATGCCCGTAGGTGGCAGTAGGTACTTATTACCGTTTGGACTGTCTGCTCGTCTGCCACGTTCCGTCCATAAAAATGCAATAGGTATGAGTTATAAAATAAATGGGAAATCATACATCAATAATTGTTAGCGGTGCATCTGCAAATACATAAGGATAGTTATACTACTCGTATCTGAATAGAATAACGATAAAATGAAAACCGCAGTGTACAATGTAAAATTTTTAATAAATAAATTATTTACAATTCAACTTAACATTTGTATAAATATTGCACATGGCCGTCTTTCGTTTTCGTTGTTTAAATTTTCGATTTTGGTCTGTATTTTTTTAGTTAATATTCGTGATTGTAGACGGGCTCCGGGTGGATAGCAGGAGCGGAATTGTGTACTACGGCATTGAAACTGAAAAAATAAATAAATTGATTTTAATACTTTTGTAATTTTGTAATTGTTTTAGTATTGTATGAGCACATAATTAAGTTGAGAACCTAGTATACCGTGTATATGTAAGTATATATATATACAGTATACGAGTAGGTACTGGTATATGTACATACCATACCATCGTTTGAAAGAATAAATATACCATACCTTATCATTCTATAACACGAGTCTGTGTCTCCACTGCCTCTCCCAAGAATTACAGGAGAACTTTTAATTTCTTTTGAAAGACATTTTATGATAGCATTTTTTGTCGATGAAATATGTACGTACATTTTATTATATGTAACAGATTATGGAAAATGGTAATTCAAATCCGACTTTAAGGTCGATGAATTTCTTAGGTCGCCGAGAAAATCGTGGCGAAGTAATGTGAATCACGCACGACTGAGCAAAGCAATGATTTTGTCGCAGCCTATTTGAAACAAGGTCCCTTAATTGTTTAAATTGACTAGAAAATGACAGGTAAATCTTATCCAAACTTCATAAATTGCTCGACATAATTTTGGGAGAATCATGAATATTGTGTCATTAACAGTTTTGAGGGCTATATATTCAGCAAAGTATGCTGGTTAAACCGAACGTTTCTCGACTCCTGAAACCATGCTCATGATTTTGAGTTGATGGACATGTATTTTAATCTTACATAAGTATTTTTTTTTAAATATCAATTTTTGGGCTTTGTACTTGTGGAGCACGAATTTTGTTTGGTAAAAACTGATCTTGGTATATACTTAATCGATTATTCAATTATCACTGGTTAGACGGTGAAGGAATACATTGAGGAGGAAACCCTACGTGCTCAAGAAGTAGAATACATCTATCTAGGTAGGTATCAAATTCTTGTGTGTAACATGCCCATTAATTCGCAATGGGTTCGCTTAGTAAGATTATGACCGGAAATCTCCTCGTAATCCCAATGGGAAGCTTGTGCCATGTAGTGTATATCGAACTAAAGGTCAATATTCTGTCTTAAATAAAAAAAGTGCATTGATGTTATTTATTCAATTTTGTTACCCATTGTGGTCGTCAGCTGTGTACTCGACTTTCCGTACGGAGCCATCGGGCTGCACCAGTGTGTAGAACCCATGCACGACGTCTCCGTCGCGGCTCTCATATTGCGACTTGTAGTCGCCGGTGTGCGGGTCGGCCACCGAGTATTTGAAGTCGTATTTGGGGCGAGTCTAGAAAACATTACAAAATATAACAGTTGGAAATTGATTATACTCGTAATATAGCGTATGAAGATTAGTTAATTTTGTTAGGATTGTGGATATTTTGTAATCATTCCATCAACATTGTGGAAATGGGAATTGATTACAAAATATCCACACTTATTTATAATTTTACTCACAAATCAAATCATTTATTTTGCAAAAACATTGGTAATAAATATGGTGTTAATTATAAACATGACCCATTATGTTCTGACCCAACAGGCGTGCAAAAATTAATTGTAAATATTATATAAACTGAATTTATTAAACATAATCATAATCAATTTCTAAAAATGTCAACAACAATCGATAAGTATGTCAATCTAAATAATAATATGATAATAATAATAATGTTATGTAACTTGTCAAAATATAATAAAAACATCAAAATAATAATAATAAAAAGGGAAATAAAAGGGCAGTTTCCATGTCTTCGAAATGAAAGAAACTCTCTTATACATTATACATACATATATTGCAAGTAGGTCACTGTGAACCATATACTTGTTATTCCAAAAGTCTAAGGTTGTTACATCAACTTTTCAAAAAATTCGTGTACATGATATTTTTGCTGATTTGTATTTCGATTTTAATTTATTTTTTCGGCGAAAACATACCATTGGCTGTAAAACTTTTCTATAGATATAGTATTTCGTCGTTACGTCATAACCGTTCCATTTTGAACTGAAGCGGAGGCATTATTACGTGTTATTTTTACTCACATGTTCATCATGTCCATCCGCCTCCTGTCCTTCAAAGTTTTCATTATAAGCGGCAGGTTCGATAGGGGCGATGGGGGCAGCAATAGGTGCAGCGTAGTGGGCGAGAGGAGCAGCGTTGACTAGAGGAGCCGCGTAATGCGCGGGTGCAGCGAAGTGGCCTAGAGAAGGTAGAGGCGCGTAACCCTCATCTTGGAGGCCTATCTGAGACTCGTAGGATCCATGGTACAGACCAGCATTGATTGCAACCACCAGGACTCCGAAAGCTATGATCTGGAAGAAATAATGTTAGTAATAATTTGGTGATAGTTAATTCTTTGTTGACATTTGGCCTTAAAATTAAGTTAAGCTTCAAGTAACCACCAGTTTTAAAAATTGAGAATTGTTCTGAAATCATCTATCTCTTGTAACCAATATTTCTTCTACATTTTGTTGTATGCGATTATTTTTGATCATCTTCAACACTTTAAGAAACATATAGTTATGATTTTGATTACGGTAAGGGATTGTCATTCACCGTTTAAATGTGTCTACGAAGGCCGTTACTTTTTTAACTCCTGATAGATTTTACGTTCTTTCAGCACGATAATTAGATAAGTTAATTAAACAAATCACTCACTCTGCTGAACATTGTGCTCTTGTTTGGTTCGAAGTTAGTTTGTGATTGATGTCATTTATCATTGACCGTGGGTTTTTATAAGAATTAACACTGAATAAGAACAAGTGGGGCTGAACGTATTCTATGCTAACTTCAGACCTCGATATGACAATGAGTGACAAAAGATTGTATTAAAAAAAGATCATAGAATTGTATTGCTCTCCTAATATATTTGACCGTGATTTGCATTCGCTTAAGTCCTTTAATCTAAAGGAAGTCAGGAGTGTTGCATATGTCTTAGCAAAAAAATAATCTCAATTTTGCAACTTCTCTTTATGATCTTATTAAAGAATGTTTTAATTACAAAGGAAACTAAATGATAAGTTCTGTTTTGAATTATATCGGATGACTGACATTTACATAAATTAAAAGAATAAAAAATAATTTATGGGCGGACTTCCACTAAAAGCAAAATTACTGAGATCACACGAGGCATAAAACGATACTGCATACTGTGAAAGCGTCTTCAATATGCAGTCTGCTGAATCATATTTACAACATATTCACAGTTTCTATAGAAATGTGAATATGTTTTCAATTTCAAGAAAACTAAAAACATAGCTAAAATGTGAGTTGTTTTTAACAAAATTATTTTTGTAGATATTCCTTTGAATCTAAAACCAATGCATCATAACTTGATGTTCAACAGTGTCGGGTTAGTACACCCGTACCCATCTTGTGTTGTGTGTGCCATTATGTGTTTCGATATACATAGAACGGATTTTGCACTTCTAACGATTTTTTTTATTTATTAGTTTATAAAGATAAATATAGTTCTTTCCATTGTATTGGGAATTTTGTGAGGGTGTTCATAAGAAGATTTTACACAATATCTGTTATGTTTCGAGATTTGCGCTTCGCCTGTCAACTGTGTTATATATTTTTTCATTCAGCTTTATATTTTATCTATAAATTTATTTCATTTTAATTCATAATATAGTGTGATAGCGAGCTATTATGCTCGGAGTGTCATTGCTGGGTAAAATCCGGAAGTAAGAAAAGGTAAAGGTGAAGGGTAAAGTCACCGACTTAGTTCAATGAATCAGCAATTTGAAATGGCGTTGGTGAATGGATGAGAGAAGCAGAGGATCATATGTAGTGGGGGGCTTCTTCCCAAGCAGGGAAAGAGACACGGGTTGTTGATATGGTATGTTATATGGTTTAACAGCTAGTTTTCCTAGGCGGAACTAATTTATCCTAAGTGTTTTAGGATTAATCAGTTTAAACTAAAATCAACTAGTTTGTAGTTCACATAGTTTGCCACTAGGAAATCAGCAGTAGAGATTGTAATGGTTATCATATAATTAACAGTAGTTGTGGCATGTGGTTTCGCCCCCTTTCACTAATATAAAATATATCCTATGTTTTTTTTTTTTTTTTTTATAGATTAGTGGGCGGACGAGCAAGCAGTCCCACGTGGTGATAAGTGTTACCGCCGCCCATGGGCACCTGCAACACCAGGGGGTATGCGGGTGCGCCGCCGACCTTGCAAAATCCTATTCACAGCTCTCTTGAAGAACCCCATGTCGTAGCTCAATGGAAAGACCTCTTGAGGCAGTTCGTTCCACAACCTACGGGTTCGCGGTATAAAATAATTTTTGGACCGAACAGTGCGCGACACCTCCGTATCGAGGAAATGCGGATGGACCGCACTTCTGTGACGGGAGGTGCGGTTGTAGAAACCCGAGGTGGGAATTATATTAAACAATTCTTCAGAGCATTCCCCATTGTAAAGGCGGTAGAACACACAGAGAGACGCAACGTCTCTCCGAATGCTGAGGGATTCTAAACCGCCCGTGAGAGTGGGATCGTCGACAATACGAACAGCACGTCGTTGGATGGAGTCAAATGGGTCCAATTGGTATTTCGGTGCGCCGGCCCAGAGATTAGAGCAGTACTCCATATGGGGCCTCACCTGAGCTTTGTAAAGCATAAGGAGTTGCCCAGGTTTGAAGTACCGCTTCGCTCTGTTCAGCACACCGAGCTTTTTGGAGGCCATTTTGGCCTTATTTTCCAGATGACCCCTAAATTCGACTTTGCTGGAGATGTCGATACAAAGGATCCCGATACTCTCCAAGATCTTAAGAGGTATGCTCTGAAAGCGAGGTGCTACAACAAAAGGGGTTTTTTTAGCGGTGAATGCACAGACTTGCGTCTTACTGGGGTTGAAATCCACTAGGTTTAGAGAACCCCAAATCGAGACTAGATCTAAAGAGTCTTCGATTTCAGACACAAGCCTGGCGCGACTCTCTTCCACTTCGACCCGAGGGATGTTGGCGCGGCCCCTGTACAAGGCGTCTCCAGTACTGTCATCTGCATAGCAACGTATGTCACCAATTTGCAACAGGTCGTTGATATGCAGAAGGAACAGAGTTGGAGACAGCACGGAGCCTTGCGGGACGCCAGCGTTAATAGACATGGTGTCGGAGCAGCTACCATCGATAACGACTCTGATGCTCCGTCCAGTCAGGAAACTGGCAACCCATTCGCATAATCCCTCGGGTATCCCGAAAGATGGTAACTTGGAAAGCAGCGATTTGTGCCATACCCGGTCGAAAGCTTTCGCAATGTCTAGGCCTACAGCCAGAGCCTCGCCTCTACTCTCAATGGCGTCAGCCCAGCGGTGTGTTAAATACGCTAAAAGATCACCAGCGGAGCGATTATGGCGAAATCCATATTGACGGTCGCTAATCAGCTGGTGATCCTCTAGGTACCCAAGGAGCTGTGTGTTTATGACACGCTCCATCACCTTGGAGAGGAGGGAGGTGATCGCTATTGGCCTGTAGTTGGCCGGGTCTGTGCGGTCACCCTTTTTAGGTAAAGGGTGAACATGAGCTACCTTCCATGTTGACGGGAAGCTTTTTGTAGAGTATGAGAGCCTAAAGAGTCGCGTAAGCACCGGGGACAACTCGGGAGCGCAAAATTTAAGCACCACTGCAGGAATACCATCAGGCCCACTCGATTTTCGGACATCAAGAGATGCTAGAGCTCGCCGGACTTCACGCTGTGTGAAACAGATTTCCGGCATGGAGCTTGTGCACCTTGAGATAGACTGTGGTGAGGCACCTCTATCGTCCAGTGTCGAGTTTGAGGCAAAGAGATAGCCCAAGAGATCGGCTTTCTCCTTCGCCTCATGGGCCAGTGACTCATCGAGTTTCCGCAGTGGAGGGAGTGACGACTGACAGAAGTTACCTTCAGCAGCCTTAGCGAGCGACCAGAAAGCCCGGCTTCCAGAAGGATAGCTAGCTAGTCGGTCGCCAATTCTGCGGATGTGCTCATTCTTTGCTCTGACAATGATCTTCTTACTGCACCTCGAGGTAGCGTTAAATTTCTTCCTCAAGTCGGAGGTATTCGGATCTTCGGACACCTGTGCTCTGGCCCAGGCCCTGTATGCGGCCCGTTTATTACGACGGGCCTCTCTGCAGGACTGATTGAACCATGGTTGGCTCCGTCCGCCTACCGGTATCGCGGTGCAAGGAATATAACATTCCATGCCCTGCAACACCACGTCGGTAACGGAGTCTGCACAGGTATCCGGATCTCCCGACGAGAAACAAAGCTGCCCCCAGGGATAAGAGGCGTAAAATTCGCGCAACCCATCCCAATCTGCTGACTTGTAGTGCCAGACTTTGCGCGTTCCCTGTGAATGGGTCCGCACGGATTGCTTGGCTGGCACAGCAGTTCGAATGATACAATGGTCGGATGATCCTAACGGGGCATCAACAACAACATTGTAGTCATTCGGCCGCGTAGTCAGCAGGAGGTCCAGTAAGGAGGGAGTATGGCTCTCGATATCAGGTATCCTCGTAGGTGAGGACACCAACTGCGAGAAACCATAGGCCAGGGCAAAGTTATAGGCTGCTCTCCCTGCGCGGTCGGTAGTTCGGGATCCCAACCACTCTTCGTGGTGATCGTTGAAATCACCAAGGATCACCACTTCCGCGCAAGGGAACTGCTCGAGCACTCTGTCAGTCGTTTCTTGTAGACGCTCAAAAAAACGAGTCGTCTCCGTATCACCGCTGTGGGACCTGTAAAGGCAAGCGTAGACTTTAGTGGAACGTCCGTAGTCAATACGCGCCCAGAGAATCGACAGGTCCCCGTCTTCAAAATGGCTGAGGCGGTGGCAACAAACATCCTCCCGGACGTACATGCATACCCCGGCACGTCGCACAAAACAGTGCTCCAGTTTGTAACCGGGGTAATGAAGATATGATGTATCGGCCGGGCAGGAAATCTGTGTCTCCGTCAAGAAAAGTAAGGCCGGCTTTGCCGTCTCAAGGTGGTAGTGGACGGCGTCGATGTTACTATGCATCCCTCTAATGTTGCAAAAGTCCACTTTAAATGTGGAACTTACAGGATGGGCCGCTGAGTGCACATTATACATTTTCTTGTTCCTGGCCAATTCTATTTATTAAGTCCTTGAATATGAAATTATATTTACATTTTAATGGAAGTTGATTGATGCCTCTGCTATAGAACTCCTGGGGACGGGAATCGATGAATTCTCTGAAGGCGTTTTCCACTGCCTAATCAGAGTTGAATTTTTCTTCTGTAAAAAGTTATCCGTATTCCGAAAAAAATGGAAATCAGTAGGGGCAACATCTGGCGAGTATGGTGGGTGACGGAGAGTTTCCAGTCGAAGTTTCCAGTAGCTTTGAGACTGTCTGTCATGCAATGTGTGGGCGAGCGTTATCGTGGAGAAACAGTGGACATTGTTTGGCTGTCTCCTGGATTCAACCATTGCGACGAACGTTTACGATTATCATACAGGATCCATTTCTCGTCACAAGTGACCATACTATTCAGAACCCCTTCATTTTTGTGCTGGTTCAGCAAGGTAAGGCAAGGTTCGACGCGTGTTTGCGTTTGACTTTTATTAAGCTCATACAGCTTACTACTTTGCGATTTTAATACTTTGCGAGATTCTTCACTTCCCGATTTGACGCAAATGAATCAATATCGTCTTGTTACTTACGCCGAAGGCTGCTATTAACTGAGACGTAGTTTGATATAAATCCGCTTACACTATTGCTTTCAATTCGTCATTATCGACTTTAGTCTCCGGTCGTCCACGGGCTTGTTCTTAAGGTCAAAATTTCCAGAACGGAGACGATCAAACCGAAACGGACTGTGCGTTCGTCTGCGGTGTTTGGTACGTATGTGTACGTACCAAACACCGCAGACACGTTGACATTACAAGATCGGTTATTACAAAATAACTGATTTTGTAAAAGAATGCCATAACTTTAAATTGAAATTAATATGAATTTGTAATTCCAAGCCTAACGGAAGATAATTAAGTTCAAAGTGGCCACTATGAACAAACAGCAATTTCATTGGTGAGGCCATAATATACACGTTGATTTGTTGCAGTTGTTTGTTGCATAATATACAAATTATTTTAAGTCAGTTAGTATTTATATATTTCGTATTTATAACATTAAGTAGGATTAAATTGTCAAAATTAACCGATCACTTCACGATGTCTTTTAAATTATTTAATGACTAGCTGTGCCCGGCTTGCGTTGCATGCCCGGCAATTTTTTTGCACATAATATATAGACTATGTCCATCTCGAATAATGTACCTTTTAAGTGGTGAAAGAATTTTTCAAATAGGTGCAGTGGTTCTGGAGATTACCCTCCACATACACACAAACTCACAAAATTTGCACTCTCTCTTTATTATATTAGTATAGATATATTATCGTTTTACGCTTTTAAAAAGGACTGAGCTTTTTAAAAGCTCAGTTCATGCTAGGAAGAATGTAATAAAATCCTAGTTAATTTTAATCAATCACACTTTATTTACAATATTACATTATCACGCTCACATAATTTACAAAAGTATAAATAATTTACAGAGCACAAACATCCATTGTTTCAATTAATCTCTTCATGAATAAGATGACTTAATAGTGATAGGCGGGAGCGGGGGCGGCATGCACCGAGGGGGCAGAGTTGTGCACCACGGCGTTGAAACTGAAAAACACAGCATTGTATGAATCGCAATGATTGTATTGTATGAATATTAATCGAAATTGATACAGACAGTCCATTATCTGAATGGTTTAACGTCGCCTATGCCACTTCTAGTCTTTTGAATAAAGCAACAGGTGAGGTTTTACCTTTGATTTTAGTGGTAGTTCAATCAGAACCATAATTAAAGCATAGTTATATCTATGGTTTTGATGATAGAAAACATAATAATAAATGGTGGCAGAAACATATAGTGAGTGAGATATGCTTAGGCATATTTCCATTCCACCCTATCCTATTCTTGCCCATTTTCCTATGTTTTTCTTTAAATCCATTCCAAAATCTCCAAAGGTAAGTAGCGCATCTGGGGACGTGCAAATGTTGGTCATTCTGGACTGATGCTGGCATGTATTGCAGATGTCCATGGAAGACATTATCCACTTGCCATCAGGTAGACTGTATGATCGTTTGCCGTCATCTATGAAAAAAAAATGTCTTCTTGTAGCTTAGGTTCAGACTTCATTCAGTCTATAACGCCATATAAAATATTTTTATCATGAATACTCTTACCCGTTATGCGCATCAGCGGTGTATTCGACCTTGCGGACGGAGCCATCGGGCTGCACCAGAGAATAGTATCCGTGTACGGCGTCACCGTCGCGGCTTTCGTGCTGAGATTTGTGGTCGCCCGTGTGCGGGTCAGCCACGGAGTAAGCGAAGTCGTATTTAGGGTGGGCCTTGAATAACGCAAATGGGTTGTTAATCAAAGTAGGTATCAAAGTAGTAACAGGCTACTTTTAGGAAGATTAGAACTAAGCATATATACAGGGATAGATAACGCAAGCTGACCGTCACGCGCTGCTCACGTCGCTAACAAGTCGTTGTTACAAAACACAAAAATGCCTAATTGCAATATAATCAATTGTATAAATTAGTCAAAAGTGGTGAACCGAATCAAGGGAGATGTTAAGTTTTATCGGTGCGTGGTTTCCCGTCAAACTCGTGACGAAACACACTTGGTTTCCATACAATTTGACGAATTTGCATTGGAAGCAAGGGATGCTGAAAGTTTAGGAAACTTGTTGTTTATTTTGCGGTGGATTTTTTTATGCCTCGTTGCAGTCTTATTTATATTGATGATAGTTATATTAAATAATTGACGGGCAATATTCATAATTGAAATGTTCATTTGTGACTTAGTTCGATGGGTTAAAACTGGTAACGGTATTACGTGTATCTACCAATCCGCACTGGGCTCGCTTAGTGGATTATGGCCCGAAACCATCCAGTGATTTACTAGGGCAGGCCTGTGTCCTGCAGCAATGCAAGATGTTATAGGCTGATATCATTCATAATTGAATAATTACTTACATATTCATCATGACCGTCGTAGTGACCTAGGGGAGCAGCGTAAGAAGCGACAGGGGCGGCGTAGGCAGCGACTGGAGCGGCGTGGACAACGGGAGCAGAATAGTGGGCGATTGGAGCAGCGTAGTGAGCGATGGGGGCAGCGTAATGCGCAGGCGCCTCGTCGTGCCGCACGATGCTCTGGGAAGAGACTGCGTGGCCATAGAGACCAGCGTTGGCCGCAGCCAAGAGAGCGCTGAAAGCTACGATCTAGAAAGAGATGATACATATATTTATTATTGGAAAGAGATGGTATATATATTTATGGTTTCCTTTATTGTGAGAATAGAAAATCCACAAGTATATCACGACTTTAACTCGGGATTCTTATACTTGAACAATTACGAGTACATTATAATACGTTTGCTATAATATGCTTTTGTGGTTAATTTGCTATCATCTATATACTACACAAGCTAGTATTTAGATTATCTGGTGTATTCTGATATTATTATTGTTTGATTCCATATTTCAGGTTTATTTTTCACACTATAAACTTACTTTGCTGAACATTTTGTGTGTGTGCAGTTTAATCACCAAATGTTGATTGATGTCAACGGTCCTGCATTATGGTTTTATAGAACACGGCCACGCGTGCGCACGCGCGGTGGGGCAGAGAAATGCGTGCGGGCACCTTGACTCTGTAACTTTGTAACTTTGACATGACTTCAAGGCCGCAGTTCCGATACTAATGTGGAACTACTAATCATTGTGTCCGGCTTAACAAAGCAGTAGGCGTCGATTGATCGATACACACGGTTTCTGATAAACCTCCGGTTCCTACTCTCTGTCCTGGTATGTAATTGATAGTAATAGGATAAGACACCTTTAGTAAGATAATGTTATTGAATTTAGCAGTTGTTCCTTGTTTCTAGAACTGAGCTATTACAGCACATTGTAGGCACTGCATTCGGGGAGGTTTTGTCATTCTGGGCCGATGTTGGAATGTACTGTGAATTTCCATGTGCGACGTCATCCACTTACCACTGTATGTTCATTAGTAATTTTCTTTCCGTAAATATATTGAAAGTTAAAATACGGCTCGGGAGCATGAAAGTGCACTATCGGTTCGACTCTGAATTGTTACCTATTCAGTTAAGGAGTGTTAAGGAATTGTTATTGGTTAAGGAGCGTCAATTGTAGAGAATAGAACTTATTGTAGTATTATTTGTTATGGAGAAACGTTTCTAGAAAGTTTTCTTTTCATATTCTAATAATTTAACACCCACAAAATTATATGTTAATTTTAGAGAATTTTACGTCGTGACAATATTTAAATGAATTTAAAGCGGATTCCTATGATCGCAAAACAATTCTTTGTGTTGAGATCCGGTGTAGCCATTTAAATAACAAATTGAAGTTTATGGTTCCTAGAGCTCAGCGGAGGCATTGTATGCTCCCGCTCTCTGCCAGGTCGTAAATCATACCTTCAATGATATCAATTCACCCATAAATTAAAGTTAAAGTTAACTTTAAATTAATAGACAAATTGTTTACTTTTTAAGTACAGGGTCAAGGTAACAGCCATAATTTGCGTGTTGTTTCGATCTAAATGACCAATTATAAAAGAATACAATGTGTTTGGAGACATTAATACTTACAAGAACATAAAAAAGTAACAGCTACTCATATTACGAGTATATTTTTGTCGAGGCATTAACGTAGGGACCACGGACTAATTACAAAAATCTGATCTATCGTATATGGTGATGGCCTAGGGGTATATACCTAGCTTAGTCTAGCCATAAATATTGTTACAAAGAAAACATTGATATTTTTATTTACATTACCATTTTATTAGAAGAATTTGTGTTATTTTAGAAATAAATAGGTAAGCATTTAAAAATATGATGTTTATTCCAAATGGTCACCATTTACTTTTATATAATCTATCAAAGCTTGTGGCCAGTTTTCGATTTAAACACGCACCCTTTCCATGGGAAAATTGGCAACTGGCCACCCTTATGAAACGTTTTAGAGATTCAATATTAATTATCATGGCGTTTAGAGCATGCCATGCAATCACAATCGAGCGGTTTAAGATCGAGACTAGACTAGGTGACGGCCAGTATTCAGTTCTAATGAAGTCGGGAATATTCCTTTCGAGCCACTCCTGTGTTGAGCGAGCCTTATGACATGGTGCTGAGTCTTGTTGAAAAGATCATTCTTGATATGAAACAGAATGTTGTTAAGAGACTTTACGACTTTCTCAAGAATCGTATCTTCATCCACTTGAGCCGACGTTATAATACCTTTTTCACAAAAATATGGTTCAGTCACTCCTTGATAGCTGTTGCACCCTATTGACCAATTGAGCAGCTTTTCTAGAGTTATGAACATAAACTCTGTCATTCTGGTTGTTAAGATGTTCTTCAATGTCCACGTCCGCAAATAAGATTTCTCTGTGAGCTCCCTTTGGGTATCGCCGATGAAGTTTTGAGCCTGTTTTGATTTGACAACTAAAGCTAAAACTACTCATCTCTGGAGAGTGGACACGCCAACACGTTTGACCAGCGTGCCCTTTTAAGGCCCTGCATCCTTCCTGCACAAGAGATGGACGAAAGATTTTTATTTGTACAGTACACAGTTACAGTATTTGTAAAGTTCATGTCAATGAAACCAATTTTATGGTTTTAGGCTACTGTTGAGGACTTATAGGAGCAAGAAACTATTATAGCAGACGTCTAAATGTTTATTGTGTAGACACTTGTACTGTTTGTTCACTGTTCGTAACAAATGTTGTATTATCGCGACTTATTTCTAACTGGGTCAAACTTAATAGAAAGGCTTTTAAGAATGCAATACGTTGTTTAATTCGAGATATATGTTAAGATAGGTGTTATTTATGAGTTGTCACGTCTCAATTTGCAATAATCATTCAGGGACGAACATACGTATTCCAGAGTCCGACTGCTTGCGCTATGAAAAAGTTGGACAGAAATCTATTACGTATGGCAACAAAAGTCTTGGAGTACAGAATTATCAGCAAAGAGAAGAGAAAGTTCATGAGTATCGTCCAGAAAATAAAATATGTGAAATAGATCTTTGTAATATATTCTAATTTACAAAGATCTATTTACTGAGGTTCTAATTGTTGTCTCGCACAAAACCACAGTATAGTATGTATGTTATAAAACCACTGACAGGGTTTAAATATTTTCTTTGAAATCAGACATCTTTTTCTATGTAACTTAATTAGACAGTTTGTATAAAAAAACTATAGGCACTGTTTCTATTAAGAAGTAATTAAGTAAGTAGCAATTTAAAAGTAAGAAATTTAAAGGTGAGTTAGGTTAGGTTAATAGGGGGAGAGTGCATGCTGCATTCCCACAGCCGCTGGGCGCACTCGACAGGCCCCGTTATCCCTCTCTCGCAGAATAACTATCAGAATAACGCAGAATATCCCCAATGTACGTACGTATTTCGGTAGTGAGTGAGATATGCCCAACCTATCCTATACCTTCCCATTTTCCCAATTCATTCCTTAATCTGCAAAGGTAGGCAGCACATCCAGGGGCGTGCCAACGTTTGTCATTCTGGACTGATGTTGGCATGTATGCGCATGTCTATGGACGACAGGTGGACTGTATGCTCGTCTGCCGTCTTTTTTCTATAAAAAAAGGTTTAGGTTATCTGGTGGTTTAGGTTAGGTTAATAAAGAAATAGGAGGTCCGCTTCGCAGATCTTATTGATGATGTCATTAGTAGTTTATAAAATGATTTACCTTTGTTATTAAAAAATAGATTGTTTTATTGATCATGATTTGCTGTTCATTTAAATACAAGTTGTTTCTATTATTTCTTATAGAAAAGAGGTAGCAATCGTGCAGTGAGTGTGGTTATGATGTGCGGATACCACCATTTATGTTCATTTACGATCATCCATTTGAGAATACGTACTAGATATGTTATACAAGCAAGCACGTTAAAGTCCAATAGTGTTCTGTGTTCAGTAGCTCTCGAATTGTTTAATTCATATGTGTTTGAAAATGGAACATTATTATTACGCCGTACCTGTCTCAAATTTGAATTTTTAATGAACCCTCCTCATCTGCTAGAAGTTGCCAACCAGGATTCTTTGAGAAGAACGTATCTAGTCTATTTCCATATCGATGTATACGATACTTGTCATAAGACATAAAAACATAAGATATTTAAAAATACATACACTGGCCCACCTTCATTCTCAAAGGAGTTATGAATCAGTGTTGTAACATTTGAAATTTGAGCTAAAGAAATCCTTGATTTTTCATTTCTAATTTCATGCACCTAATGTAATTACAGTGTGTAAAGTTACACTTCACGAATGTTGTTCGGTCTATTTGCAGTGACATGTCTCGCATAACAGAAGGTCATGTTATTATTGTAATACTGTATTTAATTAAAAAGTACATTGCTATCAAAAATAATTAGATGATTATCTACATTAAGAGTGGTCTTAAGAGTTTGACATGATATTGATCGATTTACCAACAGCGACGCCTGCTGCGTTTAAGAACGATTGTTATTTCAATCAAAGTAACCACTTTATATATGTTTAGTTCTTTTTATGGTTGGTCGTGCACATATTTAGATATACTATTTATGGAATATCCGTTGTTAGGTAAATAAAACGTAATGAAATGAGCAAGGACAAAGTAGGTAAGTCGTACTCGAAATTCGCTCGTGTAACGTGTCAATCGATTAGAAATGGCAAAAATCCATTCGACACTTGATTTTACGCTTTTAGCACCCGACAAAGCAATAACGTTATCTCTTTTTATGATGTCACACTAAAAAAGAATGACTGATTTTTACGTCAGATTTACACGGATACGGATTCAAATACGCTCATTGACAAAATTAGAATGCTAGAATGTAAAAATAATTAGATATATTTATTTGCACTTATATTACGTAATTGTAATGAAATTAAACGCTCTTTGATTTATAATAAAGGTTTTATTAGAAACTTAACATTTTGATCAAGTGCTTATAATTTTATAACATGTAAATAATTGTTAGTCACAAAAGAAGTTTTCATATATGAGACTAGACAAAACTATTAAGTGTGTAAGTGAATAATATATTAAAATTATAAGATTAGTGAAATTAACAAGGCTTCGTGCCACTTGAAGGTAGAACTATATAGGTTAGTGGTGAGTAAGCAGGAATAGGGGCACCAGAGCCTTGGCTTTTCTGTATTGCTGCTTGAATACACCGAATGATGTCATTGTACGACACTACAGCCTCTGTATCGGGAGTATTTGCTTGCTTTGTTTTAGGCTTGGGCTTTGGCTTAGGAGTTATTTTGGGAGTTGGCTTTGGTGTCGTAGAGGGCTTTAATGCCTTCTCGCTATTTTTTATTGTATTAATAAAAGCTTGTTCTGCAAAAAAATCCTCTTGTAATTCCTCTAACGCCGCGCCAACTGTTTGTTTTTCTAACTTAGGCCCAAGCTTATTTTTTGGTGGTGCTATCAAAGATCCGCTTTTTTGTTGTTTCTTCTTAATATCTTCTTTTCTCTTTGGATTTTTGTCAGGTTTATTTTCTTTTCTCTCGGGTTTCTCAAATTCAGGCACGCTTGGCAAGGGCAAGAAACTTTTTACAACAGCGTTGAATCTATCAATAAAACACAAAAATTATATTTTATTTAATTTCATATTTAAGATAATAAAGTACTTAAGTAATATTATTAAACATCGTGATTGATCGTGATCGTGATTAAAGTGTAGATATAAACTAAACGGCGATCTTGGTTTCGTTCTGTGACCATTTACCATTTTTGTTCTGGAATCCACAGTACGGGAAATTATGGTATTTCATTCCAGATAATACATTGAATGCAGTGTACAATGAGTGCTGTGTTTTTTAAATTTAATGACATACTATCACCTAAAATATACAATCAATATGACGATTTATAAATGTGGACGCGTAGAAAGAGTTGTGTCAGAATTTTGGGAAGATATGTGGTTTTGTTTGTTTATATGTGAGATTAAAAATAAATATTAATTATACCCTTTCAAGTCGTCGGCTGTATACTGCACTTGACGTACGTATCCGTCAGGCTGGATGAGCGAGTATTGTCCGCGGACGACTGAGCCGTCACTCAGCTCCCGTTGCGATTTCTGATCACCAGTATTCTCATCGTAAACCACGTACGAGTACTCGTAACTGGCCTTATCCTGGAATAATAAACACGCACATAACCGAAGGACGTTACAAGTTCTTCATGATACATGTAGCAGCCAAAGACAATTCGCTAGATGCTGATTTACGGAAATCTTGTCAATTGCATTGCAGTCCTATGAAGGGCAATCGTAGAAGGCAGCAAACACTTTGCGTAGGTACTGTTGTTAATAGATTAATTGATAGCAGTTGCTGCATAATGTACGATGTAGGTATCATGTAGGTACGATTCTGACTCGATATCCAGGTCGTTACTCCCGCGTTTAAATAGATTGTTTTTAGCATTGAAGTGAAGTTGGGGGAGTCTAGGTAACTTGTCACAAATTTAAAAAAATAATAGGCACTCTTTATTTTATTTAGTTATACTACAGTTGATATAAATTTAGATAAATACTTACATCGTTTCTCGGTGTAACAACTGCGGGAGTGGTTATAAACTTTGCACTGGTAGCAGGTAATGGTGCAACAGGATCGACTGATTGACTTGAAACCACGCAGGGTGATACACATGGTGACACGAAAGTAGACACAGGAGGATAGGGTACTATTGATCCTATAGGCGCTGCTGATATTTGAGCTAGTTGGGGGGTCGCGATGGGAACTGCAGGCGCACCATATTTTACATAATTCACTGGCACGCTATCTGTACCACTTTGAACGTAGACCTTAGAGTATGTGGATCCTGCAATACCGCGCCAGGCGATGCTCAGGAGTATCATTACTGTGGCACTCTGAAACATAGTAATTGTTTTGGGAAATCAGTATAAAATTATAGTTACATGTTGAATATTGCAGGTAAAATATAGACTTACTGTAAGATTCATCTTTCCTAGTGGTCGTTGGAAGACTACTGATTTTTTTCTGAAAAACTCCAGCTTATAAAAGGTGTTTTGTTTGTCCTAATGTATGCTGTTTGGTGATGCCGAAACAAACCATCAATGTCGCTGACTACATGAATAGAGGTGAACAATTAAAATGGTAATGAAGATTAACACAGGCTAGAGGTTTCTCTCTCCAGTATTCTAAGCACGCGTTTACAAAAACTGGGTAAATACACCGTGACATTTCGGTTTTGTTTCAGATAGTTCGTTCAGGTGCGTATCTTATGTAATGTTACAGGGAACTACCCATTTGTTATTCCTTGCTCCGTGCTTCATAACAGCACAGGGAAATGCTCCCAGCTGTGGTTGTAAATTTAAAGGGATATTTTACATAATTATTAATTATGTTAATTTATCTCCAATAGCCATCTATTTGAATGCGCTTCTAACGGTTAAATTAGAAGAGAGTAAGCTTGTATCGTAGTAAATGAATAGTCTGTTTGTTTTCTTCATTTAAAAACTTCAAACACTACTTAAGTGTAGTATGAAGTAATAATGGGTCTTCTTTGAAGTTTCTTCATAGTTCTTATGCTTCGATGCTCAGTTGATTTTTTCACAGATGTATCTCTCGTTACGGTTAAAATTATATCTATACCCTATTCTTCTGGGACCTGAATTTGTCTAAAGAAGGTTTTAGATAGCTTTTTAGACACGAAACTAGGTAATATTCTAGTTATATAAATATGAATGCATGTTCTTAATTTATACCTTTGATTTATATACTTTAATGCATATAAATAGAAATTTCAAAATTTCTGCAATTTCACAGAAAACTAATGTAAAATGTATGTACTATATTTTTCAGTTCATCGTAGGTATTCCCCCAATGTACGTACGTGTTTCGATAGTGAGTGAGATGGGCCGGAACCAATTTCAATCCCATCCTCATTTTCCCAACCCTCTGTCCCTAAATCTCGAAAGGTAGACAGCGCATTCGGTAGCATGCCAACGTTTGTCATGTCCGTGGACGACAGTATCCACTTACCATTGGGAGGACTGGTCGCTCGTCTGCCATCTTCTTTCTACAAAAAGCACTTCTCTGTTCGATCCAAAAATGTTACAATAACTACTTGAGTGCCTTACGTACTGAAATAGTTAATAAAAGTGGTCGCAAATGTATTAGAGTGGGAAAAGTAGAATATATAATATGGAATGTTCACGTACAATGTATAATATAATACTCGTATTATTACGTATCACACATAATATTATTTATTCATTTCTTTGTTATTATATTAGGTAGTCGGATAAGTTCGCGGCCTTGTTATATGAAAATAATAAAGACTCTGTTTTATATAAATATTTATTGAATCTTATTATTTTTGTTCAGTAATCAAAGATGTATGCGGTCGAACATGGTTGCCACTATTTATTAATGCTGGACGTTTTTCTTCAATTGCTTGTTTCAATTTTACTAATTACTGACAGTAGACATCAGAATTAATCGTTTGGCCATGTGGCAAAAGCTCGTAATTCAAAATGCCTTTCCAGTCCCTCCATACACATAATATGAATTTGTTGGGAGTGAGGCCTGGCTTTGGGATGATTTGTGATGGCTCACCTAGCATAGACTAAGATCGTTTTCGAACATTGTTATCGTAGGTGATCCACTTCTCATCACCTGTTACCAATCTCTTCAGAAATGGAACGACTTCATTTCGTTTTAGCAACATCTCGCATGCATCCCGAATATGGAAATTCTATTCATCAAGTTTCCGTCATTTAAATCATTCGGCACCCAAACACCAGCGTTTTTACAAAAATCTGTATATACAGGTGGTCCAAAACTGTTGAGTTGTGAATGCTAAGCTCTTCCGCAATTTGATGACTGCTTATGTATGTGTCGATCTGCTTAAATTTTTTTCAATGATAACATCAACATTTACCTTAATAGGCCGACCACAACGAGGAACATCATTCACATCAAAATTACCAGACCTGCATCGACTGAACCATTTTTTGCAGTAGTTATCGACAAAGCATCTTCTCCGTAAACACCACAAATCTCTTTTCGATTACTAGAAGCATTTATATTATCTCCTTATTAACTTTCATTTTACAATTGTTAGAAAATATGAAAAGATAAAACTGTTAATTTGTAATTTCAATTTGCCGCCATTACAAAAAAAGTCAGCTGTCAAGCGGTTTATCACTTTCCTGCCAGTGATCAGTGACAATTTTATACGAGTATGTTGTCAGAAACACAGCACGCTAAAGTCATACGTTCGAAAAGGCCGCAAACTTTTTCGACTACCTATTATTTAAAATATGCGAAGAAAACAAACTATTTAGATTTATTGATTTATTTAATAAACGGATTCATTGAGAACATGCCAACATTGTGCCTATTGATTTGTACTTAGCTCATTGTCATATAATAATATTTGCTCGGTCAAATCTAAAAGGCGATCTATTAAAAAATCTTTGTGTCATTGTACAAATTTTATTATGTAGCACATTTCTTACGAGGTTTTTAATATATAGAGCAGTAGCACTATCATATTTCAATATGATGGTAATACTGGCTTACGTGACAGCTTTATAGGTAACCTGTGGTCCACAATAAAATAATTTGATTTGATAAATAAGATAGCTACAATTAAATAATAGGACTTATGATGATACGAAATTCCGAAAATAATACTGAAGTTCCTTCAAATATGACAAATTTCAAATTACTTTTTAATTGTTTCTATTTTCATAGTGCAAAATATATAGTTTTTTGGACCAAGAACATTTTTGGGCCCTTATTTATATATTTTTTATATATATAGATTTTTTGGGCCAGGAACCCTCGCGGGCGTACACAGAACAACCCACCAAAGTTTCATCGCAATCGGATGAATGGTATAGGAACGCATACGGGACAAACAAACAAACAAACATTCATTTTATATATATAGATAGATTTCTAAGTATTTTTCCTATGAGTTATTCATAAGTGCCGAGTTAGAAGTTATGGTTTGTGTAAGCGTTTTCCCATCTATAAAATTCATTGTAAATATGAAAATGACTATTTCAATGTAATTGTAAACTACATAGTGGATTGTAGGCTTTCTCGGTCGGTGTCCATATTACTCGTAATTGAATCTACCGGGCTACTTGGCCGAGGTCTTCTGGAATTTCTTATCTTTCTTCCAAACGTTTCGTCAACAACTGCGGTTGACATCTTCAGTAGCGACTGCGTTCACTTTCGGAGAGATGTTATCTCTTCGGATTCTCGAGCGCAACTGGAGACGCCGAGAAGCGCAACAGTTGCCCTCGAGAAGCCGAAGACCTCGGCCAAGTAGCACTGAAGATTCAATTAATATGTATACGGAGAGATGTTATCTCTTCGGCTTCTCGAGCGCAACTGGAGACGCCGAGAAGCGCAACAGTTGCGCTCGAGAAGCCGATGACTTCGGCCAAGTAGCCCTGAAGATTCAATTAATATGTAAACTACATATTTATAAATATCTATCTATTTGTATTTGTTATTTTAACTAACGCTAACAATTTCAAATGACAGTTGGTGGCAGCCTGTGTCTCTCCACTGTTGGATGTAGGCCTCTTCTAAGGAATGCCACCACACATGGTCTTCCGCTCAACTCATCCAGCCACTACTGGCGACTTTCTTCAAGTCGTCAGTCGATCTGGCTGGAGGGCGTCCCACGGTACATTTCCCGGTAAATATCGATTAACATAATAAAATAACTGCATAACAGCATATTTGGGGATTAGAAAATTTAATACAGTTGGTAATAGAGTACTACTAAAACAAACATTTTAATAGAATGGTTGTGTCTAGATGATTGTAGTATGTATGAAGTAATAAGATACGTGTCTAAAAACACAAACATTAAATAAATTCCTAAAAGATACTAGATATAAAGATACTAAATTCCATATTAAGAGGAAAGCCCGAAGAAAATTATAGTAGTAAAATAAACTAAAGAATACACTAACAAATTCCAAAGATACACTAACTACATACACTAACATACAACATAAGATACAATACACTAACTAGTAGTAAAATAAACTAAAGAATACACTAACAAGTAGGTGATTAACAAGAAATAGCAAAATTTTGTTTACATAATGTAAAAACAACACCAGGTTTATTGGTAGTTATTGAGACATTCATGCCACACTTTACAAAACTGTTTCAATTCATTTTAAGATTGATCGATGTTTCTGATATTTTGAAATCAAGAAAAAACAAATAATTCCGTAAATAATAGGAAGAAATTTTGGTCATTGTCATGAGGTCAACCAACACTGGACTGGCCTTAGCTTCTGGCCATTAAAATTAAAAATGCACAGTCCCTCGATCCAGGTGTTCGGGAGTATATAAATAAAACTAGTTGTATAATCGATACCGCTATATTTTTTTTTTATTTGACTATTTTTCACCTTCCAATCGATGCCTTAATTATGGAATATGATATCAGGAAAATGGCCCCGCGGCTACGTTGAGTGACGCGCATTCTCGAGGTTCAATTTTCGATAACTCTTATTGTTTTCTCTTCCTACGGGAAAAATAGAAACAAAAACACTACACTGTAGTGTTTTTATGTGTTTTGTTAATATGTGGGTACATGTTAACAATATGTAGGTACATTTTAGGTATATACAGCAAATTTTGTGAAAGTGCTGAACATTATTGATTCTCTTGAATGAAAGGTGTTATCGAGAGCAAACTTACAAACTATACAAGATACAAACTATAAAACTATGTGATCCGTTTTGGTATATTTTCAGGGGTAAACAAAAATAATATTTTTTTTAACAGTTTATTTTCGCCGCAGTCTTATAAGTATAACACAAAAAGTCATTGACTAAAGACTATCTAATAAAGTATTAACGGTAATAATATCACATGGGGAGTGGCATCCGCCGGCCACAAGATTAGTGGTACTCGTGGTGCG
Organism: Sesia apiformis; assembly: GCA_914767545.1. Classification (NCBI taxonomy): domain Eukaryota; kingdom Metazoa; phylum Arthropoda; class Insecta; order Lepidoptera; family Sesiidae; genus Sesia; species Sesia apiformis. The sequence continues at coordinate 7,310,346 of OU611954.1, read as the reverse complement.
CGGGCGCCGTGTTGTGGACTACTGCATTGAAACTGTAACGAAAGAATACAATTAAGAATTTTAAATATCGGGCAGGTTTTATTACGAAATTCACAAACCTGTAAGAAAACTACTTTTTGTTAGACAATAGTTAACTGGAAGTGGCGTGGGTTTCTGTACAAAGTAATAAAGACAGATAATGTGTTACAGGTTGAAGTTTTTTCCTCTTGTTGGATTTTTACTCTCGTATTGTAGAAGGTGATTGTTAACAAAGATTTTTATAAAATAGTACTTTAATGTTCCTACTAATCCTTACTACTACTATGTTCTCATTTTGCTCCACGATTTTAGTGAATTTATTTATTTAAAATAAACTTTATTGTTGTAACAAAACTGTAAAACATTTACTCCCAACAAGATTTGACGCTCTTTAGTGATGGTATGGTAGTTGCAAGTGAAATAGTATTGTAGAAAACAAAAATTGCAGACTTAATAATAACTAGCGGTGCCTGCCACTTCGTTTGCGTGAACTGTAAAGTGATTCCCGTGGGAACTTTATAACGGACTGGGATAAAAGGTTCAAAAGTTAAAAATATAATACGCACGCGTTAATACGCACTTTGTATATAAGCAATAATTGTGCTAAATTTCCTTAAAATTCGTTCAGTGGTTTTTGCGTAATGCGCGTTCGTACAGATAGACAGACAGACAGATAGACGGACAGATAGACAGACAAACAATTTAAAAATGGTTGTTTTGGGCTCTGTATCATTCGTAGAGCAAAATGCATTTTTTTTTTAAATATTTCATGTACAGACACCGCTCTGTTATATTTTGATACGATTTTGTTATATATATATATATAGATAAACATGCATAATAAATAATAATATATGAGTAAAATATATAATATATTACACATATTCAAATAAGGACTCACTATGTATTCTCTATTTCAGTTAACTGTTTTTGTGTTTTTAATTTGGGTTAGTCCATATCCAATTCCCAATTACATAAGAATGTATAATTATATGTTTATTAGGTAATATTTACCCATTGTGGTCATCGGCCGTGTAGGTGACCTTGCGGAACGAGCCGTCAGGCTGCAGCAGGGAGTACTCGCCCTTCACGACGTCACCGTCGCGCTCTTCGTGCTGGGTTTTGTGGTCACCCGTGTGCGGGTCTGACACAGAGTATGAATAGCCGTATTTGGGGTGCGCCTGTAGTGATAAAGATCAAATATGAATATAAAAGACACACCACAGCTATGACACTAGTTGTAGCATTGATTTTCGTTTGAAACTTGAATTCACTGTAAAACGGCACACTGGTCAAGCTAATTGGCGAGTCCACTCTTTTAGAGGTGGTGTAGTTCCTCAGGGCTTGTGGTAGCCGCTTTGTTATCCTTTAGTTGCCGTTTATGACACCCACAGGAGGAGATGTGCATGTAGAGGCCCAGGTCCAGCAGCGAACGTAAGGTTACTGTGACGGTACGGTTAGTGCATATCACTTAAAATAGGTATTCCTCAGGTTCTATTCCTGAAGTTGATTTCTATTTGTATAATTGAATTTGAATTTGACATTTTGTATTTGCATTTGAAATTGTTAGACAATAATGTATTTGACGATGTCGTTATCACTACATGCGATCAGAGTATAGTTTATTTAGATAAATAGACATAACGTTTAAAAGTTATGCTAAATAATTTGAACTGAATATTCATGACCAAACCGGGATTTGAATGCAAATCTATCATCACGTTCTGACAGCCCATTTCCTTAGAATGGGTATGTACACCTCAACCTTACCTAGACATTACTTAATATCTTTAGTAAGAACTTGCTAGTGCTTTCATAATTATTCGAACGTAGATTGTCTGTATGTTTTTCTGACTGCAGATGTTTATCATGCCTTTATAATAAGTGATTCATACTAAGCACTGTTCCGCAGTGACACAACGGCGCGGGGTAGCGAAATATGGGTTCTACATTACATTAATGATGTAATAACTTTTATTAATTAATAGAAATGATTACCGTATTACTCTATTATTGAGCTAAATGTTGTAGTTGAGTCCCTTTATCACTATATGGTTTAAATATATTTAGTATGTTGCAATCTCAGCAGAATACATTTTTCAACCGAAATTCCAAATGGTTAAGGTTAAGTTTCTATCATATTTACTGAGTGACATAATATATTATAACAACATATTGCTACAGAAGCTGTGCCGGTGGAATTAAGTATATTTTGTTAGGTTTCTAAATAACTTGTGACAAGTACATATTTTAAACGTCTACCAGTAACTTGTACTACGTGTACTATATTAGACACTTTATTAGTGCTACTGTCTCTATCTACAAGACACTTACTGTTATGTCATAGTTTGTCCTTATTTCAGCTAGCCAGTAAATAAGCATTATTTAAATACAGTATATTCCGAATTCTGTGGTTTAGTACAAATGTATCTAAATTTCTTTGCCCTTTTGAATTACAACAGGATTACTCCTTGGTATATTTAAGTATTGTCAATGTGGTAACTGTAAAATAGTGAGACGTTTAGGCAATTGAATTCTGTGGGTCGGTACAAATGAATCTTAATTTCTTTGCCTTTTGAATTACAACAGGGTTAGTCCTTGGTATATCTAAGTATTGTTGTCAATGTGGCACTGTCAAATCGTGAGAGGTTTACGCAATGTGGGTCGACATCGGCCCGCAACGATTCCACATCTAGCATTAAAACAAGCGTGAGAGCACGCGGTAGTTTATGCAAACAACGGCCCATTTTCCCTTGTATCATGACAGTCATTACGTCCTGAGGGCCGGGTGATTTGTAGGCGCGAGTGGCGCAACCACTGGGAACACAAACGTTATCGGATCTCCAGTCACGACTGGGATATACTATGCTAAGGGATTATGTAATTCCACTCTATATCAAAATCATTATATACCCGCGGCACTAGATTTATGACAACATCGCAAAGCGACAACGGCACCGAACCGTGAATTATCTATGCCACATAATTTAATTTCCTTACACGAGATGTGATTAAACGTTATTCAATAAATTTCTCTTGACTGTTTCAATCGCTACTACTACAAGCGATTACATTCAACATTTATCACTAGCGTAAAGCACTGTTAGAATAGTGCAATATCTTCTATTTATAGGAATAGGTACTTCTGTCTTGAAAGTTTATCAAAATATATGAATATGTGTCGAAAGGTGCAAACTCATTGCAGATTGAACAAGTGGTGGGGATTTATTTGTGTTAGTTACTTTTCTAATTTGGGAGACACGGCTTAAGCAAAATCCGAGAATCGTCTACTGAGATGAGACAAAAAATTTGTTGTATGTTTTGACATCAAATTCAAGCACATTAATTTATATTATTATTTCTTTGTATCCTTGGCTCTTTCCAACCCGAAGACAAATATAATTTAAGAAAATTAAATGCCTGTTTGATTGTGACGAAACTTAATATGCGAGAATTGGCGTGCGTGTTACACGCTGCAGTTCATATCTAATTATGAGTTGAAAGGAAGTCTAATTTTCAAGTTTTTAGTTAAAGAAGCTTATTACTGTCTTAACGCGAAAATTATCGCGTATTAGTAATAGTATTATGACGTAATAACGTTAATAATACTAGTAGCGTGGTAACTGTCTGGGAGCGATAGGCATCGAATCCCGGAAACGGCATCGATTGTGTCGGATCGGGCGCGAGTACACTCGCAGTTTATGCAAGCTATCAATTAGCTAGTTACTACGTATTACGACACCGCGGCAACACAAGCGTAGGGAAACAAGAACAGCTTTGGTTGCTCCACTTATTGTTCAGATATTAGCGAGTGTTTGTTATCCGTAACGCAACGATTTCAATTGATAGATTTTGCGAAATCATTGCGTTTTGGGCTGGTTTTTAATAACGTAGACGTGCATACCTACATATCCTGAATAAACTGCATTCCTTGTGGTTTTAATTATTTTGGTATCGACTTGGTTAACATTTGTTATTATTTCATAGTCCTTCTGAATATCATTTACTTTAGATATCAGCTCATAACAAACTGCTGCATGGCATGGGTCTCCCCTTTTCAATTTTTAAGGGTTTTGGGTGATAATCCACAATGCGGATCCCGTGTAGATTGGTGCGCTGCGCTTTAGGTTAAATAATTATTTCTGCACTAATTAGCTAATTAGATTATAACTTGCTATAAATTAAAAACTGTGCTGTTGTAACTACACGCTTCTGCAAATCCCATTTTTGGTATCGTGTCTCCAGATCTATGGATGGTATTAGGTTATAGTAATTGGATGGGTGGACCCGTAGAATTTATTCTTTTCTAAGATTGTGACCTCATGTTCGTATTTATGTACCAAATTTTAAATTGCATTGTTTATAAGCCTTTCTTCATTGTACTTGACCAAATTTTTAACTCTAGAATGTTTTGCCGTAACTTTGCACGACGCAGCATTCTGGGGCAGTAAGTGTAGCTGTGTCGCAATAATAATGAGCTTTACAAAGATTACGCCGTCTGCTCAGGCCTTTATTGCGGTGCATCACAATGTTCATCAGTTGAAGGTTAACTGTTAATGAATCCGAGGTTTTAACATATTTTTCAATTGTTTTTATTTTTTTTGGAATTTATTGTCTATATTTAAATACATACGTTGTATTTGAAAATTCACAGTGATTACTTTTCTCTCTTCTAATATGCCATAATACTGAATCATTAAAATTAGTGCAAACATTTAGCATAGGTAGCACCATTTTTAATCGGTTTTATTCAAGAGTATTTTTATCTGAGTATATATCTAACAGTAGTGATTAACAGTATCTAATAGTACCATTATCTAAAAAGTAGCATTCATTATCTATGTAAGATGAAATTTGGTGGTAGAAATGATGTTCTAGTTTTAATTTGGTAACTTATTTTGGCACTGAGCGCAATGTATTCGTTCTTAAAACTGGTCTGAATCCTGTTTTTTGTCTTAGATCTTTAGATAAGTCTTCTAGTATTAAATATTTGAGAATAGCAAGACGTGTGTGCGTATTGATAGTCATAATAATGTGCCATCGTACACAAAGTCATCTATTATGAATTTAAATAGCTTACGTTTAAAATTGGAATGTGCTGTGTTTCATTAAAAGTGATTTTCGTTTTTATGGTGACTGATTATGACGATGATTGTCAATTAAATGTGTTCTTACGTGATAGTCGACATGTTGATCCTCATGTGCGGCGTAGTGTGCTACTGGAGCGGGAGCTGGAGCGTATGCTACCGCTTCATGTCCGTACTCCTCGCCTCCATAGTGGCCGAGCTGTACCACGCCCGCTGTTGTTACCGCCACCACTGTCAGGATCACCGCGACCTAATAAAACATAAATAACAATATGGATCAATTTTGTATGCTTGCTGATTAGACAGATTTTAAATAATTTGCAGTTGCAGTTTAATCATTTAGAGGTTTTAATAATAATTTGCAGGTTAATTTTACGTCCTACAGCATATTGAGGATGCTAATATATTATCTGAGATGGTCGCGGTTTATTTATAGAAAAATACATTAGGGGTGAGTATGAGAAATACATGTTAGGAACTTTGAGCGGGACGACGTATATGCAATCTAAATGCAAATACGTATATCTACGTATATCTAAAACTACGGCATTTAAAATCCAAAGTTTTCATAGCGATTTGTTTTAGTAGATTCCATGAAGTTTCCTAAATCCTAACATTATGGTAATAAGTCTCAGTTTGCTGGAACGGCTCCACGTCACAGGCTGTTGAATCCTTTCACTTAACTCGAAGGGTGAACCACGGAGTGCACTTACTTTCGCGATCATTGTGTTAGAATAAGGTTTGCTTTGCCTGAGCGTCCACACACGACTGTTACTGAAGAGCTCCACCACCGACTTTTATATTAAGTTAACCGGCGAGATGCGACGCTGTGCGCAGCGTCTACGCAAGAACACGGTAGTTTGATAATGATATATAAATTACGTAAAATTATGTAGCACTGTATGGTTCAAGGTGAAATGCGTATCTGTATTTGTTTATAAATTGTAGTTTAAAAAATGGATCAGTTTGTAAATGGCAGCTTCGAATAGGCGATATGAAACATGTCGTCAAAGAATGCAGTTAGGAAGAATGCAGCATTGCATAGACTGTAGTTTCACAATGGCATGCGATCACAGAACGATGTGACACCGTACGAGTTTTATGATCCTTTCTGTTTTCACCACTCGGATACCAGATCAGATAGCTACGTGACAGTCGCTGTCTGCCAAAGCTGAAGCATTAAGGAAGTATGTTTAACAAACATCAAAACAAGTTCCTTATCTACGCTAACCTACTCAAACAGAATGCAATGCTTTTAAATATAACAAAGTATTAATATGACAAGAAGTACGTATGAATCTACTGTTTCCTATTTGTTGGTTACCGAATCAATCAAAAACCTCTGAAATGATTTCGATAGAGATATGTATACACTTTGCTGTAATGTAGGCTAGTGTTCCGAACGACATCTGCGTTATAGGGTCAACCAGGGTAATTGTAAACAGGAGCAATAATCGTAAACGTGTCTTAAAAATTTCGACAGTTTGTACATATTATTACATATATTAAAATCGTAATAAAGCAGTGTTTGTACATTTAATAAATTATTTAAAAACGTGATTATAGTGTAAAGTGTGAATGACACAGAGCACAAAACAACGATTTTTTGAATTGTTTGTCAGTCGGTCTGAACGCACATAACGCAAAAATTACCAGATGGATTTTAATTAAACTTGGTATTTAGTAATTATTGAGTAATTAATAATGAGTATTGCTTTAATTGAGTATAGTAATTAATGAGTATTGCTCATGAGTAATTAATAGCTAGCTATTTAATAATTAATAATAGGTATTTAAAAATTAATGTTTCATGAGCTGTGTTAGCATTTAAGGTACTTTTTATCCTGATCCATAATAATAATAATAATAAATACTCTTTATTGCATACAAATAGTTATTACATGTGCACAAATAATAAATGACAGAATACAATAGGCGACCTTATCGGAAGACGATCTATTGCAGGCAACCTTAGGATAGAGATAAATAAAAGGGATATAGGGATAAATAAAAGGATATCCATTATAGAGTTCTCATAGAAATCACTCTTAAGTCCACGCGAACGAAGTCGCGGGCGCTACTAGTATACAATTAATATAGACTAACAGGCCGACATAACGTGCTCATGTCTATACTTTATCACTATTTACACTAACCTTAATTATATCACTACGTGATCCAGTATTAAGAAGCAGTCCTTTGAATATTTTCGAAAATCAAATTCACGGAGAACCGACTTGCGTGGAGATCATCGCAAATTAGTCTATATGATGTCGTTACATAAATTATTATAAAAAAATGTTCATAGTTTAGAAACTATTTTGAACAAAAATGTAACCACACAGTTTAGAAATATGAAAGGGTTGAAAGTGTTAAGTCGAGAGGCCTAAATTTCGTGGTAAGAATGAGTTGAAACCTTTGTCGCAGTAACTTAACTTAATTTTGACAGAAATACACTCAAGTTTTTAGGTATTTAGCGTATGATATCACAACAATCAAGATATAACTGGCATGTAACGAGAGGTAAAGCTACTCAGACGTGTATTGTATTGTTTTTATTGATTGCACGATGCACCGCCCTACGGATTTAATTCCTGTTTAATTTAATTTCTGAATTAATTTAATTCCTGTTTAATTTAATTTCTGAATTAATTTAATTCCTGTTTAATTTAATTTCTGAATTAATTTAATTTAATTTTAATTTAATTTCTGTTTAACCAAAGAATGACTGGCAGAGAATGCCACTAGGCATTAAGTCCGCTTTTGTACAATGTTTCCATGTGCACTAAAGTGTAAATAAACAAATTATAGTAAGGAACAACAGAGTTTTTTTAAAAGACACGAGGAAATAAGACGATGATGATACAAAGAATAGAGGAAGCAGTTTAGTGGATCACAGATGAAAGTAAACGAACAAAAGATGAAGATTCAGATGATATATATCATGGTTATATTTTTGTACTTTATACTTTTTACATTAATCACAGATTGAGATTATACAGCCTTAAATAAAAGTATGTTTTTTTTCATCCCTCTACATTTGTATTATTTGTCTTTCTCGCAATTTACCTTTCTCAAAAGTTTGACAACATTGCCTATTTTTTCGCTTTACAGAGTAGATTACATTTTCAGATAACATAATTCAGATAATATATTCTTTTTTGTGTGAAAAAATGTGTTGAGATTTAGATCAAAAGTTTTCACGAATGAAATTCATTGTTAAGGTCGTGCAGGTATTTATTTCTGTATTATTCCATTACGCTTACTAGCTACAAAGGTTTCAGCGAAGTGTAGGTTGGTGTATTTTTGTTAATTTATAAATCAGACACTTATGCTGCAAAACCTGGATTTATCAGAACTAGGTCTAAGCTTGTATTTAACATCAGCACTTTAAGGTTTTTAGATAACTTTTAAAATGCATAAGAAAATAATGTATGAAAGTTTTCAGGCTCTAAAAACCGACATACGTATTTTCAATAGCTTTTTTCTATCATTTGCGTAAGACTGTCTGTGACTTTTTCAAATTTATACGGTTTTGAGAACTGTATCAATAAATTTGCAGTTTCTAAAGTCATGAATAGTTAAATATATATGAGATAAATAATACTCATTGAACATAACATCTTACCAAAGCTTAATGTTAATTGCGGTTTAACGACACAGTGCAGTTGTTTACATTGCTTAAATGAAGACATCGTTAACATTTTCACTAATCGCCGTATACTCGGCAATTATTACATATATTATAATAGCTAAGTAGAGCGTTGCTTGCAGACAAGTGGGGCAGTTTGCAAGCGGCCTAAAAGACAAAATAATAGCGGTAATGCGACCTTGCCAGGGGACGTAATTATAAAACAATGCGTGGTTTTCGACATCGCACATATTTCTAATGGACATTAATCATTGTATAATTCTGAATAAATATTTTACAAACATTCATTTTGCACAGAATGGGACCTCCGCCTGTAGTTTTCCGCGGCACTGCTGGTCCCTAGCTCGGATAAAGGAGAAGGGTTCATCGTTGGGCTTACCATCCAATACAGTAAAAATCCCATGGCTGCGCAATTCACAAGAAATAGAAAGCCTGGATCACCTAAACACAACGACCTTGACTAACAGGGTGAATCCCGTAACTAAAGAGACCACAAGACAGGGAAAGCGATGGATTAAGCTTGTAGAGGAAAATCATAGGAGCATGAGAAGAGTACCATCATGGAAGAGAGGAGCCAAAGACGGAATCAAATGAAGGAGCATTGTGGAGGAGGCTAAGATCCACAACGGGTTGTAGATCCGACGATGAAAGTGAAAGTCAGTAAATTGAACGGTAGGGTTTTCAGTAAAACATATCTTCTGGTATGTTTAAAACGAATAGCATGCTAATAATACTACAATTATAAAAAGATTTGTTCCATAATCGTCATCAATAAAATATCATTACATCATCACATATTTGAAATGGACATTAATCATTGCAAATTTCTAAATAACTATTTTAGAAACATAAATTTCCCATATAATGGCAATGCTACTGAAATTATTTCTTCTGGTTCATGTAAAAGTAATAGCGTATTAATAATACGACAATAATGAACTCATTTGTTGTATCACAGAAAACTACCTTGAAATGTACTGCACTTCCCACTTTATCTTATTTCCCTAATGTACGTACGTGTTTCGGTAGTGAGTAAGATGTGCCAGAGCCCATTCCCATCCTATCCCTTCCCATTTTCCTAACCCTTTCTCCAAATCGATTCCTATATCTCCAAAAGTAGGCAGCGCATCCGGGGCGTGCCAACGTTTGTCATTTTGAACTAATGTTGGCATGTATCGCGAATGTCTATGGGCGACAGTATCTACTTACCATCAGGTGGACTGTATGGTCGTCTGCTGCCTTCGTCCACAAACAAAAACAAAATCATTGTCAACAATAAAATAACTTATTGTAAAAGCTTGTAATAAGATGTAAATATATACAGCATATAGATAGATAGCATATATATATATACATAATTTATTATATAATACAAATATAATATGACCTTAAATATACAAACGTTAAATATATTATGTACCATATACTTTCATAATTTTTATACTAGTAGATATTATGATAATTATAATAAAAATCTTTCACAAAATAATAATAAATATTTAGTGTTACACAAACGTAAATACGAGTATACGGTAGATATTACATTGACATAATGAATATAATAATTACAAGAAAACACAATAACCAATGAGTGGTCAGTTACCTTGTAGGTATCGCAAGATATCTGAGGAAGCTCTAAAATATCGGCGCTTTTTAATGAATCTTATTTAAGTCTTTTTCTTTGCAATAAGCGTAACCGTGAGATACTGCAGATAAGTTACGTATTATGCCTCCAGAGCGCCACTTCCGTCATCTGATAAAAGTTGACGTAAGCAGGTCTCGGGGAGAATAAATTTTAATATGATTCATTTTGGAACCATAATACAGCTCTAAATAGAACAGCAATGAAACTTACAATGGTGATGTAACTTTCTATGGTCACTATTATAAATTCGCTCTTTGTATATTAGGTACATGAAAATAATTTAACCTATTTTAACGTTTGGCTTACATACATTACGTTTTGTTCTTTTTATAGTTGTGGAATTCTTGTAATTCGACTTTAAGTGCGTTATTTTTGAGGTTAAATTCATTGCCTCGCAAGGTTACGTGTTTAATTGGTATTTGGTAATTCGAAATGCTTTTATAGTATGTCCTTATAAGATGTAAGTTTATGCATTACTTAATATTTTCTTAGGTTTTCGCGATTACTATACATAGCAATTAAACAACTTTGAACGGTTTAAATCGCGTATATTTAACATTATTTATATCCCGACGTTTCGAACACTTTGCAGTGGACGTGGTCACGGGGTGACTAATTGATTTTATTTGTCACTTGAGTTTTAAGAAATTATTTGAACTACCGTCTGAAATTTTTTTTTTTTGAACTACCTTTTTTTATTTATTATACATTACTTTTTCAGTGTTTGTAGTACCGATTCCCTAACAGTTCTTATGGACTGATATGGTGTGTAATTTGTGATGTTCTATTTATTAGTCATCAGTGTCATCAGTGATTGTACACCCTAGGATTCCAGAGACATATAAAGGCGAACACCACCAGATCCGAACAAAATTTGTTTTAAATAAATGAATGTCCGACCGGAGTACGCCTTTAACCTTTAACGCAGTAGGCAGGGGCACGTCCAACTGCGTTAATCGGTCGTCAAACCGATTAAGACAGTCGAATTTGTAAAGATTCCCTAAAATCGATTCAGTAGTTTGTTATATTAACTCGTAGAAAAAGCACAACATTTTTCTTGACTATATGGATAGGGACGGTTGGGTGACAAGAGCCGAAGGCCCATATCCAGCAGTGGACAGACAGGCCGATGGTATGGTATGGTACGGTGTATGAATAGTATCGAGAAAATTGTATTGAATTGTATCAGCCTATAACGTCCCACTGCAGGCCACCCCTAGTAAGTCTCTGGAGGGTTTATTTATTTGTCGAGAGAATGCTACTCGAAAAAAATACATGTTATTAACATAATAAAATATATTTTTTAGTAAATTGCTGAATGGATATCTGTAAAATAATTTGATTTCTGTAAGTCATTGGTTATGATTGTTATGGCTGTCCTTCATCTTTTGAGCACGTTTCAAATCCATTTCTAGAAAGGTATCGAGTGTGCATTGTAAAAATATTTAATGTTTTAAGTCTAACTTGTACCACAAATAATACGTTACAGTACTTTGAAATTTTTTTACAAAGGAACAATAGTTAATTTTAATTTTTATTTGTAAAAACAAGACAAGCTAGTTTTACAATAGGCACTTATTTTTATTCTTAAGTCCTTTTTTGATGTAGGTTTTTTTTTATGGAAAGAAGGAGGCAAACGAACACCAGTCCACCTGGTGGTGAGTGAATACCATCGTCCATGGACATCCAAGGTCCAATCCAACTAGACATCCAACTTCAGTCTAGAACGACTAACATTGGCACATGCCTCGATGCGCTGCCTGCATTTGAAGATATAGGAATTGATTTAGTAACTGAATATTGATTCACTTTGACTTCATTTAATAAATATTTATCTTTTTATCTTTACTGGTAACCCTACAGCGATACAACAGAGTTAACAGATTTTTGTTCACATATATGAATATATAAGCATAAATTAAAGGAAATAAAACTGAGTTAGTAAATAAAATTTCTTGGTTAAAACTGAAAGTGTCACATTAAAGTTTCGTGCGACACTTTCAGTAAGCGGAAACGTGAGAGTTTGCCGTAGTTCTTATTACATGGTGTAGCTCCGATACTTAATTAACAATCATTGTTACTTAACATCACACTTCCGTCGCTACTGAACCGTTTAAAGCGCCGCATCGATGCAATGCGCATCCATCCATCTTCCACTATTCGCTTTCTGAAAACTTAATATTCGTGTGTTGGTCAAGCATAAAATTTGATGGGTGTAGATGTGTGAAACAAAAGGAACATCTTGTTACAAATAGTTTCTTACAATTAGGATTAAACATAAAATAAAATTACACGTAGGGATAAAAATTAAAAATTGACACGGTTTTCTTGTATAATTTATAACAAAAAAAATTAAAATATCTATTGCATGTAAAAGTTTTTGTTATAATAATAATTATTTGTAATAGCAATGCATATGTTTATAATCTTTATTGTGCTGTATTGCACGTTTATTGAACTTTTGGGTGTAGCTTTGAGCTTTTGGGTTATTGATATCAAAACTTTGGGTGTTGGGTGAAATTTGTTCAATAATGTTGTAAATCATGACTTTCGAATTTCAAAAAATAACTAAATTTCTATTAAGGGTCATCCAGGTGAATTAAAAATATAGGTTTCGAATTACCAATAGGTTACTATAGTAATAAAGAAATAAATATTTTAAATAGGATTGTGTTGAAATAAACAGACCCTTATAATTTCGTTATTTTTTGCCCGTTTGTCTGTCACAGGCTCATAACTACTACCTAAATAATTTAAGATCGATATTGATAAAATTTCATATGAATACATATTTTATATTCTCCATTAGGTGTATGTGCTATGTTTTGATTACTGCGCTTCCGATATGAATAATGCGTAGCCTGGTTTGCTTGGGTCGGCCATATTTGGCTCATCCCTGGGAAGTCCTATCCAGAACTCGTGTGGGAATGTGGTTCTGGTCGCTAGGCAAAGTCTGTTCGGCCCAGTTCCATCTGCGATGAATTACTACCCTCACAGTTCAGTTTCCACAAGTAGAGATTAACAACGTTGTCTGCCCAGACGGTTTTTAGGATCCGATGGAGGTACTGAAAATTTTTGAAACTTCATTATGGGGGGGGGGGTGACTTGATAGCAGTAGGCTTAATGAATTATACAACTAAATCAGTATAAATTATAACAATATATTTAAGTGTACTTGTTTACATATTGTATCATATAATTCGTATGGCTACTTAGTCGGTGGCTCAATGATGCGCGAGGATAGGTGCATGCACAATGGGAGCGTGCGCTGCGGGCGCGGCGTGCACAGCTGGTCCTGAGTTGTGCACGATGGCGTTGAAACTGGAAACAAAATGATAATTAACGATAATGAAGTCGCATTTGTGGTAAGCATAACTAAAGCATAGGAATCGAGAACTATTGTCAAGCCAACAACAAGTTATAAGACGTTTTTTATTCAAGAGTTTTTTCTTTAATATAACCATCGTCTAATTAATTATTAATCATATATAATCGCAACCGGCCCTTTAATGGTCTACTGATGGACAGGCGTGTCCTCGTGCGCATTGTGTTGTGTATTAGGGATGTAAAGCGTTTAAACGCCACGCTGGCGAAGGTGCTTAACGAGTCCACTTTTTTAGAGGTGTTGTAGTTCCTCGGGACTTGTGGTAGCCACTTTGTTATCCCTTAGTTCCCTTTCACGACGCCCCCGGGGAAGAGTTGGGGTGGAGCTTTTCAAAAGGCGGCCAACACTACACAGTAGATATAGCCGTCTCCCCAAAGAATTCGACTATCGGTTATTGGTCCTGTGGCAAATAAGATCTGAACATTGGTAAAATGTTAGCAAGTCGATTCTATTAGCAATGCCAGTGAATTTAGTTCTATTTCGGTGAATTTGGGGAATTTCTTCTTTTCGGATCTTATGCAGTAAAGAAGCTTCTAGCATAACTCTTTCAATATCGAGTAATACAATTTTTTTAATTATACCATTTAGAGCATAAACTATTACATGAGTCGTTGAGTAAATAGTTGCTAATTGCGTGTGTATCGTGCATCACAGAATTATCAAGTAATTTGCTAGTACGTTGTATAAGAAACAACACTGGCTCGTACACTATATCAAAAGAAGCTGTCGTCTAATGTTTGTTACAATTGTATCAAACATGGGCAATTCTGGAATATTGGTGAAACATTTGGATAACATAAGCACCTATTATTATTGTATAAAGTTGTTTATTTTATCTTTGTCTAGTTGTTAATTCTTTCGTTGTTCGTTCGACGGCTTCGTTCGAGTATGTGTTTGTATTTCTTTAACTAGTTGAGTATTGGTTTTACGTACGGAACTATTTCTTATTATTGGTCTTCAGTTCTCTTTGAGTATTAGTTTTGAGCAGAGATAATTGTTGTTACTCCACAAGCATCTCGAGAATTTTTGGTGCAACTAATTGTATTAATATCATGGTGGTAATAATCTCAAATCACCTTTGGCAATGGTTTTGGGCATGAAGATGGTTATTTCATTGTATTCTATAACATTATCGACGAACAGGCGATAAGCTAATATGAAACGTTTTGTGTTTAAGATATGGTACAAGTTGTCAGAAGTTATTTCACATCCATCTTCGTTGCACCCTGATTCCACCCAAATCTCATTTCCATTTTACCGCTTCCATTCCCCACTACAACAACTCTATTCCATCCCATTCTGTCGTAACTCATCCAATCCAATACTATCGTATCCATTCAGTTCTTGCCATCCCCTTTGAACGGGGAATGTGAACTCATGGGAACTCATGAGGGCTATACGTCATATACTTATTTTATTAGGTTATATACTTGGGTATTAAGTGAAATAATTAAGTGACAGTTTATGTTCTGTATGCTATTGATTGCTTAGTGTACTCGTACATTCAATTAAATTTTACTTAATTATATTTCATTCAGTGGATTTTGTGTGATATTGTGCGCGTAAATTTAATGATGATTTTCGTTTTTTTTAACAAATCTAAATAAAAAGTTTATTAAAGTTGTTAAGTTTCATTAAAATCTGACAAGTGGTTTTTTCGAGATAACCGTTTACACAAACGGACAGACAGACAAAAAGTCTAAAAATTGTTGTTTTGGGTCAGTATCGTTAATAATGTAGACAACGATTAGTATTTTTATAAATATTCCATGTAGGCACAGACACTTTGCTACAATTTCATTATGTTTAAAAACGATAGTAGCAATTTTAAGCTATTGATGACCATTGATGAGTGAATGACACTTATTAAGATATTTATAGAATGCGAAATATGTGTTGCATCTCAGTAGGAATCAAAGGTATTTCAGAAATTTTCTTTTAAATGATTTGTTGATTGATATAAAATTTTTATTTGAAGATATTATTTTAAGCTGATAAGATATAAGTAAGCATTGTTAGCATAAATTTAGAAAATGGAAAAATCTGTGCTTAATAGCAACATCACAATATTCATCATCATAAAGTTTAAACAATTGATAAATTGCAGATAATTGGATGCTATTCTATCAAATTCCACCTTGCATGGAAATAATTCTAGAATTGTTATTATTTAAGGTTTAAACCTGAATATAGAATAACACTGGTTGATTCTGTAACGATTTTATCAGCGTTATCGACCGAAACAACACTTATTAAGATAAACTAGCGTTATAAGTATCTTACTTTACACAAAGCTGTTAGTCTCGCTAACCATATGTCTTGTTTTCATTATCTCGACACAACACTGATACTCTTTTTTATGTATTGTCTTGCTGTCCGTTAGATTAGTAGATTTTACCATCACTTATACACTCGAGAAGTGTTTACTAGAGAGGTTAGTTGACCATTATAAGCGAGTAAATATTACTCTTACTACAACTACAAGCCCGTGTTCCACTGCTCCACCGCTGGGTACAGGCTTCTCACGTGGCCTGCGACTACCTTTGGTCTTACGGTCATCTCATCCAGATGGATATTAAATAATGGATAATATATTCATATGTATATTAATAATGTCGGCGACATTCTTTAAGCTGTTGTTCCACTTAGGCTAGGTTTTCCCACGCTGTGTCTCCCAGTACGCGGTTTCCACTTAAGGACTCGTCTGCAATGTTACAATGTAACCACATTGTAACATTGCCACTTTAATATTTAGATAGGTAGACACCCATACACAAGAGAAACACAAAAATACAAGTAATTAGAAGTAAAATAGATGATCTTATCGCTAAAGCGGATTCTACTATTTTTTATTTCGGAATGGCTAAATTCTTGTGGCCCTAATGGCCTTTCAAGAGTCACCGGACAACGATTTCTACTAGTCAACCTTTCGATGGTAAGAAGAAGTCTGTAGAGGAATAGAGGCAGGTTTTGCTTAGTGATTCTTTAAGCTGTAGATATTGTATGCACATAATTCGAAGAATCGAGAAAACCATTTTCTTATTCTCATTTTCCCTGTGTGAGTCTTTTTTAAAACACATTTCTTTGAAAATTAGAACACAGAAGTCATACATAAAATCCAGTCATTTTATAAGTCGATTGGCCTTAACATCCATCGAATTTCTATTACGTAACAAGACCGATGTTCAACAAGTTCATTATGAATGAATATCACTTTCGTGTTCTGTCTCAGATGCTCGTGTACATGATCACGCGTGTAGGTCACGCATGGTCACGCGAGTTTACAACTGTTTCCGTATTGAGAGATTTAATGATTAAAATTTTATTGATTGAAAGTGCAACTGTTTGTATAATCATGATGATTGATACTTTAGAAAATGGCTCTTTCGCCCTCAATATTGAGTGATTGAATTTGTACATTTACTTACATTAAGTATATTTTGCTGGGTTTTATTCATTTCCGTATGTTAGGTGGCAGAGAGCCTAACTCCAAGAATTTGAGGTACAAAAAGTTAAAACGGCTGAGAATATTCTGTTAATTAAATAGAAGAGAAATTCAAGAAATGAAATATCACCTCGTCTACTATTTTGAATGAATGCTTATTCATTCAAAACAAAACAAAAAAATCCATTGCTATCTGGTGACGTAATTACCTAAATAAAATCTACCCGTTTGGCTGTCATGTGCGTTCTTTTCAATTACAAATGAATGCCAACGCAACTTCTTACAAATATTTAAGAAGCAACGAAACAATCGCCCAATTATATAATAATAAAATGAACCTTACCCATTATGGTGGTCGGCGGTGTACTCGACCTTGCGGATAGAGCCGTCAGGTTGCAGAAGCGAGTACTCGCCCTTTACGACGTCACCGTCGCGGCTCTCGTGTTGTGACTTGTGGTCGCCGGTATGCGGGTCTTCCACAGAGTATGCAAACTCATACTTGGCGGGAGCCTGTTGATAATAAATGTAAAATTCGGTTCAGTATAAGTTTATAGCATTTCATGGCAGAGCATAGGAGATATCTGTGCCTTGCCGTGGGATGTTATACGGAGGGATCTTTAAGTGCTACGTGGCCCCCAGTGCACATTGCTATATACTTATTTAACGCATGCCTTAGATATTTTATAATTTTAGATAATGCGGGTTTGCTCGCGATGTTTTTCCTCACCACCGAGATAATTAATGACAATTGAAAAAAATCGTACTCAGGTGAATTGGCAACTTCACGAATCACCGCTCAAATAATAAATTATAATTAAAAAGTGATATGTAAAATGTAATATTAATAAACAATACATGTAAAATGAATGTTTCAAATGCACTTTCCTGTTGATTGGCACATCGCAACGGATACAGTTCATGATTGATTTGATATTTGAATCTAGGATATTACAAAATTCATTAATATTTATCAATCTTTATAAAAGGATGTTTTAGTCAATTATGTTTGTTATACTATGCATGATTTTTATGCTTCTTGTTAGTCTGTATCTTATCGTCGTGTTCTTGTCGTAGAATTGATAAGAATGAAGAATTGAGAAAATGATTCATATCCATATTTACAGACGTGACACTATTCTTCAATACGAAGCCAGTTTAGCGCACCTTGTGCTATGTCACTTACAAGTCTGTTAAAACTTTATATAATATTATTGATTTAAACAATATGTGTTTGATGATTTACTAATATTATTAGTAATGATGTGTTTGATAAATGGTCATAATTTACATTCGCAGCGTGATAGATTGCTTTTGTTGATGTTACAAAACTTTCTACCATCTTGTAATGACAACAATCTTACACAATAAACATTTAATTGGGTTTGTACTAACTGATCTCATTTTTAATCATATGATTATATTTTGCCTTTCACTTTCTTTGTGTTAGTAAATTCGGGTGCGTGTTGCGTGCGTAAGATCTGAAACGTTTATGATAATGTCCGCACCGAAGTGTAGTATTAAATGTATCAGTAGGATCTGCTCTAAATACATTCATATTATCTGTAGTTTTTACTGTGAATGTTCAAAATCGGTGAAAGACGATAATCACCAAAATCGCTGGTGAAGGATTCAAATATTTAGTGAAAATTATTATTTTTGAATCCAAAATCAAAATATTTATATTGTTACATCCCATAATGAAATGCTTCAAAGTTTTCGAATGATAAACGTGATCAATAATCATAGTATTTGAATAAATAATTTCAATTTGAACTTTATATTGTATATCATATTGCAATGTATCCATTACATGTTTTTTTCTTGAAAACATCATTGCGTATTACGCACAATAAATATAATTAAACGTATACGCATAAAGTGCAACTCTTTTGCTGATTGACCTATACTATATTATCAAGTTTTTGTATCACTATCCAACAGAATGTCACGTTATCTATCAACAGCCACCAGTGGAAGGCCGATATATACAGGAAACTTCATTTAGTCCGGACTTCGGACATTCACAGCAACATTTTAAAAATAGATAGACATTTTAAAATTGCAATTGCGTAATTAATATGTAAAGAAGGGCTAATACGTCTACGGATATGACATTACTTCGGATATGATGCCGGTTACGGATATGACTTTAATTAACTTTTTAAGAACTGTATTACTAACTGAAAGGAATGTAAAATAACACCAAATAGGGAATAATTGCATATTTGTTCTCATAAAGAACGAATGATAAATCTATCAAATTAAATGCAATCAGCAACACATTTTCAAAACTCGCCTCCTTTAAATTCCGCCCTATGAATAAAATGAATGAAACAGAAATGAATAAAATTATTTGTAATATCCGCATCTTATATTTCGAATTCGGTTTCGTTTTCGAATAATTTTTAATTCAGATATCCGATAGTTTTAGTAACGGTTACGGTGCTCCATAACATCCCCAATCAGAATTATTGTTTGAAGAAAAGAGCATGTTCATCAGATTTATCTCGTTATAATAGGGAGTTCCTAAAAGATGTGTGAATACGAGTACATATTCAACTGTCGCCCCCTAAGATGTTCTTTATGAATTCAATTGTTTATCAATGAACCAATGAATTCAATTCAATTGGTGTTAACAATTAATTTAATAATGATTTCTTACAAATATATAAAAACAGAAGAAACTTTAGCTGGAAATGCAGACAATAATCCTAGCTCAGACGCTTTATTGTATGTTTCTATTATTGACTATTGTTTTCATTTTTAAAACGTTTACTGTTTTAGTATTTTCTGGTATAAAAATTGAAAATTTGGCCATACGATTGCTAGGGGCGCTGTAAATTAATCTCCACACAGAACAAAACACAGCGTAAACACGACAGTAATGTATGAAAATAAAAAAATACCCATATAGGACTCAATAGGACCCCAGTTAGTATTATTATCATAGTATAATAATAACTGCTATTTGTAACTGTCTGAGCAATGAGCTATCTCAGTAGTACAACTGTGGATAAACTGCAGGTAATGCCAGATACATTAAAAACATTAACAAATTCATTAAAAATATAAATCGCAAATCCTAATAAGTATTCAACTCACATGTTCTTCAATCTGTTCAGCATGTCCAATAGCAACCGGGGCGACGTGTTGTACTATGGGGGCGGCGTGGATAGCGGGAGCCACATGCTGGACGATAGGAGCGCTGTGGCCATATATGGATGATTGCTGGAGCAGGGAACCGGAATGTCCAAACAAGGAACCAGACTGTCCCAGCAAGGAGCCAGAGTGATCAATAATAGGGGAAGAATGTTGAATGATAGGAGAGGCTTGCTGCAAGATGGGAGCCGCGTAATGCTGAGCTATCTGGTGAATGGGCTTATCGTGGCGGATAATGCTTTGGGAAGATACAGCCTGGCCGTGACCGTGACCATCGTCCACGATGAGTCCGGCGTGGCACAGCGCCAAGAGGGCGCTAATAACGGCGATCTGCAAAATGTACACACCATATAAAAATAAACCTAAGAATATAAAGTATTAGGATCTGATGCGATTGTTCTAGGACGAAGTAGGTGATAGAAATGGTCTTATTAGATTTCTCACTTGAAAACAATACTGATTAATTTCATTTATTCAAAAGGTCCATTTAGATAACGTTTCAATTTGGATTAATTTCTTACTTTAGAGTACATGTTGATGTGGTTTACTGGACAGAAGGATACTGGTAAGGACTGTGAGCTGGGTGGTAGTTTTTATACATCGGGGGAAGCAGTATGGGCTCATGTTACCCGATATCGCGAAACCGGCTCAACACATGACACCGCTGTACACGATTACCTTTACACTTTGCAAGTTACGTCACTGAATTAACAATTTTTAAGAATCGTTCAAGGTTACAGTAAAGCTGTGTGCAGAAGCCTTGTGAATATTTTTAAGGAATAAATAGCAGGCAACAGACTGCTTCGTTTTACAATCAGCGTCCGACCGAACCATTCCTGAAGCATAAAACCATGGATTACATTTATAATTTTGACTTCATTGTCGTAAGAAATTTAAAATATCTTTAGGGATTTTTTTTTATCCAATTTATCACATATATTTGCTAAATACAATAACAAGAAACTCGTTATTTTTTAGAAAAAAAAATATAACATTAGTCAATGGAATCATGAGTAGAATTTACGGTTTAAAGCTTCGGAAATATCGAAGTGGTCCTTAGATTTACGATCCATTACAATGGAACATAATGCTTCTAAAAATAATTAGGAAAAATGGTGTATTATTCAATATTTTTAGATTTTAATCACCTAAACTTATCTATTAACTCTAAATGTGTTTAATATAAACAAGAGATATAACTGTAGGCGTTGTAATCATCTTAATAACGGTACATCCTGTGGAGAATGAATAGTCAGTGTGGACGTGTCCGAAGTGTATCAGTCGGTAAGAAAGTAGCACTCTGGGTTGCACCGGTGCTCTGGTAAACTATTGCGCAATTATAGGTAGTAGGTACACTTATGCAAAGTTCATTTTATATTTATTTTAAATTACAATTTTTAAAACCACAAATCTATATTAGTTACTTAGTACTTTTATTGCAGTTACATCAAAATATGCAAATTACAATATATTAGGGATAGTTGTATAATATACAGTTAGTGCAATTAATATACAAACAATCATATCTTTAAATTATATATGTATTTATTAATAATTTTACATATACAACACAAGGCAGTAAAATTATTGTCTGCGGATATTCTTGAAAGGTATCCTTCATTTTTTAAATGAAGGAACATTTCTTTTTATCCTCTATTCACAGATTCCCAGGTTTATAATTTCCAGACGTCAGCTTGATATACATTTTTTGCTATTTCTAAAAACTAAAAAAATGACGAGTTTGTTTTTATTTTACATTTTAAATACATTTTGAAATATCATAGAAATTAATTTTAACATAAAATGCAGAAATAAAGTAGTAAGTATATGGAAATAATAGTAGTTAATTTTATTTGTTTATCTATTTTTTATGATTATATTTCCTAATTTTTTTCTTGATTGTCAATAAATGTATGTCAATAAGGCCCCCGGTTGTACTTCTAATTACTTGTACTGTATATTTCTCTGTATGTTTTTGGTATACAATAAAGTGTATCTATTTATCTATTTTACAAGTTGACAATCAATTAAGTTTAATATTTTTAACTGCTGGTGAATATACTCGCGCGTGGTGTACCACAGCCGATCGTCGTCGATGCGGATCGTAACGACTGCTCTGCATATTTCCCCCGATCGCTCGCGTAACTCAAACGTGAATGTGCGTTAATTTCAACGAAGGTCACTGCATATATGCAGTTATGCACTCGATATTGGCAACCGGCTGCGGCGTAATGAAACCTTCTGATGGCGACCGTTTTTTTATGTCGATCGTCAATTCAGCGAATGAAGGAGTTGTGAATTAATAGCTTGTCGCTATGTCCGAAAGATTTTAAGCCTTATTACCTTACATGTCTTTAAACAATAAAACGATACCTATGTGGTGGTTATGAATGTTTCAGGAGTAAGATTGAGTAAGTAAGCTTAAGTATTGCAAGTTTTAAGAAAAGACTAAGGGAACATTTCCTTAAAGCGGAGAAAGACTATTGCTCAGTCATAAGTCAATTATGTGTGTGTATGTATCTATGGATGTACATTGTACACATGTATTTATTTAATTAGTTACTATAATTTTATTTAATCTTCACTGTTATTGCATCTACCGCGCTATCTCTGCATAGCCCAAAGGTTGACCGGGAGCTCTGCAAGAGAGCTGTGAACAGAATTCTGCAAGGTCAGCAAGCAGTGCACCCGCTAGCCCCCTGGTGTTGCAGGTGTCCTTGGGCGGCGGTGACCACTTACCATCATGTGGCCCGCCCGTTCGTCTGCATTCTATTCTATAAAAATAAATAAGAATCAGAGTCAGAATAAAATATACTGATGATGATGGAAATTCGAACATGAAACTTATTTTTAATAATAATTTTATCTACAATATTTATCTACAATGTCTCCACCAGTGGGAATAATGGTACCAATCCATATGCAAGCAGTGAGTGCGATCTAAACTAAAATATGTTTTTGAGTTCCTAGTTGATGCTGCTAGTCTCAGTAATAAAGTAGGTAAGAAACTTTATTTACAAAAAAAAAAAGTCAAATCAAATAGTGTACAAAAAGCGCTCACGAATTCAGTTGAGTGAGTAAAATTAAGTAAAATTATGATGGGTGTAACGACCTTGTGGCTGAAGCCATGACGAATCTGTATCAATGTTTGGGAGTGCGCGCCGTCCGCCGCAGCCAGTCACGCAACTAGATGCATTGTAATACATTCCAATGTCATTGTTACCGTACTAATTGCGTAGATTATTCTTAAGTATCAGAATGTAGGTCTTCTATCAAGGCGAATGTAGGTATTATGCGATTGCTTATTTAAAAATATTAAGTTGTTCAATTCATTATAAGCTTATTTCACATGTGCCGGATACATCAGAAACTGATACACTGGACCGGATAGAAACATTGCAATTGCGATAATCTGTGAATTTTATAAAGCAACGCAATGTATATGATTTTTATGTAACCATACACAAAAATTGGTCATCAGGTTTTGATTGTTATTTTAGAGTTCAGTTGAAATAGTCATCCTATTATATTAAGTTCACATTAAGTTCATATTAATTTACTTTAAGAAAAAAGTGACGTCATCCGACCAATGTAGGATAACACAGCGTTAATTGGTCAATCGAGGAACGTTCCCTTTCGTAAAGGTGAAATCACGTGACCGATGACATCACTTTTTTTTAACTTGAACAGAGTATAGTGGGGATTCTTTGCCCATTGATTCCCCTGTCTCCCCTTTGAGATACCACTTAAAAACTACTCTGCCGATTTGAAAGTTGAATATTGAACGTGTAGGAATATACTATTTGGAGTTATGTTTTCAAATTTTTTATAGAAACGCTTTATATATTATAATTTATTATAGACACTATACAACACAAATTATAATTTGTGTTGTATAGTGTCTTTAAAAATGTCAGTTCAACGCGGTCCGGTTGCTTGTTCAATAACAAATGTCTGTATACCTTATAGATTCATTTATCGCTTGTGACTGACTCTGTCGTATGAAAAGGTCTTTAAATAGACAATTTATTCTGCGACGTAAGTATAAAGAATTCGTTTGAAGTTCATTGATTTCAGTGGATGCACTTATATGGATTCCGTTAAACATTAAACTAAAAAACTATATGTCGATCTTAATAGGTCCACCTCATATGGAAAGTTTCATTCAATAAGTAATGAAAATATTTATGATATGTTAACGAATTCGTAATAATTTAATACGGTTGACTTTTGGACAATCTCATGTTGAGTAATTCAGTTATAAAGGGAAAGAAACATACCGGTGTTTTATAACGTGACTACGGTTAATTCCATTAAAGTTAATGGCGACATCTGATCAAAGGAAACGTTCCTTTCCTCTGTACTGTAAGATTTTTACTCTGTGCGGAGTTATTGATTGAGATTTTTTAAGTTAAAATTTTCTTGTTTCAAAATGTTGTTTAAATAGTAACATCTGATTTTTAATCATTACAAAGGATTACGACTTTATGTTCGTCCCTTTTATTGGCATTACTGACATAAAGACATCGTGATTTTGAGAAAACACAATTTGAACGTTTGGCGATTATTTTCTCTCGACGCTATTAAATCTTTTTGAATTTAAAATCTAATAAATTTTTGCATACCGTGCTAAAAAATAAATAAAAACATGAGAAGCGAAGAAAAAATGGAAATAAATAATGGACTTAATCTGTTATTTCTCTAAATATCTCAGAAACAATTCATCGTGAAGAAAACCGATTTTACTAGTTCAAAAAGCTTAAATATTTGGTATAATTAACCAATTTTTGGGAAAATTATCGGATAATCTATTTTGTTAGCATGTTAACGTTAACGTTTGTTAACGTTTTGTTAATAAGGGGACGTGTTATTGTTTTAAAGATTTCACTGAAGTCAAATATCTAGGAAACTGGAACCTGCAATAAGGTCCCTTTTATCAGATAATCAGTTTATCATCTTTTATCAGTCAAATATATTCATAAACTTTAATTGCACGTCATAAATCTTACATAAAAATAAATACAATTTTAAGGAAATTAAGTAAATGTTTGTTACAATCACGATGTATGTTTATTGAAGCTATTAATTAGTTTCGTTGCGATATCATTGCGATCTGAATTGGATTACCTAATGGTGGAATATTAAATACTGTTGTATTTTCGCTGGTACTAAGTAGATTGCAAATTTCAATAGTTGGTATTGCTTTCACTCCTTATTTCGGTTCATTTATTGTATGGTAATGGAAATATGCAATTCAGAATCTTAGAGTTCCCACGGTACAAAGATCTAGTAACTTCAATTAACACGTACAGAATAACATTGTTTTCTGCGTCTTAGCTACGGTCTTTGTTTTTTCATATGTGGCAATGGTGCAATTTGCACATTCTGCCAGTGTCAAGTTTTCGTCGTAATAAACAATTTCAAAGTTTAAAACGTATTCTGTCAATGTCCTTCTGTCAACCTGACAGAAGAGGACTCCTTGGAAGCACACGAAAAATGCAGTCGCACGCTTTTATTTGATTATCTCAAACACCACGCACGAAAAAACACTTTGAAGTTTAATAAACTATCCCTATTAAACCACAAAACGCCTGATACTCAATTTTGACAATAATCAAACAAAAACTCAACTTCACTTATCGAGTTTCCCGCCAAAAAGTCTTAAGGTTAGGTAAATACTTCAAACTTATCTCTGAATTGGATTGTTGCAAGTGTATTGTGTAATTGCCCCAAAAACAGCAAATACGTAGAAGTATAAACAAAAGAGTTACTAAAAAAACTTTTTATTTTTAAAAGACATTTATTTCTTTAGACAATGACTACATTACAATGAAAGAAATGACATCAGCAGTATTTACAAGATCTTACTAGAATATGAATTCCAACTTGTACGTTATATACATTGCCGAATTATATTCACAACCTTATATACCATAACAAATACATAAACTAGTCGAAATGAGAACAGATGGAAGACTTAGAGAGACGATTATTACAAGAACTAGAACACATTAAGTCTAATATCACAGATTGAGTAGACAGGCCTCTTTAATGATGATGGATGACTGGCGGGGTGTTGTGGACCACGGCGTTGAAACTGTCGGACAAACGATACGATTTAAAATATATACTTCATATGTGTATAATCTGTCATATTATATACAGAATATACATATAAAATATACGATTTAAAATATATACAGTAGTATCTGTGAAATATGCATATATAAGTTTATCAAATAACTTTATTTAGTTAAATTAGTTTAAATTATATAAACAAAAAAAAGAACACATACTAAATAGACATATACCGTATAATCATTGGCTAATTACCAATTAGCGTAACGTATTACGAATTAATATGTAGTTGAAATATTCCCGTCAAACGCCACAAATTATGTATATCTATAATTTGAACTCATAACGGCAGTTGTTGATGCCGAGAATGCTAATCGAGGTGTCGTACTGAACGATTCAAATTATTAACTAAGTGAGAGGGTTAACTTCAAACTGTAAATGCGGATATTACGAATGTTTTCGAGTTGAAGTCTGAATTATGGCACGGTGAATGTATTAGATTATCTCGTTATAGATCAATTTAAATTCTCGTAGCTGACAGTTTTGTCTACATCGTTTACAAGTATTGCATTTCTCTTACCCGTTATGGTGGTCGGCGGTGTAAGTGACCTTGCGGAAAGATCCATCGGGCTGCAGCAGGGAGTACTCGCCCTTCACTACGTCTCCGTCGCGTTCCTCATGCTGGGATTTGTGGTCGCCGGTGTGGGGATCCTCCACGGAGTATGAATATCCATATTTTGGATGAGCCTGTAATATGACAGATATTAGAAAACCTCTACCCAATGGTCGTTCTATTGTTTGTTTACACATGTGACAGTTGTACATACGTATTCATCGACATAGTGTTCTTCATGAGCGGGGGCGGCTTGGACCACGGAAGCGACGTGGATGGGAGCAGCGTGGGCGATGGGGGCAGCGTGGACGATAGGAGCGGAGTAGTGTATGGGAACCTCGTGGCTGATACTTTGGTCGTGGCGGATGATGTTCTGAGAGGACACGGCCGGCGCGTGATGCAGAAGACCAGCCTGGCACGCCGCCACCAGGGCACACGCTATCACGATCTAAAAAAAAATGATCCTTTATATCACCAGATTACACTCTCCAGATTGCTTTAAAAGCTTTATCGCAGGGGAAGTCACTCGGTCTAGTTTATAGCTGCTGAAACAAATTGTCCTACGCGTAGTTACGTAAGTTTTTGTTCTACTTTACGCGTTGGAACGAGAAGCTTACTTTGGAGAACATTTTGCTTTAGAGACAAATGCCTTGACGACTGGTATAGCTCTGATAGTGCACTCTTTTTATATAACAAACAAAACATAAGGTGTGTAGTGGTGGGGCGTCTATTCCCGACGATATCCGATCGGATCACAGTAATTGCCGCGTTGCCAATCTGCTCACTTTATCGTGTGTCGCAACTGTCGATATGACTACAATATGTAGAGAAAATGGACATTAAGTGAGAGGCTTGATATTGTTACATTTTTTGCAATTGTTTAATCTAAGCTTATAATTAAGGCTTTGTATTATTCAGAGCTTCGTTATATTCGGATGCTAGTAGGACTCGCAGAACGCATCTCACAATAACACTTGTTTCTTGATAACAATTGAAGATAAGTAGCACTTAAGCTTACAAATTAAGGTAGGGTTTTCAATTTGTTGGCAATGTAGAGGTACCTAGAGATATATTTTATATCAAGTGGCGAAAATGGGGCTTCTAGTTGCGTGCCTCATTCAATTTATCTATTAATTACGTACTTCAATGTTAGAGTAATGAAGCGAGTTATGTATGAAAATATCAATGAAATACTTGTATAATTTTAATTATTATTCATTAAATTGATAGAGATTTCCACGTTTTATGAGGCAGTGGTCTCATATGCTGATGATGATATCTAAATCAAAATTAACGACTTTATAATTTCTCACTCCAGAACATGAAAATGATGTATAGAATAAGAGTGGCAGACTTTTTGTAGGCAGATGGATATCTATTGCGCTACAATGCCAATATCAATTATGAATAACATATGACATATCTTCGGATGCGATGCCTAGGAGATTTATAACTGGATTGACGAACAGATAGACCAATATAATATAGAATTATTGATAAATGATAATATAATGATATACCGTTCAATCCTTAAGACTACTTTTGGGGGAGCGGAATCATTATTACGTTTGTTCATCACCTAACCTGTCTCCATAGACGATATGAAATATTTGAAGTTTGCTCGCTTTATATTGTACAAATGAAACCAATGAAACGACAAAACGTCTAGACACATAACACAATAATGCTTAGGTATTGAAAATTTGAGCTCTATATCACATTTTTGTTTGTAAGCACAATAATATGATTCCCCAAATTTCCTGTATGATACTGGTAAAAAATATTCTTTACGTGATCAAATTACAGACACGAACTTTATTCAAGGCATTCCATTTAGATAGTCATAAAATTGACGTATTATTATTTATTATAAGAGTATTTCAAGGTATTTGTAAAGCGATGTTATTGAAGTATTGTAATTGTATGTATATCTGTTTATTTTAGATAAAAAAGAAAAATATTTTCCTTGTTTTCTATCTCACAGATGTTATATTATGTATGTATTGATTATACAGTATGTACTGTTGTGTATATTAAGTTAGATATGTCTATAGACCTCTGTGGACAAAAACCAAATCTGGCTAATTGTTGCTCACTATCGTATTTCACAATAAAACATGACCACACACTGCACAATAATTCTGTCAACCTATATTTTTTTCATTCTTGGGCCTAAATTATTATTTAAATTCTACATTTCATTCTCTCGATGAGGGGGAGAATGCACGCTGGGCAATCCAATGCAATCCAACAGCCGCTGGGCGCACTCGACTGGCCACGTTACCCCTCTCTCACAGAAGACTACCTTGAAATGTATTGCATTTCCCACTTAATCTTATTTCCCTAATGTACGTATGCGTTTCGGTAGTGAGTGAGATGTGTGAGAGCCCATTCCTATCCTATCCCTCCCCATTTCCCCAACCCTTTCTCCAAATCCAGTCCTATATCCAAAGGTAGGCAGCGCATCCGGGGGCGTGCCAACGTTTGTCATTTTGGACTAATGTTGGCATGTATCACGAATGTCTATGGGCTACAGTATCCACTTACCATCAGGTGGACTGTATGCTCGTCTGCCACCTTCGTCCATAAAAAAAAAAATAAGAAAAAAAAAATCTCTTGTATTGGTGGCTCTAGTAGGCCTAGCCGCACTTGACTATTCATATTTACAGTATTAGAAATAATCCGCCAGCCGCTATATTCATTCGACCTTCATAACTTTCTACAAGGAAAAAATACTTATCTGCTAAATTTAATTTCATTCCCTTAAGAATGTGTCTACTTTCGTTATATAAGTTTCACTCTTACAGTCGTTAATTCCTCGTGGTCAGATCGAAATGTCCGATTGATCTGACTACGAGGAATCGTTATTCCTTTTCGTAAGCTCATTCCATTTTTTCATTCCTCGTAGTCGATCCAAATACAGTCAATAAGAAATAGTCTATAAGGTATATAGCGATTCTTATAGATATATGAAATCCTTGATCAACGTTAAAGTTATTGTATAGTATTGTATAGCATAATATATAATATGCAGGTGTCATTGGGCGGCGGTAACACTTACCATCACGTGGGACCGCTTGCTCGTCCGCCCTCTTGTCTATAAGAAAAAAATATGCCTCTTTTTAGCAAAAATCTTAGTTTTTGAATGCTAGGCATATCTTAAAAAAAGAGATACATTTTAAATGTTGTTTACATATTATAACGTATTCAGGTCACCCGAAATTATAAAAATGACATTTATAAGTCAGAAAAAGTTTAATTTTGTAGATCAAGTGTATTTTATGAAAAAAAGTCTAAGTTTAAAGAAGATACCTATTTGTTTTTGTTGCAGAAGAAAATGTATGTAGGTACATACATTTTCTTCTGCAACAAAAGTTTTCTCAATTCAAACAAAATATAGGTATATACGAGTATAAACCTAACAGTTGAGAATAAAATTTTTATTTCATTTAATATAGTTTACTATTATGTTCATTTGTGTTTCGGACTGTACAGAAGAGCTAACGGACCAAAAGTAATAACGATTCCTCGTGGTGAGGTCAATCGGACAGTCCGATCTAACCATAAGGAATGATCGCTTACGGTCACTCTTATTCGGGAACTTCGAAATTTTTTCGAAATTCGATAATCTCCACTACTTCCTCGCAATCTAACAAAGAATGCACTTGAAGCAGCAATAAATGTACAAAAAGGAAAAATGATTTTGTAGAGTCCTGTTGCAAAGAGTTGCAAAGGAAGAAGTGCAAAGACAATGTGGGTCATGGGGGTCATGTTTTACTGTCACCAATCCTTTTACCGTTCACTGCTGGACATGGGTCCCATGAACAGACCAATGCCCAGCAGCACGAGACAATGTGCATGAAGAGGCCCTTGTCCTTAAAATGGATATATGGACTTAAAACGCTCGCTGGCTGAGCTTGTTGGAGTGTTTACTATTTTAGACGTGGTGTAGTTCCCGAGGACTGGTGGTAGCGGCTTTGTTGGCCCTCGGCTGCTTTTTACGACACCTTACACGTACTCGTATCTTATGTATTACTTACATTGATTAATAAAATAATTACAATCACTTGTCATTCTTATTGTTCAATTTTACTATGAAACAACAATTTCATATCTACTTAAACTTTTTATATTATCTGTACCCTCGATTACCATTTATTCAGCCATTTTCATGAAGTCTTCTAGACCAACTAACCTACTCAATATAGTGCCTGCCTAATGTGTATAAGGTCTGAGATTTAGCAAATCGACAAATATAATTATGTATGTGGGTCTCGACGGCGACGGCGCGGCGATAGGAAATATTATTCTTCGACTTCTTGAAGTCGATACTAAAGACAATGGCAGTTACAAAAAGACAGTATTGACTTCTTGACTTGCCAGCTTTAGATGTAAGTTACAAAAAATAAGTAGAATTAAAGGTGTTTAGGGTTATTTTATACTTTTAGGCGACTTTTTGAAGTTGTTTTGTTATTTTTTTAACTAATTTTATTTATATATTGACATGGTATATGTTATTTGTATTTATTTATTTACTTCATTGCACAAGTATTTGACATGTACAAAAGGCGGACTTAATGCCTAACGAAATTCTCTACCAGTCAACCACTAGATCAAACAGAACTCGAGTGCAGTTTTAGTTTAAATACATAAATATACTTACACAATAAACTTAAATAAAAATATTAGGTACTCGGATAAGTTCGTGGCCTTTTTATAGAGGAAATAATGAAAACTTTTCTGTATTACATAAATATTTATTGAACGGAATATACTCTATTTAATTCAACTATCTGTCGCCATTTTTCTGGCAGAGCGATTATCCTTTCGCTATATTTTTTTTGGGATTTCTCATGGTTTATTCAGGTTTCTTTTGAATGTAATTTTACTCCATTCAGAGAATTTTGTGAAGAGCGAAATAAATGATAATCCGAAGGTACTATGTATGCACTGTGTGGAGGATGCATAAAAACTTTCCAGCCTAGGTCCATCAATTTTTGTTTAGTCATCAAAAATGTATGCGGTCGAGCATTGTCGTGATGGAAAACTACATCTTTTCTGTTCATTAATTCAGGGCGTTTTTTTTCAAGTGCTTGTTTATATTTTACTAATTGCTAACAGTAGACATCAGAATTAATCGTTTGGCCATGTATTTGGCTCGTAATTCAAAATACCTTTCCAGTCCCACCATACACATAACATGACTTTGTTGGGAGTGAGGCCTGGCTTTCGAGCTATTTGTGATGGCTCGTTCACCTAACTTAGACTAAGATCGTTTTCGAACATTGTTATCGTAGGTGATCCACTTCTAATCGCCTGTTACCAATTTCTTCAGAAATGGATCGATTTCAGAAATAGAAATCTCTCGCATGCATTTCGAATATGGAAATTCTGTTCAACAACTTTCTGTCATTTAAATCATGCCGCACCCAAACATCTAGCTTTTTTACAAAAGTCAGTTTATGCAGGTGATCCATAACTGTTGAGTGGTGAATACTAAGCTCTTCCGCAATTTGATGACTGCTTGTTTGTCGATCTGCTTCAATTTTTTCAATGATAACATCAATATTTACCTTAATGGATTACCACAGCGAGGAACATCATTCACATCAATATTACCATTACTGAATCAACTGAATCAGATAGGTTTAGATAAAGCATATTCTCCGTAAACACCACAAATCACTTTTCAAATAAGTACTTGTATCGAAATATTTGTATCCTTGTCGAAAAAAAATGTGAAACATCAAATATTCTCCTGATTAACTTTCATTTTAAAATTGTTAAAAAATATGAAAAGATAAAACTTTTAATTTGTAATTTCAATTTGCCGCCATTACAAAAAGTCAGCTGTCAAACGGTATATCGCTTTCCCGCCAGTGACCAGTAATATAGCACGCTAGTCATACGTTCAAAAAAGCCCCGAACTTTTCCGAATACTAGTAAATACAGACATGTGTAAGAATGTATATCATATGTAGATATATGTGCACACTATTGTAATAAATAATACGTAATACGAAAGTAAACAGTAATATTTGATTAAGAAGGCAGCGAATACTAAACAGAGATTATGCTTCGTTTATTAACGCGGGTGAAGATATATATATGTATGTATGTATTAACATACATGTACGTGGAAACGTACAGTGCATACTTGTATGATCTATACTTAACGAGCGCTTAATATGACCTTTAGAGATATATGAAAATCTCAGCATTTCGAAATAATAACACTTCAATCGCGTTGTTTCGAAGTCAAGTTTCGTGCAACGACCCATCATTTGTTTTTATTGAATGAATTTTATTTATTTGACCTCTACATGTTGCAGACATATAATTTAACTACCCCAATATATATATAAATATAAAACTTATATGATAAGTTTGAATTTGAAAGTCCGTCAAAAGTAAATCTCGGGGTTTTATTATAGGGAATAGAATAATAGACCCATACTACAAACATAATACCTGGGTCAGTTTCCTCATTATTTTTTATAGAAAGAAGATTTTATGAGATATACGATATTGCGAAGACTGTCATTTGTTTTTTATTTCTGGCGGCAATTAAGTGTTTGGGGAAAAATGAATTTAACAAGAGAACATTTTGGTTGAAAATGTTTTCATCTGATTTTCATTGCGGTCTAAACCAGAAACCAAATTATGAAAGAATGAAGTTAGCATTTAGTAATGAAGCATCATTCAGTGCTACTGTTTATAACTGGTTTAGTGAATTAAACGTGGCCGTGAGGTGGGCACCTCAGTCACGATGCTAGAGAAGGGCGTCTTGCGACGGCGGTGTCGGAGGAAAACATCAAAATTGTGCGGCTCATAATTGAAGCAGACAAACGAAAGACATATGAGCAGATAAGGCCATCATTAGGTATAGGTACTAGTAAAGTTTAAACTATTTTACACGCTCACCAACGGATAAGGAAGCTTTGTGCTAGATGGGTTCCTTACAATTTGAGTGAAGCTCAAAAACACTGCCGCGTGGAATGGTGTCTCCAAATGCTTGAAAAATTCGACAATGGTCAATCAAATGCTGTTTTTGTTATAGTAAGAGGTGATGTAAGCTGGATCTACTGCTATGAGCCTGAAACTAAGGGGCAATCAGCGCAGTGGATCTTTCCTTTCGAAGAGTTGCCGACGTAAGTGAAGAAACGACGGAGTGCTGAAAATAAGACGATTCCCTCCTTCTTTGGCAGATTGGGCCACTTTGCTATTATAACTTTATAAAATAAAAGAACAGTAACTGCGTACTGGTATGTGAACACCTGCTTGCCTTCTGGAAAAAGTATAAAAACGACCCCCACTAAGAAGAATGATACTCCATCACGACAATGTACCAGCTCACTCCGCCAGACAAATGAAGCAATTTTTGAGTACTGTAAATGTAGAGTTAACGGGTCATCCGGCATACAATCCCGACCTTACGCCCTGCGATTTTTATTTATTCCCTAAAATTAATGATAAACTCAGGGGAATACGTTTATGAATGTAGAAGAGGCAGTAACGGGCTTCCAGATGACTGTTGAAGAGGTGCTTAAAGAAGCTGAAAGAATGCTTCACACAATGATTTCATCGTGTGAAAAAGCGTTTCGATTGTCGCGGAGAATACTTCGAAAAGCAATAAAACAACTTCCATCTTTATACCTGATTTCATTTTAGAGATTCTAAAAACTTTTTCACGTATGTATAGATATTATATTGTATTAAATTTCATAACAATTAAATTTTATTATTCAAATTTATATTTATCTATATATATAAAACAAAGTCGGGTTAGTTACACCATTTATAATTCAAGAACGGCTGGACCGATTTTAATGATCTCTGATTTGTTGGATTCGTCTACGCAGCAACGCGTGGCCGGACACAGCTAGTTATTAAATATAAAAAAAAAATATAGTGATATTATGGAAATATAACAAAAATATATTTGTTTACAAAGAAATATCCGACTATGTCAAATCAAATTGTTTATTTGCTCATTACGGGTAGATATTCGTAGGTACATAAAATTCTGATATTACAATACAAATATGCCTTTTACCACAATCCGCCTCTAAATCAGGCCATGCAAATGAAATCACAACAAGAAGAGAAAAAATGCAAAACTAAATAGTTACGCCATCTTTCAAAAAATAGAAATCTAATTACTTTTTGGCGGGAATTCGAGAACGGATGTTGAGTTTTTGTTTTTGTTCTTGTGTATTTTGTGGTTTAATAGTGATAGTTTATTAAGCTTAAAAGTGCTTAACATTTGTGCGTAATGTTTGTGATAATTAAAGAAGAGCCTAGGACTGCGTTTTTCGTGGAGTCCAACTCTTCTGTCTTCAGTAAACTTACTATTACTATACAGAGCGACTCCTAACTTACTTCTACGAAACTGAACATGGACGGGTTGCTTGACATTCACATAATGCTAATTGCGCTATTTCCATATAAGAAAATAGGAAAACAAAATATGTCGTTCGAGTACAGCATTTTCTTCTAAATAAATGATACCAAAGTAACAAGTATGTTATGAAAAATAAAATCATTAAATAAAATTTTATCAACTTTATCATGTAACTGTGGGGAATAGATGTTGTTAACATACAAGTAGAACTCTAGTGGACAGTGAGGTTTGTAAAGGAAATTTAAAATTTTATGGTGTTTGGAATATTTAGTATGGTTTTCTTATGTTTTTTTTTATGTACGAAGACGGCAAACGAACATACAGTTCACCTGATGGTAAGTGGATACTGTCGCCCATAGACATCTGCGACACATGCCGACATTAGTCCAAAATGACAAACGTTGGTACGCCCCAGGATGCGCTGCCTATCTTTGGAGATATGGGAATGGATTTAGAGAAAGGGTTGGGAAAATGAGGAGGGATAGCATGGGAATGGGCTCTGGCACATCTCACTTACTACCGAAACAAGTACGTATATTAGGGAAATAAGATAAAGTGGGAAATGCAGTACATTTCAAGGTAGTCTTCTGTGAAAGAGGGGTAACGTGGCCAGTCGAGCGCGCCCAGCGGCTGTTGGATTGCATCGTGCACTCTCCTCAAAGTTAAAGAAAACAATTATTGTTAAAGAAACGCAGAAAACGTAATCAAAAGCTGCTACTGACAATCTGTCTACAAAAAAAAATGAATACTAAATAATTGTAGTTAAGTCTCAGTGACACGTGTATTTACTATATACATATTATGGCAATTGGCATTAGATAACTGTTTGGCCTAGATAAATACGTAGGTATTTAAAAAATATCTAATTAGGCCATTCCTGCAAAGTAACAGATAATTTTTGAAAATGGGATAGAAATGGTATTATTTTTTGGCAGAATGTATTATTACAATTAATTACATATTGTTTATATTATGTAAAATCAGACCTCTGTCTGAGTAGCGAGCGCACCCGATCACATTTTGCACTAATATGTATATTAAAAAAAAATACATTTTTCAGACAATGTTTGATACAGATACAGATAGCACTCCTCACGGAATATATTATAAGGAAATCGTACATCTATGGGACCCCTCACTCTGGAAATACTGAACCAGAGTACATGTTAATTAACGCCCCCTGCTAAGTGACTTTATCTATGTATGTTTTTTTCTTTTATAGAAGAAGGCGGCATACGAGCATACAGTTCACCTGGTGGTAAGTGGTTCTGTGTATATAGACCTACTAACCATATACTATAATAGCTATAAGTTTTTACTAACTCTTGTATGGGTTTTATTGTCTGAATAAAATAAATAAATGGAACAATTAAATATGCGGACTGGACTATAATTAAATAACTTATTTTATTATAACGAAAGCTGTTTTCTTTTCGGAGTTTTGTTCTGTTTATGTAGGAGGTTCTATGTATTAATATTCTATGTAGAGTATGTACTAATATTAAAACGTTTGATCATTCTTTGCTGTAGAATAAATTCAGTCACTACTAATTTATATTTAAGAGCGTCTGAAACTTACAACAGCTGCCATCTATTGAGGTTTCACATAAACGTGACTACGTAGATACGAGTACTTTATGTAGTACTTTCTGAGACAAGTAAAAGGTGGAGCTCCGTGCGAATGAAGTGAAAAAAATCTTAACAAAACAATATATTTTAATAACAAATTCAGTACAAACTAACGACTAATGCTAAAATTTATTATTTATTTACTCCATTGACCGCTATTAAACAGCTTTGATTCTATAATTAACTCCTAAGATGACTCAATGTATTTACAAAACTAAATAACAATTAGGCAAATATTTGATTAGAAGCCCACATAATAAAACCTAGAATGGTAATAAGAAGATGCGACTTCAGAATCAGATGTAGATTCTTCTTTTTGCACCTTTTGCTCTTGTAGTGATTGATTATTTTCGTTTAATTGAGCATTTGTCACTTCAATGACGGGCACCATAGTAACACCTTCTGTCACTGTGTTCACTTTTGTGGAGTCATTTTTAACCATAACCATCGACACAGCTGGTATTATCTTAACGGGAGCACCTTCAACGGCTTCTACTTTGACGATGGCTTCCATTTCTTTAGGTTCTTGTGTTTGAGGAGCTTCAACTACTTTTATGTCCTCGGAACCGGCAAGAACTTTAGATTCATCGGCTTTGACAGATTCTTGACCTACTTCTGTGACTGGTATCTCCTTGTCTATACTTTCGTTTTCAATTTTCTCTTCTCTGTAATAGTGGTCTTTTTCAGGGAAGTAGTGATTGATTTTGATTCCGTGTCCAATGGGAAAGAAGTATCTGGTATGATCGAAGGCTGAGTAGGCGTGGTCTCCGTGCTTGTTGATACCTTTACTGACTACGGCATTGAATCTGTGATTAAAAATACTCACGTTATCTATACATATAATAAAACTGTAGAATCAGCGTGTCTGTACATTGAAAATATTTATCAAAAACTAATTTGAGGGCGGTGAAGGAAGAGTATCAGAATACAAAAAGACGATTTGATTTTGTCTGTCTGTCTGTCTGTTTGTCTGTTCGATCATGCTAATCTAGAAAACTATTGAATGTATTTTCATGGGGGTTCCAACTGGTTAATTAAGCTTAGCTTGGCGCTTCGAATAGGCTTTGTTTCATCGAAATCGGCGGACGGGAAGAAAATATAGAGATAGTTTAAAGTTTCAATTTAGAGTTTAAAAACTAAAATTCCATGCGTGCTAAATCGCAGGTACAGCTAGTTAGGAATATACCAATAAAGGAAATATTGAGCTGGTAAAATTTCGGCTATCTATTTAGGGTGAAAATAAAATTTGTACCCTTGTACGGTTATGATTTTCGGGCAGATACTTATTTGCTTAAAGGCAAATGCTCAAGATACATCATACAGCAAACTCGAAAATTGTGCACTGAACTGCCTACTGGAATTTTTTACTAAATTACGACATGAAGTTCTTCAAGAAAGCTGTGAATAAGATTCTGTAAGCCAGCAGCGAACCCGTATCCCTCTGGTGTTGCAGGTGTCTATCCGGTGACCATTTATCATCTGATGGACCACATCTGTTACCTCGTTCGGGTTGGGGTGTTTTGTCTTCGTATTTGTGTGTATCTCTGGGTCGAAACAAGGAATCCTAATGAAGGCCACTGAGTCTGGCGTTATTATTCATTTACAATACCATATGTGCTTACCCGGTTTGATCGTCGGCATTGTACTGAACCTTTCGAAGCGAGCCGTCGGCTTCCACCAGGCTGTACTCCCCACGCACCCGGTCGCCATCTCTCGCCTCGTGGTGACGTTTCTGGTCACCGGTCTTCTTATCTGATACTGCATACTCGAATTCGTATTTGGGGTAAGCCTAGAAATTTGTAAATCAAGAAGAAATGGTTAAGTACTTTGACAAAAAATAATTTTAAAAGTAAGTAGTTTTATAAAGTTTTTTTTAAACATAAGATTATGT
The DNA here is from genome assembly GCA_914767545.1 of Sesia apiformis. Classification (NCBI taxonomy): domain Eukaryota; kingdom Metazoa; phylum Arthropoda; class Insecta; order Lepidoptera; family Sesiidae; genus Sesia; species Sesia apiformis. Next base: position 7,271,340 of record OU611954.1, on the reverse strand, counting down.
ACACTTGGCTTAAATAAATAGAATTAAACAGGTCTTCACGCGTATGTTTACTTTTATTTATTTTTCTCAACGTTGCGGCTGGGTTACACCGAATTTACCGGTAATTACTGAGATGACCTATTTAATAGACAAATATGTGTGAAAGCGCGAACATTTCAAACATAAATAAAATTAGTTAAATAAGACTCCAAATTAACTCTTTCAAACGTAAACAGGCGTTTCAAATATGCTTGAGAGTTAGTTAACATCCAAAAATACTTTACACTGTCTGTACAAGAAATTAAGCTACTTACATATGAATCGTGTTTGTATAGCGATTGAGAACTTGGCGGATGATAAACCTTGATCACTTGCCAGCCGTGTGAGTTCTCTGAACCTGAGCTGTCCTTATTGAATTTGCCATTTTGGTCGATGAAAACTGCGTGGCAGACGCCCACGAAGTAAATGAATAATAAAATCTGGAACGTGTTAAAATAGATAACTGTTCATAATAGATGAATCTAAGCTGCACTTAACAGCTGCGTAGTGAGACGTTCAACACTTTTTGGGTAATTCTTCATAGTGGTCCATCCCTGACTTTTTGATTGACAAAGGTTCAGTAAAGAATAAAATATTTAAAATTTTAGGACTTAAAAATAAAACAGTAGTGGTGGCCCATGTACTGAATTAGGTACATGAAGCGTGTGTGATGACAGATATTGACGACAAGATGATGAGGTAATGAAAACTTTTTGATAAAAAAATATTAAACACAGTACTACCAGTTACTACTGTAACTGTCCTCTTCTGTTGTCATTTATATAAAACTGAAATCAAAATATTTTAGGGGAAACAATGACTAATAACTGTTAACAACAATACTAATGATGCAACATTAATCGTAGCTAATAAGGTTGTGATATTTTTTAGAAATCTTGAAATTGGTCTCAAACAGCTCAGGTTATGGAGTTATGCACAATTCTGTAGATCTGGATGGTATTTACCATTTTATGAGTATAAGAACTTGCTACTATGTTACTATAACACAGGGCACCCTTAATTAGAAGGAGGTTTAGGTCAAAACGTACTGTGCAAGTTGAACCATAGCAGTACTTAATATTTAACACATTGGAAACAATATGTTTCCGGTTAAATTTAAAATAGACGTACTAATTAGTGGAAATAATCTTAATTTGTCTTATATTCACTGAACCAATTTTATATTCACACTTTTAACATTACTTTAAATCGTAATTAATCTAATAAAAATGCAAGTTAAAAAGGAGCAATGTACCTTTCTAGACATTTTGTAGTACTTAGGATGAACCGCCGCTACCGAAATGTACTAGCGAACTGTTGATCAAGTGGACAATTATAAACCGTTTTATACTTTCTGACTCCTATTATATAAAATTTGTTAAAACTCTGTATTTGAAGTACGTTCGTTATAAAGAAAGAATAAGGAGGATCTTACTTCGTGATCTTAATGATCGAGGAATTCTTATTGCGGACCCGGTGTTGGTAGTTTTTTATTAGTATACTTAAGTAACAATTGTATTATGTTCTTCATTTTTGGTAGAGTAGATGTAAATAACTTTAATTTCCTTCAACAAAAATAAATATAAGTGTTAAAACAGTTGACTCTAAATATAATGATATAAGCTTTAAAACAATCAGACGTTGGTATTTATATCTACGTGACGTAATTTTGTTTTTTTCTTCGGATTTATCCGCTATAGTAACATGATGTGTGTTACATAATCTACTTTACTTTACATAATCTTTTTATGTTATTTACTTTATAATAGGGGTTAAAGTATGAAATTGCCGTTTTATAGTAATAGATATTTTGAATTGACACAAAACCTTCATGGTGTGAGATTTTCGAGTGAAACTTTTTTCACATGATACCTATGAGGTTTTTGTTTTAAAAAATGTGCAACATTCGATTTTCGACTTTCAATTGTTTTTTTTATTCAGCTTAGACGGGAAAGATGGATACTTCGAAAATCCGAGTAATCTTTGAAAACGAGTTCCGACGCGGAACTAACGCTGCAGAAACGGCTCGCAATATCAATGCTGCGTTTGGAGAGGAGACTGCTAATGAACGAACAGTGCGTTTTTGGTTTAAACGCTTTCGTAATGGAAACTTCGATTTGAAGAACGAACCACGTGGAAGACCGCCCACACAGGTGAATAACGCTGAATTGAAGGAGATGGTGGAAGCCGATACGAGTCAAACTACCCAGGAATTAGCGGCATGGTTTAACGTTACCTTACCTACAATATTGACTCATTTGCATCAAATCAATAAGATAAAAAAATATGAAAAATGGGTGCCTCATGATTTGACTGATCTGCAGAAAGAAACGCGTGTTGAAACTTGCGTTGCCTTGTTGAATCGGTACAGAAATGAATGAATATTGGATCGAATTGTGACATGTGACGAAAAGTGGACTCTTTACGATAACCGAAAGCGAAAAATGCAATGGCTGACCCCAGGTCAAACGCCGGAACAGTGCCCTAAGGCAAAGCTTACCAATAAAAAGGTAATGGTAACTGTTTGGTGGTCTATTCGTGGTGTTATTCACTATAGCTTTCTCAGGTCTGGTCAAGCAATAACAACAGATGTTGCCGAACTCCGAACAATGATGGCGAAACTAGCAGTGAAACAGCCCCGACTCGTGAATCGATCTTCACCATTATTGCTCCATGATAACGCAAGACCTCACACTGCACGAGAAAACGTTGTAACTCTACAGGAGCTGCAGTTAGAAACCATCCTTCGTACTCGCCAGACCTTGCTCCAACGGACTACCATTTTTTTCGTGATTTAGACAATTTTCTACGTGGTAAAAAATTTTCTTCCCAAGAGGCAGTACAAATATGCTTTCACACAGTTTGTGGAATCTACATCCCCAGAGTTCTATCGCAAAGGCATAAATGAACTTCCGATTAGATGGCAACAATGTATAGATAATGAGGGTAAATATTTTGATTAAATAAATATGTTACATTTTAGAAAAAAAACGAGTTTTCATTTTTCAGTACAAATCGGCAATTTCATACTTTAACCCCTAATATTAGGAGTCATTATCTGGTTTGAAAAACATTTACAGTAAATATTCCATTGGGTTTGCCGTCTAATTTGAAATAAAAATTTAGGTCTACAATTGGACATTTACATGTGAAGCCTTATAAAGTTTAGTAAACACAAATTTTAACTATCAACGACATATATATTAATGAAGTCGTATCCATATTATTTCACACCGGAACGTTATAGTAATTTATCGTATCATCACAATCAAAAAGTCAAAGGAGGCATTGAGTCCATTTTTCTGATATCGCGAAAGGAGGATTTTTGGCTAAATTGGAAACATTTTTAATAATATTACCACAAAGTTGGAAAAATTAAAAATGCGTAAATCAAAGAGTAAAATAAGTATAACATAATGAGTATTTAGAAATCCCTGTTGTGTGATGGCAAATTGTTAAACATTTTATGTGATACATTATAATAATTCGAATTTTGAAATATATTCTGTTAATGTAAAAGTAAGATTCGGTAAAGGTTGTTCTATTTATGTCAATTTTGTCAATATAGAGAACGGAGATGTATTGAAGAAGGAGCTATACCTGCATACGTTACAATAAAATAAAAAAAGAATTCGAAATACGAAAAGAATTCGAAAAAAGAAGAAACAATAGAGACCTTATATATTTTTTTAAATAATTAATTCCCTCGCAGATTCCCAATACTACGAAATACTTAGTAAATCCTCCGCGCCCATACCTACTAGAAAATATTCCTTTCCGAGGCCCCAACACCAAAACTCGAAAAAAAGATTTATTTTTAGTCCCTATATAACCATTGTAAATACTCCTTTTTAAATAGAAGTTCTCATAATTGTAATGAAGATTTAATATTGATCTGTCGAAATACATTAATAAATATCCACAAACTAATGTTATAATGTAAAACAAAGATTTACTATACTATACTTAATTACCTAATTTGATGCCTTTTAATCATTTTTGTTATACTCTTTTTTCGTCACACGACCTATAAACTATAGGTATAATTTTGTAACATGAGGAAATTTACTGGCCTATGTTACTTATATTACTCTATCTATAGTTGCTGAATTTGTGCTGTTTGTTTCTCTTGGCAATGCAATAAATAAATAAAATACATTGTTATGAATTAACAATAAATGAATTCAGGAACATGGCGATGAATCGGTTAACATTTGTGAAGATTCATTCTCGTTAAACAAGTTGCTTAATTATTATTGGAATATAATTAATTGTCAAGGATTCTAATACTCCCGCGTCTCCTCTCTTTTGCGATTCCTCGTATAGAAATTTCATAAAAGAGAGCGGATTCTGTCGCTTGTGTTATCGTGCACGCCATCGGCACTATTCAATAGAAGCGACGAATTCATTGTTCCAATAAACTCATAACGGAAATAGCACTCATAGGATTTCAAAAATAAGTACAAAATAACGAAATTACAAATTAAATGAAATAGAAAATTTAGTTAAACTGAGCAAAGTGAAGAAAGTGTTTTGTAAAGGTGTGTTTATTATTTTATCTTGTCCTAAGTTAAGGATCCTTGTATCACGTGAGAGTATAATGTATAAATAACTTTCGTGGCCTTGAATTAGTGTTAGTAGGTTGGTAAGCAACGTAATCAGGTTGTATCAATAAAAATTAAAATTATGTACGTATATAAATTTATGCGTAGGTATATTTTGCAATAAATAATAAATAGTCAACAATGATTTGGTGAACAGTGTGGCGACAGCTTAGTGTTTGTAGTAGAGGGCGGGCGCGGCGTAGACAGGCCTCTTGAGGAGCACGGGCGCGGACTTAACGACGACGGGCGCCGCTGTAGGCGCTGTGTTGTGGACCACCGCGTTGAAGCCGTTGTGGTCGTCGGCGATGTAGTCCACAGTACGGATGGAGCCGTCGGCTTCGTGGAACGAGTATGAGCCTTTCACCACGTCGCCGTCGCGGGATTCCTGCTGGGACTTGAGGTCACCGGTGTGGTCGTCGGCCACCGAGTACGTGTACTCGTATTTGGGGTACGCCTGCAATGTGTCAATAATACAATTAATTAGGTCATTGTCAATGTGTAGAAAATCACAAAGCTATAGTATAACATTTTGATCTGCAGGAACTTACGATTTCCTCATGAGCGATGACCTTAGTAACGGGGGCGGCGTATTGGACTGGGGCAGCCTGGTAGGCGATGGGGGCGGCGACGGCGAGCTTGGTTACGGGAGCGGCAGCTAACAACCTGGGCTGGTCATGGCGCACGATGCTTTGCGAGGAGACAGCGTCAGCTGGAGAGTAGTAAGCTGGCGCGGCTAGGAGACCAGCCTGCGACACCGCCACCAATGCGCACAAAGCTACCAACTGTAAATAACACTTTTGTTAATAATTCCATTAACTGATATTTATATATTTTTTTAATTTTTAATTCTACTCACTTTAGAGAACATATTGACTGAGTGGATATGAGATCAGACATTGAATGATAACTGCAATGTTGCAGATTTAGTTTTTATACTGATAAGTACGAGTGCAATGTAACAAGTTCAGCATAGTTCATAAGTAGATAGTTGAAGTTGCTGAACAAGCTTTGACCTTGCCCCGTGTCACTCATGTTCGCGAATCAACCCACTCACAAAACCCGTTATAGAAAGCTTTTGGGCGTGGTGTGATAACGACTTCATTCAAAATGCTACTTCATCAAAATACAATGTTTTATCAAATGATGAGTCTCTTTAAATTGAATTGACTGATGATAATAATTCACTCTTCGGTCAGACTAATGAGTAATGATTCAGGTTAATTACAATCATCATTTCATTTAAAATTATCATTTAATAATGAGAATTGTGAAGTATTATTTGAATTACTGAAAAAAATAGTTTAGATTAGATGAAAAAATTAGAACGATTAGATTATTTGGTAGCAATACCACCCTCTTTGTATAGCTCTCTAAACTGACTCTAGAACTTTTATTTGTATCAGTAAATGAGATTTAACTATCATAACAATTGTTAAACCTATATGTCCGTTACAAGTCGACAGAAATTTCTGGTGTTGCAGGTCTTTCAGGAGTGCGTGTGATAAAAAATGAACAACTGAAGGTCAAGGTAATTGAAAACATCTTTAATTTATTATAGAACTAACTATTGCCGTGGCTTCGCTGGCCTTGAATTAGACTTAAAAGTTATTCTACTACATGTATATCAAATTTGCTTGCGACATCTAAACGCTTTAAGCTAGAATGCGGTGTACGTCAAGGAGGGCTCACGTAACTGGATCTCTTTAATTTGTATATGAACGATCTGATCGTGGAACTGAGGAGCGTTAGAATTGGATGTCACATTGACGGGGTATGTGTAAACAAACTAAATTATGCTGATGACATTGTGCTCCTTAGTCCATCAATCAGTGGAGTTAGAATTTACAACGAGGTTTACATAATGCTCTCGGACTGATATATAATGTAAATAAAACAGAAATGTTGGTTTTTAAAGCTGGAAGGGGTCCGGAAAAAGTCCAGGGGATATTCCTAAATGGTTCGGCAATTCGATTGTACGTCAATTTAAATATTTAGAACTTGACGGAGGATCTGAGAGACGATCTGGATATGGAAAGAGAAAGGAGGGCTCTGTCCGTCAGGTGCAACATGCTCGCGTGCAGTTATGGCAGGTGTAGTGGGGAAGTCAAGGGGACATTGTTCAGAACTTTCTGTCGGTCTCTCTACACCTGCCAACTATGGGTTAACTACCTTAAAAGGTCCGCACAGCAGCATGAGAATACAGCATAACAATGCATTCCGTGTTCTCATGAAGCTGCCGCGGTCCTGCAGCGCATCGGCCATGATCGCTGAGGCACTAATGCCCGACTATTTTTCCGTTGCGAGCAGACGGCGGGCAACTGAAAATGATATCCTTAAAACTGTGAGTGGCGACATGACTGGCAGAAATTTTAAACATTGGTTCGTCCACCGGAGCGTGAACGTTATTGTTATAACAAAATACTTAGTTGTAATTATTGACTTTTTAAGTGCATTTGTCCTTGTTTTTTTTACCTAGTTTACAGTATATGGATTTTTATGCCTTTAATAAAGGAATTATTATGATATACTACATATTTATTAGATAACAAACATAGATCTCTCGCATTTGGAATATTATTTAACGTATACAAATCGAATTAAGCATGTTTACAATTACCCCTGTTTCCATTATCATAATTGAGCCTAAATGGTGCTAAGTAAATAACTTACCATAACATGGGTGGCTTTCATTATTGCAATTATTACACAAAATAGTGGCAAAGGAAATCTTAAATTATTATTAGAAGATACATGCAATGCAATGTAATCAGCCCTTTTAGTATCCACCGTAGGGCATTGGCTTCCTTATGGACACTGTCTTGGGCATAAGGGCCCTAAATCGCCACGCTGACCAAACGGGTTGGCGATAAATTTATTCTTAGATAAAATTTACACGAAAACTATTACGATATTTCGAACAAAATTTTAGATGTTAGAGTGGTCGTTAAAGTTTTACTGTAAAGTTTAATACATATGTATGAATCTGCGACTCTCCTCTCTTATAAAAAACCCTTTCAAATTTATGCCAATGACGGGTAACAAGTTACTCTTTTTATTTCCTTAAACTGTAAAGATTTTCTTAGGTGTTTTGAACTTTGTACATAACACTCGTTTGTAAACGCTACTATTATCTTTGTGTTAAGTGTTTTTTCTGTATTTATAGATTATCAACTAGCGCCCGTAGCGAACTAAGTGGGCATAGCGAATGGAGAAATTTAAAATCCTTATATATAAAGAAATATGACAAAAACTGATCACAGTTTTTTACGATAAAACAACAGTTAATTTAATTTACCCAGATTCATTCATAAAACGTCTTATTACTTAGCTAATATGGGTATAGGATGACATAATCTCCATTGACAGTTCTATTATACATTAGTTAATACATTTCTGAAATGTTCCATGTTCTAACGTTTGCATTATGTCGGCATATAACTAAAAATAAAGTGTATCTTAAGCGTGCACTCTCTAACTTTAAAAATGCAATCTAACATATTGTACGGATATATATACGATATATCGTAATCCCTACATTATGTACATTTTATAAAATAAAAACTACGTTAATGAAATAATACATAGGCATATTATATTGAATCTGATACGTATTTCGTTTGCTACTTTTACCGGTAATGCATGGTAAAGAACATAGCAATAGCAAGTAGCAACAGTAGATGCAAGTAGCAATTTCTTTTTTCCTTGATATTTCTTAAAATGAATTCAGATTTTGCGAAAGGAAACGAGCTAAACGTTGGTTTCGTTGTCATGGTTGCGGCCTCAGAATATGGCGGCAGGGGCGATAAACGCAACTAGACAAATAAGCATACTTAATAAATTGATATAGTAGCTAAAATATAGGTACCAAAATTATACAATTTTGATCTTTAAATAATGTTCAGGATAACTGTGACAGTTAAAGGAATTAACTTACATTTTATTTACGGTCAGGTAGTTTTGATAGTGATTTGTTTTCGTTATACATACATATTATTTCATTTGGATCGGTTTGGCCATTAGTACATAATTATAAATCAAACAATTTGCATTAACATCAAGGTGTATGAGGAAATGGGAGAAATATCAATTTACTTCTACCATACGAGTGTGAGGCAGAATTAGCCTTCCCAAGTCTTCACTGGCCGGATTGCTACGAGTACTCTCACAGAAGTCTACTGTGAAACATCGCGAGTCGTACTCGTACCAGTCAGGTGCCGCTTACTTTCCCTTCCTATTCATCTTCTATCATACAATCCAATTAAATCCCTTACTATTTTAACTCATTATTTCTGTAGTTTTCATTCCCCGTCCTTCACAATTTTTTAAAATTGTAATGCTAGAATAAAAAGTATACAATGATTTTACGGACGTATCAAACTTCGTCATACCAATGACTGATTGTTTGTATTTTCCGGGAGCGACAGTTCCGCTTACCATTAAGCGAACTGACTATTGATTTGGACGTTGTACTTTGAGTACTTTGAAGTATTTTATTTAATTTTACTATTGTATATATAATAGATTCGTTGGATAAATCTTTTAAAATGTTACAAGATTTATTTTGGAAGTGTGAAAGTTGCTTTTTAATTCTTAAAATTTTCGAAGTTATCTCTCTCTAAATTCTATATCTGAAAATTCACAAAATTTAATACCCCATGGTATATTTCGTATTTTCAATGGAATTTATAGGATTTTTTTTTAAAAACTTCTCAGGAAAGCCCTATTATTATTTATTTCTGAGAGGCTTAGTTTGATTGTTTATACGTACGAGTATATTGTAACATTTTCTTTGTATGTTTTAAACCAAACTCTCATTGTTTACATTTGTTCATAGAATTAGGAAAATAACTAAAACCTAAGAAATATTTAGCTTATACGCATATTTTAATAAATAAATAGTCAACAATGATTTGGTGAACAGTTTGGCGATATCTTAGTGTTTGTAGTAGAGGGCGGGCGCGGGCGCGGCGTAGACGGGCGCGGACTTGACGAGGACGGGCGCGCCAGTGGGCGCAGTGTTGTGTACCACCGCATTGAAGCCATTGTGGTCGTCAGCGATGTACTCCACGGTGCGGATGGAGCCGTCGGCCTCGCGGAACGAGTACGAGCCCTTTACCACATCGCCGTCGCGGGACTCTTGCTGGGACTTGTTGTCGCCGGTGTGGCCGTCCGCTACCGAGTACGTGTACTCATACTTGGGGTACGCCTGCAACGTGACAATAATAAAATTAATTAGGTTATTGTCAAAGTGTAGAAAATCGCAAAGCTATAACATTTTGATCAGCAGGAACTTACGATTTCCTCGCGGGCGATGACTTTAGCGACGGGGGCGGCGTATTGGACGGGGGCAGCCTGGTAGGCTACAGGGGCGGCAACGGCGAACTTGGCTAAGGGAGCGGCAGCTACCAACCTAGGCTGGTCATGGCGCACGATGCTTTGGGAGGAGACAGCTTCAGCTGGAGAGTAGTGCGCCGGCGCGGCCAGCAGACCAGCCTGCGACACCGCCACCAACGCGCACAGAGCTACCAACTGTAAACAGTGACTGAGTATATAACAATAATAATAATTTATGGTACAATTTATTAATTATGGATTAATAAGTTATTTGTTCAACATGTAAGTGTAAGTGTCTTGTAATATATCGTAAATCTTGATTATAATTATTTTTGTTGAACTCACTCTGCTGAACATTTTGATTGTTTCTCTGTCGTGATTAAACAGCTAATGATAATCTCCAGACACAACGATCCAGTTATATAGTATTTTGGTATGAGTAAAAAAGCCGTCAAACGAGCTTATCGCTAACCTTGCCCTGGGTTAATGTACGACCCCAATTGGTTCCATTCTCTAAGCATTTCAGTTTTGGCTGTCATATCTGTCTATTATTATTTTTCAAATTATTATTATTATTATGTAAGTATTCAACGACGAAGAAATGGGAGTAATAAAGGCTTCAACAATCAATGTTTCACATTGTTTCACTACTAAATAATTATAAAACGTAAATACGTTTACTTTTATGAAATTACCTCAATAAGATGCATTTTTTATATTTGTAGACTCACACTATAATATAAAGAAAAAAAGGTGCGAGTTAACACCACCTCAAAAATATTATTATTTCTTGATCTCGGGACATAAATACTACTAAGGATATAAGAGGAATCAATAACATTGTTTAAAACTTTAAATAAGAACAGTTGATCCTGACATGATCTACGCCGTGCAAGGGATATACGAGGAGAAATCAAAAAGTAGTGAGAATGAGATAGAATATTGATAACTTAATAATTTATTTTTCTACATAGTCTCCGAGTCTCTCTACACACCGAGTCCAGCGCTTTTCCAAGGCTTCAATCCCTTTCAAAAAAAAGTTTTGTATTGGTCCTGCAAAAAGCTCTCCACGGCATCTATCACCTCGTTATCGTCTTCGTACCTGTTTCCCCTTTCAATTTGGGGAACAGATAAAAATCGCTAGGCGCCAGATCTGGTGAATAAGGGGGATGGTCAACCAATTCGAAGCCAGCTTGTTGAATGGCAGCCATCGCAACTGCCGGGCTGTGCGCGGGTGCGTTGTCGTGATGAAACAGCACGCCCCTTCGAAGTTTCCCTCTCCTTTTCTCTTTGATGGTATTCCTCAACTTGGGAATTAATGCTGCATAATATTGGCCTGTAATAGTGGTTCCACGCTCCAGGTAATCAATCAACAATATCCCTTCTGAGTCCCAAAATATTGAGGCCATAATCTTGCCAGCCGATGCCACGGCACGAAACTTCTTCGGGGTCGGTGATGATGGCCGTTTCCATTGTGAAGATTGCTGTTTTGTCTCGGGATCAAAATGATGGACCCATGTTTCGTCCATTGTTACGAAACGAGACAAAAAGTTTTCAGAATCTTCTTGAAACTTGTCCAACAATGTCTATGAAATGTCAAGTCGATTTTGTTTCTGACTGTCTGTTAACATTCTCGGCACCCATCTTGCGGAGACTTTTCTCATATTCAAAGATTGTTTCAATATGGATTGAAGTAACGGATAACTAAGTAACTAAGTAACGGATGGTAACTCTTCGATCGCTCAATACAATTTTCTCGACTTTAACAACATTTTCTTGGGTGACTGACGTCGATGGGCGGCCGCAACGATGTACGTCTTCCGTGCTCGTTCTCCCTACTCGAAATTGAGAAGCCCACCTTGCGACAGTGGAATACGGCGGAGCAGACTCTCCTAATGTTGCCTCCAAATCGCAGTGAATCTCTTGCGTCGTTAACTTTTTTAAACAGAGGTATTTAATAACGGCTCGCACTTTGTTTTTCTCCATTTTCGAGAACACGTTCCGACACGTAGCAAACAAATGACTACATTCAGAAAAAAAACAAAAGAGAATCGAAGACTTTTTCTTTATTAATATTACAAATATCTAAGCTCTGCCTGCCAGTATTTATTTTTTTTCTTACCAAGGAGTATATATGTCGTTCTCAATATTTTTTGATCACCCCTCGTAGTTTTAATAATTGAATTAGTATTATCGAACTTGTAACTCATATTTTTTTTGAATGTTTTGTTTTTTCTCAATAGCGTCAATATGTACGGCACAATTAGGGTTCCAAACAGTGGAAACATATGTATTTTAGTTCAAGCATAAGAAACGAATTATTAGTAACAAAAAAAGGTATCAATACTTTTGAATTCTTTACCTGGTCTTAAAATAAAGCCAAGTGATTTGAAAGCCTTTGAAGTAATGTTTGTAATATGACTCTTGAATATTAGATTACTATGTATTATAATAACTTCCAGATCTCTCACATCGGACACCCTCTTAATATTATTATTAAACAGTTTATAATTAAAAACTATTGGTCTATGATAAAGATAAAGGACACCCGTGAAAGATAAAGTACAACATTTATCGACATTGAGATGTAGCCGGTTATCACTATACTCGTAGTATTTACATAATGATTCAATATTATTCACTTATATGGTGGTAAGCTAATGGTAAAAGGCAGAAACATAGTGAGCGAAAAAATGTAGTGCGTGACGGGCGCACGCGCACAAGATGTACGTGATAGCAACAAGTTCTTCATAACAGTGGATATTTATACTACATAAGTAGATATATATAGCATATTTGTAATTATTTTTATATAACAGGTAGTAGACAGCTTACGTGATCGAACAAAGCTTTGTCTTTTGAATGTTATAAAAGAGAACATTCAAACTGTCTCTATTTCAATCTCGGAGAGATAATTCCAATTAAATATTGTGTCTAATTGTGTCTCACTCGTCGTCATTAAACGAGAAACAAAATTCCTAGAAACTTTTTAATATCGATCTGAATTGGACTGATTGCTAGAATTACCATATATCTTTATTATATATACCTTCAGAATATTATACCTTTAGAATTTAGAATCTAGAGTGTATAGATTATCTGCAGCTTCGTACGCGTAGAATTAGGATTAAAAGCAATCCGTCGTGGGATAGATGTGTTAATCCGACCCATGAACTTACACCAATTTTGATAGCGTACCCTTAATTTATTTCCTCATTTATTATGAAGGCGTAAAATTGGGTATCAAATTGTGCTAAATATTTTCAAATTACAACTAAGTTAATAGTGAATTACAACTTGCATAAATTAAAAATTGAAAACGTGTATCTCAAATGAAAATATTATTCTATTGGCTAATAAAAGTTCCCAATAACTTGTTTCTTGAACCACTACAATAATATAATGCTTACTGCTGCAAAATAAATAGCCAAAGACCATACAATTTAATATAAACTTAAAATAGTTATTTATTGAACGGTTAATTTAATTTTTTAATTTTTAATGTTTTAATTTTTTTGGTAAATATAGGAGGATATAGGTTTAATTACGGTAAATGGTTAAATGCAAACCAAAATAAAATACACGCATAATTGAACTTAACTATATATTTCAGTAAATAAATTAATAGTCAACAATGATTTGGTGAACAGTTTGGCGATAGCTTAGTGTTTGTAGTAGAGGGCGGGCGCGGGCGCGGCGTAGACGGGCGCCTTGAGGAGCACGGGCGCGGACTTGACGAGGACGGGCGCGCCAGTGGGCGCAGTGTTGTGTACCACCGCGTTGAAGCCATTGTGGTCGTCAGCGATGTACTCCACGGTGCGGATGGAGCCGTCGGCCTCGCGGAACGAGTACGAGCCCTTTACCACATCGCCGTCGCGGGACTCTTGCTGGGACTTGTTGTCGCCGGTGTGGCCGTCCGCTACCGAGTACGTGTACTCATACTTGGGGTACGCCTGCAATGTGACAATAATAAAATTAATTAGGTTATTGTCAAAGTGTAGAAAATCGCAAAGCTATAACATTTTGATCAGCAGGAACTTACGATTTCCTCGTGGGCGATGACTTTAGCGACGGGGGCGGCGTATTGGACGGGGGCAGCCTGGTAGGCTACAGGGGCGGCAACGGCGAACTTGGCTAAGGGAGCGGCAGCTACCAACCTAGGCTGGTCATGGCGCACGATGCTTTGAGAGGAGACAGCTTCAGCTGGAGAGTAGTGCGCCGGCGCGGCCAGCAGACCAGCCTGCGACACCGCCACCAACGCGCACAGAGCCACCAACTGTAATTGATATCGTTGATTTATTAATTAATTTTATTATTAATAATGGGAAATTTAGATATCATGATTTATGTGTAAGAAATTTATTATATTTTAGTCAAATCCCAACTTACTTTAGCTAACATTTTGTTTGTTTCTCTGTTGGATGTGAACAGTGAATGATATCAAACAAATTTCTTTCATCGGTTTTATAGTAGCACACTTTATCGACTAGAGTAACCCACGTACTTACGAGTATGTCATTTACCAGACGTCCTTGCCCCGGGTCAATTTTGAGTAATCCAGCTCATGCCTAGATCACTTTATTGTGAAATATAAGTAAGTAGATAGAGTTTTAGAGTACATAAATTTATTGTCTATTTATCATTTAATTACTACTTAATGTGTATTTTGGTTATTTACTAAATGTAAAGCTATGCCATTGGCGCCATTTTTTTAACGATGTCATTTAATTTTGTTTTCACGTGCAATATGTGGTGGGATATCTTAAATTGGTAGGTACGTTAAGTATGGGATTTCACCGTATACGCTCCCCGCGTATATGCTGAAATCCCATAGTCGCTGGGCGCGATCGACTGGTTAGGTGAAATATATAAAATAAGGTTACCTCATATTAAAGAACGCGACAAAAATAATTTACAGGCTGTTCGAGGTCATAAGTGTAAAGGTTGTAGAGAAGGGGACTCAATACAGAGCTGTGAAGAAGGTCCTTCCAGACAAGTCTGGAAGGAAGAAGGGATTTAATAGTTCATTAGAATGGCATTCATTAGAAGATTGTATATGAATTGCGTCGTCCTCACAGGAACACTCAGCTGTTGCATCTTATCCCTGAGCACTGGAAGAAGAACATTATCATACGCCGACACAATATCTAAGAACACGCCTACAACATATTCTTTGTTTTTAAAAGCCAAAGGGATTTCCGATTATAAGGTACTAATTAGGACTTTGCCAAAATACCTCTTTGTTCCAAAAGAAATTCAAGCCCGTTCTTGATTAAATTTTCCATGACTTTAGAAAGTACAGACGATAATGTAATAGGTCTGCGAGCTTTAGGAAGAAAGGGATCTTTACCGGCTTGATTTGATAATGATTTAAGTATAATGATTTGATTGTGGCAGGAGTCTGGAATAATGCCGAAATCATAAAAGCCATTAATAACTTCAAGGTAAAACTGTTTAGTTCTATCACTGGACTTGGTTAAAAAGGAGTATGGAATGCCATCTATACTAGGACTCGACTCATCCAGGCCATCGAGAACACGTCGAAGCTCATCTAATTTAAAGGCCCCATCCAAGGGTTCAGAGGAGTGAAGAGGGTAGGAGGGAGAAGAAAGAGAATCAATATTTGGAACATAGGCGAGAGCTAATCTATCCGAAAATACATGCAATCAAATAGAAGGGTCGTAAGATGAAGCATCACAAGAATTCACAGGGCCTTTTACCTCTTACCTTTCCAAACGAGTGAAGGAAGGGTTTTAGGAGTAAGACTTTTACAGAATTGTATCCAACCCTGTTTTTTCTTCTTGGAGAAAATCTTTCTCAACTGAGCAGCTGTCTGCTGGTATTTATTGAAATTCTCCAAGGACATATTTGAGTTGCACTGCGTTTCCGCATCTTTACGCAACTTTACTAGGTTAGTACATTCCTTGGTAGTACATCACCGAGGAGGCGAAACTCTGTAATAAAACGGTTTTTTGAGAGGGATGCTGGTTTTCCCCGCAGCATGAAGGATATCAATAAATTAAGAATAATTACAAAGTAGATTGTTGCTGTTGCAAAGAGGAATTGAGATTATTTTCTCTTCTACCGAAGATAAAAAGTTGGGTCAGTCTGCTTTGGATAATCTGTATTTCAATGAAAGAGAAGAATCAGTTGTGATAGCTGATCTTTGTGAGTAAGTAATTAGAATAGGGAAATGGTCACTCCCGTGAGTAGAAGGGAGAGTTCTCCAACAGAGAGTAGAAGAGAGAGAAGCAGAGCATACGAGAGGTCTACCGCTGTTCTTGTGTTCTGAGAGGGAGAAATCCTGCAGGTAGGGGAGCCACTATTGAGAATACAGAATTCTATTTCGTCAAACATCTCTAGGAGAGTAAGACCAAATGCATCACTATGATGGCAGCCCCAAGAGATATGATGTCCGTTAAAATCACCAAGTATTATAATAGGAGGAGGAAGTGAGGAAATAACCAAAAGTAGGTTAGAGATAAGGGAGGGATCAGGGTGTGGAATATACACAGACAGGAAAGTTACGTCTGCTACACTAACTGCAGGATAGAGTCAAAGAACTTCAGCTGCTTGACGATTGTGTCCGTTCTTACGTTGGGGCAGCGTCGCTACTATGCTAGATAGATTTAAGCAGTTAAAATCTTTTGTTTCAAAAACACTGATCGACATGCAGCCACCAGATATTAAGTTATCTAATTAAGGTTAGAGGGTATACAAAATAGTCTGAAGATAATCAATTTGACAGTTGAAACACTTTGCCTCGATTAAATTTATTTTGTTTAAACTAGATTGTCAAAATATAACTCTCGCAGGAACTTTGCGTGAGTGCATTTCCTAAAGATGTCTTTCCATTGCAGCAATTTTGCAGTATCTCCACAACCCTGTGGCCTTATATCAATGTAGTTGATACCGCCAGTTCGCGAAACCATTTAACCATTTCAGAAATGCTGGAAGAGATTTATTTGCATATTCAACGTTCAAAACGAACCTGCGGCTATTCAGGAGATTTCAGCTGTTGACAGCAGCAATACTAGCGTTAGTAGCGATGGTGATAGCATTGATATTGACATTAGGTGAAAGGAACTAAACAAAGAAATCAAAAAGTATGTGAAGGAGAAAGAGACGTTGCTCAATGTAAAAAATGTGTAAATTATGCACTAACGCTAGACACTTTGAAGTTAAACTATCACTATTAAACCACACACCCCTCAATACACAATTTTTCCAATAATCAAACAAAAACTTAACGTTAGTTCTCGGGTTCCCGCCAAAAAGTCCTTAATACACATAACAAAGTACTTGCAATGAAATATAATTTTTTGGTCATATTTAAGAAAAAGAAATTGTTTGATGCATCGCTCCTCGCAGATTGTATAGCTGAACTACAATACAAAACTTGAGATATTAGAAATCGATTGGAAGAATCAAAATATCTTGACAAATTAACGAGTTAAAGGACTTACAATTTGTAAGTAGGGCGTGCTAACGTTTGTCATTCTAGACTGATGTTGGCATGTATCGCGGATGTCCATCGGCGACAGAATCTACTTACCATCAGGTGGACCGTCTGATCGTCTGTAATCTTCTTTTTATAAAAAAAATATCCACCCGAGTGTTGAATTATAAAGTAATTCTCTATTTAATACAATAAATTAGTCGACAGACTGACTGCCTTTAGTTATAGAGATGGGATCTAGGTATAGAATTTTATTAAAACTACATGCGTTAGTAGAACTTTTTATCTTACATGCTATTGAAATAAATAATATTACGGTACTTATACTGGAAATAAAAGTATCTTATTAAGTCACTTGTAGTTGAGAATTTTTTCAATCTTTGGATTCAAACGTATACGACTACGTTGTAATGGCGTCAAAAGGGCAATATCGTTTATTGAGGGGGGTTTTAAAAACTGCGATCCCTTTATGAAGGCTTGTGTATGAGAAGGCACTTTGCCGACATGTTGTGGGTTTGCGCCTCCGTTTATGGGCGCCTTATCATTTCCATGTGCAATGTTGTAAGTACGCGCCACGTTCAAGTGTAACTGTAATCTAGGTATTCTATATGCGGCGGGTTGGAGTTGGACAGCTGTGAATTCACCATGGTTGAGTCTGAAATCAGCGATAGGAAATGTATTTTTCATAACCACTAAAAGCCATATAGTTTCCATAAATAATTAACATTAACAGTGTACAAAACTCAGAGACCAAATCGGCAGGTGTTGATATATATGTACGTCAGCACTTATATTTTAATGAAATCATATTTAATTATGAACCTTTGAGTAAATAAATAGGAAATATAACATACGGATTTTGATGTCCTTGGTATCGTTTTGGCAGTAAAGCAACTAATGTTGTTGTCGGAGTTACGGATTTTGTAGTGAAATCATAATTATTATTTGTGGTACGAGCAATTTCGGAATTTTCCTTTTGTGGTTTTTGATACATCACATAATCTGCCAGGCTGTTAATCTGAAAAAAAGAAAAGATTCTAAACCTAAAATAATAAATAATTATAGCTTGCATTAACTAAAAATAAATAATACGAGTATCATCCAAGTGCAAGTCTAAACTAATGTTTTATTCTTATTATTTAAAGTACTCATTTAATTGTAAGCCAAAATTGAATTACCTCCTTATTTTTATGATCTCTAGGTGCTGCGTAAAAATAGGATCTTTGTTTTTTAATTTGGATGTTGTGCCCTGGTATATACGGGAAACCGAGTGGATAATGCTTCATAGGTGTCGTTGGTAAAGATTTTGGTTCCAAAAAATCTTTGTTTGTTGTCCGTTGATTGTTCACTGTTTCACGCGACTCATCGTAGTTAGCAATGTCTTCGTCTGTAGGAATAATGACTTGTGTGTGTAATAGTGTCTTCTGCGTTTTATCATCAATTTTCGCAGAGATAGGAGCGTATTGTACACCGGCCTGTCCCTGAGATATATATTTTATTAATGCAATGTTCCCTTTCTTTGTAGGAATAGGAGCGTATTGCATGTCTGCATGTCCTGTTTTCACGTGTTGGTGATGATCTGTTATGTCAGGACGTGGAATTTGTACAGGTTTTTGTGTAGTATAATCGTGTACTGCGCTGTATTTGTAGGAAAGAGGAACATCTCCCCGATAGAACGCCTGAGTCGAGATCGCTTGTTTTGATGGTGACTGTTCCAGAAGTAATGTCGGTTTTCCAACACATATTTCTAATAATAGTGCTAATAATATAATCTGAAAAGTATATATTGGTATTATTACAACACAGTGCAATCACTCAAAATAATGCGATTGATAGTTATTATGTAACAATGGTAACAGAAAAGATAAATTTTATGTGAGTGGTGACGAAATTTACGATAAAAATATGTTTACAAACTACATTACAAACTAAAGACATTTTAGTTTGTTAAAAATTACAAGTCTCAAAAGGATTGATACTCTGAATCATTAAATTGTTTCGTCAAAACTCCGTTCAAACAGCACTGATGATAAAGGTGTGAACACTTTTAAACTTCTAGGCATGTCCAAATTTTCACTTTAGTAACTATTTCACATTGAGTTCACACACAACATTGTAGGCACGTTCTCATAAACTTACTTTGTGATACATCTTGTTCGAGCTTAGGCAAGCGAAGATCTGAAGTGTTTGTCGGATGCAAAATACTTCACTTTTATACTTAGTTCAATCAAAAAGAGAAATCATATGTTATATAACAATAATTATTAAAAATATGTGGAGTAGTATCACATTGCTTCCGGCACGTGGGTCCTGCAACAAAGCCAATGGGCTCAAACCTTTCACGTTTTTTTGAGATAACGAAAGTGTAACATCTATTCACTCCACTGAACCTATGATTGAATGTGTATGTTCGTGAGTGATGCTGGTATGTTTTGATTAGAATAATATCCGATGATATCAATTGTCTATTATTTCATTTCAAGCTATTGTTTTCGAATATACATTGGTGGGATGACATTGCGTCATTTTTGCATTTGCAAACTAATACACAGTAATTAAAAACGGATCTAAATACTACATCATATATTAAATCTCAGATAGCAGCCTATATTGTCCCACTGCAGAGTATCGTGCAGATTGGTTAACATTATACACTTGTCATAGATTTTCACACGATGTTTTTCTTAAATGCAGAGCCGTATACATACCTACATATAAATAAAAAATCCTTAGAAGCGAAGTTTGTCCTCACGACCTCATAAAGAGATAGGTCTCTTTATGGTACCTAGGTACATACAAGCTATCTCTCCTGAAACATACTCTAATACAATTATTACATTTTATTAATTTTCTCTCTAATATTATAATAATATTTCGTGTTAGTTAAAAAAATAGGACTACTCGAAACTCGTATTTCTATAATCTTGTCTTATATTTATTTATTTAATATTCTTTTGTGCACACAACATGAAAAGAAAAGATGAAGAAGAAAGGATGTAGGTACAAAAGGGAAGCTTATCTCCACCGAAGATTTCTCCTATAGAATATAGGAAATGAAAATGAAAATAGATCATAATTAGGTCATAATAGGTCCGGGAAAATGAAATATATGTTAAGACATAATTTATTTGTGTTTTCTATTGTTATATTTATTTGTGTCTTATACTTGAAATAAACACTTTACTTTCAGCTTTCGCTGCAACCGGTTGTGGATCTTGGCCTCGCCCACAATCCTCCTCAATTTGATTCTAACTTTGGCAGCCATTCTCTTACAAGACGTTATTGTTCTCATGCTCCTCAATCGTCATCTCCAAACTCTATCCTTTTTTATCGCGGTCTGCCTCATGCTCTCTTTTGATGCGGGATCCAGCCTGTCATTATTTTTGGCGCTCTTTCTTGTGACATACGTTCTACAGGTCCATCTCATGTCAAACGCTGTGATTTGCAGAATGTGACCAGAGATTCTTTATGAAGGTGACAAAGTATCTAGTTCGTGATTCATTAGTGCGCGATAAGTTCCATTTTCCTCTCTCACAAAACCAAATATCTTGCGGAATTTATCTCTCGAGACAGATTCTGCTTTTTCTCAGATGTTAAACATCACGCATACCTTTTTGGAGCGCAGTTTTTGTTTTCCTCTTGAATAAACTTTACTTTCCTATAATTCTTCATGAACTGTGTTCATGTTTCATGTTTGGGGGTTCACGACGATTAACTGTTTGCAGTTAATCGTCAGACACAAAGGGTCGCGAGTCGCGGCGAATTGCTATCCAGCAACCAATAAATTTGAAAAGAACTGTAGTCGTCGTAAGTCGCGACTTTATATTTAGCCTTATATTTTATTAGTAGTTAGTTTTTATTACAGATTAATATTAATAAGTATATACTCGTACGAGATATACTAGATTAATATTTTCGTTCATCAGCTTTTCATGGTAATAGACAATTTTCATGGCTGTGTCCAAAATAACGAATACAATTTTATATAAATAGAGAAGACAATGCCTGTTTTATATAGCTCTGTCTGTCTTTTTATCCCTCGTGCAATTATTAAAGAATAGAAATCAAGTTTAAATAACAAGTGTTCTATGTTTTGTAACATAAAGTGTTTAAATTTAAAGATTTCCGTGGTGCAGTCTATATTTGGCTGCTAAAATTTAGTCAGAATACACCAGAGTTGAAATTGAAACACTTCAAAAGTCAAACAGAAGTTCTGTCATATAAAAATTATGGTACAATGTACTCAGTTGAAAAAGATTCGGAGAACTAATCTATCTTAATAAAATTGAGTCACTTGGGTAGTAGGCGGCAGGTTGTTGACAATCGATTGGAGGCCAATGCCTGGGGCGCTTCGCCGTTTTGTTAAAAGTTACAAGCAATAAGCGATTATGACAAAAACACTAATTTGTTTTCGAATGGGTTTTGAAAACATCTCTCATCTAAAACCTTTAAAGAGGGAATAAAATGTAGTGAGATGTACTTTGTTCATGTCTACTTGCTAATTTCTAAAACTTCCTATGTCAATTTAGGGTAATTATTTTGACAATTTATGCATCAAAATAATAATAGATCGAATCGATATCAGCCTATACCTAATATGTCACCTCTAGTAGCAAATTGCTAGGAGGTTAGGGGCTATAATCCAACATGCGGGCCCAGTGGCCCAGTGTAGTGCCTATTGGTAGATACGCATACTGCCAATTTTTCTTTATACTCGGTGCATAGATACATTTCTATATAATAAGTAATCATATAAATCCTTTGCGTTTTTGTTTCTCACCCATCTATGCTTCGGTCCATATATATATATATATATATTCTTTCAATTCTTTTACAATATCGATTGTTAATTAATTAATTTCATATGATCTTTTAGCGTTTTTAATATTGTAACATTGTATAATTTATCTGTAATCACATCATTAATTTTTATGTTCCATACTCATGTACTTAAAGTAAACATTTGTAGAGGATATGCGGAAAATACCTGTTCGTCTAGCATTTTTTATGTATAGCGACACAAATACAATGTTTTGAATTATTATTATACGTATGTATGGTGTTTAGAGGCATAATATCCGCAAAATACTCGTACCAAATAAAAAAAATCGCGCACTGAAAAATAAAACTTTGCAGAGACAATAATCCGCTTATTGTTGTGCAAGTAACCTGTATGTATATAGGTGAATGAATGATTTTTAATATTAATTTAATCTCTAGTTATTTTAGGTTATTCATCAATACTGGAAATATACTTGTAGATAGATATATTTTATTGTACATAAAAAACATACAGAGAAATACAAATACAAGTAATTAGAAGTACAACCGGCCGCTTTATCGTTAAAACGGTTTCCTCGAGGCAATTTTCTCTTTGCGTCGTCTATAAGAAAATAAGATTTTTAATTAATTCGCCTTGAAACTAAAGTTATTGATGTAAGGTTATTAGTTTTTCTCTTATGCTTTGTGCCCGTTCGTATAGATATATGACATACACGCGTTTTGACTGCCGCCGGTCAAGTATGCGGCCTGTTTTCCTTGACCTTAAATCTGGGTCACACATACAAGTATACACTAATACAAGGCTTCAAGGAGCCTTTCATTGCTTACAATAATATGACTTATCAATTTTAATGCACCTTAAATTAATATATTTACATCAATCAGCTTTTCGAAAACGTGCTCCCATAAACACGCTGGTTATTAAATATTACTTGATTGTTATAATGTGAGATTATCTGAGAAGAGGAACCATATAGTCATTTCCAGTTTTCAAGTCTTTAGCGAAATATTAAAAACAAAATAAAATAGAATTTCTTTAACGAAAATCAATAACTCCATTTAGACTTCGCTCAAATAAAACCACAAATGCGTAACAATAGTAGTAACAATGTAGTAATAGTAGTAATAATGCTTAACAACAAAGTTCTGAGAATTATTATATTAAATGCGTCGAATTTATTTACCTTTGAATTTACAAACTTATGAAATGTGTTGCATAGTAACCAAATATGAAAATAATAAAGCAGAAATAGAACAAAGAGCTATAACGAGTCTAATTGTTATAATTGCTACATTTACATTGTCTAAAAATGTTATGTATTTTATAATTAGATGTGTAATACATCAAGTGTCGAGGTCGTGGAATCGAATTGCCGGCAGACGGCACGACGCGACGCGCCGTCACAAGTTCATCTTCAATACGACGTCGCGTCCTAGTGAATGGAGTGAATCGTCTTTACGAGGTCGATGACCGCTAAATGGTGATCGCGGTGATTGATCTCCGACTTTATCTGTATACTACAGCTTAGAGATGATTTGCATTTTATTCTTATTCATGAATTAATTAATTATCAATCAAAAGCTAATTGAATTAGATAGGTATAAAAAGAAAAAGTGTTTTTGATAATTATGAATGGTTTTTAAACTGTGTATTTATAAATTATTTTCTTTATATCAAAATAGAGTGTGGTATATTATACAGTATAGATGGGCCCTGTGGTGTCGGCCGGCTTTGGAATAGCACCATAGTGTTGTATAAGGAGACTAAGGGATTACAAAGCCGCTACCACAAGCGCCGAGTAACTTCACCACCTCTACAAGAGTAGAAGAGTAGACTCGCCAACTTGCTCGGTCCGAGCGTGGCGTTTTAAGGCCAAACATCTGTCATACAGAAGACAATGTGCATGAGGAGACCCATGTTCAGCAGTGGACGAAGAAAGGGCCGGCTATCGTTCAGTGTAGAATAAATCCATAGTTGTAACTCAAAAACGTGATTCCAGGAAAAAAGATTTACTATTGGAGACATCTAAAATGGCATAGTGGTTACTACATGTATTTTCAAACAATGATAGAGTGATTTAGAGTGATAGAATGATTCAAACAATGATTATCAATCAAAAGATATCGCGTATTATAGAGGCGTTTATGAAGAAGCTAACAGTAATCATGATTGGAAACTTGAATCTTGTTATGGATTAATGCTTAAACATAATCACTCCGCGACCTGTCGACCTTGTCGCACCCAAAATTCGAGCACTATATAAGCGGCTCTTTACACATGTAATGCATCAGTTGTACGGCAGCTAAACATCAATATGTTCTCTAAAGTAAGTGAGAATCATTCTCCGTGGACATGGATGGTGCCGAAGTCCTAAAACAGTGACAAGTGTGTAACGATGTTGTGATAATTGCAGGTGATCGCTTTAAGCGCCGTGTTAGCGGTGTCCGCGGCCGGGCTCCTGCCTGAACCGCACTACTCCTCGGCTGCCGCCGTCTCCTCACAGAGCATCGTGCGTCACGACCAGCCCCAGGCCATCGCTACCAAGCTGGTAGCCGCCGCGCCCGTCGCCAAGTTCGCCGTCGCCGCTCCTCTTGCCTACCACGCTGCCCCTGCTTCCTATTCCTCTGGCCAAGCCGTTTCTTCCCAAAGCATCGTCCGCCACGATCAACCCAAGTTGGTGGCCGCGGCCCCCCTCGCCTACCACTCCCCCGCAGCCTCCCTCGCCTACCACGCCCCCGCAGCCTCCCTCGCCTACCAAGCCCCCGCAGCCTCCCTCGCCTACCACGCCCCCGCTCCCATCCAATACGCCGCTCCCATCGCCAAGGTGCTCGCTCCCGCTCCCAAGCTCCTCGTCTCAGCCCACCAAGAGGAATACGTAAGTAGTTCAGTGAATTTCGCACAATGTTGCCGTCCTTTGGTTTCTTGGTTAGTCATAAAGTTGGTCACTGAATAATATTACATTATTATTGTATTACGCAGGCCCACCCCAAATACGACTTCGCGTACTCCGTTGCTGACGGACACACCGGTGACAACAAGTCACAGCACGAGAGTCGCGATGGCGACGCCGTGCAAGGTGAATACACCCTGCTGGAAGCTGATGGTTCCATCCGCAAGGTGCAGTACTCCGCCGACGACCACAGCGGCTTCAACGCCATCGTGAGCCACTCCGCGCCCGCGCATCATGCCGCGCCCGCCTACTTCGCCCACCATTAATTCTCTCGAATCACTCACTACTCGTAGGTTAACGTAGCGACCCTAGTTCGTAAGAATTCGTCGTAATTCTGTAAATATTTTAGTCATTATTTATTTGAAATAAAGCAAATTGTTAAAATATCTATGTTTTTAATTTTTAAGTGTTACGAGTTAAGTTTTGAAGTCTTTCAAGACAAATTGCCATTAAAAACACTAATATAACTTAGTTAGTAGGCTGAAATAAAGTTTCTTTCGTATATATTTCACGGTAAAGGTGATAAGTAAGTAGTTTTACTAGACCAAAAAATAGGCCCTAAACGGATACAATAATAATAGGTAGAGGTATACAATGGGTAACATTATTTCTAAAGACTTATTTCTTTCCCACAGAGATAGCCTAACCTTTGGGCGGCAGGCTTAGCGATGGCTTGAAAGGGGGGAGGTTGGAGTTTAAAGTAGATACTACCTACTACTGCAAAAAAAATATAGTAACAATGGGCGTAATCGATTGTCCCCTCCATTTGTTGAAATTTTAAATTTATTTTTGAGATAAGTTCTAGGACAAGCTATTTGACTTATATTGACTTATTAAATATAAAATATATCTATGAAAATCAAAATACCTTAATACTGCGTACTACCTTAATACTACCTTAATACTTACCTTAATAACAAAATACTGCGTTATGAGGATTAGAATTACACGTTAGAATGGAAGAGCGTTACTATATTGACGTCACTAACACAGTAATACCACCTCGTGAGTAACGGAGACAGTCATCACCTCAAGCTCACATTTATCTACATCTGTAATGAAAAAGCACAATTATTTTTAATATGAGTATGTATTCTTTTCTAGTTGTCGAATAACCATAAAACGTACCTATTAACTTTAATTACAGTCAAGTTACTTTATGTCGAAATGTCGCTTAGTAGGTAAGTGCTTGATACCAGGGGCGTGATACCATTTAACTAACACATATCTACGCTTGCGTGACTGAAATATGGGTCATCGCTAGTATTGTGAGTTGCTTCTCACATATTCCAGTTGTTTAAAAATATTTTTTATATTTTAGACACCTACACTTGATAAACTTGATACTTGATAAACGGTAGTAGGTGTCTACTACCGTTTATCAAGTTTCAAAACCAATACACATGACTAGCTGTTATTGTGCTGCAGAACAGATGCCTCGCCTAACAGTTGCAGATTTCAGCTAATTAATCAATATGCTGACCCAGTGTAAAAAAAATGTATAGTAAGAAGGCGACAGACGAGCGTATAGTCCATCTGATGGTAAGATGGTACTGTCGTCCATGGACATCTGTAATACTACATGTCAACATCAGTCCAGAATGACAAACGCTGGCACGCCCCCGAATGCGCTGCCTACTTTTTGAGATATAGGAATTGATTCGGAGGAATTTTTAGCCATGTGGTGTCAACTGATTTTAGAATAGCACCGCCCCAACTCGTCCCATGGGTGTTGGAAACGGCGGACTGAGGGATAACAAAGTCTTTACCACGAACACTGAGGATCTACGAGTACATTACCTCTAAAAGAGTGGACTCGCCAACCCACTTTGCCAGTGTGGCGTTTTAGGGCTATCGAAACAATGTGCATAAGCATCGCCATGTCCAGCAGTGGACTACAAAAAGGGCTGATTACGATTACGCTTTCTGGCTGAGCGCCTTCTGCGCTCGCCCTAAATTAAACAAGTCCGGTGACTCTTGAAAGGCCACTAGGGCCACAAGAATTTAGCCATTCCGAAAAATAAAATACGATTACGATAGTAAGTACTGCTATAGTTCCTTTTTAGAATTATTTACTAATCAATGGTAGGTGACGCAACTGGGGGCGTGTTTATGTACGTCATTTTTAACGGATGTTAGCATGTATCACTTACCGCCAGGTAACTGGTATTTATTTATTTATTGCATGTTGTACGTACCTTTAAACTTACATACAACACCCTGTAAGGGCACATCAATTCAAATATTTTATTTTACATACATACATTATAAATAAAATAAAATAATTATGTATGGTCGTCTGCTCATTCTTGGATTAAGAAAAGCGAGTTTGGAAGATGTTCTCTTATTTTTAAATTTAGATAGCCTTTCTTATATTCTGTGTGTTTATAAACATAGCTTAAAATACTAAACTTATATAAGTATTATATAAGTATAAACTTATCGGGAATTCTAACTTAACGCGTGTTCGACATGCACCTGCGACATTATTCTTTTATATCTATACTAATAAGAGGTATGTTGGGGGCAATCTCTGGAATTGATGAACCGATTTAAAAAATTCTTTCACAAATAGGAAGCTACATTATCCTTGTCTAATATAGGCTACATTTTATTTTGAAATTCTGAAAAAATAAATTTGAAAAAAACAAACTTATAAACCGAAGCGAAGCGAGGGCGGGTCGCTAGTATATTATATAGTATTAAACTTTATTTAGGCAAGATATTTTTATCTTTTTAATACTTACGAACTGAAAATTCACTCCCTAATAAAAAACTGTCTATACAAATATCTCCAAAAAATAAGTGTATGCCAAAAGTGATAGCTGTTTCGCGCAAAGTGATGAAAGTTGGAGCACTCATATACGTATTGTATTGAATGTTGGTTTTACTATTTGTATGTAAGCCACAACTTTCGATGGGAATTAAATATTAAAAAATAACGATTACGATTAAATAAAATGGGACAGCCAATTTGTGAATGTAAGTACTGTACCATGTTTATGTTTAGGCAAGTATAGCACCGACCTTCTATCTTTCACAGGATTAAATTACCTACATACGAGTACGTAATACGAGGATCGAATATCCGAGTAAAAAGAATGATAGAATGATACTTTTAATTTTTCAATTTCTTTTCATTTGGAATGTCATAAATAAGTAACGTAATAAATGTCATTCAATTTGTAATTTCATTTAAAGTTTTTTATTCATATTTTCCAGAGTTCGCATGGGCTCCTGTAGTTACGATTGAGTTTCTAACCATATATATTACTTGTAAATTGTGTTTTGATAGCAATGAATACTTTGTTTCTAACAAGAATCTTATTAGACACATACGCGTCTTTCTTCTTTATTGTTTATAAATGGATTATTTATGATTATTATTCGTGTTTGTTTAGGTCATTCAAATACAAAATGTCGGAACCACATCTAGCCCTCTGCCAGCCCAAAGATGTTATTTCGTATGTTTGATTGCGGTATGTCCGCAAGTTATTTTGTAGACATCAAAAATACAAATATTTTATAATTTGCCTTGTTTATTTGAAATAAATAATGACTAAAATATTTACAGATACCTAACTCTTACGGACTAGGGTCGCTACGTTAACCTACGAGTAGTGGGTGATTCGTGAGAATTAATGGTGGGCGAGGTAGGCGGGCGCGGCATGATGCGCGGGCGCGGAGTGGCTCACGATGGCGTTGAAGCCGCTGTGGTCGTCGGCGGAGTACTGCACCTTGCGGATGGAACCATCAGCTTCCAGCAGGGTGTATTCACCTTGCACGGCGTCGCCATCGCGACTCTCGTGCTGTGACTTGTTGTCACCGGTGTGTCCGTCAGCAACGGAGTACGCGAAGTCGTATTTGGGGTGGGCCTGCGTAATACAATAATAATGTAATATTTATTATTCAATGATCAACTTTATAATTAACCAAGAAATCAAAGGACGGCAACACTGTGCGAATTTCACCGAACTACTTACGTATTCCTCTTGGTGGGCTGAGACGAGGATCTTGGGAGCGGGAGCGAGCACCTTGGCGATGGGAGCGGAGTATTGGATGGGAGCGGGGGCGTGGTAGGCGAGGGAGGCAGCGGGGGCATGGTAGGCGAGAGGGGCCGAGGCCACCAACTTGGGTTGATCGTGGCGGACGATGTTTTGGGAAGAAACGGCGTGGCCAGAGGAATAGGAAGCAGGGGCAGCGTGGTAGGCAAGGGGAGCGGCGATGGCAAACTTGGCGACGGGCGCGGCGGCTACCAGCTTGGTGGCGATGGCCTGGGGCTGGTCGTGGCGCACGATGCTCTGTGAGGAGACGGCAGCTGCCGAAGAGTAGTGCGGTTCAGACAGGAGCCCGGCTGCGGACACCGCCAACACGGCGCTTAAGGCGATCACCTGCAATTATCACTACATCGTTACACACTCGTCACTGAGAATTATGGCACCATCCATGTCCACTGAGTATGATCCTCACTTACTTCAGAGAACATTTTGATATATTTAGCTGCTTTACAACTGATGCATTGTATGTGTAAGAAATCGCTTATATAGTGCCCGAATTTAGGGTGTGACAAGGTCGACAGGTCACAAAGTTACCTCGTGCATTACCTACGCTTAATCTACTTTCGTCCGTATGGGGAATATCGACTATTGTGTTGATTAAAATAAGTTGATTTTTAAAAGTGATTTATTTTCTGATAATAATACGACGTGTTCCATTTGGGATTTTGTATTTTTTTATTAAATGTGTTTCTATATTAGTAATTCTTAAGTAATTTAGATAGTATAGAAATAAATTATAAATAATTTAGTACATTTAGCTTCATATTAGCTTATTTTTATGTGACATTTCTTTGTTTTAAAACTATGTTGTTTTTAGGTATTTTTATTAGTCTTGTCGAATTCTTTATAGTTTCTTCTTCACATTCATAATAAGAATAACTTTGAAAATAACAATCATTTTTATACGTAACTTATTTGTTTCACACGTAAATAATACCCAGTCATTTTTAAGTAGCTTATTTATTTCACCGGCATCCATTGACAATTTGTAGGAAATTGTAAGATGAAGGTTAGATATCATTATAAATTACTGGTTAATGATGGTTAATACATTGGATATAGAAAATGAAAACAAATAAATACAATGTAAAATTAACTTGTATTTTTAAACTTAATTACTCTCTCAACAAAAACTGTTCTGAAACTGAAAGAGTTCAGTAATGATATTTGGTTCTTTATGAATGTGCTTTGTAGATTGATTGCTTCAGGTTGGAGATACCTAAATCTGATAAAAGGTTACAATAAATACTCGTAAATGTTTATAGTACCGTAAAATCGTAAAATAAATTGCACTAATTGGATATTTTCATAACTCTGAATTGTGTATATAGGTAATACATTCTTAGAATGTAGTAGAAAGGTATAATAAGTTTCAGAATGCTTGTTGCTAATTAATTATCTTAACTATCACACTCTGTATCTCTTCACGGTTGCATGCATTCTTTACCGTTGGATGCATTGCCCATCAATAGTGCTCGAATTCTCTTCACTCTTCGCAAGGCCAGACGCAATACATCATTTTAGAAACTTCTTATCTATTATTGAAGATTTTCTTCTTAGATGTGAAGATGAACACAACTGGCTTCGTAAACAAACTTATATTTATAATCGCTAATATTATTATAAATGTGAAATATTAGTTTATTTGTTTGCTAGTAATATTTGTAACAAATTAATCGCCATCAAAGGTGCAGTTCGTTCATCGGATAGTTTTTATATAGTTCTTGCAACTCACAATTGTGACTGCAAACTGCGTTACTCCTTCAAATATTTAACCGTTAAATACACCTTTTAATATTTAATTGCGATAAAATTACTTTTCATTATTCTACCTTTAGAAACATTTTAATTTCTAAGTAACTTTGTTTCTCTCTGACCCACCAATAAGTTCTCACAAATCACTGTTGAATTTAAATTCCACATTGCTTATGAATATGGAGCATTGCATATACATTTGAAGCCGGCCTTTCATCATATTTTCTCGAAAAACGTTATTGAACCTTTCATTTTTGAGATAATTATCGAAATGTTTACTATAACAGATGTCGTGAGTAATGTTGTCCTAAAAAAATAATTCCTTTGTGGGAAAAACAAACAATTCACTAATTACTTGTTTCAAATTATAATCCTAAAAAAATATTAGTAGGTTTTTGATTAGCAGTATAAATTTGATAAAAACACTCTGAAAAATCACAACATAATCAAGTAATGCTTAAGAATAAATATAGAAACGGAAACACATCTTCGAGCTGTCACGATTCTTGTTAAAATTCATTATAAAAATATTATCAACGACGTAGAGTCATAATATTTTCTTAGGTTTTCGCGATTACTATACATAGCAATTAAACAACTTTGAACATTATTTGAACTACCGTCTGAATTTTTTTTAATCATAACATTCCCTATGCACACAGTATTCGCTCACTGTGTCCAGAGGTCTTGCAGTATTGCGTTGGCCTTGGTATTTAATTAATTTAATGACTGAATCCCAAGCCGGTGGTACTTGCCAACCATCTTCTCTATTGAAATTTGGGTGTTTCTTGATTTCAATAGCCTCGCGTAACATTCTTGGCATGAACCAAGTCTCTCTAGCGAGGATTTGTGGATTATCAAATGGAATGTAATGGTTGGGTTTGTCCAGAACATGTTCACAAACTGCAGACTTGGTCGAGCGTCTGTTCTTCATGTCAGCTATGTGTTCTTTTATCCGGATACCGATGCTCCTCTTTGTTTGCCTAATGTATGATAACCCGCATTCACAATCAAGCTTGTGAACACCTGCATCTTGTAGGGGAATATTGCTCTTGACAGGTCTTAAAAATTGGCTAATCTTCTTGTGCGGCTTGAAGTAAGTTTTAATTGAAGCTCAATAAAAGCTAAATAAGCTCAATAAAAAAAAATTACGTAGTCATATTTAATTATTGAGATTTTTCTATGATAAATATCTTGATGTCGTTATTACAAAAACTAAAGACATTCTTAATTCAAATACGTAAATAAATGTCAATTGATTACTTTCCGTTCTTAACTTTGTGACACAATAGACTCGGCAGCTCCGAGAGATGTTTTCTTTTCTACATTACCTATTAATCTTTAACTTTACACCTTTAACTACAAATAGGTGGGTTTACCATAGATTACAGATTACGTAGTGCGTATGCAGCTACGAGTATTTAAAATGTACCCATTTAAGTAATAAAAAATAAATAAATTGGGAAATATTAATTATGTACTTAATCTTTTTAAATTTTTTTCAACACAGTTATTTTCATACAGGGAATGCTAACTACATTAGTATTAGTATTACATTAGTATCGTATCGCTACATTATATAACTACATTAGTATCGCTTATTTAAGCGACCGCTATACGCGGTATATCGCTACCCGAAGCGGTTAGCGAATATCGCCTATGTCTGAACGAAAGAATTATTGCGCACTTACGCGAATATCGTTGTACCGGCGCCAGACATAGCTTCAAATACCTACAAAGTCTTGATGTGTGACACGGGTATTTGAGCATGAGTTCAAAGTTTGAACAAACATTTGCACTTTGCCGTCCCGTGTCGGTTTTTAAGCGCACATCAAAGCGTTCAAAGTTCAAAATATCAAATATGTACATAGCCTGCTACACTTGCGCAAAGTCCAGTTGCGTGCGCGTCAGCGAGCGAAGCGGTCGTTTCGTTCACGAAAGTCATTCAAGATGGATGGACGAAAGTGTCCTTGAATATATTGAGTTGCTTCAAGGAGAATCGTGTATATGGAACCCTAAAAGTAGAGACCACAAAAATAGAAATTTATTTTTGCACATGTAATAAATAATTGCAGGCAAACCGCGTCCACAAAATCGTCGCCCCTCCTATTTGTCGTCTATTCGAGTACTGTGAGCGCATGTTTGCAAAGCATGTCTGGCAGGTACACTTATTTCCGACAACATGTGTTCAAATGTGTGTTGCAAGTTCTTCAAGCAAGTGTTCAAATCTTTGAAATTATGTCTGGCGCCGGCTTTATCGCAGGCGGCAGCGAATTTCGCTTATATCTGAACAGGCTTTATACATGTCACAACTGCATTGGTAACCTAACTAGCAAAATAACCATATAACGAAAGGATTACACAACTAATATTTCTATAGTAGTTTAAAGAAGCTTTATATTTACGACATAAAATATGTATTTAGCCACATATAGCCATTTGGCCATATAGATGACATTTATTTTATTTTATTTAAGTATAATATTATATAAGTGGCTTGTAAATCTTACAGCCTTAAAACCAAGCAGTCAATGTTTAACACGTACATCATCTATTAAATCGAAGAGTGTCAGTGTGCAAAAAATCAGTAAAAAATTAATACTTTTACATGGTAAATACTGCATGTAACTATATAACAATATATAAATACTATATAACTATACTGCATATAACTATTAAAATAACATTAATTATTAAAATAAAAAAAGAAAGAAATGTATATGAGTAGAACACAGTTTACAGAATCAAAAGCGCTTCTGTAAAAAAATACTGGGCTATGTAAAAAAATCTGGCTTTAACTAAATGTAATTAAATATAACTATGATGTTGAATAATTAAATAATGTCAAGTTAATTTAAA
This sequence comes from Sesia apiformis, assembly GCA_914767545.1. Classification (NCBI taxonomy): domain Eukaryota; kingdom Metazoa; phylum Arthropoda; class Insecta; order Lepidoptera; family Sesiidae; genus Sesia; species Sesia apiformis. The sequence continues at coordinate 7,237,520 of OU611954.1, read as the reverse complement.
ATTGATTTTGTAATGTCTCATTTGTGGATCTTTATAAATCTTAATTTGACAGAAATTAAATCAATAATGAAATGATTGGTTATTTGCCTTTCCCATTCAGCGGCCACCTGTCAGACGGTCACCATTTTCAGATAAATAGTAAGAATTCTTTCTGGACAAAGGATATTGCACGGTATACCAACCAACATGGTGTACTAACTAGTACACGGTCGATCTCCACTAAAACTGTAGGTGATTATTTGCTCAGTGGTCTCCACTATACACGGTATAACCGACCAATTCCTGAAGCCTGAAACTATGGATTCCGAGTTAATTGGCATGAATTGCTAAGTATTGTATTTTTGGAAATATATAATTTCTGGTACACATTTTGAAAAATAATCAAATGACCAGCAAAAAATACTGAATGGGCAAACCGATGAAAGCGAATTTAAAGGTGAGTTAAGTTTAGGCTCTCTGCTGACAATAAAGAAATAGGAGTGCCCTGCAGCAGCGGGACTCGGTCGACTATGTTTTATTTTTATTTTCGTAGGAATACTTACCGGCTACTTACAAATTTATTCAATTACATCAATACTGAGAACATTTCACGTTTTCACATATAGTAACTGCACGATATCCTACAATAAGCAAATATATTTAGTTATTATTATAGTATTACAAAAATATGGAAATCACGTAACAGTTATGATGATATTCTTGGTATTTCAAAATTATTTATATAACTTATACTAAAATCAATTGTTTTCGTGACCATGATTTGCTACATTTTTATAACTATTATTTTTATGAATCGTCACATCTCGCATAAAAGTGGGGAATCAAAATATGTGTTCGGATGAATTCATTCTATAACACATAAGTTTTAATGCAACTTATTAAAACGAATACTGTCTAATTGAAAAAAATATATATTATAGATAGAAGTTAGTAAAATTATGTAAATGAAAACATGCTGTCCATGCCTGGTTGAAAATTGCATGAAAAAGAAAGTATGGTGAAGATTTCACGCATGAAGAAGAGAGAGAGAGAGAAAGTGAGGTGAATGTTTTCAATTCAACTAATGTAACGTTTGATATATTGACATATGTGACACATGAACAATTAAGAAGCTTCGATAATAAGGTTTTCTGTTTTGAGGAATTCCAAAACAAGGAAATGAAACAAAGAAAAATATGGAATAATAAAAAATAAGTATTTAATACTATATATAACAACAACAAGTAAAATTAGTTATCACGTAACGAAAGCTATCAGTAGTGGTGTTTGGGTTGTTCGATGTGTTTTGTCGTCTGCTTTACGTTGGCGATGAATCTGGAATAAAGAAAAACCGCATTCAATTGACCATTCAAAGGTTGAGCTCCGGTTTGACACAAAGAATAACAATGTTACAGCGAAAAAATTTATTATATTTTTGTTCTGTGAAAATTCTTTGTAGTGCTTATTATTTACAATCTAAAATTCTAGTTGTAATTGACGAGTTATAAAATAATATATCAAGATGTTAAATTTTCATGTCTAACAAGATTGGGTCCAATCTTATTTAAAGTGACCAATAATTGTCATCCCCATTGTTTATTCGACAGCCTTAGATATTTCTACATAAGCTGTATCATAGCACAGAGCATAATTGGAGACAATTATGCATTAGTAGTCGAAGCGCCAAATTTGATATTTTTGTTTTTTTGCACCATTCTATTTACTTTAGGATAATCCACAAACCTCAAAAAGATTTTCGAATTTTGTCTTATTTCTACATGATATGTTAGTTGTAGTCCAAGCACCTTGTAAAATAATCTAGTACAAACACAAATACAAAACTTTCTTTCCGATATATTTTTTTGTCGCTTGGATCAGTTAAGCAGAATGATTATCAAAGGTAGTGAAAACCACCTTATCCACATTATTCGAAATCCTGATAAAGTCGTCTTTGGGATAGATATAGGCTCTGAAATAGGAGGATGTTTATAGGATAAGATGGAAGACGATGCTATTGTTGGAGTTCTGAAGTTAGGAGTTCTGATATTCATAACCTCTTCGGGAAAATTAATATCAAGCAATGTGTTATTTATCAAAGTAAGCATTTATCAATAGTTTTGATAACTATTGATAAATACTTACTTTGTAAGCTTTGTATGCTTCGAGTATCAAAGTTTATCTGATATGTAGTGCTTTCTCACCCAGTCTTCTTAGCGGAAGAGTATTCGACAGTGCGAATGGAGCCGTCGGGCTCGTGCAGACTGTACACGCCCTTCACGACGTCGCCGTCGCGCACCTCGTGCTGGTATTTGTTGTCGCCGGTGTGCGGGTCCTCCACTTTGTACGAGAACTCGTATTTAGGGTGGGACTAAAATAATTACACATGAGGTTAATAATATAATATAACGAAACAAAAATGAACTAAATACGACATAATTATGGTCAACACAATATAATATATATTTTTAACTTGTAAGAAGAGAATATGCTAAACTTACGTAGTATTCCTGGTAATCCTTGGGTGCGGGTGCAGGCACATCGTGACGCTGAATGGTCTGGGATGAAATGGCGTGGTGAGAACTTTGTTCTTTGGTGACATAGTGTGCTACGGGCACGGCATATTTCTTGACTACGGCAATCTTAGTCACCACGGGGACAGCAACCTTAGTAACAACGGGCACTGTAACTTTAACCGGAATGTGATGCTTCTGTTTGTGAGTGTCATAGCGGATGATACTCTGTGATGAGATTGCATGTTCCGCAGCTTGGCATACGCCTAGGACGGCAATAATGGCAATAACCTAAAAAGTATAAATAAATTTATTTATGACAAGTTGATTCTAAACCACTTAGTGGACATCTTTTTAAGAAGGATATTTAAGAAGTTTCAGGGATTCTCATCACCCTAGGATCTTAGCTATCTCCCCCTACAAGCGGCGCACTCTACTTAATTAGGATATGTACTGAATACTCTACATCGAATTTGCTAGATTTCAAATACCAGAGACCGGTGACGTTCAGCAGCATCACCGATGCGAGGGGCCTAGCACTGTAATCACCAACCCGCATGCTCAGCGTGGTGATTAGGCCATAAATCTCGCAAGGAAAACGCGAAACATACCATGGCTCCCAGTCTCCGGCGATGGCCCTACTATTCCTAGCTAAGGCCGCGGCTACGGTCACGATAAAGCAGGGAGTGCTAAGAATCTCCATGTTCGGCTAGAGTGAGAAATATTTGGCAATATACAACACATGGACTCTGATTCTTGACGAGTATATAGTGGAATTGGAAATCGAGCTAAGTAGGATAAGGTGCGATATCGGAAAGTGAGGGAGAGGATGCGGTAACCCTTGAATCTGGAAACCTATTCTACTCGTACTACCTGCAAGATGACAAATCATCCCATGGCGGAGTAGGTTTTCTTGTTACTAAGGCCCTCGTTAATAACGTTGTGGAAGTATCCGGTGTGTCGTCGCTGGTGGCGTATCTTGTACTCAGGTAAGTTAAAAACTACCTTTTAAATATTGTACAAGTATATGCTCCCACGTCTACGTACACGAACGACGAAGTCGAGGCGGTTTGTGTTGGTATATCAAGAGCCCCGAATATATGTATTAGGTGTTCAAGAAATTTGTATTTATGAAAACCTGATTTATCTCCCTATATTAATTTTGATACTTACTAACCTTAATAAACATTTTGATGAATTGCCTCTTAATTGCTCTTCTTGAAGAGGCAGGGGACCAAGGGATTTGTGAGCAAACTGATGTAGTGTCACAAATCGCAGCCGAATTTATATTGTTTAATAAAACTTGAAACTGGACCGTTGCAGTGTTACTTTGGAGCCGGTCCTATGTCACTTTTGCCCTAAAAATATGACCGAAGGTCAGTTACTTTCGTCGTTACATTATTGCTGGAAATTATTAGTCAATAAAGTATATACATTATGCTTTCCATGTACTATTAACGTCTTACCAGGTTTTAATAACCCGAAGTCATAAATATAGACGTTGGAATTCAGTACTTTCTAGTTTAGTTTTTATTGCCATGACTACGATTAAAACCACTACTTAGAGATTTTAATAAAAATCATTTATTAATATTACCTATACCTTTTATTATTTATTTAAAAATACAGTTATACAAACCAATGGGTACATTCTTTATACCGTTCATTCTTTATAATGATTTCTGGAAGAATTCAACAGTATACCTGCTGAGAACCCGCTCATTTGAAAAGAAAACATCTATGTCACTACGGCTCGCTAAAATTTTATTACTGTAACCTATCTATCTAGTTACATGACCTTCGTCCATGTAATTACATGGACAAGATCATGTAATTACATGGACAAGGTCATGTAACAATTGTTTTCTTTTGTATTAATGGCTCTTTTGGGTTAAAGCGTATTTGACTGGTCAACATTTAATTGGAAGTATTTTTTTTAAAGTCATCATGCCTTTTGCAGATCATATAATTAGATAAACACATACCAATGTTAACCAATGCCGAAAAGCAGCGCCGACGATGCACTTATATTGTCAGAGTAGAGGACAATACACTGTACAACTAAAGTAATGAAAAGCATAATATTTTCTTAGGTTTTCGCGGTTACTATACATAGCAATTAAACAACTTTGAACGGTTTAAATCGCGTATATTTGACATTATTTATATCCCGACGTTTCGAACACTTTGCAGTGGACGTGGTCACGGGGTGACTAATTGATTTTATTTGTCACTTGAGTTATTAAGAAATTATTTGAACTACCGTCTGAAATTTTTTTAATCATAACATTCCCTATGCACGCAGTATTCGCTCACGGTGTCCAGAGGTCTTGCAGTATTGCGTTGGAGTTGGGATTAAGTGTAAGATTAACTTGTAAGATGCAGGTGCAGGTGTTTACAAGCTTGATTGTGAATGCGGGTTATCATACATTGGGCAAACAAAGAGGAGCATCGGTATCCGGATAAAAGAATACATAGCTGACATGAAGAACAGACGCTCGACCAAGTCTGCAGTTTGTGAACATGTTCTGGACAAACCCAACCATTACATTCGATTTGATAATCCACAAATCCTCGCTAGAGAGACTCGGTTCATGCCAAGAATGTTACGCGAGGCTATTGAAATCAAGAAACACCCAAATTTCAATAGAGAAGATGGTTGGTAAGTACCACCGGCTTGGGATCCAGTCATTAAATTAATTAAATCCCAAGGCCAACGCAATACTGCAAGACCTCTGGACACCGTGAGCGAATACTGCGTGCATAGGGAATGTTATGATTAAAAAATCCAGACGGTAGTTCAAAAAATTTCAGACGGTAGTCCAAATAATTTCTTAATAACTCAAGTGACAAATAAAATCAATTAGTCACCCCGTGACCACGTCCACTGCAAAGTGTTCGAAACGTCGGGATATAAATAATGTCAAATATACGCGATTTAAACAGTTCAAAGTTGTTTAATTGCTAATGAAAAGCATGTTGTAAAATTTGTTGTTTTCTATGTAATTGCCTATTTATTACAAAAATGTATACTTTTGAATGAAAGTACATGAACTTTTCTTAAATAATGAAATCATAGATTCCGTTCATGATTCTAAGTTCACTAATAATTTTACGATTTTCACCAAATTTTTCACATAAATTTACTATTATAAAAACCGAGCCCATAAAATTGATACACTACAATTGATACATATAAAATTGATAGCTGGATAGAAGTGATTTATAAAAAGATGTATGCGAGAAAAGTGACTATGGGTTTAGGGACTATTTCTTAACTTTTTACTTCTACATTATTCTTCATTAAAGGCTTGTCTATATTAAAAGCACTTCTCAAACGAAGATGATATCAACTATTGTGTATATTTCCTTACAAATTAAACCCATAAATAAATTTTATTGCATAAAATCAATGAGAAGCTTATTGGTCTTGTAGTTTCAACTTTCGCCTACTCACTTAACATAATTTATTTTATGTAAGTGTACTGCACCTTTCATATGTCATAATTGTTATAATCGTAGCAAGTTCAATTCTTGCGAAAAGTGTTTCAAAGTCTTGCGTATAAAAGGTATATTTGAGTATTATCGGTTGACAGAAAACATTTACCAGTTGGACAAAAAATACGTTAAGTTTCAATATGTATTATAAGGTAATGAACATATAAATTTCGATTAATGTATTATATAAATAAATATCATAAAGTTTAATTCTTTATTTAAATTTTAATTAATACCATCTTGTAATTTATATATATTTTTTTGTAGATTTTCTTTGTTGTCGTCACTCTTGCGGTTGCACTGGCGCGACCGCAGGAGGGTCACGGTCACGGGCAAGCGTACTCATCACAGAGCATCGTGTTGCACCAGAGCCACGGGCACGAGGCGCTCGCCGCACCGGCGCCCCACGAGGTCAAGCCGGCGCTGCTGGTGGACCAGTCCACGCACCACCGGGACCAACACGAGGAGCACCACGTCGACTATTACGTACGTCCCCCGTTTCCTTTACATTAACTAGCAGCTCGGCGCCGGTCGTCGCACCAGGCAGCAGTAACACGAGCGTTTCACGTTGCAGGCACACCCCAAGTATGCGTTTGAGTACAAGGTGGAGGACCCGCACACCGGCGACAGCAAGTTCCAGCACGAGACACGTGATGGGGACGTCGTGAAGGGCGTGTACAGCCTGCATGAACCCGACGGCACCGTCAGGATCGTCGAGTACACCGCCGACAAACACAGCGGGTGAATGCTGATATATATCTCCTCAATTACTATATTACCACTAATGTATGTGTATTTGATACTGATCATTGTATCATTCTTTACAGTTTCAATGCCGTCGTCAAACGCGACGGTCACGCCAAGCACATTGTAGCTGAACAACATCATCATTGATTCTGTGATATATTGCTAACCTTAAGGACCGTTAAATTGTTGTAATATTGTTATTTATAATAAAAAAGATATACACGTGAAAGTATATGTATTCTTTTTATTTCATATTTAAACATGGTTTTAAATTAAGTAAATTGTATTGGAACTATGAACTCGATGAAGTATGTTCACTTAGGTACGTCTTTTATTAGGTCTTCCTTGATTTCTTTGATGTTTTAAAGATATAAATATGTGAAAAAATAATTATTATAGTTTAATCAGTGGAAGTAAAAAAGCGGTGATTGCCTAGGGGTACCCACATTTGTCTGATTGTCAGTTCAAATCTTCGGCCATTATCGCTGAGTTTCTACTTAAGCCCTGATTTTTAACAATTGTCACCAGCTGTGCGACGAGAGCAAAGATCATGAGGAAACTTGAATGCTGAAGGAATAAAAAATCTGGAGTATGTGTATCCACCAATCCACACTGGGCTCACATGACAGCACACATTTATAAAAACTGTTGATCCAAATCATAAAACGTAATGGATGAGCTTCTTTTGACTTATTCTTTGTTTCATTCATTATTTCGCTTCGACTCTTGGGCCTAGTTATTGCTTCGATTTAAATTAAAGATTATAGAACAAATCTATTTTCCATCATAGGTAGTGATCAGATTGAGAAATCTTTTATTTCTGTATTGATTCAATAGAGTTCAATATTTAGTTCAATACACTACAATACTTGATTGAAGTTAGCCTTCTTTCATTTCGTGTAGTAATCATTTTTCGAACTTTTTTATTTTGCAGATTTAATGCAAATGTATTATATTAAATTTATTACACTTTGCTGATAACTCATCCGTGATTTAGGATAGATTCGTTTCTATTGATTCGCTTCATTTCAATTACTCGCTATTTAGGTGAGTCTCGGACTTACACATCATTCGTTCTTGACCGAGGTCAATATTTGAGAACGAACCAATAACACAAGTAGGTATTGCACGTGCGTTTGTTTCGTTTGCTCCGTACACATAGTTGATATTTAGATCGTACAAGTAAAATGTTATGACGGACCTTCTATTCGTAAAATATTGGGTCCGTACCTTTGAAATTGCCGTTTTATATGGAAAAATATATTTTTTGTACGAAAATCATATATTTAATTAAGCGAAGTATTGTCTATTATTATCAATGAAATTTTGCCATTTTAACGGAGGTTGATTGATGCCTCTGCCTTTATCCTTTATCAAATTGATCTACCTATCCTACACAGGATGAGTTGGAATTGAATCGGATGGGAGGAGAGTAGGAAGTATAATGGAATGAGAGACTTCTCTCCTTCCATTATAATCACTACTCGATGGACTAGAACAGTACAGGGTGTAGGAAATGTAATAGGATGACAGATTTCCTTCATCTCACAATACCCCCCCCCCCCCCCCCCAATGGAGAGGAATGAGAAATGGACGTTGCCAGGAATGTGTTTTAGATTGTATCACAATAAGCTAAAGAAGCGATATTACGAAATACTCGTTGCGGTCGTTGGTGGATTCAAAGAGTTTCCATAAAAGTTACTGAATAACAAGATCAAGGTCGTACCTACTTACTGACATGTGAACTTGAATCGAGCATTTTTAAATTGTGTTCTTGCGAAAAATCGACTCAAAGGTTTGTACATATATAAAAGTATAATGAATTGGTCGCAACATATCAAATAACTCTCAATTCACAATAAAATATATTAATTTACATCAAAGTACAAAACTAACAGTTTCTTCTTTTTCCCGACCACACAAAAATATAATACATATTTACTTCTTCATAACTTCAATGGCTAAATCCATTACATTGAGTTATTATTTTCATTGACTTGATTTTATTCCGAATAACTAGGGAAGATTAATAAATATTTCAACTTATATGGGCTGGCGGAATTATTTCTTTGCTAATGATTTTTTTTCTTGAACTTTTAGCTACAACGCCTACAACGACTGTTACAATAAGTCTCAATATACCTTCTTGGTCAGTGATGCTACCTGTTAGTCGTTTAGGGCCAAGTAAATAATAAATAGTAACCTTCATTTAAATAATACAACTACTTTTGAAGGAAGTAGACAATTTTACATGCTTCCGCTTAAATTAAAAATTTAAACGATTTAGTATCTGAAGCCATTATTTTTTAAAGTTAAAAGCATATGATATAATCACTTTAACGGAGCCTATTTTAAAAGTAATATTGTAAATAGCTTGTTTGATGAAAATACATTTCACTACTCATGACTATTAATGGAGCTTAGGTTTAAACATAAAATGGTAGTGTTTTTAAATGTATTTTATTATTAAACACATAACGAATAACTTACAAAAAATTAAATTAGTTGACAAATTGTCATTGTTTCGTACAATCAATGGTGCTCGGGAATGATGTGCTTAGCGTGACCTTCCCGTTTGACTACAGCGTTGAATCTGTTAATAAAAAGGGTTATTATAAATACATAGATTAATGTATGTATTATATATGAAATGTTCCTAGCATTATTAATAATAATAATTGTTAATATTAATTAATAACTACCCGCTATGTTTGTCGGCGGTGTACTCGACGATCCTGACGGTGCCATCGGGCTCATGCAGGCTGTACACGCCCTTCACGACGTCCCCATCACGTGTCTCGTGCTGGAACTTGCTGTCGCCGGTGTGCGGGTCCTCCACCTTGTACTCGAACGCATACTTGGGGTGTGCCTGCAACGTGAAACGCTCGTGTTACTGCTGACTGATGCGGCGACCAGCGCCGAGCTGCGAGTTAGTGTAAAGGAATCAGCAGGGGACGTACATAATAGTCGACGTGGTGTTCTTCATGTTGGTCCTGGTGGTGCGCGGGCTGGTGTAACAGCAGCACCGGCTTGACCTTGTGATACGTTGGAGCGGCTGGCGCCTCGTGCCCGTGGCTCTGGTGCAGCACTATGCTCTGTGACGAGTACGCGTGCCCATGATCATGACCCTCCTGCGGTCGCCCCAACGCAACGGAGAGACTTGCGACGACGAAGAAGATCTAGGATCATTAAGTAGAAAACGTTAATCTCTATTTTTTTAATCGTATATTTTTCGTTAATTATTTTTTTATATAAATAATAAAAATGAATAATATCAATTTTAATCTAATATTTCTTGTTTCACCTTTGAATACATTTTGAGTTGTTGCTTATTTGAATATCAACTTATAACTGGTACCTTATTTATTGTCCTTAGTCTTTTTATATACATAAATGTAAAACATTTGGGTGAATTTTTCGCAAGAACACAAATTAATAAATCACCAAACCAGTATTATTACATAATGCACCTTATATTAATCATTTAGTATACGACCTTGATTACGTCACACACGAGTAGTAACACTGACATGCACTTTCTTTAAGATGTCAATGACTCGTCAATGACCCCAGCAATGTAATAATAACCCAATATCATCCATTGATTATGTATATACGGGTACTCAATGTTAAGAGGGCCACACTGAAAGTTTCCGGAATGAATAAGAAAAAAATATAATGAATGGCCAAAAATCAATTTATGGTTTCTCAAAATATGCTCCGCGAGCGTCACTACACTTTTTGATACGAATAAACCAATTTCTATAACATTTATTTTACTCCTCCGTGATGACCTCGGAAACGTGAAAATGTGATTTCAGTATTTTTTTTATTTACACGGTTCTCACTATTTTAACTCACATACTGTATATCAAAAACATTTTTAAAATAAAACCATTAAGATGATTTTTTATGTGTATATAATGTAGTGGATGTAGAAAATATTTTTTGTAATTTGTGAGCTAAATCGCACGATTCACGCGCGGCCAGGCTTTTTCCCAAAAAATCTAGTTACGCACGTGTCTGTCCACTGCAAATCATTTAATCGGGCGGCGGGCTATCGACCTTCATCATCTTTTGCTAGTTTAATCATATCTTAAAATATTTTTTTTAAAGTGTTATAAAATTAACCTTTGTGTTTTTTCTGTTCTTCTGTATAGGCTAAGTTGTAAAACTGTTCTGTTGATATCACTTAGTGAATTAAAATTGTATAATTAATTAAAACCGGTCATAAAACATTTGTAGCAGTATTTTATAGACAGTATTTGTTCTCATAACATCTACACAGTGGTTAAAATTAATTAATTAATTTTAGTGAATTGTTGATTTTACTGAAGCGTATTTATGGCACATTGAAGGTATGTTTAAAATTTTGTAAGCTCTACACCGTAACAATGATGACACGTTTGTTTGGAAGTTTTCGGTTACTGCGAAGGAAATATGACATAATTTTAATTTCTTCACTTCGATATTTAATGTTTTCGTATATTGAAATTGAATATCGAATATTAAAGACCTCTTTACATGAGGTAAGGTTTCTCAGATGACAGTGGCGATATTCACATAGTCGTAAAATAGGAACCTGTTAGTCGCAACTAGTATTACGTTATCTGTAATTGGGCGTTATATTGAAATGATTGAAATACTCATGATACATGATATCGTGAATAAAAACGATCCTGTATGAGACATGTGATATCATTAAATATTAAAGTATTTAAATGCACGATTCAGAACTTAGAAAAATCTAACTTGTATGTTTGATGGACTAACATTATTTAAATCTATTTATTAGTGGGATTACGAGTTAATAGAAGCTGAGCTACTGCAACGTTTTTGAAAAAAAATCTAACTTTATATATCTTTTTGTGTGAAATAGACAGTTTTTGGTTGATAGTTACCAGCAAATAATACGTATTTTCTTATTTTACAAATTTATTATTTTGTACAAAACGCATATAAATCACTTGGAAACAAATTACAGAAACATATTAAACATAGAGTAATATCACAGGCTACAAATGAAAAATATTAACACAGTTTAGTAATGATGCTTCTCGGGCACGATGTGATGGGTGCTGTGCTTCACGTCGGCGTGGAAACTGGAAACAGAAAAGCTATTGATTAATATGCCTGTGACAGCTTAGGAAAATCTATTCTCGATTTTCATTTGTTAGGTTGTAAGTTCAAATCCCCGGCTTATAGCACTGAGTTCCTAGTTAAGTATGGATTTTTGAAATTATCCCTAGCTGTGTAATTAACTAAAATGAAATCAGCATGCTCGAGAATTTAAAAAATCAGGTACATGTGTTTACACTAATTGGCAACAGGCCCTAGTGGTGGATTATGGCCCGAAAGCACACTGACTGCTCGTAGTGGGACGCGCGTTTCAGCTGTGAGCCGGGTATCGATATTAAGTAGACATGAGAGTTTATATCTTTATGAGAATTTGTATCCATATATATACATTTGTTTGTACACTTGCCCGCTATGTTTATCACCGTGGTAGTGGACGTGTCTCTCAGAACCGTCGGGCTGATGCAGGGAGTAGTAACCCTTCACGACGTCACCGTCGCGGCTCTCGTGCTGGGATTTATGGTCGCCGGTGTGAGGGTCAGACACCTTGTATTCAAACTCGTATTTGGGGTACGCCTATGAAAATAAGAGCATATTTTATAGTGGAAAAAATTATGACAATATAAATAGGTCGCATAAGAAGACTTATACCAGGGAACGCAGTGTATCTTGACAGATACTTTAATAAGTGTCGATGTGTAAGCAGGTAGGCTGATGATATTGACATTTGGTCAAAAATTCTGTAGAGGTACATTATTATGAACTATAACAGTATGCAGTTTTCATGGGAAGGTTTAGTGTGAGACGTTCTCCGGCCAGGTAGAGGCTGGCTGAGAGGAACAAAAGATTGGCCGTGAGTATCTTTGGCCGTTCTTGGGAGACGCCTATATCCAGCAGTGGAGAGGTACAGTGTCTAAAGCTTACCATAGATTTAACTGAAAATGTTGGGATTTAATATCTAATTTTTTTGCAGGTAAGAAATACTCTGTTTCACCACCCCACCCATTCCCGTGGTTGTCGGAAAAGGCGACTAAGGTTACCACAAGCTTTGAGGAGTTCTACAAGCCTGAGTACCGCCCCCGAAAGAGTGGACTCGCGAACCCGCTTGGCCAGCATGGCGTTATAAGGCCTTACATCCCTCATGCAAATTGTCTCGAGGCTCATGTCTAACAGTGCATACTGAAAGGGCTGGTTGCATTGCTTGAAAGTACTAAGTTTGTCATTGAAAGATTGCAAAAAGTAGTCAATATTCATAATGACTTACATAGTAGTCAACATGATCGTGCCCGTGTCCATGGCCGTGTTCATCGTGTCCGTGTACATGTACGACGTGCGCCGGCCCGTCGTGGCGAGAGATGTGTTGAGATGAATATGCGTGTCCGTGACCGTGGCCGTACTGCGCGGACACCGCAGCGAAGAGAGCGACGAGGCACAACACCTGAAATATGGACCATAATATTAAATATCGTCATCGTATCAAATTATATCCTCTTCGTCACTACTGATGTGCGTAAGTCGTATTCCAACAGATGTGATTTATATATTCTGGGAACATAGAGGTCTATGAGCATGGAGGTCAGATAGGTTCTGCATTGAGTTTTAAGAGGGAGAAGATTAATTTTAACAAATACAGATGGAATAAATTGAAGTATAACAGGAATAACAGAGAAATAATCAATGATTTTTCCATAGGCATCCTTCTCGTCTAAATTCCATGAAGGGGAACCATAGATTTAGAATAGTCGTTTATATCCTCACAGCCCGATGACTGTCGTGATGTTGATTATATACCGTCATCCTAACAAATTCACTTTCTTTATTAATACTTTCACTTAGTAGGCACATAAAAATGTACATAGATTTTAAATTATGCACTAATCCACACTGAAACTATCGTAAACTTTATCACTTTATAAACATTTTCAAACTATACCTTAGAGCACATTTTGTTCCACTATTGTATGATACAAATTCACAATTGAACTGATGCATATTGTTTAAAAACAACGACTTTTATATCGACAACAAGGGTAGCCAAGGCAACATTGATTTCACTGTAAATTGATTGTAAAAAAAAATTATCCGCCTATAGTATGCGGTGTTTGTAATAATTTCGTAATATCGTTTGTTGGAATTGTCTACGTATACGGTCAGTGTGACATTGTTCTAATTAAAGAAAAACATTAAATTCAACTGAACTAACCATTAGGCAACTGCTTTATAGCACACAGTGGACATTGCGGTGCAATAGGCTTTAAAAAACTTAATGGTTGCCGATCGCGATAGTGCGATGGCGGTGTAACGAGGCTGAGTTTGAGTGTTCTGGTCATTGGGATCACTAAGAGAAATTTGCCTCATGCCTGAAACAAATATTACTTACCGAGTGGTTTTTCGTTAAAATTAAAAGTATACATGTTACCACAAATAAATGCAATTTTGACAATACAAATCTACTTAATAAAAGGAAGAAGAGAACTTGTAGTTTCAACCAAAAAGCTAATTCCCCTTAATACGAGTATAGCCAAATTATGGTTGCCATATTTAAGAATTTTGTGATTGAACATACATATATACTAAACTTAAGTTGAACAATAAAATTTAAGAGAAGTCATAAAATTGACATAGATTGACACAAGTTTTTAAGATTTTGGGACTCTTGGTGGCGGTGACGAATTTCCCCACAAAAATAACTCGAAAGTTCCGTAACTTACGTTTCAAGAGGAAACCGTATTGCAATATCTAACTCACATTTTTAAGCACTGGAATTCAGACGGATTGAAGGCGTTTGCATTAATCTCACTTCCCCTCCATTCCTCTTTTATCCATCTCTATTTCATTGTGATTATATTATATTAGTATAGCCTTGACATAATTCAATTTTAGCTGATTACAGCTAAGATACAGTGTAAACTATCGGTGGATACTCCACAGCTTAGTCAGCAGTTAATCATGAGCCAGTTTGTCTTAGTTTAGTTGATAGCGGCTGCGTCAAGATAGTCTGTCGATTGTACACACAGCATTGTTCTTACAGTTCACACAGTTCTTAATTCTTAATGTTACCAATTCTTTAAACTTTAAAATATTAAATTTTCGAACATAACACAACAATAGGTTTCATTCTTATGTATCTATATTGAATTCATATAAGTGAGCCAGACCCAACTTTATATGAATAATCGATTTTTTATGTCAATATTTTTAAACAATATTTTTTATAGTACCACTATCCTTCTTATATTTCTTGTGTACTTTGAATAAATTATGGCATCAATGTTGAATAAAATTGGTTGAACTGGTTACTGAAATATGTCTTTATATGTGTTCATTAATTATAATTCTCGGCTAAATTGAATTTGGTTGAATGTATTAGACTAACCTCCGTAGTTTTTGGAGTATTTACTTATAATTTTATCTTCGTGTATTTGTTAACTAATTTAGAGAATCGAGACCGTAGGTCCGTGGGGTCTAGGGCGCTTTCGTTTTTTAAAGATCTTTGAAAGCTCCAGGTCGACAGCACTGGCGACCCTAGAGCTGGCCATTATCTCCCGCAACGGCGCAATCCAGCAAGGTAGTGCCTCTAGCATGCTGGGTACCTTACCATAGGGACAACATACTCAATATATACCCGAATCAATCCATTAAAAATAATGCTGTAGGTACTAAAATTAATTTTATTCTGTTCATTAAACAATGTTTGAACACTGTCTGGAAGGCAATTACTTCCGATATTAAGGTCACTGCTATCTCCATGTAGATGGTGTCGCTATGGGTAGCCCCTTGCACCAGTTACCGTCAATATTTGGATGGAACATTTTGAAGAAAAGGCTCGGCCTTGGAGCAAACACTGTACGACTTTGGAAAAAATATATTGACTACATCTTCAGTACTATCAAAGGAAGTAGACAGGAAGTAAAAAAAATATATTCATCACCCGAATTCCATTCATCCAAAAATGAGATTCACGAAATGGAGAACGACAGAGTTTTAGCGTTCCTAGACGTTAAAATAATGGTTAGAGAAGATGGTTCCTTATCCCACGCTGCGTATAGAAAATCAACACAACCCGATAGATATTTACACGTCTTCTCATATTACAACTACACTCAGTAGCTGTTTCTTTGAATGATAGAGCACAAGATTTCTGTGACCCTGAACATTTACAGGATGAATTGTTATATGTTCAGGCGGTACTTAAATGAATATAAAGTAAGTAGAAGACAACCATGGCGTTATCGTAGGGATCGTATCGTAGGGAAACTCATCCCGAGGTCAGTAGACGATAATGGGAATTTATGCCGTACGTTAAAGGAGTGACGGATAAAGTTGGAACAGTATTAAGAAAAGACTCCATTAAAACTGTGTATACACCGCCCTTCAAAGTAACGGAAAACCTACGCACACCAAAGGATGTAATACCTTATCAGATGCCAGGTGTCTATAAGATAGACTGCAGCTGTGGTAGTTGAAAGGTTGTGTGGTAGTACAGCTGTGGAAATGGTTAAAGAACATATCACAGCTGTGAAGAATCGCCAGACGAATAAATCGGCGATAAAGGACCATGTACTCAACGCCGGGAACAATAGTTAATATTCCAAAAATCCTCTCCACTGATCACCACTACTATAGGATTGTGTGTGAAGCAATTGAAGTCAAAGAACATAGAAATTACAATCTAGAAGATGGACACAAATTTTCCTCTACATGGAATCCAGTGATTTCAATTACTTTTTCTGATTAATAAATTTAATAAAATTAAACGCTGCCTCTGATATTGTGAGTGTTGTGTGCGGCAAATTTCCGGACTATGAAGACCAAATGCGGGTAGTTGATAAAAATTGCTCGCAATTCTCGACATATACTACTCTCCTCTTCAGTGAGCTCGTAACCATGGTTGGTGCAACCCAACCGAAACGTCGAAAAAAAAAAAAGTATAAAAAATAATAAATATTCTAAATACAGAATAAGTTGGATTGTCCGATGCCAAAATCGACTACACTTTCATATTTGTTACATAGATCTGGTTCTAGAAATAAGTCAAAACCTCAATAATTATACACAGATCCTGGTTTTTGGCTTCCTTTTATTATTCTGTTCCCTTTGTGGAAATTGTCGGACTCATTGGTATTTAACTATTGTAGTGATATGGGGAACAATTGACATATATCTACATTTACTTAAAATATTTGAGAAATGATTGCCGTATCTAAAGTATCAACATTTGCTCGCGGCTTCGTCTGCTCGGAACTGGATCTCCAAATCTGTTAGTCAGTGTGATAAGATGACATTATTCCTAGAATATACCAGAGCCAAGTAAGTCGTTCCATAATTCTCGGGTTCGCGGTACAAAAATATCTAGTCGCTCGAACAGTACGCGACTGACCCAATTATTATTATTTTCAAAACTATTGAATGATTTTGTCAATGACATATTTTTACTATCCGTAAATGTTCTCACCAGTGACATGACATTTTGATAATAATGGAGGATGAGCAAGAACGTATGGACGTCGTCCCAACCCACCTATAAATAATATAATTAGTGACAATTGTACCTATTACTAAAGCGATGTTTTTTTTTACTACAAAATAGATAGAATTCTGAGGAATGAGTTACTAGTAACAGTTGACATCGACACCTTTTAGTGAACATTACAAAAAGGACCACATAAAAACATAGTATTCAGTTTATTAAATATATTTTGGCATAAATAATTAACTATTAAATTGGCACAACAGTAATATTATCACAGTTTTGATCGGTTCATTTAATAATGATGCTTTTCAGGGACGATGTGGTGGGTGCTCTGTTTCACGTCGGCGTGGAAACTGAAATACATAAAGTTAATTATAAAACAGTTCAAGTGTGTATTCAAGTGTGTCAAGTGTAAATTATAGTTTAGATGAGAATGTTGATCGATATACAAAATTAAATAATAACATAATTATTTCAATGCATACCCGCTGTGTTTGTCACCGTGGTAGTGGACGCTTCTCTCGGAGCCATCGGGCTCTTGCAGGGAGTAGTAGCCCTTTACGACGTCGCCGTCGCGGCTCTCGTGCTGTGACTTGTGGTCGCCGGTGTGTGGATCAGATACCTTATACTCAAACTCATATTTGGGGTACGCCTGCAAAATAAAAAAATTTGGATTTTCATTTAATTTTGTTTAGAATTGCTCAGTGTTCTGCACCCGTTTTACGTCTTGCATTCTGTATAGTTGAAGAACATTGTGAAACACTGTTCAATATCATGCTAAATTTTGGTTTTTACCATCGCACTTCTCCTACGTGTGATTAATCCCCACTTCCATGACAAAGAGTCGCTATGTAAATGCGATCTTCGAGATACTTTATACCATGAACCTGTAGGTTATACTGATCTCTTTTTAAGCTACTCTATACAAGAGAGCTATGAATAGAAATTTTCAAGATCGGCACGCACTCGCATCTCATCTAGTGTTGCATGTGTCCAATTACTATCAGGTGGACTGCACATCCGCGTGCCATCTCTGCCGTAAAAACCAGGAAATAGAGTACTGAATCTTATCGAATAATTCACAGAGTCATACATAATAGTCTACATGCTCGTAACCGTGACCGTGGCCGTGTCCGTCATCATGTCCTTTAACGTGTATTTCGTGAGCTGGTCCATCGTGGCGAGAGATGTGCTGAGACGAGAATGCAAGTCCATGCTCGTATCCATATTGTGCGGACACCGCAGCGACAACAGCGAGAAGGCACAACACCTATAACAAAGCAGATCTCGTATTTTTGGCAGTGATGATATTATTTAAGTTTGAGTTAATTTTAAGGCAATTGATTTGAGTGAACTTAAGTATTTATTAATAATTTTAGACCGTAAGTGATATTTTAATGAATTTTAATAAATACATTATTTAACACTTTAGTGATACTAATTATATGTGTTACACTTTGTACACTTGTAGCTGGATTTTGGGTTAATGTATTGTAATTACTTAGTATTATTATATTGTTTACCTTGTACATTTTGTTTGATTGAATGTTAATGATACTAAGTTTAGTTGTGAACTGATACATACAGTTTGAAGCACACGTCTTTTATATCGGTGACAAGGGTAGCCAAGCCGACATTGATTTCAATCTATTCGAACCTAAAAGTTTGCCAACTGAAGTGTGCGGTGCTTGCAATCATTTCGTAAAGATATTTGTTAAATATAAAATCTACTTATCCATTAAAAGAGATAGTGTTAATTGAGAAATCAACAGAAAGGAAATGCCATTGTATTGAAAGTAATTACATAGCGAATTGTGGTTGAGATTGCAAATAAAGATATTTCGTAGCACATTTTGTAGCAAGTGCTACGAAACGCCTATTACTTCGTAGTGGGCGCTACGATATTTACAATACTCATATTTCAGGGGTGTTTTGGTTAGACCTATATAGAACTTAATTTATATATTTATTAAGGTCTTCATTAATTTAGTTAAGGTGGCTTAGAACGTATAACTATATAAAATATAACTGTGGAATTTTTGGTTTGTACTAAAATCTAAATATATTTTTAATGGATAGAAAATACAGATATCAGAAAATACAGATAATATGCCACTATTAATTAATGAAATATTCTTGTAAATTTATATACCAGACTATAATTAACTAAACGCAGTTTAAAACGCAGTTTATTCAATGGTCATTTTAAATCCTTGGTATTCTTGGTCTTTTTATATATTTTTATTTAAAAAGAAATGAGACTAACAATAAGTACCTAATTTAGAATTGAAGCGTGCGATATGATATATTCATCACATTTAACAAAATTTAAAGATACCATACATCGATTTGAGAATATATACTATAATGTAACGTCTCTCTTGCGGCTAGCGAGCATACGCGATCGTAGTCTCTTCTAATCAGGATACAACCAGCGAACTTCTTCAAGCCGTCACGTCGATTTACTTGGCCGGAGGGGGTCCCACAATAAGCTTCCCGGTATGTTATTTGTACTTTATTGATAAACATAATAAAATAAATCTTCAAACTACTGAACCCCGATACCTAAGTCACATTCTAATTAAACGCTATCACAATTTTGGGGGCACTTCGAACAAATGCCCTTTCGAAATGGTTGCAAACACGTCAATATACATAGTTGGTAAATATCTTAATTAGCAATATTGATTGAAATCGACATTGAAATGGCTACCCTTGTTATCGATATAAAAGACATAGGCTTTAAACAATACGTATCAGTTAACTACTGAGTATCAGAATAACAACACATAATGTTTTCAAAGGTAAAACAAATTGAATTATTGTTGTTATTATTATCAATACTATTAATCGGTTTAAACTAATTACTAAACTTTTTTTTCTATGTTTAAATTTTAATATTCGTAAACCAGTTCTTCTTTTTTCGGTCCCTGCTGGACATGGGTTTCTTAATGCACATTGTCTGGTGCATACGTGATGTATGGCGCTAAAACGCCACGCTGGCCAAGCGGGTTGGCAAGTCCACTTTCTTCGAAGTGGCGTAGTTCCTCAGCTTTGTTATCCCCTAGTCATCTCATACGATACCCATGGGAATTCTATTATAGCGTTATCATTCAGTTCTGTTAATAGATCGTGCTATTTTAATGTCCGGCGATACTAAACTTTAATATAAAACGTATTAACAGCTCTTCGCGTTGTTTTAGACGATTTAAGTAGGGTTGAGAGGCTGTGTTTATGTAAACCTTTTCAGTTCGAAGTTGTTTAATTATTATTGTAATGTTAATATTAAGAGAATGCCTTAAGGCATTAAGTCAGTCTCTGTAAAAAATAGTGCAAAAAGAGTAAATAAATAAATAAACAAGAAGTAAAAGATATTTAGTTCGATTTACCAAAAGTTAAACGAAATTTTCGTGGTCTTCTGGGATTATTGGACACGGGATTGAGAGTGCCGATTGTTAGTTCTTTGGCCATTCCTGTTTGCCGAAGATATATTTTCAAATTGCAGTCCACATGGTGGTAAGTAGATGGTGGTACTAACGCTTATGGACTTCCGCGATATATACAAACAGGAATTCAGAATGATAAACTTTCACACGCCCTGGATGCACCATCGCAGATTTTTTTTCATCAGGGTATATTGGGATGTAATGAGGTGTATTTGAAAAAGTATTGTTTATTCCATTATACTCATCACATGGGGTTGGATGGGGTAGGAAGTAATGCGTATAATAAGACAAAAGCAGAATACTATTGTATAATTCTGATCTTTTCTACTCCAGGTGTTGTGCCTTGCCGCTGTCGTCGCTGCGGCGTCCGCTCAGTATGGTCATGAACATGGACTTGCATACTCGTCGCAGCATATCTCCCGCCACGACGGACCCGCTCATGAAGTGCACGTCCAGGGACATGATGACGGACATGGTCATGGTCATGGATATGAACATATTGACTACTATGTAAGTAACTATGAACTGTAGTTATTTTGAAGGAAAGGTGGACGCGGGAATTATCCGTATGTTGAAGCATCAAATTTGTTTTTTAAGCTTAATGTTTTTTTAAGTAACGATTAACAAATTACAGATTAAGTAATTCACAGTAACTAACTGTCTATATTTATTTTACAGGCGTACCCCAAATACGAGTTTGAGTACAAGGTATCTGACCCACACACGGGCGACCACAAGTCGCAGCACGAGAGCCGCGATGGCGACGTCGTAAAGGGCTACTACTCGCTGCAAGAGCCCGACAGCTCCGAGAGACACGTGCACTACCACGGCGACAAGCACACCGGGTAAGGATACAAACATGGATACGTTTTCTCATAAAGAATGGTGTTTTAATGTATACACGTTGTATATCAATCCTTACATTTTCTGTTTCCAGTTTCCAGGCTGACGTGAAGCACAGCACCCACCACATCGTGCCTGAGAAGCATCATTACTAAACTGTGATCGTTTCTGTTGTGCTCCGTGCACTGTGTATTGTGATCATTATGTTTAAATTATTGTGATACTTATTTAAATGTATATTATGCAAATAATAAAAATGTTTTATTAAATTTTGTCTCTCATATATGAATACTTTAAATATTACTAACTAAATAGTTTTGTAATATATTTATAATGTGCTTTATCAAGCACGAGACAAATCTCGGAATCAAAACTAAATTGTGTTGCTCTGAAAAGAGATTGTTTTTATTAAATCTAAGGTGGCAATACATTTGACATCAATTTATAAGTTGTACAAATCTTACCTGAAAAGAGAAACAACATTTAAAGCTATTGATTCTCTCTATCTATCTATCTATGTCTACTTCCACATTAGTAAACAAATATTAAACAGTAACACCTGTACAACAGTAACATTAAACAGTTAGTAAACTTGTAAACACAATAATATTCTATTTAAAAAGCCCAGCCCTTCTGTCAAACCTCCATTGCCTCAACCATCGAGTAACTCCAGACTTGCACAAACTCCATAGAGCCACCACCATAGTGCATTCGGAATGAAGTGCACAGATCTTCATTTACATATTTAATAATGACGCGACAATTTACAAAAAATGAATAAAACAAGTTTGTGTATGCCTTGAGGGTAGCTTTGTATATAGAGATAGGCCGTATTTTTTACGCCTGAACGAAGTACTGGATCAAAATGAAATTTTGCACGAGGGAATATTATACCAAACTAAGGGATATAAGTTACATGTTTATCCAAACTGAACACGTAGTAGTATCTTTGTTGGTCATTCAACAATGATAGGAATATATTAGAAGCTACTAAAGTCCATATGAACGAAGTCCATTTCCATAGGTAGGCTCCACAGATACGCCATAATTGGGCATTCTTGACGAGATGTGTCATATGAGTATACGATTGTTACGTTTTAAGTTACGTTGCTTATAAAGAGAAATGTACTAACTGACATTAAATGACTCATCAACGCTGAACCGAAATCGCTTAAGCTAGGATCATGAAATTTAGAGAGTAGCTACCTTCTATGACTAAAATACTTATTTCCAGAAATTCAACCACTAAATGAAGGATACGAATTCTCAAAAATTAATCGGAAAAAAATTATTTGATGGTCCCCATTAACTTAAAACTAGATATAAATATTCTACAATACAAATTATGATTAAACTGATTATGATTATGATGATTATGACAAATATGATTATGATTAATGTGTTTTACCGTTTTTCAAAATTGTGTTAGAGCTAAAATACAGGTTGTCAAATTTTATATTTAAATGTTGTAATGATGCATTTATGAATAAATAAAAAAACACGTGGGCGAAACGACGAGCAACAACTGGACATAATAATATACGAGTATAATAAAAATATGTAGAAAATTTGATTATTTTTTCATGGAACTGTAACAAAAATGGAACTGGAACTGTGCGTTGCTTTGGGATGGTACCGCGGGATCGCGACTCGGTGAGAAGCACCCAGGCACGTGCCGATACCTGGTAAAAGTGTTGGCTGAAGGACGGTGTGTATTGACGGTGTAGCAAGGGGGTTATTCTCGTCTCGTATATTGTGTGAGTGTAGTGTATGAACCGCATTAGCAACAGTAATCGGTTCGTTGGGATCGTCTAGGACGTGCCGATGACGACGACGATATTATATGAATTACAAGAAGATGCGAAGGTGAGAACAGCATAAAACAGAGAAAAAGAGAACGCAAACAATGTGAACCTTTCTTTGTAATCAAACTGTTTTATGGAACGTATTTTTCGGTTAAAGATATGGTAAATGAACTTGTACCTAAGAATATCGTATTGTTCGTGAAACAGCTAATAGTTCTTCTAGGTCGCAGTGATTTTATTGGTGCGCTTTAGGCTCAAGAAACCTATTTTTTTATAGATTCGGTGGCATACTGACTAGCCCCTCATTTGATGGTATTTATCGTAAGCTGTAATTGTAGTGACGCTGGTACACTTTGCGAGACTCGATTCACAGATCTGTTAAAAATCCCCATGTCTTAGCTTAGTGGCAAAATAGTAACGGTTTAAGCTAGTGAAATTTTCGGTCCAGTTAAAGGGAGCGATGACAGCTATCGTACCAGAATGGCCAATATTTTATATTAATAATTAAAATTAATTAACCGAAATTATTAGAAAACCTTTAATTAATTATTAGAAAGCCAATATCTTCTATCAACTTGTTAAAATAAAGTTAAATAAAAATTATATCGAATATTTTACTATTTTCTAGTTCTTGTGACGTCTGCAAATAACAAACTATAAGTCCATTGCTCTTTATACATAATTGACTTTTTAGATATTTGTCTTAACAAAATAATTTAAATAAAAGGAAATACTTTTATAATAGAAAATTTATGAATTAGAAAGATTTATTATTACCAGTCGTTTACAGAATATGTAATAACACAATAAACATCTATACAATAAACATCACAGTAAGGTACAACGGTAACATTATTATCGTAGTTTAGTGATGATGCTTCTCGGGCACGATGTGGTGAGTGCTGTGCTTCACGTCGGCGTGGAAACTGGAACGGTGCACGAGTGGGTTAAGGTTAACTTTTGATAATTTTTGTGTTAGTGCCACTGAGACATTTTGATGAAAGAGTAATTAATTATCTAGGAACATTTTTAGGTATTGCAATAATGTACTAACAATTAGCAAAGTTATTATAAAGCGATTAATCATAAATAAATAATAAAGTACCCGCTGTGCTTGTCGCCGTGGTAGTGGACGTGTCTCTCAGAGCCGTCGGGCTGATGCAGGGAGTAGTGACCCTTCACGACGTCACCGTCGCGGCTCTCGTGCTGCGATTTATGGTCGCCGGTGTGCGGGTCAGATACCTTGTACTCAAACTCGTACTTGGGGTACGCCTGGATTAAACGATCAATTAAAACGTATAAATTCGAATTAACATCATTATAAGTATCTAACTGTTTAGAGCATATATGTAAATGTGGTTTGTAAATTTGGCTCAAAGGTTCATTATTTTTAAGAATGAGTAAGTAGTGTCATGTAACATGGATGATCCATCCACATGCACATTGTCTCGTGGTTGGATGATGGACGGCCTTAAAACGCCATGTTGGAAAAGCGGGTTGAGGAGTTCAGTCTTTTAGAGGCGGGAGCGGCTTTGTTATCCCTTAGCCGCCTTCGTTATCCCGAAGGGTGGTGCTATTCTAATGGCCGTCAACACCACACGGTCAAGTACTGTCAAGTGAGTGTAATACCACTGTCACGTATTCTTACATAGTAGTCATCGTGATGTTCATGACCATGGCCGTGTCCGTGGCCATGAACCTTCACTTCGTGCGCAGGTCCGTCGTGGCGGGAGATGTGTTGAGACGAAAACGCATGCCCGTGCCCATGGTCGTGTTGAGCGGACACCGCAGCGACGACAGCGACAAGACACAACACCTGAGCAAACAGAATAGGTATAAGGAAGGAACATCTACCTACTGCATTGACCAATCCAGTGTTCGAAAAAATAAGAACTTCATTGCAGCCTATTATCAACTTATTATATACGTGGCTAGGTGGCTCTAATCGCAAATGTAATGTTGTAGAACAAACTTATGCTTTCAGATGGATCAACGAATATGAACCTTAAAGTATAATTATAATAGCTCTTTTAAGAATGCAAAGAAAGTTTGTAATAGTGTTAGCGCTCGGTTGGCCGAAGTTTTAAGTGCTACACATCAAAAATGTAAAAACGTAGTTTTTCCTAACATTACTTTTACAAAATTGTGTAGGTATCAATGGGTTAAACAATAAAATTTATTTGATTAAAAAGAGTTATCTAATAAATTGACGTCACTGATGTACATAGCAAATACTCTTTCCTTTCATCACTTGGTTTTTAATTGAAACTAGAAATAAAAAAAAATAAACTAAAGTAGAAAAAATTCGAATAATATTTTTGGAAACAAAATCTCTATATTTCACTTATGTTTTTTTTTTGTATGGACGAAGGCGGCAGACAAGCATACAGTCCACCTGATGGTAAGTGGATACTGTCGCCCATACTAGTCGCCCATACGTCCATAGGTACTAGAAATGTTTGTACCAAGTCCAGGAAAAAAATTTATTTTATGGAAGAAATAAGTAAGTACTAGATATTATTTATCACTCAGTACAGCTTTTACATAAATCACATTATACTATCGCCGATAGATATAAATAAACCTTTCCATCACAATGAAATAAATCTTTTTCACATCATCAAATAACTATATTGTTCACACTATCACTTGTTGAAAGACACTATTATATACATATATTTTTCAATATAAATTTACCTTGTTGAACATTTTGTATTGTTCTAATATGCTAATGATACTAAATTCTGTAGTAAACTGGTATACGTTTTAAAAAATGTACGGCTTTTATATCGACAAAAAGGGTAGTACCCAAGGCAATATTGATTTCAATCTATATTGGTATATTAGTAGTTACTTTATATTATGTAGCAACTTAAGTATGCGGTGTTTGTAATAATTTCGTAAAGGCGTTTGACTGAAATGCCTATACACGAAAGTGGAGGTGTCTAGGTAAAGAAAGGAATGAATAATTGTAAATATCAGTCAGTGACCAACTCAGAGCGGTGTCGTGTGGGCCGGCTATCTACCGTGGGTGTTGCAAAAGGTGACTAAGGAATAACAAAGCGGTTACCATGAGCCCCGAGGAGTTCCTCAATTTCCCTGAGTTGATGTACCATGAGACTGATGTACCATAGTTACATCAGGTCTATAAGCGTGGACTCGTCAATCCGCTTGGGCAGCGTGGCGTTTTGAAGCTTTATATCCCTCATACACGAGTCAATATGCATGGTGAGGCCCATGTCCAGCTGTGGATACTGAAAGAACTTGTTGCATTGTAACCAATTTACAAGAAAATGCTATACAAGAAAAGAGGACCCTGAGTGGTAATGCATTAAGTGTAACCAGTAAGAAATAAGTTCTATTTTTTTTTGTTGTTTAAAGACATTCTAGTTCTATTGTATATTAACCTACTCTTATTCATAACATGTAAACGTTATTTTTATTTATTTATAACAAATAAATATAACGCTGTTAAAATAATCTATTTATACATTGTATTAAAACGAACTTCAACTAGTGTTTATAAATGCCTGTTGGTGACAACCGAAATAATTTTGCACCTCTTCACTTAGATAAACTCTATATAACATCTACTTCTCAAAACTTAACATATTTTAGAGGAAAATGTACTATAGAATAGTGAGAATGTACTACAGAAAATAGTGAGCATACAGACAAAGAGAGAAACATAAGCGATGTAGGGATAAGAGTTTATGTTTTTGAATTAATAGGTAATACATACAATTAGACTCCAGAATGCGATTCCCCTTGAAATTAGGAAAGCTCTGAATAAATATTACTGTATTTTTGTATGTTTATTCATAGGAATGTAGTTGTGATATCATATTATATATAAATAGGTATTATTTGTGTATAATATATACTAAATCTCGTTTAAGTTATATTTATACGTTTCATTGTACTATCAGGTCTCGCCACCACACGCGATCCTCGGCTTTTCTCATCCAGCCACCACGGGCGAATTTCTTTAAGTCGTCGCTCCACCTGGCCCCAGGATGAGGATGACCCACACTGCACTGTACGTGGCCTTCATTCGAGAATTCGTCTCCCCCATAGGCCATCAGGCTGATGGTGTGGTATGGTATTTATCATACAAAGAAATTCATACTAAGAAACCTGTATTATAAAATCTGTCTTCAATATGTAGGATATATAGAGTAGCTACTAGTTTGCTCCTAGGTTTCCAAATTGTGCTTAAAAGTATTTGAAGTTGAAAATATTATTCAGATTTGAATAATATTTTCAAGTTCAATTCCCCTTTATTGTTTCACTCAATAAAAATTACTTTTCTAATTTAAATTAAGTATTGTGTCAGTGGCACTTCACGACGTCACGGTTTCGGCTCTCGTGATGTGATTTGTGGTTGCCAGTGTTTCAGACAACGGATCATACAAATATATATTTATTTTAAAAAAGGACTATTCACTTATATTTACTTATACATATTATACGTATTAGGTACGGAGGAAGACGACGTTGCATCTCGCACTAGACTGGGTGTGTCTGACTGAGACTGACTCAAACACTCGTACACTCGCACCGACATGTGTCGAGTTTAAAAAGGAGTTGACGAAGCCCGTTTCTCCATACCAAATCATTTATATACTATACTATATACCATGTCATATCAACCTGTTATACTGGCTAATATTCTTTTTAACTTCTGATTAAGAAATTTTCAAGGGTAGTTCAGCTACGAATGTGTAGCAAAATATGTTTTTCATTTTTACTGATGTTGCTAAGAATCGTGGATTTCGTCTGCAAAATTTATTCTATAATAAAATAATAATAATACTCTACATTTAATAAAGTGTTTTATTAAATGTAGTATTACATAATATATTTATTGTCTATTTAAATAAAATAGAATAAATTACGTATACTAAAATAAAATAAAGTCGTTTAAAAATAGTACTTATATTTTTAAAGGTTTACACAGTACAATGTAAAATTACAGAACGTACAGTAAATATGTGAATACTATGTCATTTCTAATCGGTTGAATTGAAGATAAAAAAATTGATTGTTTTTTTTGTTAGTCTGTCAAAATTGTAGTCATTTCCAAATATTGCAAATATAGGTGAATTTAACAGACGGTAATTGATTAACAAAAAGTATCCAATATATACCATTATATTGGATAAATAACCTATTTCTTTTTTATTTACTAAGAATACATGAATTATTACCTGGTCGGGCTAATAAACAGTCCGCTCTGTAGTAAACGATTACTGTCGTCCATATGTTTCTTGAAAAATATTTAAATTCATTTATACATATTATATTGCTTACTGAATAAACTCTCCTTAATCAAAATATTTAGTGGGCAAACCAAATAAGGATGAATAAAATTAAATGTCAAATTAAATCAATTATTAGTACAGATGAATCTGGTTAATATGGACCTCAGTCGGTCTGGTTAAATCGTTACTTTAGTTGTCCAGGTACCAGAACACTGGAAATAATTTGTAGATATTAGAACCGTAATTCAATTAGCTCTGGTGACTGACGTAAGAAAAAACAATAGGTATGGTTCGGTTATTGTTAGAGGTGTACGCCGATTTGGCGATCGGGTGTTGGCTCAGCAATCTGGCTCGGAGAACCAGATGTTAAAGTTGCACGCCGATGGCTATCGAAGGCCAATGTTGCAGGCCACACGTCTTAGCTCTAACAGGGGGGGTGTAGGGATTCAGGCTTGCCGGTCTTGATGTTACAGGGATCTCGGCAGATCAGGTGTTGGGGTGAATACGGAAATAAAACGCCGCTCTGGTTTACATTAACACAGGGGTGCGGAGGGAGCGGCAACGGGCAGCAAGCTCACTTTTCTTCTATATGTTAATTACTACTCAAGTGCTGAGGACGAACTGGCTTGTTGGCTTTTTTTTTTTTTTTTTGTTAGGAGAGACAATCAGGAAAAATCCTGCATGGGACACCTGGTACCATCTACTCTGGCTGGGCCAGCCTAGGTGGTACCAGGTAGTGTCGGACTCCTACCTACTAAAAAACCTGATTGCCTCAACATCGTGTATGTATAGTTCTTGTGGCCCTAGTGGCCTTTCAAGAGTCACCGGTCGCGTTGATGTAGGGCGAGCGCAGAAGGCGCTCAGCCAGGAGAAAAATGTGCGTTGCAACAGCCTAAGGGCTCCCCCGCCGGTAAGGAACGGACCTCGGCTTAGGGCGTTGCATTGGGGGGATACCGCGGGATCGCGTGTCGGCGAGAAGCGCCCAGGCATGTGTCGATGCCTAGTGAAAGTGTTGGCTGAGGGCCGGTGTGTGTTAACGGTGTAACGAGGGGGACGTCCACGTCTCGGCCGGCGGGGACGGTGTCTGTGTACTGTGGTTTGAGTGAGAACCGCATTGGCAGCGGTGATCGGGTCGTCGGGATCGTCCAGGATGTGCCGCGGGCGACGATAGCGCGGAGGGGCACTCCTGTCCGGTATGTAGGTGAGGGAAGAGACAATCAGGGGGTTGGGATGGTTTGGGATAGCGTCGTAGTAGCGTCGGGCAGTGTCTGTTATGTATTTGACGATGGAGGGAAGCTCCAAGTCCTTGTGGAGGTCAACGTTGCGCATGTACCATGGTGAGGCCACGGCCTTGCGCATGAATCTATTTTGCAATTTTTGGAGGATTGCAATGATGGAGGAAGCTGCGTGTGCGAACACAACGCTAGCATATGTCATAATGGGACGGACGAGAGTTTTGTACAATGTCAACTTATTTCTAAGCGACATTTTACTTCTCCCGCCTACGAGGGGGTTGAGGCGACCGAGCACAAAGGCGGCTCGGTTGCGGACGGTTTTGACGTGTTCTCGGAAGGTCAGTCTATGGTCTAGAGTGACTCCGAGATACTTGGTCTTCCTGACGAGAGGAATTGTTTGACCGAAAAGGGTTATCGGGAGAGGGGTGGCTTGCTGGCTGTTAGGCCTTTCCCTTTTTATAGGGGTTTGCTGCCCCAGCGATCCCCCCGTTCCCTGAGGAAAATTTAATGCTATTAGCTCTCCACTTTTGTACATAATATCTAGGTTACAAGTCTTATTTATCTGGGTCGGTCCTCTTATTGCACGGAGGATAAAGACTACTTTCGGTGGCGAAGTTTAGGTATTTTCCTTTTAATTTCCTTTTTTCCTTATTGTCCCTCCCCCCCTCTGTGAGTAGCAAGAGGTGTGGGAGGACCGGGGGTGCACGGCTTTTCAGTGGCGCCGATACCGGAACTACGCCACCTAGCCCGCAACTTTTTGTTCTAGAACTTATCCTAAATGAAACACACTGCGGGCGGTAGTCTTTATTTTAAACCTTATTCTAATTCCCTGACTTATAACCTAGGTATCCTAGCACTTTGGAGAGCGAGAATAAGACATATAAAACACAAGCAAATCGTACATAAAAATATAAAATGTAAAGGTAAAGAAACAATAATATAACACATATTTAACCTTAACTAAACATTTTACATAATATCAATATTCTATTTATTTTATACATAATATCGACATCTTATGATAACGGTAATGTATGTGTTAACATTTTATTATTTCGGAGGAAGGGCACGTGAATTTCACTCTTGACCAAAGTTCCGCCGTTTAAACTTTACTTGTTGCGGAACTCTGTTTAGACGGCCCTCTTTTCCTCCGAAATGTGTGATGTTAGCACGTACATATTTCGCGCACCGATTTTACTTATGTACACATAGGTATATAGGCACCGCACTTTCACTATTCACTATTCTGTCGTGCACAGTTATTATAGAAAGACAGCTGACATAAATCTTTAACATGTAGTAAAAATAATTTTAGAACTCGATAGTCTTTTAATTACTGTTTATGATATATTACTGTGTTATGTTATAACTTAAGAATGAAACGGTATTTACATAAAATGAATTAAATACAGAACTGTCAGCGCTCTTTCTACAATAACCGGACTTATAGTTTAACTTCTTCTTCTCAGCCCTTGGACGTCCACTGCTGGACATAGGCCTCCCCCATTGTCCGCCATTTAGACCTATCGGCAGCGACCTGCATCCAGCGGGTGCCCGCAACCTTTATGAGGTCGTATGTCCATCTAGCAGATGGACGTCCTCGGCTTCGTCCGCCGGTACGTGGTCTCCATTCGAGAACCCTTCTGCCCCATCGGCCATCGGTTCTTCGAGCTATGTGCCCTGCCCACTGCCACTTCAGCTTGCTAACCCGAGAGGCTATGTCGGTGACTTTAGTTCGTCTACGGATCTCCTCATTCCTGATTCGATCACGTAGGGAAACCCCGAGCATAGCCCTCTCCATAGCTCGCTGTGCGACAGTGAGCTTATTTATGAGGCCCATAGTCAGAGACCACTTATAGTTTAACTTATAGGACTTATAATAGTTTTTATTTATACTTATACTACCGGCTGGCTAATAATACATGCAACAATAACAATACTCCAAATAAACCATCAACTAGCTTTAGAATTAAACAACAGCTTTAAAATTAACTAGAGTTAATTAGTAATTGACACTGTTTATTCCGATGTTAAAATAATGTTCGCGTAAGAAGAAACAATTTAAACTGTTGTTATCTTTTTATAAGAATGTTTATATTTTATTATTTTTATATTGTGTAATTATTGTAAACCTTATTGTGGATGTGCATTTTAATTTAAAATTGGTGTTCAAATTATGCGACCGCTGTGCGCCAGCGAAGAATTTCTCCCAGCCTCTTGCCGATTCAAATGATGCCACTGTTTATACTTAAAATTTTTGTACTTTATACTGGAGTATGAACAGAAGTATGTACCTTACTTTAAGTTCTGCAGAAGTACGTATTATTGTAATCAACGATTCCAAATGAATAATATAAAAAATACATTTTAATAATAATATATCGAATACAGCTTTTAAAACGAGTTTTTATTTTTAAATTCTAATTATAAATATTTTATTATCTAATTATAAATCGAACGACATTTTTAAAATCAACAACTGTTTTCAGTATTTCTTTGTTTATTACTTTTTCATCGATGAAAGGTGAATCAACGATTAGAATGTGAGATAGGTTTAAACGTTTAATACGTTGTCCACACACTCATAATGCGAAAAAAAAAAACTAAATATTTTGATAAAAAATATTATTTACAAAATAGTCATACAAAACCACTTGGTGACGTCACATAAAAAACGAAACATAATAAAAAGGTACAACGGTAACAAATTACAATATCACAGTTTAGTAATGATGGTGCTTCTCGGGCACGATGTGGTGGGTGCTGTGCTTCACGTCAGCGTGGAAACTGAAAAAAAAAGCGATAATCATAAATCTAATTAACAACTCTAAAAAACATATATATAAACTCTATTACTGTATGCATTGTATGTATACTGTATGTAAAATATTTTACTGTATGTACTCTGTTCTTTACTCTGTTCTGTATTGTACCAATCCGCACTGGGCCCGCGTGGTGGTTTACGGCCCGAAACCCCCAGTGATTAACTAAGAGGAGGCCTGTGCAATGCAGTGGGAGGTTATAGGTTGATACATGTACTGTACTTTTGTAAGAGAAATGCGCTAATTGGTAGTTACCAATTAGCGAATTTCTAGTTATACATATATCTTTAAAATGATGTATATGTTCATATACTAGAATTATAAGAATATATTTTATGGATATAAATATTTTTAAGCTAATATGAAAGATACAATACATTTACTTTTTGAAGGAATAACAAATGTCACTACATTTGCTATTCCTTCATCAGAAATTACTAAGGTTAAAAGTGTACAGCGTTGATAAGGACGAAAGATGAAGTGATATCATGAAAGATGACGTGAAGACATATAACATAAACAACGATTAATTTCATGCTTTAATATGTTACCATCTTGTTACTATATTAATATTAAGTGCAGTTTCAAAATTTCATACAATGCAAATGAATATTCAGCCATACAAATTTATTTACATACAAAACATTACATTTATAACATAATAGACCCAGTATATATTTTTTTTGTAAACTACAATATTGGTCATACAAATATGCTTACCCGCTGTGTTTGTCGCCATGGTAGTGGACATGTCTGACGGAACCATCAGGCTCATGCAGGGAGTAGAAGCCCTTCACTTGGTCTCCGTCGCGGCTCTCGTGTTGGGTCTTGTGGTCCCCGGTATGAGGGTCAGACACTTTGTACTCGAATTCGTATTTGGGGTAAGCCTGAAAAATTGGTAGGTATTATTAACTTTTTATTTCTTACTCTCTGCCAATTTAATTAACCTTATAATTGCAACCAGTCATTCCTTGTAACAGAACGGTAACACATGTTACCGTACTATTACTGTAAAAAAAAAATATTCAGTGCTACAGCCTAGGTAGGTACTTAGGCTGTAGCACGGATTTCTTTTTTATTGAAGAAAGGCAGCGGTCGAGCATACAGTCCAACGTGGGTAAGTGGATACTGTTGTCCATAGACATCCGCGACACATGCCAACATCAGTCCAGAATGACAATCGTTGCCACGCCCCCGGTGTCGCTGCCTACCTCTGCAGATTAAGGAATGGATTGGGAAAATAGGGAGGCATAGGATGGGATAGGAACGGGCTCTGACATATCTCACTCACTACCGAAACACGTACGTACATTGCGGAAATACGATAAGGTAGGAAATGCAGTACATTTCAAGGTAGTCTTCTGTGAGAGAGGGGTAACGTGGCTAGTCGAATGCGCCCAGCGGCTGTGGGAATGCACCATACACTCTTCCCCTACATAACTACTTAAGGACAGAATTTTTAATTATCAATAACAAGGGATGAATGAGAGCATTTTCCAATACATCCACCAATATCGCACTGTCTCTACAATGGGTTAGGACGTTATAGTGTAACATTAAATCTTTTGTAATTACGAATAGACTTCTTCCCTGTACGTTTTAAATGAAATACTTCTTTGGAGGTATTAAGTTTCTTCAAAGCAATGCTGTGTTATTTATTTTAATATCAATTTAGAAGTTTGGTTGTCACCTGTACAACTATTTGTACGCTAAGTAAATTTGTAAGTTTGAATAAAAAGACGCTTTTGGATAAATAACACATACTTCTATTAGCACTCAGCAAAAACAGAAAAATACAATATATTGAGACTTTTAATAATTAATAGTAGCAAAAAAGAAAATCTTTCAATATTAAACTAATTAAATTATTGCTACTGTAGTCAGCAGTAGACGTCAATATCGGCATCTAAAGTCCCACTGTAGTCCTGTACAGTCGCGTACACTGTACAGGCTTTCTGTTAGTCGTGAGGGGGTTTAGTGACCTAAAAACGTCATTACGAGTTTGCGAGTCCACTCTTTTGGGTTTATTTACAGCCCACAACTTGTGGCGATCGACCCGGTAAACACAAGATGGTCGGATTGTCGCCGTCCAAATTCGGTCCAAATTCGAAATTTGGACGGCGACTTCCAGACCATCTTGATGTGGTTGCTCATTTAGTATTAACCGAAAGTGTTGTAGTATAAATGTATTCATTAAGTAAACGGCTTTTAAATGCGTTTTAAAAGCCGACTTAATTTATTTAGTAAAATAAGTTGTTTTGTAAGACGTTCTAGAGAGTTCTAGTTCTAGAGTTTAATAGATTAATGTGTGTGAAAAATGCAAAAACCTTCAATTGACGCTGCTGTAACCAACAATATACATAATTCACAGTACACATGAAGCTAAATTATACAAATTAAGTTAACAAAGGCGACTTACATAGTAGTCAACGTGGTCCTCGTGTCCGTGACCATGTCCATGTCCGTCATGTCCATGGACGTGCACGACATGCGCGGGTCCATCGTGGCGAGAGATGTGCTGGGATGAAAACCCATATCCATGTCCCTGGACAGCCACCACAGCTACGGCGATGAGGTACAATACCTGGAATACAGGAGTAAATGTAATTCACTCTGGAATGTAAGTATACTTTTTTATGGCTATATATAAATATGGATTAAATATATACTTAGATAGCTAGAATAAATATGCCATGGCAATCTTCAGAGGTAAATATTTCAAATATTGTTAGTAGACTGTCAGTAGAAGTCTAATTAAAACCATAAATGGTACACAACCTCACGTCATGCATTTTAGATCTACTAACATTTTCTTATTTTTTTTAACCAACTATTCATATTGTTCTTTTCTTTTCTATTCATTTTTCAAGCCAACTAAGAGTGGGGGAGAATATTCGAATAAGGGAAGTCTTTCATCTCATTATTCTCCTTACTCTCCATCTAGTAGGAGAGCGTAATGGGGTAAAGATAAAATGTTAAAATTAAAGTAAAATAGTAAAATGCTATGGGAAAGTTAAAAGGTAAATTTGGGGAATTCGTTATCATATGCTCTTCTTCTTCCTAATCTACCACCTTCCCGAAAAAGGGACATTCCCCATCATTTCTACTTCTTTTCTTCTTCTTTTTTTTCTTTTCACTCCTAATCTTCAAACACTGAAAGCGCATCAGACGGCGTGCCATCGTCTATCATTCTGTCATTCTAATAAATGACATGTTGGCAAGTATCGCGGGCATCCATTGGTTGTAGGTGGACTGGTTCCTTTCTAACTCTCTTTCTATGAAAATATTTTATTAATATTGCTGTTAATATCTTAATCAGAACGCACATATCGAGTCACTAATATTCACACATTTAAATTATGTGTGTTTACTAAGAGCACACACACTAACACTTGCTTCCACTTCTAAACGTGACCGCATAACAATGTTCTATTGAATTACCTTAGAACACATTTTGTTCGACTATTGAGCTAATGATGCTAAGCTCGCCACTGAACTGATATACATTGTCTAAAATCCGCGTCTTTTATATAAATAATAACAAGGGTTAGTCAAGGCAATACTGATTTCACTATAAATTGGTAGTTAAAAATTTTTCACCGCCTATAGTGTGCATTATTTGCAACAGTTTCGTAAAGGCGTTTGTTCAAAGTGCAAATGTATACATTGCCAGTGTGACATTGCCACAGATTTCCAGTACGTTATCAATAAATTATGCAAGTAACACTGTACTGACACAAAAAATGAACAAAAACAGCCTATCTGACAAAGCAGTTGCAATTGCTGTCAGTTTAAAAAACCTATTACAATGTTATCATAATTGTAACCTTTGATTTAAGTTATTGGAGCCCTTTATATAGTTAACTAATTGGTTAAATACCTACAAATATTATTATGTATTAATAATGTTAACACAATTTATTATCTAAAGCAGTTTTTTAAATGGAAGATGAATGATATGCAGATGTTGTGTATTTAAATGTAAATATTCATGATTCCTAACATTTGCATGCCAGAAATAGCAAATGTGTTGGTAGTACAATTTTATTAACATTCTTCAACATGTACTCACTGTTAAGTAAGTAATAATTAATAATACTTACGCTTTAAAAAACTTTCATAAAGTAAATACTCGATAACTATTGTATATACTAACTGTATATATCTCCTTTCACCTTAATTATTTTTATTAATCTTATTTTGATTTAGCCCTTTACCTTACTTACTACGCATGACTTATTACCTTCGCGTTTAATTAAATAATGAACATTACGTAAATTATTAAGCATAATGTGACCCGTTCAAGTTACACTACGAACCAGATTTGCGAAAAATGCACACAGCTCCAACCTGTCCGAAACCGCAGCAAACCTGTTTTGGCCCAATTTTTTCATGTATAAAATCCTGGGCTTTTATTGAAGTCAACATCAGATTTACAACTGCCTTTGAATCGCCAACAACAAAATGTTCTCAAAGGTATGTACCTCAAAGGTAAAGGTAATAATTTAATTATAATAATTATAATTTAATTATAATTTTTAATTATAATAATTAAAAAATATGTATTTTGCATTTCTTAACATTCACTTTGTTTAAAGGTGCTGCTTGTTGCCGTTCTGGTAGTGTCGTCGTATTGTCAAGAGCATGGCTACTCCCTCAAGACTGTGATCAAACACGAGGAGCCAAAGAAGATTGACCACCACTCTATCCCCTTACACACTATCAGTTACAAGGCAATTCCTGTCCACGCTGCTCCAGTTCAAATTCATTCGGCTCCCCAATCGCAAGGTCATGCTGTATCGTCCCAAAGCATCATCCGTCATGAGACAAGTCACGGCCAGTCCCATGAGTCTCAGCAATACTTCGTACCTTCTCACCACGAACCTGCACCCGTCCATGAGATCTTCCACGCCGCGCCTGTACAACACGTTATCCCTGTGCAGCACCATGCCATACCTATCCAGCACCACGTCATTCAGCCTGCGCATCAAGAAGAATCTCACGAGGACTACTATGTAAGTATATTAAACATTAAATTTAACCCAATTTCTTATCATCAATCTATATGTTTACCTTATTAAATGTTATCCATATATTTAGCCTCATTGATTTGATATTTATTTTTTTGATGTGTTTTACTATATTAATTGCCATTTATTTTTACCCTTTAACTTTTAATATTATTTTTATAATTGACACGTTTAACTTTTCCTTTGTTTTCATGATTTTTTGAGATTATTTTTTTATTAAATAGTTCATTCTGTTGTATAATGATAAACTATTGATTTAATTTGGGTCTTAAAAATATTTCTTTCTTCTGTAAATATTTGTACGCCGTTCTGACGTTAGAATGTGTAAGTCCTAATTCAATGTTATATTAATCTCAATGTACTCGCATTGTGACGCAAATAAATTTATTATTATTATAATTTATAAAATCGCAACTTGTGTTTTATGTCAATCAATAAATGCACGAGATTGATAGCATTAGCAGAATTGAATTGATTTTCTGTATCTATTTCTAGGCTCACCCCAAGTATGAGTTCGAATACAAAGTGGAGGACCCACACACTGGTGACAACAAGTTCCAGCATGAGACTCGGGATGGTGACGTTGTGAGGGGCGTGTACAGTCTGCACGAGGCTGATGGATCGGTCCGCACGGTCGAATACTCTGCAGACAAGCACAATGGGTAAGACATTATAATGTACCTACTTATAATTACTACTTGCTCTCACTCATTTTACTTTCTTTTTCTTTTTTTTTATTTACTATTAACCACCAGCTTATTTAATTTAAATTTATTACTAAAATGTCAATCATGCTGTCGTCACATTGTTGAGATGTCAATTAGATTTAACACTTCTGTACACACGATATTGTGCGTTGATATGTTGATATCTTGCTTTGTAATGCAAAAATAAGTAAATGAAAATAAATAAATTCATAGAATCTTTTACAAAGGGGTACCTATGTAGATATATATGTTCTTAATGAACTCTTAACTATAATTACCTCCACAATCTAAGTTTTTGGTAAGTACTTTATGAAATACTAGCATTAACCTGCGGCTTGCTCCGATTATTTATGTATATAGATAGATTAGTTAATAAACAAACATTTTTACAAATGACTTGTCATTTTGGAGGAGATTCTGACTAGAATCTACCAGAATCTCAGAATCTTGCACGAACGAACAAAGAAACAGACGTTTGTCAAAATAACAGAGGAAAAGTCTTTTATATAAGTGATTAATTTAAGTACTTTACATTAGACATATTAAAGGTAAAAGGTTAATTAAAAGGCGTACCGCATTGTCTAATATTAAACATAAATTCTACCACATTAAGTCTTGGTCAGTGGGAAATGCATGGTAATGACTAAAGAATCATGAATGTCTTACATTAAACCTAATTTATGTGCTTTTCAGTTTCAACGCATACGTCAAGAACTCAGGGGTATCACAGCATGTTCAGCCCGAATCGCATCATGGTCATCATTAAAATTGCTCTTGAAGAAACTGTTTTAATATGTTCCATAGCATCATAAGTTGTTATTAATATATAATAGTTATTACAATCAAACTATCGTATTATTCCTATATTTAAATCAAATCCACGATAAAATCGTAATAATTAATATGAAAATTTTTGAAAATTACTAACATAGGCAGCATTTCTCCTCAATCATATTGAACTGATTAGAAGTCATTTCAGTCGGCTATCAAGCAGGCGGGCCGGTAACTTACAATTGGGTTTTAAACATTATGATATACGTAACAAATTCATATTTGATCAGGAAATATTATATTGGAGTTCAGCAAGAACAATCACTTCATAATGCACTGGAATTATAAAGGTGCTCCCACACCTGAAGTTAATCAACGTTTGTAAATATTTGTTCCTTTTTCATAAATATGCAATTTGTCTTTTTTTTATCCCATTATGAACTCGATTGATACTCGATGAAATTAGATGGAGGTTGACGTTGAACGTTTCTGGACTATTCGATGACATCTTGAGAAATTTATTGTAAAATGTTCTTTAAACGTTTCTTTACATAAACATTAAGGATACAGATACGTTAAGGAAAACAGCGTATTTGCCATTTATACGAGTATAGTGCCTTCATTATTTATTTCTTTATACTATCTGCATTATACACCTAAAATGCAATCGATTTTACAAATAGAGGTATATACAACTTTATGTTAAGACAATATATACTGGAAACTTTATCTCCCTCTCTATAAATTTATACTTAGATATAAAAGTAATATTGCATTGAAAAATTATCAGGACAGGATAGGAGATAAAGGAAATGGGAGATGAATACCTTATTTAACACAAAAAATATAACAAATTAAAACCAATGCTGTTTTTTAATCTAGTATGTGGGAGTCACTAAGTTTCATCTCTAAGTATTTATTACTGAAATTTACAATGGTTGCAATACGATGACAAACATGTAGGAACGTTCATAAATTTTGTTCAACCTTGTGAAATATTTCGAAACATTATGGTAGGAAAATATTTTGCAACATCGATGTGGGAGCACCTTTAATAGGATATCTATCAGACAGGTTGGTTGCAATTCGATGACAAACATACAGGAATGTTCATAAATGTTGTTCAACATTATGGTAGGAAAATATTTTGTAACATTGATGTGAGAACGCCTTTAATACGACATCTATCAGACAGGATGGTTGCAATTCGATGACAAACATGTAGGAACGTCCACAAACGTTATTCAACCTTGTGAAATATTTCGAAACATTATGGTAGGAAAATAATATTGCAACATCGATGTGGGAGCACCTTTAATAAGGCATTAATCAGACAGGTCCATCGGTCACAGACTATTCTATTACGTAATAAGGCTTGTATATGCGTATGCTATGTTACGACTGATTTTATATTACTTGGAAATCCGTTTCCTGAGTTCATTACTATTTATATAGCGTGATTAGAAAGTTTACTTCGATACCCAAAAACTACAAGTGGCTAATTATGCACATACACATTATAGGATTCAAAGAAGTCGACTAAAAAGAGCCTACTTGATGACTGTATTAAAGTAATGTTATATCCAAATTTTTATCCACCACTGGATACCATAATCCTCTCCTTAGTCATATGGATGGCCGCCACAGTTCATATATAATCTTTTTGTTTAGTCTGCTTTATTTATGGGCTTTATTTTTTATGCATACGCCATAGTGTTATGTCAGCCCCATCGTAACCTAAACTTAGCAATCTCAAAAGGAAAAGAAAATAAATTTAAATAAAAATCAGCTACTAATGTTGACTCACAAACGTGTACTGGGCACCTTTTAAATTTGGTTCTGCTAAATTCTGTTAAATTCACCTACTTCCATTCTATTTATTAGCATCTATCTTTCCCGTTGATTCCGGGCACATCCCATCAACAAGTATTGGACATCTTCAACCGTTCCACACCTTTCACCCTTAAGGCTCATTTACACAAGGAGACTTTCTCCCAATGGTTCAGGCGAGAATATTATATCGCATACGAATCTCGTATGCCACATAATGATAATAACCAGTGATGATGATAATAAGTTATATATACTAACTAGCCTTTGACCGATGTTCGAGAAACTCGCGTACGAGAAACTCTTCTTGTGTAAATGACCTATTAATTTTGCATTCCAGACCGTATCGACGATTTTAGTGTTCAGAAGGCATTCCATGCCACGCTTCTCGGTACGTAGTAATAATAATTAGTGGTTGAATCTATATCTATCTTTCCATAATATAAAAAAATCGTAACAAGGCCGTATCTTATACATATACTAATATTTTTTTTTAAATCGTTGAAGTGTAAAGTGCAAATGATACAAAAACTAAACAACATTTTTTAGAATTTTTGTATATTTCTCCTGTTTGTTTGTATGTTTGTATTTGAATCGCGCAAAAATAGCTAGACGGATTTTAATGAAATGTTTTTTATCTCATTTCAGAAGTTGCAAATTTGTCACATTCGAGGATATTTAGCAACTTTGATGATCGAAGTGACATGAGTGAGGATCATTAGTGACGATTGTGGTCTTCATTAGTTGGTTCGACTCACTACAATATCCTGCGGCAGCTACGGTTTAAATAAATTTGAAACATGAGATGTTTGGCTTCACTGTTGGGATGATTGAGGATTATGTCTTTGTACCTTGTAGTCATCGCTATTATAGTTTCATATAGCGATATATATATATATATATATCACTATACTTAATGAAACTTGGCATAGTTATAACTTATGTGCCGGGTTAGGATTTAGACTACCCAGTTTTCCCAATTATAAAATTCCCAGGGGAATCAAAGCTAACCGTACATGCTCTAACGTCTACGAGTAGGAAGTCACTGGCACTGCTAGTATTAAAACATGTTAGAAAAGTTAAAACGTTACAAATTCCAATATGTCTGATGAGTGTACTGTTTCATTTAAAGTTTGGTGGAATTTATAAAATTCGATGAATTATACTTAGCAATGTTGAACGGAAAGTGTGACTGCACTAAATGAAGTCGTGAAGTAAAAAAATGTGGCTCATGGCTCTCGCAGAGAGTGTACGCGTAATTGTACCACTTTTATGACAAATAGGCCGTGAGTATTGACATAAATGTCATTCCGTTGTCGCTAAGCAAGATTAACACATTTGTTAAATAAGTTTCATAATAACATTTTTAACTTTTTGGAAAGTCAATGCGGGTATATGTATGTTGTATATGGAGTCAACAAACAGCCGTTCGGTTCGAGAGCACTTTATTATAACAACTGACAACAGTTAGGTATAACACTGACAAATGACTGACAACGCTCTTCGATAAATACCCAGTACACATCTTATTTATCATTTAACTACTTACATATGTAGTTAGTTACGCACGGAGACGAATTTGGGGTGCCGGCGTAGAAATCGGAAAATAACACTTTGGCACAGAGAGTAATTAGTTATTTATTTTTAAAATGGTATTTGTCACTTGCTTGTGTGATTTTTTTTACTAAGTTAGAATTTTAGTTGAGAATGTCGACAAAAGCTCTCACAATTATCCATATTTTAACATATAAAGATGTATTTGCTGATTTTTTAATTGTTTTTCTATATTAAATTTTAAATGCAATTATATCCAAGCGAGCGAAACCGCGGCCAGCAATCATTCATATATATTCATGAATCATATATACTTCTTACACTTGCGAAATGATCTATAGTCAATCGATCGATATCAGCATATACTCGTAAAGTCTCACTGAAGGGCTAGTACGAGAGTATTGAAGTCATGAGAGCTTAGAACAGATGACCTTCAATGCGCGACAATCTTGTATGGAGAGGTAATTTTATTTTTAGTAAATTTACAAAATTACTATATATTTATTGCACTTTATTGCTCAAAGTGGAATGGGAAAGTAAACTTTTTTTTCACTATAAATGTTACGTGTCATCTTTAAGACGGTATGTCATTTGTTAGGAGTCATAGTTAAGACTATGTGTATATCATTCCATATTACTCAAAAACATTACTGTAATAATCAGATAAAATCACACATCAAAATGTTCCGTCATAAACTTTGAACACTTGCAATGTCAAATCGGGTCATTCGTTACTGATAATTGCAACACTCACCAATGAAAGATTGTATTTATAACGTTCATAAACTAACAAGAAGTTTTCTTAGGTTTTCGCTATTACTATACATAGCAATTAAACAACTTTGAACAGTTTAAATCGCGTATATTTAACATTATTTATATCCCGACGTTTCGAACACTTTGCAGTGGACGTGGTCACGGGGTGACTAATTGATTTTACTGACTAATTGTCACTTGAGTTATTAAGAAATTATTTGAACTACCGTTTGAAATTTTTTAATCA
The DNA here is from genome assembly GCA_914767545.1 of Sesia apiformis. Lineage (NCBI taxonomy): Eukaryota > Metazoa > Arthropoda > Insecta > Lepidoptera > Sesiidae > Sesia > Sesia apiformis. The sequence goes on along the minus strand of OU611954.1, from coordinate 7,193,927 downwards.
TAACATTCCCTATGCACACAGTATTCGCTCACGATGTCCAGAGGTCTTGCAGTATTGCGTTGGCCTTGGGATTTAAGGTACCAGTGCTTATCAGGTATCAGTGACGTCTAAACCAAGTGTGTCGGAGTGCTTACTACTTATTTCTTTAGTTTCAGTTACAATTTTGGCCGTGGGATCGCTTTTTACTGGTTTGTAGGTGCTTTCATCCGACAAAAGTTCTTGTTCTTAATTGCTATGTATAGTAATCGCGAAAACCTAAGAAAATATTAGGTATTGGTATGAGTCAAGTTCAAACTATCTTAGACGATCACCTACTGATATGAAAGCTAATTGTGTTAGATAAGTATTGTGTTATAGATTAATACTTTTTATTATAAATAAAAAGTATTGTGTTAGATGGATCTCTCACAATTTGAGCGAAGCTCAAAAACACTGACGGAACAAACACTGGAATGGTGTCCCCAAATGCTTGAAAAATTCGACAATGGTAAATCAAATGCTGTTTTTGATATAGTAACAGGTGATGAAAGCTGAATCTACTACTTCATAGTTTACTACTATTACTTTCAGGCTCATGCCTGAAACTAAGATGCTATCTGCGCAGTGGGTCTTTGTTTTCGAAGAGTTGCCGATGAAAGTGAAACGGAGTGCTGGAAACGAGATGATTGTCTCCTTCTTTGGCAGATTGGGCCACTTTACTACTATAAGTTTAGAAAACAAAAGAACAGTAACCGCGGACTGGTATGTGAACAGCTGCTTGCCTTCTGTTTTGGAAAAGTCAAAGAATGACGCCCACAAAGCAGAATGATCCTCTATCACGACAATGCCCCAGCTTACTCCGCCAGATAAACAAAACAATTTTTGTGTACTGTAAATATAGAGTTCATCTGTCATACAGTCCCGATCTTGTGATTTTTCTTTATTCCCTAAAATTAATGATAAACTCAGAGGAATACGTTTTATGAATGTCGAAGAGGCAATAATGGCCTTCCAAACGGCTGTTAAATAGGTGCCTAAAGAAGGGTGGGCTGAATGCTTCACACAATGGTTTCATTGCATGAAAAGTGTACCGATTGGCGAAGAGAATACTTCGAAAAGCAATAAAACAACTTCCATCGTTATATCTGATTACACTTTTAAGATTACAAAAACTTTCAATGACATCCAGGTACAGATAAAATGTGTACTTTATATTAAAAAATAATTGATATGAACTTTATAGGCACGCACGCACAGCAAATTAATTCATTATTATTATTATTTTTCTATTTTAACTTTTTTATTATTCAACTTGTTTTATTTTGTACCTTTTAATACATAAGCTGTATTTATTGATTAAGCACAATAACACAAATACTGGTTATGTCATGTAATTGGGACTCTAAGCTCCTACGATACAGGTTCCTACTTCAGGAGTTAGGGAATTCTATGTCAACAATAAACGCTACTAATAATATTTATTTTATTAAAATTTAGTGGATTGTACTCGGTTGATGGTTTGTAAGCATCTGGGTAGAAAGTATTTCACAGACTAAACCACTATATGTATATAAAATAAGTACAATTATGTTTAGTTTATATTAACATCAGTTGATTTTACGTGATGAGTGGTCAGTGAGGCAGACAAACAAACATTAATAAAATTATTGTTTAAGATCTGTGTCATTCATTACCTATAGTTTTATTTACTTATTTTTTAGTTAAATAAAAACAGACTCATTTTTTAAATACCTATTAAATAATACTAATTCTTTCTATTTTTGTGTAATTTAGATTTTCTTTCTTCCACCTACGCGTAGTTGCGCTTCGGTTCCATATCCAACCGTGTTTACAATGTACACCGTATTGACTTAAAATGATACTAAATATTTTAAAAAATACTTACAGATTACCGCCCGATACGAATTTCTTACATGTATATAAATGAAGATACGAATGAATGTCGAGTAATATAAGAGGTATGGAAATAATTTGTAAATTTTAATAAAGTCATTAAGGTCTTTGTAAATAATTTACTTTTATTGATGCTCCTAGTTAAGAATACGATATTAAATGATAAATGGTAGGGTAACATTAGGTGTAACATTATAATTTAGAAAATAAATTTCAAATATTATTTTACTTTTATACTTATTATTTATCTATTATACTTTATTTAAAAAAATGTGTCATAGCATCTACTTATTCATTCAATCATTTCTTCAAATGTTTATTTAGATGTATCTCGAGGCCAGGTAGATTTACAATTTATCACTAAATAACTGTACTTAAATAACTTTATGCGTAACACGAGTCAAATTTGTAACAATCAAAGCATATAAATTCAGAGCAGATATTTTAATTCGATTGTGTTGCTACGGTTAAGAAATATAGGTTACATCAATCAAATGCTGGTTTGCTTTGGTACAAGCCAAAATAGAAATCTTGAATTTTGTTAAATTTTAATTAATTTTAGATGCTGCTACGAAAATTTTCAGCTTATATCTCTGCTCTTTTGAAAACTGATCTCTTAAGACTCGCCATCGCGTATTACTCTGCTCGTCAAGTAACTACCATCAATTTGTCACAAGTCGTCGTGTGTTTGTCATACCTCAAAACGGCCTGTACAAAAACCATGTACCCTGTATTAGTTACATCAAAATGGTTGCAAATTGATATTCCGGTTTATAAATTAGTTCTCCCTTAAATCTACTTAAAACCTTTGGAAATGGATACATTCGTGTAGACCTGGTATTTGTAGAAATTAGTTTTTACTTGTCTTTTCTTTGGAAGTTATATTTAGTGGTATTTAAAATACTTAGGTTAAGTCGTGTGGTGTTGGCCGGCTTTTGTACAGGACCACCCTGTCTCTTCCCATGGGTGTCGTACTAAGGTGACCAAGGGGTAACAAAGCCGCGACCACAAGCACTGAGGCACTACATCACCTCTAAAGAGTTGACTCGTCAACCCACTTGGCGAGCGTGGCGTTTTATGGCCATACTTCATGCACAAGACAATGTGCATAAATAATTCCATGTTCAGCAGTAGACGACAAAATGTCTGGTTATGGTTATTCAAGAAAAGTTAAACGTTGAAAGTCCTCGCTCATCTTATTTGGATCCATCTAATTCCAAAATTCGAGGTATCCAAATAAGATGCTAAAATTTAATTCCACGTGAATACCATTACATAAAATCTCACTTAGCTTCGATGTAAAATGTAAACCAATCAGTGTCTACTTTTAACAAAAAATCAATCTTGGGTCACTGTAAGTGGAATTTTAAAGAGGTTTCTCTAGCTTCAGCGATCACTTAACATTATTAAAAAGCGTACGCTTGGGAGCGTAGGGACGCTTGGGTATTTAATAACGTTTAGGTCTAGGAATAAAGATTAGGTTTGAAAATGTGTGCAAATTTATTCATACTGCACTAATTTAGTGGACTGACAACCTTCACATTGGTTACGTAAATTACGTCATACAAAGACTCCGCGCGCCGGGTCGCGAACATGACGCCCCAAGCGGTAACAAATTGATTCAATTCTCTCTCGTAACGTCTCCGGTATATATTGAGCTAATGACTATGTTAATACATCAGTTCCACCGCGGAAGTCAAAGGAGAAGGATCAAAAAAAAATGATTGCAAAAGTGCGTATTCAAAGTATAATTTAAAAGTCCAAATGCATTTAATAGATTCAAGTTAATAAAAAAACTGATCTCGTTTCAGGTTGCGATTCTCACCCTCGCCCTGGTGGCATCATATTGTCAAGAACATAATTCGTACACTGTCAAGACAATAATTCAACACCAACAGCCTAAGGAGTACAGTCAGCAAGCAGCTGAACATTATCCCGTGCGTATTCAAAAGGAACCAGCGCCCATTCGTGAGATTCAATACCAAGCTGCACCTGAGAGCCATGGAGAGGCCATCGTCCATCATGAGCCCGCTGTTCATGAGCAGTCAGAGCAGAACAGCGCTGAGCACGCTGCCCCCATTTACGAATACGTGAAAGCCCAACGAGAACAGTACAGCTACCATAATGCTGCCCCTATGCAGCAGAGCTACCAAACAGTTCATGTTATTCCTTCGCATCACGAGTATCAAGCGCCTTCTCAAGAGTCTGAAGGCCATCAAGCTGCTCAGATCCACTATGTACCTGCTTACCACCAGGCCGACGAGAAAACTCAAGCTCAGGGTAACGAAGCGCCAAACCTGCAACAATACTCTCAGCTCTACGCTCCTGCTCACAACCAGGCTGAAGAGAACTCTAATTTCGCCCACGCTCATAAGACTTTGACCCTAGAGCCGACTACTCAGGTCCATCAAGCCTCAGTCTACGAACAGGCTGCTGAGAACGCTCACGAGTCCCATGGTTCCCATGACGAACTTGTCGATTATTACGTAAGTTCCCAGCTCCAAATTCTACATCTGAATGCAAATAGGTGATTTGTCCACGGATGTCCGGTTTCGGATTTATAACAAACTTTCTATTTATTTATGCGGGTCACACTCCTTTTAAACGAGAATGAGGTTTCCATTAGATTAGTAAAGTTACGTAAATTACGTGTGCTGCAAATTTGTAATTGTTATTCCAGGCTTATCCCAAGTACCACTATGAGTACAAAGTGGAGGATCCTCACACTGGTGACAACAAGTTCCACCATGAGACTCGTGACGGTGACGTCGTAAAGGGTGTGTACAGCTTGCACGAGGCTGATGGATCAATTCGCATCGTTGAATACAGCTCCGACAAGCACAATGGGTACGATTTTAGCCATATTAAAATGTATAAAAATATTCTGATATTACTTAAAATATTTTTTTCACTATACCGATCTTGTTATCCACAGATTCAACGCCGTTGTGAAACATTCCGCCCCCGGTCAGCATGTCCAGATCGAAACTCATCACAAGAATTAGGTTTTAACAAATTGTAGGCTATAACAAATTTTGATTATTGACTACTTGTTACTAGATGTGTAAATAAAGCTTACTTAATTAAATTATTGAAATACTCTCTTAGTTTTATTATTACGTACATTTACGGGTAAACAATAAATAAGGATTCTTTTAAACCCCGATTTATAAAAATCGTGTACATCGATTTTTATTCAATTCATTCTGGAGTAACAGGTTCAGTTTGACATGGCCACGTGTTTAGGATATTTGCAGGGGCAGCGGTGCTTGTCTCAAATGCAAGGTTTCCATTTCTAAAGTCAGATTTACTTAACTATAGTTATGGATTGCCCTAGTTATTTGATTTCATTTTAAGTTATTAACGATCCCATACTGACAGATGACAGATCCCATTCTCAGCGGCCGGAGAGGTGTGCCCTGTGTGTCCTGTGAGGATTTTACGGTCTTCACTTCACTATAATGTCTGCCAAGGGTTTTTATCATCGCACCTCCCGTTATTGTATTGTAGTATATACGTCCACACTTTCTTGATAGTGGGCTGTCGCGTATTGTTCAGGCAATCAGAATTTTCATGCCGTGAACCCGAGGGCAAATAATAAAAAATTTAAGAAATGGCTTCTCTCATGAGATTTTTCGCCTCTATTATGGCACAGAATTCTTCAAGATGGTGAATAAGTAACTGGTAGGATGCACATCTATATTCTGTAATCCTCTTGATTTGCTGATGTACCGAAGCGATGGTAGCCATTTAACATCAGGTGGATCGTCTGCCTGTATGCCTTTAATATGAAAAGATATAAAACATATAAAAGTGTAATTCAACTTGTACCTACTGTAATAACAGAAAATTATTTATATTTTTTAAATACGATAATTCTCATGGGCGGTGAAATGGTGTACATACTGCCTGAAGGCCTTAACACATTAAGCTCGCCTTTATACGATAATGTGCAATGAAATGAATAAATCAACAAATCGTAGGTAATATGATTAAACAGAAGACACATGCCTGATAGGAGAGCTTGTAATATCAACTAAATGGATGGCACCCGGATGGTCGTTACAATAGAAGAAGAGAAGCCGGATTGTATGGATACATTATTACTTCGTAGCTTCCTTTCTAACCGCATCGTCAGGAAAGTTTGTTTAAGTATGGAACTAATGTGCCTTATGTGCCTCATGCTTACGTGTTATGTGTGCCTTATTGGTAGCCTTATGTGTAAATCTAACTTATTGATTCTAACTCAAATCTAATGTAATTCGCTGTATCAAGGGGCGATGTGATTCACTCATCCTCTCTTCGTAGCGTAGATAAAATAGGGACTGTTAAATAGGGAAAATTTGTAGATAAGCCCATTTCTTAATGTATTGAAATGAAATTTAGCACAAAAGTAGCTCTCGGTAGTCTATAATTCTCGGTTAAGTTCTAAGATGAGCTAAAAAACATTCTAAAAAGGAATTTTCGATTATATTACAAATCTTCTTATCGTGAATGGAGATGTTTTAGGTTAGTAGGCATATGAGTCAGTGTGATTAAAATATATACAATGAAAATGGCACAATGTAGATAAATTGTTTTATAATTACATTTCAATGTTATTATGAAACTAATTGGTAATTTTTCTCTCATCAATTTGAATATGTCGATGCCCTTCTTAGATAAGTTTCATACAAACTAGTTAGATAAGTTTCATACTGCAATCATGAGAGAGGAAGTGTCGGATCGCAATACCATAGCTTTGGTATGATATAAATAGATGATATTACACACGTCTTAAAATTTTCACTATTCAATTGTAACATAGTGACATAATGTGTCACTTCCTGGCACATGATCACAGTTTCAAAACGCTATCTCATTGTTGTATAAATTGTTGTTTTTAAACGTACTAAATTGTACTACATTCATTAAAATTTGTATTCCAATGAATTATGAGTTCAACAATCAAATATAATTATATAACAACTTAACAGGAAATGCAGTTACAAGAGGTGTCTTTTGGGAGCCACAAATACACACAGGGTACTTACGGTCCCTGTGTCGTGTGATTGTGTCTGATCAATTCGGAGGGATCTCAAGTGGACCTACCAGGAAGTTATAATACATCACGTGAATGAAGTGATAAAAGTTAACACAAGAAGTGATGTTATTAATGTGCAATTTTTTATTCTTTAATCGTATTCTTGATAATGGGATGAAAAAAACTCATCGTCCCGTTATAATATCTGGTCCACGTATTTTTACTACTACTGTATCTAAATCAAATCCTAAATCTTGCCGGCACATCCGAAATCGTGCTAACGTTCGTCATTCTCAACTAATGTTGCCATCGTGTTGACAAGGCTCGTGCGTCACCGTTTTTTTATAAAAAACAGTTCAAATTAATAGCTGGTAACCGTGTAGTATTGGCCGCTTTTAAAATAGCATCACTTCATCTTTTCCTATGAGTGTCGTAAAAGGCGACTAAGAGATAATAGCGTGGCTACCACAAGCCCAAAAGAATTACACCACCGCCAGCGTGCCGTTTTAAGGCTAGTTACTTTTCCTGCACAAGACAATTGACTAATGAATTACTTAATTCTATTTAGCGATATACTCGTAAGTAACAGATGTCTATCATTGTCAAAACAATTAATGACATTTGACAAGATAAGGTGTATAACTTTACAGTTTGTTAAATTGGACATGAGTTAGACTTATATTCACAGTAGGTTTTAATTATCACGTAGATAGATAGACGGGTTGATTGAATCATAAAAATAGAAATAGTTTTAGACTAGATTTTTATTCAAATAACATTGTAACAATTTAAGATAGGGTTTAGGAGGTAGATTTTTATAGCGGCAGTCCTCAATGATGGTAATGATGTTGTTCTGGCTGGATATGCTTTGAAGGTTCGGAGTGCTTTACGTACGCGTTGAAGCTGAAAAACAATTTAACAATTTTCGTAAACATCATAATGTTTATCATAATAAAGACAACTAATAAAAGATAACCTTCACAACTTACGTAAATATTTTGACAAAGAAACCTAATTTATTTCTTTGTCATTTTAAATTAAACATAATTTAATTTTTAATCTATGAATGATTATTTTAATAAATTATTAAAAAGTGTAAGGCGTTTCCTTTAATGACGGTTAAGAAAATACATATTTTAATTGAACCAAGATGTATTTATATTGTTTATATCTATAATTTTAATTTTCTCTCCTACTGTTCGCAAAGGAAATATTTTAGAAGGAATGAAGTAAATCACCTAATTTTATTCGCGGGGTATTTATTACGTGATGTTTATTAAGAAGCTTTATCTTCTCGTTTAATGACTTTAACCCAAATCAATTAACAGTATGTTGTTTTCGTACAATTGAAATTGTATTGACATAATGTCTTTAGTTTTTATACATTGGCTATTCAATATGGCTATTAAGTAGCCCTAAGTGTTACACATAACAGTAACTTTGTTAAAAAAAAGAATTATTTGGTCTCCAAATAAAACACAAATTAATATTTGTTATCAATTAACACATTAAAGCCACGTATTGTATCATGTCTTAACACGTTGCAACATAAATATTTCGTGCTGACTATTGTCAATTTTGTATCATGATGCCTTTTAATATATTATCTTTGCGTTTTAATATTTGTAACTTGTAACCTTTATCATTTTATAACTCTATTATATAAGATTCTCTATTACAATGCAACTGTAAATTTATAGCTCACCCGCTGTGTTTGTCGGAATTGTATTCAACAGTGCGTACGGATCCGTCAGCCTCGTGTAGACTGTATACTCCCTTCACGACGTCACCATCACGAGCTTCGTGCTGGAACTTCTTGTCGCCGGTATGCGGGTCCTCCACTTTATACTCGAACTCGTATTTGGGGTGAGCCTATAAATATAGGATTTTGATATATTACATATTTATATCAAACTAGCTGTGCCCGGCCACGCGTTGCTATGGCTGCCCAACAGATGGCGCTTACCCTGTTTTTACTGTTTTTGGTTAAAAACTATGTTTTTAATTCGTGATAGGTATATAAAAACGTGTGTATAACGCGTGTATTCGAATGCAACGTTGTGTCAAAATTTCAAAGCAATCGGTGAAGAATTTTCGGAGATTTAAGATTTTGAACAAACGAACGTTTACATTTATATTTATATAGATAAGTACTGTTAACATTGGCCGTGTGTTATCGCTCGGTTTTAGAATAGCACCACACTGTTTCTTCCCGTAAGTGTTGTATAAGACGATTGAGAGATAATAGAGTCGCTTCCAAAACGTCTAAGGGACGATACCACCTCTAAGAAAGTGGACTCACAAACCCGTTTGGCAGCGTGGGGTTTTAACGCCATACATCTCTCATGCACAAGACAATGTGCACGAGTAGGACCACATCCGGCAATTGACGATAAATGGATTGATGACGATGACGATGACTGTCATCATGGAACATGTTAGTGCTTAATTATGATTATGATTAATTCAAAACTTTTGTTCTTTAGTAAACGATATAGTTTTAGTTGTTTACTATAAAGTACAGACTTCGTTTTGGCGTATTGGCCAAAACGTTTTCGCGTATTCGTTTTGTAGAACGTTAGCCAATTTTGAAGTATTCGCGATTTCCAAAACGAATACTTGAATACTAATCTCATAGTAAAAGCCCAGTGTAACAATAGGTGAAAGAAGTTTTCTACAAAAAGAAAATGTTCATTTGAAAATTAGTTACATAGCAGTTTTTTTTAGTTTAATTAGGTAGTAGGTAAGCGGTTTGTTAGTTTAACTTAAAGTTAGGTGGGTACCTATCTGTAGATTAAACCAAACCCATTGATCAAACCCAAAAAAATGTTGTAGGACTAACTTTAAAAATTAGCTACTTACAAATTTTACGAGTGCGTAGTATTCGTATTCGAGAATGAGGCAAATTATTTGTATTTGTATTTGCGAATAGTGATTGTTTTGCTATTCGGAACATCCCTAGTACAGACGGATAGATAATGGAAGGTACAGTTCATAGGTTCATAGGTACAGTTCATGGAAGATACAGTACATAGGTATATGAATTCCCTAGAGATGGGTCGTACTAAGTAAATTTGATACTAGGTACACCCGTACTTAGTATATTCTAGTATACACGACTCACCTCATTTTCACTCTCTAGTATTCTCCTCATTTTCAAGTTATTTTAATATAGGTACACGTCACAGAAAAAGCCTGAACTGCAATGAAACTGCATAAAATGAACCTAGTAAATGTGCAGTAAATTTCTAAAATACTTTTCCACTTTTTTGAATTCAACAATATGTAATATGAAAGAAATCGTCTCTGTTTGCCTTAAAACGTATAGCGATATACGTTTTAACGCTGTAAATCGTCTCGGTTATTCACAATTTCTAATTAGTTGCTTCAAAGACTCCGTTCGTTACATAAACCAAAATATTCGTATTTACTTACATAATAGTCGTGATGTTCTTCAGAATGGGATTCTTGGTGGTGAACCGGCGCAGAGTGGTGCAAAGTTACGACTGGAGCATGGTGAACGATGGGGGCGTGATTGATGGCAACGGGTTGAATTTGTGTTTTGTGTTTCTCTTGATAGGGGTGAGAGACCTCGTGCCGGATGATGGACTGGGAGGAGATTGCTTGTCCGTGGTGGTGTTGGGCGCTTACCACATACAACGCAACGGTGAGGACGACGATCTGTGAGTTTTAAATGATTCTGTTTAGATTATTACAATGTAGAAATGTTGGTATGGAGATCACTATTCTTCAGAGTAATATAAACACATAGGTATATACTAAACAGGGTAACTTAAAATAGAATTTTGTTGGCATTGATTTTTTTTAAAAATTACTTACTTTAGAGAACATATTTTTAGGTTTATTTGTCATTTGTTCTTTTGAACCTGGTGAATGAATGATATTAAATCAACGTGGAAGCTCTTTTTATACAAAAATTTGAGTTAATTCCCAACATCTGGGTCGGCAGGTTGTGTTACAGGTACACGTAACATGGGGACAAACAAGTTTTACTTTTCTGTAGTTAAATTCTTACACATTGTGATAAAATGGTAATTATTGTGACATATGCATGTTTTTAGTTTCGTTTCATACGACCAAACTGACACCATTTTAACTCTACCATTTTTTCCAGCTCTGAAAGCAAACTCTGCATCTAAAATGATATAAACTGTTTAAAGCCCTTTAGGAGCATATCGTACAAAAAGCAAATTGTGCAGCAAAGCAAATCGTCCCGAACATTCATGATTATTTACTTAATAAAAAAAATATCTACTTCACAGAATTTGTTTAACAGGTTACTAAATAAAATCACGTTAATTATATGAAAATATTATAATTATTTTTACCTACATCATTTTCATAGACAAAAACCGGAGTTTCTGCACAGCACCCCGTAGGCATTGCGTCTAACGTTTCATAAACTGTATGCAGTAAAGCGAAGTTTTTTTACAATACTACACAAAGCTTGTAAACAGAAGTGGAAACTTACAAGCTACAAGAAAATATAATACAAAAGGTAAATAGATATTGAAAGAGTCTAACTAAATTGGGCCGTGAAGTGCCAGAGTGGATACATGTTATGAAACGTCTTTTACATCCTCCAACAGACTACACATCTTTCTTCAGTTACCAAGAAGCATTCGTTGTCTAATACCGTCCGTACTTATGCTAAGTACAATTATGAGTATGTAATAAATAAGTGTCGTTGTGGTGCGTCGCTGGTGTGCATGTGGTCTATCCGTAGAGGTGTCCGTGAGCAAGGGCCGGCGCGGCGATGACCGGTGCGGCGGCAGCATGTGCAGCGTGACCTTGTCTGCTTACTACTGCGTTGAATCTGAAAATAATGATAAAATATTAAGATATATACCTACATATACTTAGCTACCTATAGTCGCCATTGATAGGTCTCTAATAGCTGACACTATCACAAACGTTAGCTACTAAAACACGAAATTGCGGTCACAATTTAATTTTAGTAGACTTTTTAGTATTCAAGTGAAGAACTCCTATTTGCGCCCTAGGGGTTTATTTCTTTATTTGAATGCTTTCAGTATCGACTAACACTCTTGACATGTCATACTACGTTAACGTACCTGTTTTGATCGTTAGCAGAATAGCTGACAGAAAGAAGAACAGTGTTGGCTTTTTCGATGACAATGTTCTATACTTTCACAGGTCATCGTTACGCGCATTCAATTTACTCTAACTGCCATCCTCAAAATAAAGTCCCTTAAACCCTAAATGAGTTGTATTTTCCACTTTACCCTATTCTCCCAATTTACATCCGTGTTTTGATAGTGAGTGAGACCTGCCAGAGCCCAGTCGTAGTCAGTACATCCTACCACATCGAATGAAGATTACAATTAAATAAAAGTAGCTCCATATTGCATTATATTCTTCACTCCTCATCATCCTCCTTCCCTGTAAGAAGAATTGGGAGATGTAACTTCTTTCTCCACCTTTTCCCTACCCTTTCTCCTAATTCATTTCTAAAGATAGGCAGAGCATTTGGGGCTTGCTTACGTTTGTAATTCTGAATTGACTTTGGTTCGTATCGTGCATGTCCATGGACGACAGTATCCACTTACCACCAGGACAATTGTCCGCTCGTCTGTCACTTTCTTTAAAAAATATTGTGGTCGTAGGCAGAAATGTGTGGTCGCTTACCCATTGTGATCGTCAGCGGAGTAATCGACGGTGCGGATTGTGCCATCGGGCTCAACTAGGGAGTACTGTCCCTTTACAACGTCGCCATCACGGGCTTCCCATTGACTCTTCTGATCGCCCGTGTGACCGTCAGCGACACCGTAGTTGAATGTGTAGCGTGGATGGGCCTGAGATGTGAAATTATAGAGACGAATAGAATTAGCAAGCTGAAGTGGCAGCGGGCAGGCCTTGTATGCCGCAGGACCGATTACTGATGGGGGAAATAAGTCCTCGAACAGAGACCACGTACCGGAAAATGTAGCGTGAGACGCCCTCCGGCCTGGTGGGCCGACGTCTTGCAGAAAGTCAGCAGTGGTGGTTGAATGAGAAGAGCAGAAAAGACCGTGTGTGGTGGCGTTCTGAAGAGTCCTATATGGAGTGACATAGGCTGGTATATGGTAGTGGTGGGAGCCAAAATCCACAAAACACCGTGAATGAGATGGTAGTAACGAAGATCTGTCTCCGTATACATATAGTTACTTACATATATTTCAACTGGGGCAGCGGCGTGCGCGAGCGAAGCAATAGGCGCGATAGGGGCGCGCAGCAGCGGCGCACCTATGCCGTGACCTGCAATCGCACTGTTATGAACGCACTTATCTCTGCTGCTCTAGTGTACACTAGTTTGCATGTTTATTTCTATTTCAAAGCGGAAATGTATTCATATGTATCAAAAAATGACTTTTAGTTTTAATTTAATTTCTAGTAATATTGAAACTTAAAGCTGTGAAAGGAATTGGGTTTGCGAATCGCTGCCAATCCTTCAGTTAATATACATTTGATGTCATCTATATTCTTATTAAACGTAATAACAAATTGAAATGAAAATGCGGTAAATCTCCAATACAATAATTGACTTGTATGACTTATTCTACAACTAGAGAAAAAAATAAACCCACATTAAAAATTCATTTGAAAATTACAAAGATAGTGTATTTAATTTATATTATGTAGGTATATAATAACGTAGGTATAATTCGTATATTCAGGTGCATATTCACCTACAAGGTATAAAGTATGGAAGCGGCTTAAAATAATTTATTTGAAAACCGAAATCCCGGGATTTCACATCTAATAGGATGCTAATTTATGAAACTCTTCAGCAGTTTTGAAGGTCCGATGGTGACCAGGACAGAGTCGATAAGATCTAAGGCACTATTGAAGTTATAAACTTCGGATTTGGACTCAAATTATTAGTTCTTAGTTCTAATGGCATGTTGTAGGGTCTGAGGGTCTTAGGGATTAACTTTACAACTTTAGGTATATGCATCGTATTCTATAGTCGGAACATAAAATTAGTCGATCCCGGGATTGTGGCATTCGCCCGATACAAAAGTGTATTCTATACTGATCCAACACCTCAACTTTAGGTTAATATGCACCCGAATATCCGATCTCTAATAATAGCAGTGTAATAATAATATAATAATGTCTAATAATAGTCTAATATTATGTATATCATAGGTACGCACTGTTCATACTTTACTCTATCCATACTATACTCGTTCATTTAATTGCCTGTAGAAATCTTCTAAGGGAATATAACACACCTTTCGTATGTATTCTCTTTTGTAACAATTTTTAAAATTTTCATTGTGTGTACAACAAAGAATTTAAAAACAAATAAAAAATATATTAAAAAAAGGAGCCACAATATTGAAGGTGGAGAGCTATCGCTTTCTCTGTCACTCAGGCATGATTCTAATGACACTAACACAGCGACGTCACTAATACACTAGTGCGTTCCTTTTCTACCGTTGAGTTCTATATCCAATAATAACATTTTTCAAGATACTTTGAATTCACGAATCGATTTCAATTATATAATTATTCAAAAAGAGGCAAATGCCTTATTATTTATGCGAGCATATATATATATATTTACATACAATAGTAATTATTACATTGTAATAATTACTTTACAATGTAAATAACTAAATGTGTCTAATAATGCTAAGTATGCTATAATTTTATTGTTAATTTTTAATATGGTGCTTTATGTTTAGACGATTGGGGTAACCATCGTTGGATTAACAACCCTTCCCCTTAATTTTCCCTTTAATATGAATTTAAATGACAGGAGTTTTCTTTGAGCTCATTTAAATGCTTGTCTTAACAATCATGTTAATGTTACACAGTTATTTTTTATGTTATTATAATACCATGAGGGAAAATTAATACTTAAATATTAATATTTTCTCATCTATCATCTTTTAGATACATACAAAGTTACTTAATTACAACTTTTAGGTACGAAAATGGTAACCTTGGTATTTATCCTTAGAGCTTTCACTACTTTGGCAATCGTTAACTACCCAACTACCCATCTGTTATTTGTCGATATCAAGTGACGTAGTTATTTGTAGACATTTCAAGAAAGCTGTGAACAGGTTTCTGCAACGTCAAAAGCGCACCCGCATACCCCCCGGTATTGTTGCAAATGTTCACGGGAGGTAGTAGCCACTTACCATCACGTGGGCCGCTTGCCCACTGCATAACTGTAAAAAGAGAAATCAGTCTTACCTAGTCCCAGTCCTAAGGCAGGTGCGTAGGCACCTGCGTACGCAGGAGCAGCTAAAGCTGGAGCTCCAAACACCAAGCTTTGGGAGGAGAGGGCTCCGTGGGGGGCGGCTATTAACCCAGCCTGGGCCATGCTTAGTAGCGCGCATGCGACGAGCACCTGAAACCGTTCAACATGAGGATTTAATAATTTTAGAATATAAAACCGTCAATATAACCAGCCCCTTCATCGGCCACTGCTGAACATGGCCTTCTCTTACACACTGTCTTGTTCATGAGGGATGTATTGTCTTAAAACAGCACGCTGGCCAAGCGGATTGGAGAGTCCACTCTTTCAAAGGTGGTGTAGTTATCTCTTAGTGGCCATCCACGGAATGGGGATGGTGTGCTGCTATTGCAAAGCGGTCTGACATCACAACGCAATTTGTTTAGTATATGTATATGTTTCTATAATACGAGTATAGAAGATATTTTAGCCGATTATTATTGCTTTTGCCTGCTATGTAATCTCTAATCTCCGTCGTAGGTTTGTCGTACTATGAACTTATTTCTGACATAAGACAAAAGGAATCCATCAGTGAAGGTGGTGTTTTTTTTGTAAGTTTCACTTAGCATAATTCCACTAAGTTGTCTATCGAAACGTTCCTTGTATGTAGTTCGAATTTATTGTCTATTTCTGAAGGCTTCAAATGACATTACTGAAAGGCTTGAATTCAAATACGGGATTAAAATTAATTATATATTAGAATAAAAAATAATAAAACTAAATGGAAGTTGTTTTTTTAAAACAATAAATATGATTATATATTTCTTTAGAATAATAACAATCATTTTATTAAATTAATGAAACTGTTTCTACTGGTCACTGCTTTCCAAAAAATTGAGTTTGTGACATTCTCATTAGAGTTTTGAGGTATTTTTATTATTCATAACTCTGAACGTTTCCACGAAACGTTTTACGGTCACAGTAATTTGTAAGCACGTTAAAGTTAAGCTTTTTCAGTCAATTAAACTTGTTAATGTACACAAGTAATTGACTCGCGATTTTCCAGTTTGCTTATAAATGAAGGATATGTCACAATTAGCACATGTTACAATATACAGGTATTTTACATTAAATTAAGAAGCAGATTTTTGTATATGTTTTTTTTTTTATGTTATTTAATTAGATTTTTGTTCACCTTGGCCTCTAAGGTACAATAAATAACTATTCATTAAAAATAACTATTTTTATAGTATTATAGTAAAATAATTTTGAATTAAACCACTGATAATATTTGAATTCCAAGCTCTGAAATGTATACGAGACCTTCAGCATAACTCCCCCAAAAACGTATGTGCTTAATTATGTAATAAACACCAAAAATAAACACTTTTCTTTACACATTCAACGAGAACACTATTTCCACGTTACCTTGGCGTACATTTTCTGTTTATCTAAGTCTAGCACGGTACTTGACTGTTAGCACTAGGGCTTGTTGTGTGCCAAATTGTGAGATAACTGGCGTTTATATACCGGTACATGTCCTATAGGTACGAACCCATAGAACCCGCCCGGCGGTGTCGCGCAGGAAAATGTACATATATCTAGTGGGCGCTGCCCGATAGTAAACTAGATCGCGAGAATAACATGGAGCTGTTTACATTTATTTTAAAAATAAGCTATTTAAAAAAAATGCAAAATAATGCAAAGCAATTGCTGCTAATCGATGTCAGCCTAAACGTTCTCCTGCAGGGCACGTGCTTCAGCTCGTCATTATGAAGCGGATTCTGGTCCTTCATGATTAGCCACGATTGGTGGACACATATGTTCCGATTTCTTTTAACTCCACACGATATTTTCTTTTCTCGCCGAGTTAGTAATAATTTAAAGAAATATATGTAAGTAGAAATTCACTGGTACGTGTTAGGATTTAAACTCATGACTTTTCATGAGAATATATGGTATTAGTCAATCACCGTCAATTTGTAGTCAGGGACTAGTTAATATCTAATCCTAATGAATCGCTGTCAGTATGACTGCATACGTATTGACACGACAGCACCACTGGTCTGGTTTTATTATGAAAGTTGTATTTATTAGATTACACTTGCACGATCATATGAAAAGTCTCAATTATTTTAAAACTAAATATTGATATATTTGAATTACAGATGATAGATGTTAATTCTGTCACGTTGAGAAATATAATATTTGCATGTATATACTAAGATATACTGATAAGATAAGATATACTGAACATTCAGATTATTCGAATCTTAATTAGTCACACTATCATTGAACAGCAGTCGGCGGTTGACTACTTCCGTGTCGGTGCTTATCCATACAAATCCAACGCATCTATAGTTCAAACTGACCACGAAATGGTATAAGAACCTTAAATACACTCGTGATACGTATCTGTCTAGAATACGGAATAAATTATGTTAGTTATAGCCCCATTTAGGTTATTGTTCATTTTAAAATACAATAACTTTGTTTTATCACTATAAAATTACGCAGACTTTGATCAATTTTATGGTAGCATAGGTAAAGGATACATACAGATCCTTGGCACAGTAAATAAACGTAGTTTCGTAATATAATTGGAAATATGGTCTAATGATACGGAAACCGCACAGGTCTAAGGTGGTATGTATTATTTTAATATTTATTTTTTGACATCTCCAACGATCACACTGTCTATCTATTAAAGTAATTATAATAAAACATGAAGATAGAAAAACATAGATCTAAAATGAAGAAAGCATTTATATTATTACTCTGCCAAGAGACTATTATTACTACTTTTATTATTACTACGTCCCACACATAGTCATAAAACAAAACTTCCAAAAAGGCCCAAGAAATACGACCAAACCGTGACTCAACGAAAGACAATTATAAGTGCCTAACTAAGACATGCCACCCGAATAAGCATACAAGACAAAAGATATAGTGGGTTCACTTTAAACTTATTTTCTGTAGGTACATTGGATATTGGACGACAGACTATACATTGCATGGGTTCTAATTGCAGAAAATAATTGGTAGGTGCTACGTTTGCGACATCGGCAAACAGCGACGGCCATTGCCACCTCGAAAAAATCGCGAATTTTTCGACAAGGTTTTGATTGTTGTAAAATATCTCTTAAACGGTGCATTTGGTGGAAAATGTTACACTTTCATAAATTAAACTAGAGTAATTTTTCTACAATCTCTCTGTACTCACCGAAATATTTTCCCTTGTTGTATAGTTCCTGAGATACGCCTTTTCAAAAATCGGAAAAATGTTACAAATAGTACAGAAAGTAATAATCGAAGTAGGACTCATTTTCCTTCTCCGGAGATAATCTAGATGCTTCATATAGAATATAGTCATATTATATAGAATATGTCTGTGATATTCGCTGCACTCGCCTTGTAATTTAAATTATTTTTACATTCAGTAATTTATATCCTTGGTCTGACCCCTCGTGAACATGATCAAACGATACCATACAACTCGTTTTGAGCTTTTGATCGTAGCAACCTACGACCAGGCGCCACTGTTGTCCGACTTCTTAGTTTGTAGTTGGGATTTAACAGCATCAGATTTGGTCTATATGGGATTAAGAGCCACATCATCATATAGCGCGTTTTACATAAAGTCGTCCTTCTATACCTCAACTTTATTCTGGGTGCATATAGTATTCTGTATACTTTGCAATCAGGGCTGTGGCGTTCATTGGCGATGTAAGGCGGTGCCCAGCCTTGGTAGAGATATAATTACCATGACAATGGTTGTACGTGCGCATTGGATAAAATGCGTTCGCATTCTACACGCCCGTTTTGTACCGAGCAAATAAAAGAATTATTACTTCCTTAGCAGATATTATCCCACATTACGGCAAAGAGATGTCCGCAGGGAATGAAGGGAATGGGGAAGACATATGACCTTATTTTCTCCTTACCTGCAATCCACTGTTTTTGATGATCCATCTTTGGAGTGGACGTCAAGTGAGTGAGTGAGAAGTGAGTTAAATGAACTCACATTAGACCATTTTCTAGGTATATTGCGATGCCTATAAATAATTTAAAATTTTGATAAAATTCCTGACGTTTAAAAAACTCTAGTTGAATTTTTGAAAAGTTGAAATAATAACATAAACTAGGCGGTAGTGTTGTTGACAATAGTTTAATACAACTTATCGGACGCACCCGGTCGGCTCATTGTACAACTCCAAAAAATTAGCAGAATCAAACACCATCCATATGTTATATAACATATGTTATATAACATATATATATATATATATATATATATAACATACACCTCTTTAACTATTCACTTCAGAAAGACGAATTCGATTAAGTACATTCGTTTAGGAGTTATAAAGCATTACAACTTTTAACTTGGTACAGCAGCATCCCTCAAAGATGCTCTAAGGAACAATTAAATGTTAACAAAAAAAAACGCTTCAAAAATCGGAGGTAACACAAAATCTCTGAAACGGCTGGACCGATTTTTCTCTATTATTTTACTCTTTAATTTATTATTAATAATTTTACATTATTTTACTTCAAATGCATATACCATCTCCGTTCCGTCGTGGATAAAAAATAAATGAAAATCGAAGTTTGTGAAAAATAAATGAAAATCGAAGTGAATAGTATTTTATAATGAAAATACGCAAGCACATAAAATGAAAGATGGACGAGCTAAAATATTCTTTTGTATTTAAGATTATCTAAGATATACAATACCACTGACCTAGTCCAAGAATAGCATCGATCAGTCCAGTTAGACCGGTCATTTATTTTGAGATCTTTGCTACTGCTATTCAACACAGAGTGTTTAGGCCGCGGTTTCTATGTATCAAGTAATATTTTATTTTGTACTTTCTTTGGTATCGATATTACTTATCATCATCATAAAAGACAAATTCTTGCTCGAAATCTGGGATATTTGTACCATTTCTTGGAGCTGTTTTGGACACAAGGTGGATCAATTAGGGTGATGTTATTTATTTATCTAATTGTGGTAGTGTTTTTATTATAAATATATAGTAAAAACGTAAACATAGTATATGTTTACGTCGTTATTAGATACTAGCTGTGCCCGGCATGCGTTGCATGCCCGTCAATTTTTTTGCAAATAATATGTATACATAATATATAGATTATATCCATCTGGAATAATGTACCTTTCAAATGGTGAAAGATTTTTTTAAATCGGATTAGTAGTTTCGGAGATTACCTCCTACATCCAAACTTACAAACTTTACCTCTTTATAATATTAGTGTACATAGATATCTACTTAATACACAAGTTATTTTTAAATACATAATGGATCGGGGAGAATGTCTTTTCGTATTTTGTACGTATGAAGTTGTAATTAAATCTCTTTGGTTGTACTATTTGTACCTGGCTGGCTGTACCATTAAAAGTTGACATTCTAAAAGAAAAGAAATATTAAAAATACTATTTTCCGCCATTTTTCCATTGCTTTCAATTCCATGAAAGTAACAAAGAACTTCGCTATATTATGAAATTTTATAACAAAAAAGTAAAAAAAAAATTGCCGTTTATGGATCTAATCGGTATCGGTAAGGGTAGCATAAAGTTGGTTCATGCGTTTTCAGTCTGGAAATTTTAACGTGAGAGATGCAGCTCGCTCTGGTCGCCCAGAGATAAAGTCAATGCCATCTGTGAAAAAAGTGGAGCAAGATCGACACATGAGTAGTTATGACATTGCTGAGGAACTGGGTATTGATCACAAAACGGTTTAAATCATTTGAAAAGGTCTGGGTACCAGAAAAAGCTCCATACTTGGATGCCACATGCTCTTACGAAAAGAAACCTCATATACCATGTTTTCATTTGCGATTCTCTGTAAAAACGAAACGAAACCGAACCATTTTTGAAACGATTGATCACAGGTGACGAGAAGTGGATCACTTACGATAAGAACGTGCGAAAAAGATCGTGGTCACAACACGGACAGGCTCCACAAACAGTGAGAAAACCCGGCTTAACCCCTAACATGGTGATGTGTGTATGGTGGGATTGGAAAGGTATCGTTAATTATGAGCTTTTACCGCCGGGGGAAACTGTTGATTCTGACCTCTGCTGCCAGCAACTGATGAGATTAAAGCAAGCAACTGGACAAAACGGTCTGAGCTGATAAACAGAAAGGGTGTGATCTTTCACTATGATAACGCCAGACCACACACATCTTTAAGTCAGTCACATATCACTCAGCAAAAATTTAGGGGGATTGCCTGGGAAGTGTTGATGCACCGTATAGCCCTGACCTTGTCCCCTCAGATTTCCACCCGTTTCGGTCACTTCAGAACTCTTTAGGTAGCGTAAGGTTGACATCAAGAGAGGACTGTCAAAACTACTCGTCCCAATTTTTTGGCCAAAAATCCCAGATATTCTACAGCAATGGCATCATGACACTATCTATAAGATGGCAATATAATATTATCAATAAGTATGTATAAGGATTTGCATAAGGAAGAAGAATATTAAAGTCGACACTAACGAAGTCGCGAACACAGTTAGTTATTAACGTGGAGAATTAATATATATTAATTACAGTAACAAGGGAACCGCTACCTAAGTCGTCGGGCGTGGACGTCTACCGCGTGTTCTCAGATGTCAAGTGGCTTGCCGTTATGATTCATCTATCCGATGTCAGTGACCCCGCGTGCATGGATCGTGTTGTATGCAGCTTTATTAAGTGAAGCAGGTTGTAATTTGTACTTATAATGGGAAATTGTGCTATAATATTTATTAATATTATCAACAACTATCAATTACGAATGAATGTATAGAGATGAATCTAGAAATATAGGTATTCGAAACTCGCGTATCCCAGGGTTTAAATAAATCTGGTGTGAACGTAGACCACACTGAGATGGATCTTGAAGTAGGACGTTATGTACTGATATCGAGATAAAATCATCCTCTAAATTATTGGTATTATAATTATAATAATAATATAATATAATTATTATAATTATAACTCTGGTAATTATATTATAAATATCTAAATAAATAATCCTGATGTCAGCCAATTATTGCCAAAAAAATCAATTTATCATGTAAAGCCAACCGAGTGTTTACACGATTACAATGTTTTTTGCGTTCGTAAAAGAGTTATAAGGACACCAAAGTTCGAAAGAAAGCACAAAGGTGTTAGTATTTGCTGCCTGTATTGTAACAGGTGGAGTTAGCAACGTAGTCTCTGTGCTCTATACAATAAGGTTCCTTTATGAAAAATTTCATAAATAAATTTGAAAATGTTATATCAAACAAGTACGAATATGAGAGCTTAATCACTTCAAACATAATAAATAATTACTTAGGTCAAATAACGTATTTGATACGCTATTGATTAGTGTTGACTCATTTATAGTACGTTGAATATTTTGTGCAGTCATGTACATACAATCAGTATTAACATCTAATTTTTAAAAATAATTCTTTACGCTATTCCGAATTCCACTTTGCCACTTTTTTCACACTTATGGAATCATCTGGTTACATATATTTCCTTATTATTACTTTATGTTGCCAATATAATACAAAGCAAAATTTCACTGTGTTTCATATTTCTTTGAAAAATACTAAGGCAGTTTTTGAGTATATTTACAATACTCCAAAAATGACTCTCATCTTTTAGGTTTAAGAAGTATAGATAAAAACAATCGCCCTTATTTTGATATTATTCCTATTTAAGCTTTAATATCAAAGCGGCCTAATTAAATTCTAATGTGAAATCCAAATTTATTATTTTAAAAGTGACTCCCATAAATAACTTGTAATTAGACAAATCAAAAATATACGTATCGAATTTTCAAGAATTTTCAGCTATATTTCCATTTACGCTTACAATTTTGAATGAACTTATTAATGATAGATAGGTAGATAGAATAGACTTTATTGCATAAAATTCCATTAAGGCAAAAAGTTATAACAATTTTTACGGAAGAGAATACAACCATATGGTCTTATCGCTTCACAGCAATCTCTTCTAGACAACCCGTGTGAATATTGACATTATTTCATATGGAGAATGTGACAAGTTTTAATGCTATACAATATTATAAATTCGGTTACCAACGCAAATATTTTTTATCATTATATTTTTCTTTTTACCAGGGCAATAACAATTAGTGATAATATTTTGTAGATTGTCTGTACCTGATATCTTTGACGCCGCAGTATTGAAAACCCTCAAGTACGTGGGTGTAACTCCCACAATAGTACAATAGTTGTAATCGGCCATATTGATTTATCTAAGCACGTGAGTACTGTGATTAATAGGCATTCTCGAGATAAATTTGTGAGATGCCTAATAACAACATTATGTTTCATAATTTATGAAATAGATAGACAATATATACCGGCGGGAACCCGTCAAAATGTCGCTTAGTAACAGCAAAATGTGACCACGTCGCTTGAATCTGTAGTTTCATATTTTTATTCTGTTTTTGAGGTCGTTGAATACGAATCTGAAGTTATTTTCAAATAAAAAATGGGGGAACATTAAAGAAAAGTGTTTAAGTGAAAAATATGAAATTTATTAACTTTTCATTTTCAACTTCACTATCTATTATATTTCTGACAATTAAACATATTTCTTTTTGAAATTTTAATTGGGTAATCATATTATCAATTTAATTATATCTGTCAAAATTGACAGTGTAAAAGTGTCAGTAAAAAAGATGAATAAATTATCGCTTATAGAAATACCCTCAGCAATCTATTTCAAAGATCGTAGATCTAATTCAAAGACTATTTTAGGTATTAACACAAACACCAATTTTTCTTTTATGGACGAAGTCGGCAGACGAGCATACCGTCCACCTGATGGTAAGTGGATACTGTCGCCCATAGTCATCCGCGATACATGCCAACATTAGTCCAACATGACAAACGTTGGTACGCCCCGGATGCACTACCTACCTTTGAAGATATAGGAATGGATTTGGAGAAGGGGTTGGGAAAATGGGGAGGGATAGGAATAGGAGGGATAGGATAGGAGGGGGAATGGGCTCTGGGAAATCTCACTCACTACCGAAACACCTACGTACATTGGGGAAATAAGATAAAGTGGGAAATACAGTATATTTCAAGCTGTCTTCTGTGAGAGAGGGGTAACGTGGCCAGTCGAGTGCGCCCAGCAGGCGTTGGATTGCAGCATGCACACTTCCCCTTACACACATTACACATAGCCACCTTACACATCGGAATAAATCCAGGTACTTGGTGGTACTTATTATACACGGTGGTACTTATGGTTTTATTTATAAAATTCTCGTAATTACAATTACGATCATCTTTTCATTATTAATCCAGATCGCAACAGATGTATCCTATAAACTAAAATTTCTCGGGTCATTATCTAATCGAGAATCACCTGCACTTCGAAAATTCATATTTAAATAATACGAACATATCGCCTCGCATCATTTTAGAGTTATTTAATCATTATTATATTACAATGTCAAAGAACTTTGAAATTGATGTCGCGTTGATGTCTTTAGGGGACTACTGGGACTACTACTGAGTGATATCTTTTAAAAGAGGAAGAGTTTGTTTAAAAGGGAAACTTGTATATCGTAGATATATACACATTTACAGAATACATATCACGAATATATCATGAAAATACATACAAATGTAAATACATATGTCGTACATGTTATTGTTAGTGTAAATGTCGTTTTCGTGCAGGTGATTTAGACTGTTGTTATCGATGATGTGAGCCAAGTTACGCAACAGCAGGTGCAAGTGATTAACGAGAGGAAATACTCTATTCATGTGTATTTTTAATCTACGTTACCGCATTTCTCGTTCAAAATGAATTATTAATATTTAACGGTACAATTGTATGTACTGGCTCGACTCGTCTGTTAGGTGATCGGCGTGCCTCTATTGCGGATTTGTTCAGTATTATTTTTATTTTGCTGAATACATCTTAGATACTGCTGTCCATTAGCTCCATGTAGTATCCTTTTTTGTACTACATTTATCTGTACTATTCTTTCTTTATACACAACTCGCTTGCAATCCATTGAATATCACATACCTCTTTTGCTGCTTTTTACTACAAAAAGCGAATACGAAGATATCAAAATAAAAATAATTAATAGGTACATTAAATGAACCATTGTAATGATTTACATTATGACTATTTAAATAAGGCAGTATATTAAATAATAACAAACAGATTTTTGGATTTATAAATATATTAATATCATGACTGTCAGGTATTTCAATTTCCTCTTGTCAGCGTATTAATTTAATAAGTCACTTGTATAAATCACAATCCTTTAAGAATACTTGTTACTTAATGGAGAAGAAAGCCAAGGCATTGCTAAAATGACAAGAGCTGCTATTATGGCACTGATACGAGATGTCATGTCGAGATATCACTCGTACACCACTACTCGTATGGTGTACTACTCGTACACCACCTCTAAAATAGTGGACTCGCCAACCCTCCAGGCCCAGCTGTTCAGGGCCAGCGTTTAAGGCCATACATCTCAATGCACAGGACGATGTGCGTGAGCAGGCCCATGTCGAGCAATAAGCTGGGGCTGGTTGTAACTATTAGCGTATAAAACTATTTGACTCTTATCTGTGAGTGAGATTTACCAGAGCCCTTTTCTTATCCTATCTCATATCATTACATCGAATAGGAAACATGACTAATTTTATTGTGATGGGATAAGAGACTTCGCAATCGAAAAAAGGGAGGTGGAGTTGAGCCTATTACATCCCCGGGTGAAGAATTCATTGCATCCGCCTCTAGAAAACATAAGGAGTCGAATTGGCTCCTGTAGATAAATTGTGATTGAACGTAATCCTTTTTTAATCCCTTCCTAAATATATGGATACATTTGGTATGTAAGCACGCACGTCTGGAATCGCGGCTATATTTGTAATCCTTGACGAACTTCGACATGTATGTTCATTATCGACAATATTACGTTCAGTTGCGGCTTTGTAAGTCAGTGTCTTTCTAAACTAAAAAAAAAATGTGACGTCCAAAACGGTTTGTCGATTGTCGAATGTGTGGCGCTCGCGGCGCGTGTCACCAGCTCACATTGCGACAATGCCGGCCGTGTCATGGCCGCGCCCACCGGTGAATGTACGAGTACATGGTATGCGTGCACAACTTGAATTGAACATACCAATAAATCGTGGGATATTTAAGCCCACGGTAATGGACACGAGTTAATGGATTCCGCTGTGTATTACGCAGAGACTGGCGTGTTCATTGTGACAGCAGAATGGTGGGTTCTAGGTACAGCAATATTTGTGATTAACCATTAATATAACATTATTAATTTATTAGAAATAAAAAATATATAACAGAGCTGCTACCACAAGCCCTAAGGAACTACACCATCTCTAAAAGATTGGACTCGCCAACTTACTTCGCCAGCGTGGCGTTTTAAGGCCACACATACCTCATGCACGGGACAATGTGCATGAGGAGGCCGATGTCCAGCAGTGGATACCGAAAGGGCTTTTTGCATTGCATATAAATGAAAGAAACAATAATATCTTTATGAGTAGCACACAATTTACATAATTACAAAAAGGGTCAGTAGTTTCATCATTTAAATTTCTAGCCCCCCCCCCCCCCCTCGCATGATAGACTCTCGGAAACCATAATTTTGATGAAGAGAACGTTAAATTAAATGTTGATCTTTGTTGTTATTGACAGATATTTTTGGAGGTCTTTTATCTCTTTTAAAGGCTCTAAAAACAATTTTGTTGTCATAGGAATAAAAATCACAATAGAAATTTCTAGTGCCTCTGAAAATTAAAACAGTGAAAAAATATGATTTTTAGCAACACTAACTAATAGTTTTTAACGATATCTTTTACAGCCTCTAAGAACATTTTGTAAATATTTCTTCATATCTGTAGTTGTTAATTAATTTTCATCTCAATAGGTGAAAAAATATGACAGTAATAAAGACCTGCAACATAAGAACGGAATGGTATAACTAAATATAAGGGTTCCTAATTAGTATCCAATTCCGTAACCAATTCGTTACGGAACCCTAAAAGGGTTATGGGTTAATAGATAGAACAATCGGACTAATATAATTTCTTTTCACTTTTGTTTTCACGCGTCTACTGATACCATTCATTCTACGTCTTTGGATCACGTTCGTCAGGCCCTGTCAGTATCACCTATCGTAGAAACTGCATCTAACCGATAACATCTGTATCGTATGAACCCAATGTTTCATTCATTACGCACGCCAGCATGTTTACAATTGTCGTTAGCTGTGATTTGTGCTTGATAAATATTAAACAATACAATTTACCATGTTATTCAACGTATTATAGGTGCTTAACCTTTATGTTACTGGAAAGATACCCGTGTGTACCATTTGAAACTTTTAACAATTTTCATATAGGATTCCAGAAGTCACTTTTATCTTGGGTGCATATTCAGTATTAAAAATCTTTCATTTTCATTTAAAACTCTATCAAGTAATGTCGTATTTCATGAGTTTAAAATTTCAACTTGAAACTTGTAAAAAAAATATCAGTCATTACATTTCTTCCACAGTCCCAAATAATATGGAGTAACTAATTCTAAAACTATACGCTTCCCAAGATTGTTATGACGTTCACCTTGTGCTAGCTTCCGAGTATAAAGCTGTCCTTGTGAAAGATAAGCATTTTGTGGATGATAGGTCCAAAACCCTTTTATACCAAACCCAGAAAGTTTTGAACCAATACATTGCATAAATTTTGAAGGTCCTTTATATAGTCGAGAGTCGAGAGTTATGCATTGTTTTGGACAGTAATTTTGTTAGATTACTATTAAACATTATGCTAATGTCATAAATTGGAGTAGTATTATCAGTTTTTATACGAGTATGTTCAGTAGGAGTGTTCTCGTTAGCAGAACTAATAAATCTCTGAAACCGAAATAGGTAATTCAATTTCACTCCGTACACAAAGCAATTAATTGTTGAAATATCAGGACATTGTGTGTTAATGACGTCATTTTGTATGAGATCACATAATATATTACCTATAGGTGAAGTAAATTTCATTGTGTAAAATATCATCAATAGAAATGGAGAACTCATAATGTCAAAGTAGCCGGGGGGAAGGGGACCTTTGCAGACATGAAAGATGTTTTATTTGCCGGTACATAAAGGTTAATAGAGACGATTGTGTTTACTGAAATTTAATTTAGTTTATTTTTATCTATATGACGATTTGAAGAAAAACAAATCTGCGTTACTCCTTAAAATAACATCTATTTCTTTAAAAAAAAGATTGCTTTCGTGTATTCTTTAAAAAATATCATTTAATTATTGAGAAATAGACGAAAGAAAGACAGCGATTTGAACAGGAATTATATAAATAATTATTACGGTGTATCGTAAACAGTAATTGGCCCATTTTTATTTATCATCCACTATTGGAGATGCCCCCCCCCCCCCTCCCCCTCACGCACATTGTCTTGTGCATGAGAGATGTAAGCATGGACATTTTATGGTCTTAAAAGGCCACATTATCCAAGCGGGTTGACTAATCGACTCTTTTATAAGTAGTGTTTTTCTTAGCCACTTTAGACATTGCCAAAAATAAAGTGAAACAATTTTTATACGCTAAGTCAGCATTAGTTGCTGCAATAAAGGAGACCCTATAACAATAAGGTGTCTGGGCTACCTTCTTATCTATAAACTGTCGACGGGTTAATGAAAGTACTTTTTTTTAGTACGTTGTATTTTAATTAAATATATATTACAATATAATAGTATTATGATATAATCGTTCACATGTAATATTGTCTTTGGAACATTGTTATTGTTCTAAATTCTACATTCACTCTTTTAGAGATGGTTGCAGTTTCTCAGCGCCTTTGTTATCTCTTAGTCGCCTTTTACAACACACATCGGAAGAGTTGGGGTGTTAAAATCGGCTTTCACCACACGGCCGAACGTATGTTCGACATCGATATCGACCACTTTGGGAATCCCTGTTATAGACGCTAATGTACAAGGTTGCGGTTTTCGAATGTTCTATAACAGATTACCTATTTATACAGATTCAAAGAAATTCTTTACCGACGAAAATACTGTCAACTTTTTCCAGTTAAGAGTATTCATAATTCATATTCACTCACATTATCTTTTATCCGTTTATGCATTCTGATTATTCTGATTTCTGATCTGTTTATTGATACAACTTTCCACCTAAAGAAATTCAGATAAGAACACCTGTCCAAAAATATATTACTTCAATAATGACTTCATGCATCGCACGATACATAAAAGAGTTTATAAATAGCTCAAACGTCCTTGTGAGGTAACACTCGTGCGGCCAACACTCCCACTCGCTCCAGTTTCACACTGCACTTTCACTATCATTGTGAGATTACTTTGCGTAATCTGCATGCCGCACACATAATAACTAATACAGTTTTGACAAAAAGTAATTAACAAATAAGATTTATAATTACTTTCATTGAAGAATATTTTTTGATACACCTATACTCGTAAACTCAGATTTGAAAGGCATACCTTTTGGTGAAATATATTGCGGTGGTATCCACAATGTGCGCTGAATACCCCCCTTTTCTATAATTAATAAATATGTAAAGAATAAATAATATTATTATTGAATATAAAAAAGAATTATAATTAAATGAACAACAAAATATGCTCAATAAGCAACAAAACGATGGTAATGATATTCTTAGTTACTTTGAAATTATTTACTTCATCTATTTAATAATAAGTTGATAAGGTTTTGTTGATCATAATTTATTGCTTATTTAGTATTTTTTTGTTGCTCGTTTGAATACAAGCCTATTAAAAACAGTATTATTTTTTAATAATTATGTACCACTGTTTGGGCAAAGGCCTCCCCTCTTTTATGCTAGACCGTCCTGTTAAATGTTTTATCAGTATTATTATTTATTTAAGTAGATAGGTTTTAATTTTACTTTTTCTTTTCGTTAAACTTGCCGGATTTCTTAAACTAACTGATGGATATAGTATATATTTAATATTTATATTCTTTAGGATACATTTATAGATATTATAGTATTTCTATTTAACAGAAAATATGTAGGTTACAAAAGCATACTCGTAGGTACGTACTTGTGACAAATAATGCGCATTTTTATCGAAACTTATAATAGACAGGAAATTGTAACATTCGATAGTGGTCACAGACCACTTGGTTCGTTTTGCTGGTTCTTGACCCAATTCCGGTGTTAAAAAGCTTATCTTTAAAAGTACAGTTACGACAATTGCTTAGATTGATCTATTTGATAATAAAGTAGTTATGAAGGCTTTAGTATTTGTCCGACATAAGAATAAAATAAAATACAATAAATAATAGATTTCAAAATATTTAAAAAACTTTCAAGATGAAATGTACCTATTTATCCATTTTGATATGCAGGGTAACCAAAAATACTGAAAGCCTTTTTACATAACTTTTCTATTTCATGCCATGTCATTATTAAATTTCGCCAAATTGAAAGTTTTTTTGTTTCAAAAAATTGTCTGCGACTGCAATTTTACCACTAGTAAAGGAAGAAAATTAAAAATGTGTTTTAAAAGTTTTCTTTATTTTAACGATGATAATTTTGACTAATCACAACGAAATCACTCCAATCGAACATATTATCTAACTTTCACCATAATATTGAAGGCGTTACTAGACTTATATTTCTAAATGCAAGAATACTGAAAAATGATAACGATTATAATAATTTATAATAATTTAAAAGATGTTACCAATTATTATTTACAAGATTTTTTTTATAAATCAGATGTCCAATATATCTAGAAGGTTAATCACTGGTGGTCTACGTTTTTTCACTATTTTGCGAATCACTTCTTTGGGAGCGTGCCCCCGAAGTGGCCGTCGTTCGTCGTGTGATATTTCATCGATATTGCTCGGATAGTAAGGTCTCTCGTATTCTCCGTCCAACTCCGATTCGTAATCGTTATACGGATCTAATATTTTTGTTGGCATCTTGTATTTCTTTTTCGGTACCAATATGTAGTCGTCTAAATCTTTACTGGGAAATTCATATTCTGGAAGTTTATTATACGGTTTATATTTCTTTGTAGGTCGGGGCGGGACGTATTCGTTATAACTGTCTTCAGATTCATAATTGGGTCGATTTTTGTATCTATTTGAGGGAGCCCTTACACCAGATTCACCATATTTCGGGACCTTATAACCGTAACTGTTCTGAGTATGCATAAGTTTTTCCATATCATAGTTAGAGGAATCAAGATATTTTTCAAATTCTTCTTTATAAGATGTCGGAGAGAGCGCTGGATACACTTTTTGCTTGTTATAAGTTGAACCTACCGTGTTTTCGTAGAAGTTGCTGTGACTTTGTTTTTCTGGTTTTGTTTCATAATTAGGATCAAAACTTAATCCAATATGACTTTCTGCTTCAGTTTCTGAGTCATCATAAGGATGTTTAATTGTAATACTGTGTGTGAAGTCGCTAGGCTGTAAATCCAATGGATATTTTGGTTTCTTCGTTGCCGAGTAGTCTTGAAAAATTGTATCAAATGGGTGTTTTTGTCTTTTTTTACTTTTCTTTGGATGTTTGTAATCTAAATCGTCGGAAAAGTCATAATCTCTTAGTACTTTATTTTGAAACAAACTTCGTCCTTCAGCTTGTGGCAGTTGTCGGTTACCATCATTTTTAACTACTGCTGAGAATCCTTTTTCTGGATCCGCCGTATATACTACAGTTCTTATAGAACCGTCTGCTTCTAACATGCTGTACTGACCTGAAATAGAATTTTGTTATTAACGTTACTTCTCCACTTTAACACCAATATGTGCATGAGTCTGTGATTTACTAACCGAACGCGTCAGGAATAAAGCGCCCTAAAACACTGATCAAGGAATACTCCCGCAAATTACCTTGTGAGTTACTATAAGCAGAAACTACATCTCTACTATCACTAGGGCGTTGCAAGCTGAACAAACATATGTTTAATTTGAGATTAAGAGATTCCAAATCACACAGATTTCGGTCCTAGCGGGGTGAAATACTAATTTAGCTGCTTTGCATTGCTATGCGTCTCATTGATGTATAAAAGATATATGCTTCCACGTATTAAATAGAAAAAAAACTTCGTTGCTAATACTATCCTGCAATATATGTGGACTATAGGCATTTCCGACGAAATATAACAAAGGAGGTGATCACGAATTGGTTCCAATTATCTACATTAAAAATTCACACTAGTGTGGGTAATTGGAAAATTATGTTTTTTTTTGACATATTAGGTCAACAATGGTTGCAGTGATATGAAACTCTGTTGACAGAGCGCCTGATCCTCTATAAAAATAATAAAAATACTACGTCATTTTACTTTAAAAGCATTATTGGGTATTATTACTTAATTTAATATTCCAGTATTGTTTTCGAATTGATTTACCTTTAACAGTATCACCTTCCTTGGATTCCGATACTGTTTTTACGTCGCCAGTTTCAGCGTCAGATACTTCATAACCGAATGAGTAGCTTGGATGTTCCTGAAAGTGAAAAATACGGGCAAATTATCACATCAATTACTGTTTTACTTGAGTTAATTACATTGTAAAGTTATATAAGAAAAAAACTGCGAGGGAATGTGTGAAGTGATACCTCGCGTGTATTAATTCTATATTTCACCCATTGCAGCAATATATCGCTCGCATGCCTATTAACGTTTAATATTCTGAATAATAAATGAGTGCTTTAATAGTTTCCATAAACCAGGAATGTGAGTAGCATAATCAAGTTAATTGCTCGAAGAAACTTGGTCGTGACAGTTTATGTCAAATTGTCTGGTATGGTAAAAGGTAGTCACGTGGAATATTCTTTTATATCTTGACTCTCTATTGCTTAATTCCTGTTGTGTATTATACTTAAAAAACGTTTAACTGGTAATATATTAATATATTAATAATAATATATTAAGTATATTTAAATTAACAAATAACGCAAGTGATCTGCATTTTGTACATATACCATTACTCGTATACGATTACTTAATTTTTTTTCTAATTTGAGGTAAAATTAAAATACTGATTTATTTACAATATCTAAAATAATAAATGACTTTACTACATGTAATAATGTAAATTGCAGTTTACAGAATGAAATTGATTGACAACGCCTAACTGGTTGCAGTGTTTGTAAACACGAGTCGTCTAAATGTCACTTGATAGGGGTCATCCTCTTCTCAAGTTCAAGATGAGCCGCCATGTGCGCAGACGCATCGTTCACCGTTACTCAATGTCAATGACTGATCATTCACTTTCGTTTATTTCCGTTTGCATTTCATTTATAGTCGTTCACAAAGATGCTTTTGCTATAGTTTTCAATATTTTTCACTATTATATATCACAATAGAAATATACATGTCGCAAATGTTGTAAATTAAAATTATTACTCATTTAAATCCTCTAAATATACAATTTTAATTAATTACAATTTATTTTTGAATGCTACATTGTATTTTTCCTCTCTGTCGTCACATCATGTCACCACATGGACACAAAGTCTACTAATTAATTGATAATTTAACCACTTGGTTTCCAAATTAGTGTCGACAAAGGAAGTTATATTAAATAATTTCTCTTTTACTTCGCTTCCTTCGCACTCTAATCTTGTGTATAAAAAAAGTACAGTTAACAGCAAATATACTTAATTGTAAAACTGCTGATAAATTTCAAATTAGGTCAACAATAAACCGTGGTTTAAATTTATTTTACCATTAGTACTAATTGTCTCGTGTTCTAGAACAAATTGACTGTTATCTATGAGTTCAAGTAAGTGGAGCACTTTTACTTAGTGAAACGAGTTGTAGTGGTGCACTGAGAGTGAGTGATCAACGCCGCGCCGGCTCGGAGCAATATCGACCGTTTCGACACACGGTGGCCACTTTCGTGGCCAACTGTTTGTTTATATTTCGATATGTTACCAATACGTTTAAATGAATTTCAACACTTACACCGGTATGCTAATAAGTGTGTACTTGCTCTATGCAAATTATGGACCGTATTAAATCACTTGTAACTTTTATTGCAATATTCTGTTAGTTCATAATTATTCATAGCAACAGCTCCTTATTTGGAGAGTAGGAAAATGAACATGAATATTCCCTATTATGGAGAATGTTTACATGTTTAAATTTTTATATTTTTAAGTTGGGTCAGAATTAAATCTGCGTTCCAAAACTGAAATGAGTAGGTAACGAGACTACGACTGAGTTTAGTTATGGAAAATTAGGTAATTAATACCAGTGATTAAGATGACTTAAAATGATCGTAACAGAGGATCTTGAAAGCCAAGAATAGAATAAAGATTTTTTTTTTATAGACAAGAGGGCGGACAAGCAAGCGGTCCCACGTGATGGTAAGTGTTACCGCCGCCCATGGACACCTGCAACACCAGGGGGTATGCTAGATAGATTACATAAATAAGACAAAACAATGTCATACTCGTATATTCTGCCTTTCTTAGAAAAAAAGACATAAGTACATTTTGATGTACATTTTATGGGTGCACGCTGCAATCCAATAGCCGCTGGACGCACTCGACTGGCCTCGTTACCCCTTTCTCACACAAGACTACCTTGAAATGTACTACATTTACCACTTTATCAAATTCCCCAATGTACGTACGTGTTTCGGTAGTGAGTGAGCTATGCCAGAACTCATTCCCATCCCATCCCATCCTATCCTATCCCTTGTCATTTCCTCAAGCCTTTCTCCAAATCCATTCTTACATCAACAAAGGTAGGCAGCGCATCCGGGTTCGTGTTAAAGTTTGTCATTCTGGACTAATGTTGGCATGTATCGCGGTTGTCCACGGCTGACAGTAACTACTTCCCACCGGGTGGATTGTATGTTCGTTTGCCACCTTCTTTCTATAAATAAAAAAAATGCAAAAAACATTGGTAAAATTTTAATTCTTTAAAGTCAAGCCTTTTAAGGGGAGAGTGCACGCTGCTGTCCAATAGCCGCTGGGCGCGCTCGACTGGCCGCGTTACCCCTCTCTCACAGAAGACTACCATGAAATGTACTGCATTTCCTACTTTATCTTACTTCCCTAATGTACGTACGTGTTTCGGTAGTGAGTGAGATGTGCCAGAGCCCATTCCCATCCTATCCCTCCCCATTTTCCCAGCTGTTTCTCCAAATCCATTCCTATAGCTCCAAAGGTAGGCAGCGCATCCGGGGGCGTGCCAACGTTTGTCATTTT
Organism: Sesia apiformis; assembly: GCA_914767545.1. Classification (NCBI taxonomy): domain Eukaryota; kingdom Metazoa; phylum Arthropoda; class Insecta; order Lepidoptera; family Sesiidae; genus Sesia; species Sesia apiformis. The sequence continues at coordinate 7,158,520 of OU611954.1, read as the reverse complement.
GGACTGATGTTGACATGTATCGCGGATGTCCATGGGCGACAGTATCCACTTACTATCAGGTGGACTGTATGCTCGTCTGCCGCCTTCGTACATAAAAAAAAGCTAGAAACTTGAAACAAAAACAATATGAATAACCATTGCTTATTCCCTTTGTCTATTTTGAATTTTCGGATGTAATGTTACTTATGCTTTTATTAAAATTGTTACCGATGCCTTTCCTTCTTAGGAAGATAGTAAAAATGAGTCAGTAACCTTTTCAGGAAGAGAATGGTAACTGTAATCGGATTTATGATAGCTAGATATTAAAACTAATTTCTGATAGCCTCCAGCACGGTACACACCGGTGGTCCAATAGAAAGTACTTCTAAGAAGTATTATTACATATATAGTAATTTTATTAGCACTGCATTTTTTTCGTCGACATCACGACGTGAAAAATGTATATAAATTTAAGAGTGAGTTTAATTACAAAAACAGAGTTATTTAAAAGCCTTTTTAAAATTAGAGTAGATAAATTGTCGTAAATATTATTAAACATTTCAGTGCCACAGGATGTTGTTTTTATAATTCTTTGTTTTATAATTTATAACATAGAATGGTTACAATGTAACGTAATAAACTCTCAAAGTGCGTTTGGATGATGATTCTTTTTTACTCGTCATGTCTATCATCTCTTCGTGTTTGTGCAGACTACAAAGATCGGCGTGGTTTAATTTAATTAGTAGTTAATATTTAAAAAAAAAAAAATATTAATTTATCGTCTAAACGTTACACAGAACTAATAGGAATGAAAAAGCAAACTGTCTACACAAAGGAATATTGTATAAGGACGTGTATAGGAAGCAGATATTTATTAGACGCAAATCTTTTTTTAATAGAAATAAACGACATCTTTTAAATGTTCTTTAAACGTTATTAATGTTTAAATGTTTTTGAAACCATAATTATTGTATAATAATTAATATAACGACAAGTTTGGAATTGTGTTATCAATTTAAGTAAAATTTTTATTTCAATAGCCACTGTGTGGTATGGTGGTTTGATTTGAATGGCCGTGTGGTGTGGGTTGTACTCTAGAATACCACCACTCCATTTTTTCCTGTGGATGTCGTAAATGGCGACTAAGGGAAAACAAAGCCGCTATCACAAGCTTGGAAGAACCACATCATTTCTAAACGAGTAGCCAGCGTAGCGTTTTAAGGCTATATATCCCTCATTACACGAGGAGGCACATGTCCAGCAGTAGACCAAAAAAAAAAATTAATTATGTGTGTGATGACTGTCGCCTACTTCTACTGTATTTTTCAGGATCAATTACACTTCGTGCGTTATACTAAGCTTTATGTGAATTTAACGGATGATGAATATTGCTTTATTTACATCGTGTTAAATCGCGTGTTACAGTTAAATAATCGTAAATAATGACGGTTTCCCAGGCTGTAATGTTCGCTCACATATTTTCACTTTCAAATAAGTCCATACAAATGAATCGGCACACTTAGTACATTTTTTTTATGAAAACTAATTTTGTGATTCTTTCTATTGGCCTAACAGCACAAGCTTTGTACATAATTATAGTTTTGGGGTTAAAAGTTCCACTATTCTTCTCAATCCTACTAAAACATTATTTTACGGAGTGTAAAAAAACTATCAAATTTCGTTCAAGAAATCTTAAATTTATTAAAATTGATTACACAACACAGCAATAAAATGAATTAGTTTGTAAATACATTTTAATTTTTATTTGTTATGGAATGTATTCCCATTTATTTTGGAAATAGATGGTTTAAAACCAGATAATATCCTAATTGGTTTAATATTTTAATATTACTGAATACGGACTTTATATATCGTTTAAAATAGAACAAATATAATATAAAAGTATAGTTTTATATATGTAATTATAATATATAAAATAACCGAATTAATAATATAAACTTAATAATAATAATAATATAATAATTTATATAATATAAACTCACTTGATTATAACCGCTGTGTCTCACTTCATTTTCTTCGATTTCTTCACAACTCAAAACCAAAATTTGTACCAAAAGGACCTAAAACATTAGTTCAATTAGTTATTTACACATTAGTTATTAGTTAGTTTATTAAAACATTAGTTATTTACACTTTTTTATAGTTTCTGTCAAAAAATAAAGATAAGTAATCCCAATTGCTTAAAAAAATCTTCGATTTGTTTTAAAACCTTTGAATACTTCAATACTTTCAATACGTACCAAAAATGTCGTTTTAGTCATTTCTCAACTAATTTACAGTAATTTCCACCATGAGGTAACCGGTGTTAAAATTACAATCGGGTTACACCCGAAGAAAATATAAAAATATTTAATATTAATATTTTATTGGAAGGTAGAACAAAGTGAACCTGTCCATTTCCAAGGTTGGGGACTACGCAAAGACGGCACTCATTGTCTACTACTTTCCTATTTATAAACGCACACATATACACCTCCCTAACACTGCATAATATGCACTGATGCACTTGAATTTTACACATCGCCGGTGATTATCACTCATAGATGCACTTACTGATTTCTTAAAGTAATGCTCCAAGTGCAGATAACTACAACCTTCCTCTATTGATATGCTTTCGAGGAAATGATAAAAAATAAGCGTAAAACATTTTAGAATTATTCATAATTTTGTATTGTATGATAAATTCATTTCTAAAGTATAATATAAAGCGACTTCCACACTGATAGAAAATTACCTTGAAATAACTTTGCAAGTAATGCACAGGAATTAAAACAATAAATAATTGGAAATGGTTCCAATTGATTTTATTGGATTTATTGTAGGGGGTAAGTGCACGTTACCCCTCTCTCACCGAAGACTATCTTGAAATGTACTGCATTTACTACTTTATCGTATTTCTCCAATGTACGCACGTGTTTCGATAGTGAGTGAGATATGCCAGAGCCCATTCCCATCCTATCCTTCCCCATTTTCACAATTCATTCCTTAATCTGCAAAGGTGGCAAGCGCATCCGGGCGCGTGCCAACGTTTGTCATTATGGACTGATGTTGGCATGTATCGCGGGTGTCTACGGACGACAGTATTCACTTATCATCAAGTGGATTCCACAGGTGGAGACCTGGTATCGAACTTTGGCCATGAGAGACCAAGGAGAGACTTGACGGCGGGGCGTCAAGGGCATCAATTAGGTGAGCAACAGCTGGCCATCCAAGAACTGTATTTGCTTCGAACCGAGGAAGGGTAGATTTAACACAGCTCTTACCCTCGTCACTGTTTAACTGTTTTAGGGGGATTACACGGCATGAGGAGGGGGACCGATATATTACTGCTACTTCGTCTCCTCAGAAGCGAACTTCCGCGGGCTGAGAGTTTGCACATCGCTGGCACAGGAAAAGGAGTGCAAAAAGAGCTACTCGGCGCTGAAGTCACGTAATGTGGAGTAAATTAGCCCTCAGAAAGGAATGAGTGGCTAAGGGACACGGGAAAAAAATTACTTGTAGGGAGGCAGAGCAGATACGCTCCGGAACATAGCCCTTAGCAGGCGAGTACGGCGCGTACCTCCCGACGATTCGGTCCGTATAACCAAGAGGTTGGTAGGACCATGTTCGGAGGTGGGTTACCATCTGGTGGATTGTATGCTCGTCTGTCGCCTTATTCTATAAAAAATAAATGTAATAAGGATTAAGTGAAGTGTAAAATCAAATTACTTTCAATATTACCCCTCAATTTTTTTTCCTATTTATTTATAAGTAAGTAACGTTACACTCAAGAGCTCAAACTAAAAAACATTGCTGTGTCGTCAGTCTACAGTCACATACAAAGACAAATGCTAACCACCTATATCCGAAAGACATTTGTCGTCAAACAAATCTGGATTTCGGATCTGGGTGTCTGCCATTCGTCTTTGTATGTGTGTACACTCACGACACAGCAGTGTTTCCTAGTGTACACTTTTTACTGAAATAAAAAATGTGTAGATACGAAGTAAGACTGCTTCAATTAACAAAAACTCTTGTTCTCTGATTATTCATAAGTCCTTTCAGGCCGTATAAACACTTTCTATGTTGTTAATACCCCGGAATTGTTTACAAAGTAATCGTTATAATGATAGATAAGACTATAATAGCATTAATAACCGTCACATTGTAAAAAAAAAACAATGTAAAAATGGACAAATGCATTCCATCGAATACGAACATCAGTCCTCTTCTGTATAGACAATAGAATCACTTTCCTTTGTAAATTATGGCCGAGGAAAGTAAATGGACAGGTTTGACAACCATTTGTAGTTTTATACTAAGCCTTTAAATCGATGCGTTAATTAGACAATCAAAGCGTAACGCCTCAAGATCATTTTAGTACTCAGGCGTTTCCCATTTATAATTCAACATTTATTAATGACGTTGGAAAATGTTCTACGTTTCATGCATGAACTCCTTTTGTAATGATGATGAATTTCATCAGGAACAAACTTATAACTTATCACTTTCTTTTTCTTTTATTATTTATACGTATATATGTAGGTATATTAAATCGTAACAAAGCTGTGTCTGTACATTAAATATTTTTGAATTTTTGTGTACTGTCAATATTACAGAATATTTTTTTGGAATTTTTGTATGTCTGTCTGAACGCGCATCACGTGAAAACTATTGGACGGATTTGATTGGAACTCATGTGCCAGGTTTAAGGTGTGTACTTTTTCTTAGGTTTTCGCGATTACTATACATAGCAATTAAACAACTTTAACGGTTTAAATCGCGTATATTTGACATTATTTATATCCCGACGTTTCGAACACTTTGCAGTGGACGTGGTCACGGGGTGACTAATTGATTTTATTTGTCACTTGAGTTATTAAGAAATTATTTGGACTACCGTCTGAAATTTTTTGAACTACCGTCTGGATTTTTTAATCATAACATTCCCTATGCACGCAGTATTCACTCACGGTGTCCAGAGGTCTTGCAGTATTGCGTTGGCCTTGGGATTTAATTAATTTAATGACTGGATCCCAAGCCTGGTACTTGCCAACCATCTTCTCTATTGAAATTTGGGTGTTTCTTGATTTCAATAGCCTCGCGTAACATTCTTGGCATGAATCGGGTCTCTCTAGCGAGGATTTGTGGATTATTAAATCGAATGTAATGGTTGGGTTTGTCCAGAGCATGTTCACAAACTGCAGACTTGGTCGAGCGTCTGTTCTTCATGTCAGCTATGTGTTCTTTTATCCGGATACCGATGCTCCTCTTTGTTTGCCCAATGTATGATAACCCGCATTCACAATCAAGCTTGTAAACACCTGCATCTTGTAGGGGGATATTGCTCTTGACCGGTCTTACCGGTCTCTTGACCTGTCGTGCATAGGGAATGTTATGATTAAAAAATCCAGACGGTAGTCCAAATAATTTCTTAATAACTCAAGTGACAAATAAAATCAATTAGTCACCCCGTGACCACGTCCACTGCAAAGTGTTCGAAACGTCGGGATATAAATAATGTCAAATATACGCGATTTAAACCGTTCAAAGTAGTTTAATTGATATGTATAGTAATCGCGAAAACCTAAGAAAATATTATGTTACGGTATACGGGCCGGAAACTGCAAACGAAATAAGACGGTGGGAGTACCACAACATCAAGCGCGTAAGACTCTTAACATCGCTAAATTTCCTAAAGCGGTCTAGAGGTAATGATATTATACCAGTGTGCGTGAGAGTATCACCTAAAATGGACATTTCTGGAAGCGCCGGGATCCTCCGTCAAACAAGTGAGAAATTATTATGTCGATGCATACGCCAACATCATCTAGATGTCATCAAAATCAACCACATCATTGAGATTCAATCCATCGAGATTCAAAAAGCACTATCAGCATCGGATTTCCAAAAATGCATGCAAATGATTAATAATCGCGCCGCCCCAAAAAATGATGAATACAAAAACCGTCATTTAGCAAAATATAAAAAACTCGCGGCAAAGCATTTGCTACATTCGGAACGAAACGTAACCTCGCGACCGTCAAAAACAGCTGATAGTGTCACAAACTTATCGAAACATACAGTATTAAATCCGGTCGCCCTTCAGGCCCTCGAAAAAGGATTAAACTACGCGGTTTCCCCGAGATCAGTGCCTTTTGAAGAGATAATTTGCTCCGTGGAACATTGTCTCACAATAAACAGTGTAAAGAAGGAAGATTTGGAGGCGTTACTCCAAGATATCTTTGCTGTCTTGCGTCGAAGTAAAGTGCCCACACCGAATCTACCTCGTGAACAATATCTTGCACTCACCAACCTACGTAAAAATCCAGACATAACCATACTTCGAGCAGATAAAGGTAATTCCACTGTGATCATGGATACGTCAGATTATAACCTAAAAATACAAGAACTATTGTCGGACGAAAGCACCTACAAACCAGTAAAAAGCGATCCCACGGCCAAAATTGTAACTAAAACTAAAGAAATAATTAGTAAGCACTCCGACACACTTGGTTTAGACGTCACGGCACTGGTACCTTCGTGTGTGAAACCACCAAAACTGTATGGATTACCGAAAATACACAAAAATGACGTCCCTTTGCGCCCAATTGTAAGCCAAATTGACTCGCCGACATACAAACTAGCTCAACATCTTGCTAAAATACTGTCTCCACTTCGCGGTCAAACGAGTGCGCATGTCAAGGATTCTTACCATTTTGTCAGCCAAATCAAACATCTACAATTGACTGATGATGAAATAATGGTCAGCTTTGATGTACAATCTCTATTTACATCCTTACCTGCACATGATTGCATTGAAATTGTCAAGAAAAAACTAACTGAGCACGACCTACCCATAGAATATGCAGAACTACTAGAACACTGCCTAACATCTGGCTACCTATTCTGGGATAATAAATTCTACATACAGATCGATGGTGTAGCAATGGGCTCTCCAGTCTCCCCCGTTGTCGCCGATATTTTCATGGAAGACTTCGAGGAGAAGGCTTTCACCAGAGCTGTGGCTATGCCGAAGATCTACAAACGGTACGTAGACGATACTTTTGCCGTCCTCCCCAAAAATAATGTTTCTGCATTCCTAAATCATTTAAACTCTTTACATAATAAAATCCAATTTACTATGGAGTCTGAGGTAAATAAATTCTTAGCTTTCCTTGACATTTTAGTCATCAGAAACCCTGACAACTCTCTTGGTCATACTGTGTATAGGAAACCCACCCATACAGATAAATATCTCAATGGTAACTCCCATCACCATCCATGTCAGTTGGCTACCGTAGGCAAATCTTTGTTACAGAGAGCACACGGCATCTGTGACACTGACCACCTCGAGGAAGAGCTTCTGCATGTGAAACAAGTACTGCGAAGCAACAATCACAAACTCCCACGAATGCGTCACAGAAGCCGCCCCAAGCCTCCTACAGTTGAGCGACAACCTGCCATCTTACCATACATCAAGGGCATCACTGACAAAATTGGCAATATCTTAAGACGAGCTTCAATTAAAACCTACTTCAAGCCGCACAAGAAGATCAGCCAATTTTTAAGACCGGTCAAGAGCAATATCCCCCTACAAGATGCAGGTGTTTACAAGCTTGATTGTGAATGCGGGTTATCATACATTGGGCAAACAAAGAGGAGCATCGGTATCCGGATAAAAGAACACATAGCTGAGATGAAGAACAGACGCTCGACCAAGTCTGCAGTTTGTGAACATGCTCTGGACAAACCCAACCATTACATTCGATTTGATAATCCACAAATCCTCACTAGAGAGACCCGATTCATGCCAAGAATGTTACGCGAGGCTATTGAAATCAAGAAACATCCAAATTTCAATAGAGAAGATGGTTGGCAAGTACCACCGGCTTGGGATCCAGTCATTAAATTAATTAAATCCCAAGGCCAACACAATACTGCAAGACCTCTGAACACCGTGAGTGAATACTGCGTGCATAGGGAATGTTATGATTAAAAAATCCAGACGGTAGTTCAAAAAATTTCAGACGGTAGTCCAAATAATTTCTTAATAACTCAAGTGACAAATAAAATCAATTAGTCACCCCGTGACCACGTCCACTGCAAAGTGTTCGAAACGTCGGAATATAAATAATGTCAAATATACGCGATTTAAACCGTTAAAGTCGTTTAATTGCTATATGTACTTTTTATCGAGATTCATTATAAAGTTCCCACGGGAAACACTCTAGACTACGTGGGAATCAGTATTTGTTTGGCACTGGCTAGTACAAAATAAACAAACAAACAGTATAAATAAACAGGTTTAGAATTAAATTAATTTTTATTTTGGTTTCGTCTCATATCAAAATAGTCAACGATCTTTTTACAAACATTTCTAAAACTAAAATGATAATGATAAAGTAAGAAAATGTTTGATAAAGATTATAAAATGTTTCAGGGTCATACATAACACATGACAGACATTCGATAACCGATTTATACATAAAGAAGTCGTAGATATAGCAGGAGACAATATTATCATTGCACTTGCCCTACATCAATTACAATCAGACAGAAAATTTACAATATGAATGTCATCACTTAAAAAACAACAAAAACAAAGTGTCATGGTTCTAACAACCATGGCATCGACATTTGGTTACAAATGTAATGCTTCGTGTGCCACGGCCCTTAACTACCAATCAAATTTATATCACAGCTCGTTAATGATTTCACGAAGGTACATGAGCGCAGTTTGGGATTTTGTGGCGCAGTTTATTTATAATGCCATCTAGCGGTAGACTTGGTAATTATTTGCTGGGGTATAAGTTAGGTGCGCCAGCTAGTGATATCCGTAGTGACCAGCTTGATCGTAGTTGTTGCCATAAACCTGCGGGTGGTAAGCGTGGCCGATGCGCTTGACAACCGCATTGAAACCATTGTGCTTGTCAGCGGTGTACTCTACGATACGAGTGGTGCCATCGGGTTCAGCCAGAGAGTATGCACCTGAAATTGAAGAGTAATAAAAATACTATGACAACAACTGAATCTCCTTACCTACTTTACATATTTATTTACCAATGGACGTACAATTTTTATAGTCAGAAGTGTTTTTTATTTTTTTCTAATTTAACCTGATTTGTCCACCCAGCACATTGTCTATGAATCATTCTAAGTAATTGACTGTAGCGGAAAATCACCGCTGTGATCCTCTTTAGTGTTGTCGTATATATGATGAGCTACAGACTTGCGTCCACATAAAACTACACCACCCTTTTTTAATTAAAAAATGGCTCCAGACGAGCAGACAGTCTACCCGATGGTAAATGGATACTGTCATCCATTGACATCCGCGATACATGCCAACATCAGTCCAGGATGACATACATTGTAATTTAACCTTATTTAATTGGATTTATGTTCATCCAATTTCAAGTTTGTTTATACTTGTATTTTATCGTGCCTTGTGTTGAACCTGTTAAAGTATTGCACATTTATACATTTTTATCACTTGTATCTTTTTATGTAAATGCTGTTGGTGTGTCTTGTAAAAAATAAATAAATACATTGGCACGCCCCCGGATGCGCTGTTTGCGTTTAAATATAATAGGAATGGATTTGTAAAAAGGGTTGGGATATGGGGAAAGCTAGAATAGGATGGGATGGGAATGGTCTCTGGCATATCTCACTCATTACCGAAACATGTAATGTAACATACACACTATATTTTCCTCATGTTTTTATGCAAAATTTTACGTATTATGGTGTTTTATGTGTGTTCAAATAAATGGTTTTCTTTCTTTCTGTCAGCTTTGCATATTGTCATTTGTCCCATCCAATGGACATTGTCGTCCAATGGACATGGAAGAAATTATATTTCGTGTTGGCAATCAGTTCACTATCAACCAATCCTTGCTATCAACTAATCCAATAAATATATCAAAAGTAATAAAAATACAAATAATTAAAGCCACCTGGAAGTTTTTTACTTGAGTAAAAAACATAATAAATGTTCAGTTATTAGAACTTTCTTACCTTTAACAACATCACCGTCACGAGTTTCCCACTGGTTCTTGTTGTCACCGGTGTGAGGGTCCTTTACTGAGTAGTCGAACGTGTATTTTGGATACGCCTGAAATAAAAAAAAAACATAAAAACATTGGAACAAATTGGAACGACCACTCTTGATAAAAAAAAATATATAAACAAACTCATGGACACTAATTTCACTTAGATTAGGTAGTATCGTAACATATAATTTAGTATTCATTAATCGCATAAATTATAACATACAGTGAAGATAAAATTTAACAAAAATCACTTAACCACGCTATTGCCTGTAAGCTTAAAACAAGCAACCCTTTGACATTATTACACAATGATTATTATTAAAATTCATAATGACTATTACACAATAAAATTCAAAATGTTTGCATGAAGTATAAGTAAAAGAATCCAAGTTATAAAGCAATTATCAATATTACTAACAAAAGACTTCAACGCGTGGTCGCATGCTTTTATTAAATTATTACTTTTGCTTCGCGTGAAATAATTTTCAACGTTTAATTATGTGGCATGTTCAATGTTGGCTAATTCAATAAGTCGACAGATGTGGAAGCGCAATCTGTGTTTACTAGAATCTGTAAAAACTGCATATACACACGAAAATTTAAAAAAAATTGATTCTGTCTCTATAAAAGTCCGTCCATTGTTATCGAGTGCGATTCTTAAGAATTACTAGGCTCATTTTATAGTTGTTTTTTTTACTGATGTGTAGCATTTTTATATTGGGATGTAATTCGTCATTTTTAATCAAAATCAGGCAAGTAGTTTTTGAAATACGGGTGGAAGTCATTTAGATGATTGTATTATATACAATCTTCGATTAATATCGCCCATGATACATATATTAATAGTAGGCGTTGATGTCATATCGTTCCAAGCGGATGATGCCACAGACAGACATCAGTTTTCAATAAACACCGCGCTAGAATAAGGGACAGGTTGGCGTTGGTGGCGAATTCATCAAAGAACTTATAATGTAGTTAATAGTAAAATAGGATAAAGGAATATGGTATGCTTATTCCATTATAATATTTACTCCCCGTCGCACTTCATCCTCCCCAAGGAGAAATGGGGAAAAAAGCTTCTCATCTCGTTGTACTTTCTAATCCCTAAAATCTTTCTCTAAACCCATTAGCAAATCTCAGAAGGCCGGTATTGCATCCGGGGACAACTTAATGTTTGCCGCTCTGGACTGAAGTGATGCATGCCCAGCGCGGATATTCACGGACGACAATATTCACTAATTTTAACTTCTTTATCTAGCCTCATTCAATACATTATGTGTGAAACAAGATGAAATTGGTGTTTGTTAATATTAATTGAAAATCTCATATCGAACAGAAAGACACAGTGTGGTGTGATATATACACACTATACACACACAAAGACACAGTGTGGTGTGATATACTCGTATACTTATACGGTCATTTCTTTAATGAACATTTTACATCATACCTGTTACATAGCATTCGTTAATACACCTGCAACTTAGATGATTGCTATTTTTGAACGTTAAAGGAACTATCATTATGTCAGGAAAGAATTTCGTCATACATTTGTGACCCAATTATGGGACATTACGGCCATCAACCAAAGCGCTCGTTACACTAAAGCTATGACTATTATTTGAAGTTGAACATATGAGTAGATTCGATAACATAGTGCATTCCTTTGAATTTGAAATATTAACACTAGTTACATGTCATCAAACTTGTCAAACTTATGCACGAGGGTAATTTCTCATAATAGTCTATAAATGTTAAAAATAAATTAGTAGCAGTAGCCCATGTAACTGAATTAAATGCCTGAAGCTGCCAAAATATTGACAAGAGAGTGTTACGGTAATTAAATTACTTAGATGCATATTAATAAAACTATTGTGCTTTCCAAATACAGGAAATCTTTTATAATTTATTTATTTATTTTTTCTGTTGTTTTTTAATAGAAAAAAACTTTTTTAGTTTTGCGTTTCTTAGTTTTGCTTTTCTTACTGCGTTTCTTAGTTACCAGATATGGTTTTTAGTTTCGATGAACACTTGTTTTTATTTTTTTCATACTCAAATCTCATGAAATACTTACATAATAATCCTTGTGTCCTATTTGTCCGTCGTCGTAGCCCGCGTAGCCACCGTAGCCGCCGTAGCCTTGGCCAATGTAGCCAGCGCTGGCGACCGCGCACACGGCGACGAATACGAATACCTGGAAATTGAATTGGGAAATTGAGAAAAATAATTCTAATGCAATTTTTAACAGATACGTAATCCTTCATGATAAATACGATGTTTTTTTCATAAATCTGGTGTGTATGGTTTAAAATACCGACAATTAACAATTATATGTAATTTATCTCCCTCGAATATATAAAACTACTTTCACATGAAGTATTAAGAAATTAAACTTTATACAAAAAATCTAATGGATATTCGGTAAAACATATAGGAGAAACAGATAGATGACCCTCAATATTAGATTAACATGATAAAAAATCCATTAGTGTCACATTATGTAAAAATGACAAGCCAAACAAAAAATCTCTAAGAAAAATATATGGTCTTTGAATGTAAAAACATCCCATACAAGTGTCAAAACTAATTATTTTCAAACACGATAAGAAATATCAGAAGGTCATAATAAATATTACGATGATTCATTTATGTAACAATGCAGGTTATACACTGACATTCAGTCGTAACGTATGGTGCGTTAGAATTAGAACAATAGGATGAAATAAAAACAAACAAAGGAAGCGTGAACTCTAATAAGAAGTTTTTCCGCTTGTATGCTCTCTGCTCAATCACAGTATTTCCCATAACATTATACGTTACGTTGCTGTTTACGTTTTGCGACATTAGGGATGAAATAACTCGGAAAGTACACCTTTTAGGGTTCAGTCAGAAAGTTCACTGCAGCAATAGAGATGTTTAATATCATGTAATAAGGTAATTATTCTGATTAATTTATTGTATAGGATACCAAGCTATGTATGTAAGCTATGTGTGTGTATATATATATATATATATATATATATAAGTCTTAACTCGGGGATCGCTAAATTGGTAAGTAATCGAAGTTCATTTATCTCATAAGTGTTTAGCTAGTCAAGTACGACTAGGCCTAATACGGTCACGTATACTCAACAAAGCATTTGAAAATCAAAGGTTATTTAATAGATTTAATAATTTGGTTTAATTAGTGCATTAATATACATTTGGGAAAACTCCCCGTGCTCGCAGTGACAGGCCAATCCGTTAATAATGGAACGTTACTAATTGTTAGAAATTACATAGAAGTTGAGTACACATAAGTTAGATATTCTATACACATAATATATTTGTTAATTGTTTATAAAGACACATGTGAGAAATATATTTAAATTAAGTTGGAGGAGAATGAATGTTTTTTATAGGAAAAATGACGAACGTTGGCACGCCTCCGGATGTGCTGCGTACTTTTGGAGATGAAGGAATGGATTTAGAGAAAGGGTTGGCAAAATGGGAGATGTTAAAATAATAAAAAGGTATAAAAATATATACATATTTGATAAGGCGGCTTATAAATAAACAAATTTGATTGCGTTAATATGAAAAGTGATTTGTAAAGGTTTCCCGGGGTGACGGAACCATCGGTTTGTTTACATGAAACGCGTCGCTGATTTTTCATTAAAATATACATTAGTAGTTCCCATGTAACTGCATAGTTGATAACACACGACTACTTACATAACGTTAAATCTACCATTCACCAATGTAAATTATTGTTACAAGTATTTGTATAATTATTTTCAGGTATAATATAAAACACTGCACTACAGAGTCTAACAAAATGAAAATATAAAATTTATCCAAAATGATTAAGGGATAACAAAGGCGTGCCTTTTTAAGGCCATACATCCTTCATGCACGAGCCAATGTGCATGAGTAGGCCCATCTCCAGCGGTGGACGATAAGAGGGCTGATTACGGACTGATGTTTCAATTTTCAAAATCAACTCAGAGCTATAAAACTTATGACAGTTCCCGCACACTGGAGAGATATCATTGGTTGTTAATTTAATCGGTTTAATTATGTTTAACTAAATTACCAAAGGATATCGCGGACAACTATTGACGATGCGAACCCGTAAACTGTGGCACGAACTGCCTCGTGAGCTCTTCCCCTTATGCTACGACATGGGGTTCTTTAAGATAGCCAGGCTACCCGCATACCCCCTGGTGTTGCGATTGTCCATGGGCGGCGGTAGCCACTTACCAACATGTAAGCCGCATGTCCGTCTGCCTCCTTAAATATATATAAACATTGGGTAATTGTTGACTGATAAAACGCCTTTTTTCTGTAATGAGTTTATAATGGACCCCAGTGGCGATAAGGCGATAATGAGCACCGCACACACACATACACACAGCAATCCCGCACTTACTTGGAAGGCACGCATGTTTATAATCTCAAATTAAGGTCACTTTCGTCCTCTTCAGCGATGCCGACAGGAGCAGAACTGACACTGATGCAGGCATCGCCGAGTGAACACTATTTATAACAACCGCCTTCCATGGTTGCACCACCGCCTAAGCGCGCAGCTTTGCTTCGGTAAACGAGCGATTCGGAGATAACAGTATAGGTTTCGGATGTAAACAATGTGTTTCATTCCGAGTAGTTATGGAATTTCGTTTAAAACATCAAACCGTGATGACTTTCGAAGTATTAATAGTAGTGGATATGTAGATACAAAAAAAAGTATCTAAATATCAAGTCATAGATTTCCAAATTTGAAAATTCGAAAGATTTTAATTGTCTTTTGATCTTGAATAAATTTTGACCCTTTCACGTTGAACTATAATTTTTTTATTAAACTATTTAAATTTATTTTTATTTTATATTTTATTAGTTATTACCCATTTGTAACCTTATCGGCTACGTAAAAGGTCCCGGGTTGGGTTCCCGGTCGGGCACGGTGTAACTTATTTTACTCGATTTTAATATACAGCTTGCAAAAATAATATATCTCTATTGTAAACACATTGTTGTGCAACAACCATGAACTAATTCATATTGTAATGATACTACGAGTGATGTATTGTCCATTACATGATATAGAGTGTAATATTTGACAATTAGTAGATTAGATTGAATATTTAATTGCGTGTAAGAGCTTGCCGTTGACGTTTATATTTCATAACATGTCATTTTACTTTATCATAGCAAGAAGTGTATGTTGTATCCGAGTACGCCAAATTAAAATAATATATAATTTTAAAATTATATGCGAGTATAAAGAGAAACTGATTGTTATTGAGTTAGGTAGGGGTAGAAACAGTTCAACCCATAGCTGAGGATACTTTAATGCGATACCAATAGGAGTGTAAAATCGAATGTAATAGGTATATTATCATGTTTTCTGTACTAATAAATGTCTTAATGTCAATAATTTTATTTTATTTAGAGTAATTAGAGAATCGAAATTAAAGTAATTAGAAAACAAGCATTTAGTGGGGGATTTAGATTGTTTCATAAAAATGAATGATAAGACTATTTCTGATTCTAACCTTTCTCGTAAGGTGACAGAAAATGTTAGAATCAAGAGTTAAAAGCATACTATTAAAATAATTTTAGAGACCTGTAGAAGTATAAGAGTAAATGTTAATAGAATAGAAGTAGTTAATAGATAGTTAATACATTATTATGAGAAGGGAAAATTTATACCTTTTAGAGTAAAAAAGTAAATATTGATGTTAATGACAGTTAAGAAATAAGTTTATAGTTGTCAGGGAGTAAATTTATACACTGTAAAGAAATGGCAAATAGAACGTAAATTTTATAATTTTAAAGGTTTCTTTTTTTTTTTCAAAAATGACTTGTTTAAAAAAAGTAATGACAATAGACCATTGTAAAATTTAATTTGTTCTTACGGCATTGATACTATGTAAATATTGTACGTCTGAATGAGTAACAACTGCATATTTCATTATAGCATATTTAAATATATTCTGATTCCGATGAATATATTGAGTGTAAATTCATCAAAGGATTAGACAGTTTTAAAACACAAAATATCTGAAGCATTGAAGGTTTTCAATACAAGACCAGATTATACTTTACCTGAATTCAAACTATTGTTGACTAATTCCTTGATACTAGTGAGTCTTTCAGTCACTCTATGTATTATAAATACGAAATTATATGAAAGTTACTTAACAAAACTCACTTACCGTAATGGAATAGAAAATTATTCTGTTAGTACGAGGAATATTTACACATTTTGAGTACGTTAGGCTCGCGCAGTGTGTAAGCGACTTACACGACTTCATGCGACTTGATACAAGAGTACAAAATGTAAATAAGAATAAATTCTTAAACTAAAGTTTCACTCTTAAGATGCGGAAAAGATTATAAACTATGGAACTTTCCACTACTATGAAGCATTATATATATTATACATACGAATATGTCACCGTACATTGTTAATATTAGCTATATATTATAGTTTTTCGAATCTCTGTCTTTTTTAGAACCAATTTCAAACACTACTGATATAATTTCTGCGAATTAAATATATACTCCACGTACTTTTGGTAAAATTAGTTCATCAGTTACGAAAATATAATATAAATGAGTTTCTTTTGACACAGGTGCTATCAATCAGCACAGTCTATCGCAGATAGGAGAACTGCGATCACTCCGTCTAAGTCGTTTGAATAGTATTACTGTTAACGGTCACGTCGAATGCGGCGCTCAACCACATTAATCGTAGTATTTTTTAATAAACACGTCACAAAACCGAATGACAATTTTTCTATGATGTTAGGTACAATGAGTTCTCTTACGCCCAAATTCTTTTCCTTTATGTTTTCTTAATCTATTTTAGTTCCTTATATCTTTCTGTATGTATATGTATGTGTGTGTATGTATATGTATATATTTGTATTAATGTTAATGTATATATGTTTCTGTTCTGTATATACTCGTATCTGTGATTGTATATGTAGATATTATTTCCGTATTTCACCATCTACCTCTATTTCGTCTACTGAATTCTCTTTACCACCCAAAGGTTGCTTAGAAGAAATCGCTTTAGCGATAAGGCCGCCGGTTTTACTTCTAATTACTTGTACTTTGTATTTCTCTTGGTCTACAATAAACTGTATCTATCTATATATTTATCTACAATGATTTTAATCCACTTTAAGCATTTTTAGCAAATCTGTAACATTGTTTATGATTCACTGTATTAAACCGAGTAAGAACATTACTATGAGTAAGAAAACAACACAATAATGATCGGGCTTAGTGCCGTTCAACACAGCGCTGCTAATGCTTATGAGTAGGAACTGTATAAGAGTATATTGAATATCTATACATTAATAATTCTCAGTAATAAAACTCGTGTATGTTGGCCAAAATTGAGAGTATTATAAGTACCAGCAGAAAGACACAAAATGATAGTTTGGTAAAATTACTCATAAAATAATTATATATATGGTTAACTGATAAAATTAATTATACCTGCTATGTTTATGCAGATAACAGCTATATTTAATGAAATCGCTTTTACATATATCGCGGTAAGACGCTGCTAAATAGCGCAAGCCCCTATGAACATTTAGTTCATAGGGGCTTGCGCTATTTATCAGCGTCTAGAGCTATGAGAGAAGAAATTACACGGATCATGAATTATCTATGCTACACATTTCTACGTGATTCTAACCGATGTCAAAATATTCGTAACTTACTACTTGTGCTGCCAACTAACTTAATTGCAGTAAGTATTGAGCTTAAGTGGAAACCTGATGAAAGTTTAGACTGTGTTTACCAATCAATAATAGTTGATCTGTCGCACGGCTAACTGCTTAGCAAGTCATTTTAAAGTAAATCTGTTTTTACTATTCCACTCAAACAGGTCTTGTTAATATCTGATGGAATGCACTAATACCAATTCTATTTGTTTCTACAGAATACTCTTCATTGTTGAATTCGTAAGACATTTTTAATGACTGTCCCAAATTCTACTGATGTATATCATAAAAAATTAGATAGATTAAACATATTTTTAATTTTTACCTAACCATTCAATTTGCCTTTCAATAGAATGAAAATAATGCATATTTAACATTTCGGTATTTCGTCCCATGGGACGAAACTGACATGGGACAAATTACTGAATCAGTTGTTACCATATGTAACTATGATAGTTACATGAAGTTTAACATAAACCATAGATATCAAACTCAGTTCTATTTTCCAAATGCGTTATATATGTCTATGAGTTGTTTGTTTTTCAAGAAATGTTTTATATTCCTACGCTTCAGCTGCAAAAACTCCATATTAATAGGTGTTTTTCATCCAACTATAGCATCACTAAGAAATTGACCCTTGTCAATCTAATTAAGGAAGTATCTAGATGCGTAAACACATAGGTACATATATTATGTACCTACATAATAAATATATTACGTGTCGTGTGTGTACTAATGTATTTATATGGAACGTGTAATTTGGATATCTCGATGATTTAACAAACAAAGAGGTTAATACAAATATCATCTCCTAGCTTTGTTGATAGTTTTCTATATAAAAAAGGTGGGTTAAGGGCCCCGGGCGGGTGGACCACCAGATGGCAAGTGATTATCACCACTAGTACTGTAAAAGATCATTATTTTGTTTCTTTGTATAAGAATCGTGCCTTAGAAGTAGGCAGATAGATGCATTTCTAAGATTCATTTACACAGATACTGCACCAAGAATATCCCCGATGAGTACTTTAAGTTGATGACTTCAATATTACTCCGAACATACTATTTGACCAGGTACTTTGTTCATTATGCCTATTGATATAAATGTCTAGATGGGGAGGGAGACACAGTGAGCGACTCTCCAGCCTGTGGACTAACGCCTCAATATAAGTTACCGGTAATAGTTGGATGAAAATAGAATAAGATCGTGTTTAATAGCTAGAAAATACAATCCTGATCTTCTTTTGTAATCCCGGGATTATTAATTTTTCAGCTAATCCCGTGATTTCGGAATTACTGTGAAAAAAATATAACCCATGTAGCCAGCAGTAAACTAATACATATTAATTGTACTCGTATGATATGCTATAAACAGATATATATGTTTAATATATTTATTTTCACATTTCATTTTAAATGAAACTAGTTACAGATCACACTACGACAAAATTAAAGATATTACATATTGTGAATAATAATTACAACTTCATACGTCTGCAGTATATACTTACTTAACAACGTACATATGTACTCGTAAGATATCCAAGTAATCTAGGGCTGGGACGTATAGCGACATCGACATAGCATTTTCTTATGAAACTATTGCAAAGTTACGTAAAACGAGTGGATCAAGTCCTTTAGATCGATATCAGTGATTAAAGACCCCTTTTAATTCTACACTTTGTTCTACATCTAAAGCCATGATGGATAATCGACTTATGAGAAAGCATATCGGTGTTTTACGTCAAGACATTTTCTGTTCACCATTGTTCGATTATTAGTTTTGCAATGGCGCTTAACATTTGTTGTACGACCAATATGAGGACCTCAGAATATCAAACGATTTGATTTAATGTTAAGTAAACAACACTAGTTCTTTAATAAGGTATAAATTGAAAAGTAAATTCATAACTTTCCATTCACATCCAAATGTACGACAACAACAAAACATTAGTCGTATTATATGAATAAATTGAGTAATTGATCCTTACCATATAAATTAATGTATCTAGTCATAATATATATGTTTAATCATTTATTAATACATACATTTATTGGGGGAGAGTGCACACTGCATTCCCACAGCCGCTGGGCGCACTAGACTAGCCACGTTACCGTTCTCGTAGAAGACTACCTCGAAATGTACTGTATTTCCTACTTTATCGTATTTCCCCAGTGTAAATACATTTTTCGGTAGAGAATGAGACATGCCAGAGGCCATTCCCATCCCATCCTATCCCTCCCCATTTCCCCAGTCCATTCCTTAATCTACAAAGGTAGGCAGCGTTTCCGGGGGCGTGCCAACGTTTGTCATTCTGGACTGATGTTGGCATGTTTATGGACGACAGTATCCACATTCCATCAGGTGGACTATATGCTCGTCTGCCGCATTTTTCTATAAAAAAACATCTATTTATATATTTTTATTATCTTATCCACACACAAAATATGTACACAAAATACCCCATTGAGTTAAAGTGATTGGAAATTCGAATTAATGACCACTCACGAATGAATGTGAACCAGGAAAATTTTCTAAAAAAAATTCGCTTAATAAAGGCCTTAATATTGAAATTACTTTTATTACCTAAGAAATGTTAAACATCGCGAAAATACTTATTGATATTATGTGTAATTGACCAGCCCTTTGAGAAGTTAAAGAAATTTGACTCTTTTAAATTTTTATCAAGAATATATGAATATTATCGTTATATATTGATAATAATAGTAATACACTTTATTATATAAAATTAATCGTATTTATAGATACATATCATACTTAACACAACAATGTAGGGTTTTTACAATTGGCGGCCTTAACGTCTCGGGAACATCTGGCGCTCCAACTTACGGGGGGCGGAGGAAACAGTGCCGGGATTTGCTCCCTCTCTGTAGTAGCGCCTCTGTCCGACAATACGGACATGTCCCTGAAGTGGCCTTTTTGGGTCGTGGTACCGCGTCGGAATACTTCACGTCGCCCTCGCGGTACCAGCCCACCGGGAGGAAAGCCCAGTGAGTGACCAGTGAAATATTGGTATTACACGTTGTAAATAACATGAAATATACATAATGTACGTACATAATGTCACACACGTACACTACATAACAATAATACATAAATATTATATCATAATATCATTGATTATGCCTGGAAGAAATCGCGAACTTCAAAAGTCAATCAAGTTATCTATCAGGAAGTTTCAAATATTGTACAAGGTCAAAGACAATATCGTAAAACCACGTTGTCACGTGAAACTACACTTTGTACTATTGCGTTCCAACTGTTATGGTCATATTATGTGGGTCAATTAACGCTATGTTATTTACCTTCACCTGTAACGTTAAGGTTAATTACAGTTTTGCGATTTCTTTAAAATTAATTTATATTCTTAAATATATATTTTTGACAAATAAATATAAATATACATCATAAATTATGATCAATCTGTTACACAGGAAATGAGGTAAATACAAGTATTATAAATATGTATGATATAAATAATAATGAGTCCCACAAATTTATTTTTATTATTGAAGATGTGGCAGACGAGCGGGCGATCCACGAAATATATGTCAATGACTACATATATTTGACATCATTACAGTATCAAGTCTATAGATATGCCATTGATCACATATAATATATAGTATAAACCTGAACTGACACTATTCAACGATCAAAAATGACGGGTTTTCAAAAAAAATATTTTTTAACATTTTTAACTCGAAAGCACAGAATATAAATAATCCTGGAGTTTTCATAAGCTGTATAATTTTACAATCCCTATTCAACAACTTATCTATATTGACGTGGAGGTAATAAATAATGATTAATACAAGTACATTATTGATTTTTTAAAAGATAGTTGCGAGTACTTCGGCTAGTCCATAGCACGGCTTAAGATCTAGACAAATTTAAGTTCAAATTAGTTTGGTAATAAGTGTTTTGAGTACCTATCCACAAGGGAGATTTTCAGTGCTTACCAATATTTAAAATAAGATCAAATTTAGTTTTACCTGTTCATTATTGAAATGATTTTGCATTAATCAAACGACATAGAATTCGTATTTAAATTCATTTTATAATTACATATTTTAAGAGCAATGAAAATTAAGAATTATCCCAGCGTAATGTAGATGCTAGGTTAAAGCAATTATGTATGGTATGTTAGTCAGTCGGGTATAAACAGGCGTGCGAAACAGTGCGAATTGTTTACTTAATAACATCGACTCACAGTATAAGTGAGGAAAGTGGTGAAACTTTGCACAAACATCCAAAATGTGCTTGACGCAAATAAAAAGTAAAATTCCTTCTTCCCGAATTACGCTGTATTGAATTGTTCGTTGTCTTTATTGACATGTCAATAATAAGTGACCGTGGAATTAGTTATATTTCTGTTGTTTCAGTTTCTGTTGTTGCATGATGTATACGTTTAGCATACATGTACGGGTTTGGGAGGAGGAGAGTGCATCTAACAACCGCTGGGCACGTTCGACTGTATTCAATTTGGGCTTTGTATTCAATTCCTATACCGTTTTTACTCATATTGTGTGCGGCGTTGACGCGTTATTGTGTAATTACTTATTATTAGACAATTGCGAGCGCAATCATGAGTAATAATATTCGATATCGTTTGTATTAATATGGAATAATTAGATCATAACTACCGTGTGCCGTTTTAGTAACTCTAAAATTGCAATAGATAATTACGCAGTTCTGTTAATCGAGAGCTCATAGACTTTCAATACACAATCTTCTGTAATATGGGGCGAAACTAAAAGTGTTTTTGAATTTGAATCGTATTTTTTAATTATAATTATATAATCAAGATTTTTTAAACATTTTATTGAGCCACGACTAACGACTTAGTCGCCAGCAGTGGTTGGATGAGAAAAGCGGAAAATCATGTATGGCGGAGGGCTTTCGGAAAGCCCTATCTATATCTTCCAGTGAAGAGATATAGGCGAATGATATGAATATCTTGTATTCGATTACAGCTTAATTTCTTCACGTGTAGTTCTTGTATTTCAAGTTGTCCCGAGGAACAGGCATCGAAGTATTGCTTCAATAGTACATGAAAGTCGATGGAATTTTAAATGAATTAAATCTTTAAATGAATAATGTTACCGTAATCGACCCTTTTAACACCCGCCGCTGGACATATTGATTCAATTTTTAAGTTTAATTTTATTTTATTTAGTTATATTTTATTGAGATAGTTTTAAGTTTTTTCTATAATCAATTTTATGGATGAAATAGTCTGAAATAGACGGATTTATTATTATTATTATAGTCCCCCCCCCCCCCTCACGCACATTGTCTTGTGTATGAAGGATGCATAGTATTATACCACGCCAGTGAAGCGGGTTGGTGAGTCCACTCTTTTAGAGGTGATATACCAGTAGTTCCTCAGTGCTCGTGGTAGCGACTTTGTTATCCATTAGGCGCCTTTTCCCACATCTACGGGAAGAAATGGAGTGTTGCTGCTCCAAAGCAGGTCGACACCACTCGAATGTAACGAATGTAGATTAACCGTTAATTAATTGATTACTTTGTATAATATATTTTTTATTTTATTTATTTACCATAAATCGTAACTTAGTAATGGAGAACAAATTGAACTGAAAGTTAAGATTAAAAAAACGTATATGTCGATCAAAGACCGGTCAGAATTATTATCGTAATTTCATAATTATAATCGTAATTAAATACTTATATTTAATGCAAGGTAGTGTATCATTAACGGTTAACGTTTTAAGCGTAGGTATGCGTACTCTGCACGCATATGCCACGATTTACAATCAATTACACGGTAAAATCATCAATAATTAAGGTAGGATCAATTAATTAAGGTTCTATTTGCTTGAAATAGAAGTAATTAAGACCCGCAAATGTAAATACGAAATACATTGATTATTCACTAGCGCCGTGTATCCCATAGTTATCACCGCTCTAACACAATACCTACTATTTTTTTTATTGTAAACCAGCCTTTACAAGGTTTTAGGAATAGAGTGTACCTTTAATTTTGTAGCTGTTTTAATTACTTGTAATATACCGACTATTCCGAACCGTGAAATTATAGGCAGTAAAATTCAATTACACTAGTTTGTACTAACTAGCTACAAAGTATAAAGAAACATAGCTGGAAATAATATCCTACATATTCATCGAATTAACACGCCAGTCCTTGCATTTCTTTTAAACCACACTCACACCAGTGGTATACATAAAAAGACGAACACAGTAACCCAGATCGAACAAACATTTGTGTTTAAACAAATCGCACTTGGGCCCTTTTGTATAGTGGGTAGGGTCACTATCAACTAGCTTAATCGATGTACCACAAAAACTTTCACGTTTTATACATTTTTGGTACCTTGTCATTTTCTTCTGGTCATGATTCAATTAGAGTGGTGGTAGCCCCATAATGTGCTTACTGTGTCTATCATAAAACCACATGACAATGATTACGAGTCCCAGAATGAACGTGAACATTGACTTTTGTTTTGTCCAAGTTCATCCTTAGATTAACACGTCAAAAATCTATGGTCACTGTTCAGCTTCTGCCAGTGATTCAGCCATATATTGTCGGGGAAGTGAACATAAAAGATAAACCAACTGATCATTTTCATTGATGTCATCTACTTCCACTCTCAATATTTTGAAATTATCTTCCAGTAAAATTCGATAAACTCAGAATAATATTCTAATATTTGCAATTTGAAGTGGGTTATATTGATAAACCGGTCTAATAGCAATAATTACGAGTATGAGCAGATATTTTTGGTATTTTCTAACAGTTCTGCAGAGGTTTTATATTTTAATGTTAAATAATTTAAGCTATGTAAGTAATAGATACGTGTTAAGAAACTTATTCAGATTTACAGTTTTTTCCACACTAAATAATATACTTGCAATTATTGCACTACGTAAAGTAGGTGAGTATAATTTTACAGTTTGTTTACGAAATTACCCAATGAACCAAATAAGTATGTATTCATCGCGCAGCTTATAGGGAACAAATATAAATTCACTATTATAGGCTTTATGCATATTGAGGAGTCGAAATAATTATGTATGAATACAAGTAATTTGCACGGATGATCATATTTTGTTTGTACCAATATTTTTAAGAATTTATACTTACTTTTTTATTTAAAAGAACTTATTGTACATCGTTGTACAAAGGGCTATGTAGAGAAAGCATTGAGACATTTTCTACTAGCCAACCATTGAGCTGTATAACTTTATCGTTCCTTTAGTGTTATTTAGTTAAATATTTACTTTAGTTAGTAAATATTTTCATATTTATATGCTTGGTAATAAAGCCATATGACGACTTCAATATTGTCCTTATAATGTTTCTTATAATAGCATTAGGTTTGCCCAGCCCACCCGCGGAGCTTCTTATCTTTAATGTAGACCTTCTAATGGAGCTAATATTACCACACAGCTGCTGTGGTATTATAGACAATGTCGTATTGTAACGGCGACGTAAGAATTTAAGGATAATGGCAGTTTATCGTGTTTTGATGTGCAGAAGAAACTGTAACTGTAAACATAATCTGCAAATGAACTTATTATGCATATCCGTTTTTAATTTAATCAGTCAATTATTGATAGTTTATTTTATCGAAAACCTATGAACTATTATAGCAAGGAATGCGGCTAAGAGCTTCGTTATTACCTCTAATTACGAAAATTCGATAAAAATCGCCAATATTCCGGTTGCGCAGAATTAGTACAAGGCGAACGTTGCAACAAGATCGTGTTCCGATCACCTTAAAACCCCTAATTAGAGAAGCCGATGATAAAAACAAAGAGCTACCGTAATTGCTAATTGATACATCAATTGTTATGAAAGAAATTTGAATAGTTTCAATACTTTTGCTCGGGGCAGTATCGAATTGTCATTATAATTATATTTTATAGGAATTGCATGTATTTCTATAAAGTAATTTCTTTAATAACTGTATACAATCCATCGTCTGGTGTCAGCCGGCTTTGGAACAGCACCAGCCCTTCTATTTTCGTGTGTAACTAAGGGATATTAAAGCCACTACCACAAACTCTGAGGAACAACACTACTACATACACAAGTGTAGTCCAATCATGTTCAACTTGCCAATGTTCAATAGTTGTGTGGTAGTGGACGAAAAACAATGGGGCTGGTTACTGTATATAGTCAATATTGTATATTAGTGGTAGCAGGTACAAACATACCTGTGATCGTTTGTATTTAGTGGATCTATGTTCTAAATTCTAAATGATAATTCAATACGACATACAGAAGACAATATATTGGCCAATATTGGACTTCGATGGGGTACAGGGGATTGGTCCGCCTTAAAATTTTTCTTCGTATTAATTTTATGACTAAATCAATAATATATGACAACAACACGTCATTGGAGAAATTGCACTATAATTATTTATCCAAAAAAGTTAAAAGGAAAGCGAGCAACTAAACCGCTGGAGTTATAACTGGCAACAAAAAGCAGTATACACCTCATTAAACATAGAATGGGTTGCGAAATGAAAGATGAACTGAAAAAATCGTTCCACAAAGACATGGTACGCGGCCAAGGGTAGAGAGATCCACGCAGGTACTTGGGCGTCACGGTTCACTACATAACTGCTGGCGGTAAGTCGATGTGTCCGTCTATGCGTAATGATTTTTTTTTTTAACAATGATATACCTAATAAGGAGGTATTACATTAAAATTACAATCTAGCTAGAATACTAAGGCTAATGAGTAATTTAAATTTGACCTAAGTTGCTAAGTAGAGTAGAACTAAGAACGTGTCCAATAACACTTTACTTATTGTCTATATTAAGGGGAAGTCACTTTGTTCTTGTGCTCTTTAATATATAGGAGCACTTATTTCACTAAGAACCTACATAATTTTGACACTACACTAACTCAAAAGGTTTCGTCCTTTTCAGTCTTCTCACTATATCCGTGTTATCGAGATATGTTATTGATTATGCGTAATGATGACAAACTATGAACACATATAAAATACGTATATTTAGGTACAGTCACAATATTTAATTATTAATAGTGGCTCAACGATTATTACTTGCCACATTATCAATTTAATATATCATTTTGTAATTTACTTCCTATAAATATTGTACAAGGAAGATACATTAAAACTGTGTTTATTACTTTAATATGAAAAGTTTAATGGAGATGTAAAAAAATCACAATTCTAACCTACTTACTTGCAGCAATAACAGCGTCTTTTAAAGTGGATTAAACAGGATATTACAGTCTTGAGCAAGCGTTTCCATACTATAATATAACCATCAAACCACTTCTTAAAAATTGTATGTGGTATAAGTGACTAGCTATACTTTTAAATAAGTACATTATGTACTTTAAGACTGACCACAGTTATAGTAAGATAAGAAGTAGAAGAAATGTCTTGTAATATTTACTGCGTTAAAAAAATATTAAACCAGTTTTTTCAGTTACAAAGAAAATAGAAGGGCGGCCTACAGCGGACAAAGCTAGTGCCAATTTATAAAAGTTACTCATACAAATAAAATACCGTGACTATTGATCCGAGGACAACACGTTTTAAATCTTAGCTAATAAAAACCATCTCATTGATACTTTTGTCACCACTATTGATATTGAATGTAATCATGACACTGCGTACCTTTTACGTGCTCTAATTCATAAACGAAATACTTAGGTGTACTTTTGTATATTTGAAATCAGTGCAGTCAGCATTGGAATACTTTACTGTTTGTATACAATTCAATATAAAGAATTACTGACGCTTAACGTAGTCATAAATGGTCAAACGGTTCGATTCAAGTGAAGAAGTACTCAACCTGTGAGACCTGCGATTATACCAATTTGTTCAATCATAACCCCGAATGGTGCAGATTGCTGCTTATACATCTGGCTGTTCTGGCAATAGTCAGATGTATAAGCAAGCCATACTATAAGGATTTCTTTCTTTACTGCTAGATTATTGACCTCTACCGTGGCTCACCAAAGTACAGCCAAACTAAAGGAAAAAATCTCTAAATTATTAATAATATTACAAATCAAAATCAATTAATTTCTACAAAATTTGGCATGCGTTATAGGAACCATACGAGAGGGTTTGTGGGTATAATAAGATAGATTTCAATAGGATCGGCAGTGTTTTCTTAAGCATTGTTTTATAAATGAAACTGATAAATAACCGGAATTACATATTTACAAGGTCAAAAGTTGATAGGTTAATATTGTGTACCGAAAGTTACTGAACTAGAAACTTGATTAACTATAATATAGCCCTATGGAGTTTCGAATCCTTCAATCGGTAATAGAATGGAAAGATCGGAGTCACACTGGGAGACATAAAGATTAAGAAATTGCCTCGGTACCACATCAAAATATCAGCTATCCGTCCTCTCGTAACACATACAAAGTATAATGTAAATGTAGCCTGAATTTGTAGTGGAGAACAGTGTTAAACTGGAGACTATATCGGATGGGCGGGCGGTAACACTTACCATCACGTTCAATCGCTTGCTCGTCCGCCTACTTCCATATAAAAAATATATATGAAAAGAGCCACATAGAGTGGCAGGCAACAACATGACCATGGTTTCTATACCTATTGGGCAGCTGCCCAAAATAGAGAAATATGGAGAAATTTGAATCGGTTAAAGAATCCTTAAAAAATATATGTGAATATTTTTGTTTATGTGGAAAATCAGCTTAGTACATAACAAAAATGTAACGGGTTCTGTAAAACAAAATTATAAAAATTGTCATTTTAATGGAATAGGGTGAAACTGTGGAGGAACAAATATTATCCGTTGAAACTGAAATTATTCAAAGGCCCTTTTTAAACAGATCTCCGTATCTGTATTACATTTTAAATCAGCCTATGACGTCCAAATGATAGGCCAAGACCATGTATTACATACATTGACAGTATACATTATATAGTATACATTATATTATACATTATACATGTATGACAGGCCAAGCCCAGTGAATCACTGGGAGATCTCGGGTATAATCTACTACTCTGTCACAGTCCAGTGGTGGGTACACATACTCCGGATTTATGTTTATTTCTTTAGCATGTGGGTTTTCTCACGATGTTTCTCCTCACCTCCGAGTTAGTGACATTAAAAAAAAATCTCAAATTTAAATCAATGAGACGGGCTGAAAATTTGAACTCACTATCATACGAATGTGAGTCGAGTACAGATATACCCCTCACGTTTAAATCAGTCTATTCAATACTAACAATACTCGTACTCTGTAGTATTTTTTCAAGTTTATTGTTAACAAGATGTGTTTGAAAGTAGGACACGACCGAAAGCAGATAATTCACACGGTAAGTGGAGCGCAATGCTACCTTCGAACTGTAATGGTAATTGATTCTGAATCATTGGAAAAAAAGAGTTACGATGGGTATATCGAACGTCAGTCGAAATAGTGATAATAAACTTGGGATTTCTTATTGGTATTCCAAGGTTTATAGAAGAAGCTAGAAGTTTATATAGGCTTATAGAAGGATGTAAACTCCCTAAACTTCTGCGAACATAAAAGAATAACAAATACTTTGCATGATGCTTTTATAGCATTAGATATTTATCTATTTATTGAGAGAGGCTATGCATGAGAAAGACATACAAAACATTTACTAACTAGATTACAATATAAAATCTTTTTCTATATGTGCTTAATTTATATATATTTTATTTTATTATATTTGGAAAGCAAATAAACCATCTTACAAATAATATGTTGTACATAAAAATAGACAATTAGCACCCTAAAAGTTTTCACAGTTAAATAACTACGATAACTGGACAAAATATGACATTATACTCGTACATTACAACAATTTTAAGAAAAAAATGGTATTAATAATTGATATAATACCAGTGGAAGACATTAAATTAATTTACAATAAGCAAGAGGATATGGGAGAACAACGTTTTAAGTTCAATTCTATATCTGGAGGAAGAGAGATGAAGCAAATCTAAGTCAGAAAATTTATCATTATTTACAAGATATATTTACAAGCGCTGTATATGCACTATTCACATAATTTGTTGTGTTTAAGAGAAGTTTTAAAACTGATATATGTCCAGTGTTTATACAAAAGTGTATAGTAAAAGAACGAACAAAAACAGCAGAAACAAAATTTATTTATTCCGACAACAAACAGAAAGAAAAGTCAAAACAAACAATAATTAAAAAAATCTATGAGAATATTAAAATAATATATAATACCTACTCATACAGCAAGCTAATAAAAAACATACCAGTAAATTTTTTTTTTTTTTTTATGGAGGAATGTGGCAGACGAGCATACAGTCCACCTGATGGTAAGTGGATACTGTAGCCCATAGACATCCGTGATACATGCCAACATTAGTCCAAAATGACAACGTTGGCACGCCCCCGGATGCGCTGCCTACCTTTGGATATAAGAATGGATTTGAAGAAAGGGTTGGGGAAATGGGGAGGGATAGGATGGGAATGGGCTCTGACACATCTCACTCACTACCGAAACACGTACGTACATTAGGGAAATACGATAAAGTGGGAAATGTAGTACATTTCAAGGTAGTCTTCTGTGAGAGAGGGGTAACGTGGCCAGTCGAGTGCGCCCAGCGGCTGTTGGATTGCAGCGTGCACTCTCCCCCTCAAACCAGTAAAATTATTACAAAAGGAATTGAGTAAAGAAGGAACCGTTGATAGATACACTATTGTGTCATTACATTGATCAAGTTTGGAGATTTAATGAACATAAGTATTTGTTATGACGCGCGTGGGTAGTTTTGGCGGTAATCACATTTATTCAATTTTTTTTTAGTTTATTAACCACGATCAGATTATACAAAATTATTTTTTAAATCTATATAGAAATAGAATATATCTATAATCTATATAGATACTAGATAAACCTCCATCCAGGGTTTAACCGTAGTACCGAAGCCGTTCGTTAAATATAACTTTCTGTCGCACTTATTGTTAAAAATGTTTTTTTAATAAAAGTTTTATTTTGTCGTCATTCATATATTTTTTCTGTGGCTTGATAGACATTGACCAAATCAGATAACATGTTAAAAGACTATACGG
Organism: Sesia apiformis; assembly: GCA_914767545.1. NCBI lineage: Eukaryota > Metazoa > Arthropoda > Insecta > Lepidoptera > Sesiidae > Sesia > Sesia apiformis. The sequence continues at coordinate 7,127,649 of OU611954.1, read as the reverse complement.
TCTTTAAAACTGGGCATTCAAAACAGGCAGGGCGAGCAGCACAAGAGACTCACTAGATCACAATATAGAGAAGTAATGTTATATTGAATTGGGTTTAAACGCGTGAAATTAAAGTAATAATAATAATGAAAATATCCCAGTCGTCTTGTCCGTAAACGGGTTAATCCCCACCAGCCTCGAGACCAACCTGAGGACTTGGGAGACTTGAGACGAAAAACCAACCTTGGGTTTCCGTGGTGACTGGCTCTCAGCGAACATGCAGAAGGCTTGCTACTCGATACCGCGCGGATCTTCCGCCAGTTTCTCTCCCTGGGGTTCTGAACCCGCCGGGGGTTATACCGTCTCTCCCTCATTTGGGCTCATTGAAGAAGAGACGAGATGGATTAGAACAATATTATAAATAATAATAAATTTATTTATTAAGGGCTTTTGTTTTCCTTTTATTTCTACTCGACGTTTGGGCACGGGTTACACCAGCCGTGATCACAAGTTGGTTGAGGAGGCGGTTAGTCAAGGGTGGGAGCTGCGAGCAATTTTATTAACTACCCACATTTGATCTTCATATTCGGATAGGCTGCGACACACTATTCTACGACTTATTCTACGATAAATCGCAAGGTTTAAATTTGTTACTCACTAGATTCCACATTGGAGACAGTTATCTTCTCGATTGAACGTTTTAAATCTCTTAATTTCAATCGATTCAAGTACAATCCTGACGTAATGGCGTAATGCTGACGAATACGTGACGTTTAATGCAGACGGTTTTTAGAGTACAGAGTTCTATGTGTTCTACTATTGCTCATTTACTTGTTTGGCGGCTTCTTACAGCTGTGATGTGTTCTTTGACCCTTTCTACAACTGTAAGTTTAGTTCAGCCTATATAGAAACTACCACAGCTGCAGTCTATATTATAGAAACCTATCGTCTCGTAAGGTATGATATCCTTGCGTGTACGTAGATTTTTCGCTAGTTTGGAGGACGGAATATATGCATACAGTCTTAACTGCCAAACGAGTAAATCAACAATAACTTTTACATAGTCTATTATTATTATATTTTAATAACTCCTCGACAAAGAGTGTACAGTGCGGTCTTCAAGACACTTTATGCCACAAACCTGAGGCTTTTCCATCTAACATCGATATGAGGCTCTTCAAAGGGGCCGTGAATAGGATTCAGCCACCGCTTCCATAAAAAAACAGATGTGAAAAATTTATAGTACAAATGAAGCGCCATCTAACCGTTATATCTTGTACTATTTACTCAGATATTTCACAAAGATCGGTGCTCAATAGGCTCTGTTACTGAGCCTATGTAATGTGAAAGGATAGAACCATTGCGTTGTTACAAGTATCGTAAAATACTAAAGAAGTCCGTAGCTCACGATTGTATCAAAAGGTGGCGCACTAAATAACTTTAAATGCGGTTGTCATTTGTTCATATTGGACCAGTCAAGCGCGGCTTGGTCCAACAAGGCCACTAATATATATGAATATAATAAAGGGAGAGTGCGAATTTTGTGAGTTTGTGTGTATGTGGAGGGTAATCTCCGGAACCACTGCACTTATTTGAAAAGTTCTTTCACCATTTAAAAGGTACATTATTCCAGATGGACATAGTCTATATATTATGTGCAAAATAATTGCCAGGCGTGCAACGCATGGCGGGCACAGCTAGTAGAATATAAAATAATTGATGATCAGCTCTTTGATACAAGTCGTTTAATGCTAATATGTTAAAAAGGAATAAACCGTAGTTACTTAAGGTCGTCTTAAATCATGGAATCTGCGTTTTGAAACAGGAACGGACAGTAGATATGTACGACAATATTTAATCATTTTTATCGTAATATATCATACCATATCATCGGCCTCTGTCTCTCCACTGCTGGATATAGGCCTCTCCCAAAGCTCGACACCACACACGATCCTCGGTTCTTCTCAGCTAAACTCCACTGACGAACTTCTTCAAGTCGTCAGTCCTTACTGGCCGAAGGGAGTCCCATAGTGCGCATCCCGGTACGCGGCCTCCACTGGAAGACTAGGAATATGAATGAATCCTAATATAAATGTTTATATTTATATAAATGAATTAAGTCAATAAATTATTTATCAAAATCACTCATGAATTTTGTTGTTTACTGTTTACTTCATATTTTCTCACCGTTCAGCTATTCGAGCATAAGGCTCTGCAGCAAAAATTCTTTTACCATAAACGCATCTTTATGAGCCACATTAGCGATAATTACCGTTTTTCCTACAAATGCAGGTAATTCTCACACCAAACTACTAATTTTATGTTTCGTTGAATACTTAACATATTAACTAATATATAAATTAATTACACATTACTAATTTATAATTCATATTGAGCAATAAAATGTTCACTTTAATCCTACAGAAGGGGCATATGCCCGTTCAGTTTCTGTACAATATAATTGCTAATACATACACTCTCTGAAAATTCGTTTTTGAGGTTTATTCATTTAATGTGCGTCTTTATGCTTTAACTTTTAATTTTTAATCCTGGCTAATGTTATATATGCGAAAGTTGTTTTGTTTGTTTGTTTGTTGTCTAATAATTCTGCAAAAATTAACAAATCGTTACAAAATTTGGCATATGAGTAGTTCGTAAGACGGATTGACAGGTTTAGTTCTCATTCCGGTCGACGCAACAGGCAACAGCTAGTATGGAAGTAAAATTTTACGCAAGATTGCATTGTTCATAAGACAGGCATAAATATAATGTTTTCCGTTTTTTCTAAAGGATTTCAATCTCTCTCGGTCACGAGGAGATCAATTGATTTGAAGTCATACAAAGTGAAGCCTTGTGCTCTGCAGTAGAACAGAAATTAATTATATTTATAAATGACCAAAATTGTTCAACCTTTAGATGAATGAGTCGATCGTCACACTCAGCAGTATGCATGTGGGATGTTCTATAGACGGTGTAATGCTTAACAATACGCAGTTACGCTGATGGTATGGTACTGCTGAGTCCGTGGATCAACGGACTTAGAAGACTGCTGGACACTTGTGATAAAATATAATTCGAAGTACAGTGAACTGTTAGTTCTTAAGGCTCGGCATAGGATTGAGGAAGACCCCGGTTAAACTGTATGGTACTGCTCTGAAGAAAGTCCAGCAGTTCAAGTATCTGGGGCACATTGTTACAGATGACCTGTGTGACGACGCAGATATTGAACGTGAACGCAGAGCGTTGTCGATTAGGAGTATGGACCTTATAATTGTACTGTCAAATCTGTTACTCAAACGCCCCGTGGGTCAACTATATGCAGCGGTCCCACAACGCTCTACGTGTTGAGTTGCGTTCAGAATGCTATTGGGACGGCCCCGTTCCTGCATCGCATCCAATATGTTCGCAGAAACGCAAACAGATGGATTTCACGCAATTATTAGCAAGAAATTCTTCTTACTAATAATTTCTTTATTAAACAGAACGAGGTGTAGCACCAGCACTCACATTGTCCGTTAATCAGGCACTGGATGGGTGTTGATCAGGTAGACATACTCTCGCCTCCGTGCGCGCCTGATGGATACTCATGTCTCATTAGTTTGTAAGTTATATCTACTAACACTTAGTTCATAAGGTAAGTTTAAAAACACATTTAATGGATCTTGAAATCTGAGATATTAAATTAAATAATAAAATAAATAAAAATATATAACAGCATATGCCAGGATTTACTATGTTCTCAGTTTAGAAACAAACATATAAAAACCAACATAAGTAACCTGACGCAAACAAAAATCTCTCTTTGAATAAATATACATATATTTTTGTGGGAATGGAACCCGGTACCCTTTGCATAGCAACACAGGGGTACTACCCAATTATTAGCATAGTTAAATGAGCTACTTTAAATGTTACATAAAATTGTCATTTAAATACATTGTACATTTGCATATTATTAATGATCGACTTAACATTTAGATATTTACGTTTAGATGTCATTTAAAGGACAGATTACGCTTTTTAAAATGCTTATAATTAGTGATGAATTCCGACCAATTACAAGAACTTTGTCGCTATGCACTTGACCACTATGCAAATGTTAACATAACCGGCTTGGATATGCATTTAAAATGAACATTATCAATCTTCGACGACATCTTTGACTCCAAGGATCACTATCAATTTGCAATCGTTTAAAATACTCTGTGTCTCTGGTACGTTGATGAGAACGTGTCAAGGTATCGGCCATATGGCATAATATGGCCATATGACATCGGTTACTACGACAATTAGTGAAATCTATGTCATCGCAGTAGGGCCCCCATAAAGTTCAAATTAAAATATTTTCACGCAAACTATTTTGAGAACTTGTGATGTGATAATCATTGATTTCATTTAAAATGTTTCCGTATTTCAGGTAACTGACACATTATAAAATATTTATTTTATTTATGAATTTAAATGGCAGTAAGTTAGGTTAGCTAAATGTGTATAAAAATTTGACACATATAAAAATGATAAATTAAACAGTGAGGCCAAACAAAACGATTCATGCAGTGCATTGTAATTCTGTAACTACACTAAGAGTGTATTGTGTAATACTCATGAAACGAGCGTCGTATTAGTGTTAAAAGAAAGTTTACTCAATAAATCCGAATTGTCAGTAATCATTTTTAATATATTCGTCAAAAATATTGATGTCGTTATAATAATTGAATTTTGGTTCGATACATCGATTTGAGAATACATATCTAGATATGTTATACAAGCACTATAAGGCTGGCACGTTAGAGTCTAATAGTGTTCTATGTTCAGTAGCTCTCCAATACTTTAATACATATGTGTATTGAAAATGGAACATTCTTTTTACGTAGTACTTAAGTTTCAAATTTTACTTTTTAACTCATCTGCTTCAATCCCCCTAGAGTTGCCAACCACGTTTCTTTGATGTGTCATTTAGTCTATTCCCATATTGATGATCCGATAGGATTTTGTAGTGAACATATCGTTTAACTAAATGCTCTTTAATTTTCCTTAAACCACGTTGCAGCAATGATTTTATATGTTCGATGTATATTCGAGCTGAATGATCACATCATAAAACCAAAGGCTTGGAATGCTTTATAGACTATGTTATCGACATTGTTACTGTGTGGGCTACACCTACATACTTCAAAAATTTTACTTCAAAAAAATTAGTTAAACAGTTTATCTAACATAATTTTAACTTTTAAACGACAAGTCGGTTGTTACTAGAGAACGCAATCCACGCAACCATTTTCGACTAAATTTGTCATTTGAGATTAAAAGATTGTATCTTCAGCTTTTCGACGAAAAATCAATGACTAAGAAACAAATAAGGAAAGACTTTAAGTACAGTCACGTGCATAAAGAGAAATGCAATCTGCTAAATACATACAAAAACTTTGGGCAGATGGAGCACATAATTGAAGAGTGTGTGTTTTTGCAATATTAAAAATTATTCCCAACGAATATCCATCGAGTGAATCAGTTATTCATTCAAAGCACTCGTTTAAAAGGAAGTGTTCTGAATACCTAATACATAACCTTTTATACAATATTTATAGTTTTATCTGCCAAATAGAGCAGCTTTTCAACTGTCATAATTAGAACATATTTTCTTCGATACGGAGGTGTCGCGTACTGTTCGGTGGCAAAAATTATTTTATACCGTGAACCCGTATTTTATACTGCCTCAAGAGGTCTTTCCGATATGCTATCCGGAATCCGATATCCGATAAGCTACGATATGGGGTTCTTCAAAAAATCTGTCAATAGGATTTTGCAAAGTCGGCGGCGCACCCGCATACCCCTGATGTTGCAGGTGTCCATGGGCGGCGGTAACACTTGCCATCACGTGGGACCGCTTACTTTTTCTGTTTCACAATTGTCAGATGACTGTATCTGGTAGAGAAAATGTCAGTATCAGCTAGATTTAATTGGCAGATAACTTATCTATTAGATTGTTAACAGTTACTTTATCAGGAGATGGTGAGAGAGGCCCTTAGACATGCATGTTATTTAGTTTTATTCAATGTTAAGACGTCCAATAGAATAAGAATAAAATAGGTAAACATAGATATTTAAAATTATTTTAATACATCGCCATATTAATGCAAAAGATCTCGATCAAATTACAAATATACCTCGTACATATTGGTATTGATGTCTTTCGTAATAGGTCCTGTAGACCTGTTACGATAAACAGGTGGCCATAAAAAATCATGTTCCCTGTGAAGAGAGTGTAGGACGGATGATGCAACCTTCAAAACAAATTACCTCACACCTATTTCATGTCAATGCCATACATATGTAAAAAAAATCAGTTTTAATGGGTACCAGTTCCACGCCCCTTTAGAAATGATTAAAGAACGATTATAATGTTTTACTTGTTGTTTCTAATAGATCCACTTTAATATGTGTATGGCGCTATCGCTTAAGACGACTAATCGAAGCAGCTGTCAAACAGAGCTAAGTTGCGCTGAGCTGCTCATAAATTCAGTTCGGCCAACATGCATCTTATCAATAAAATGGCAAATCCAAACCTGTATTAATCTATATTTAAATTATAACTAATAAAAAGTTGTCTATTTGTAACATGTAATCTCTGAAACCATTAAGCGATTTAAGAAATCATTTCGACATTTAGGACCTTCTATTTTTCTACTATGAACACATATTGAATTTATCATCTACCAGCTTTGAGAGACATGTGTGTAGATATGTCCCACTTATATATTAATGTACCACAAAACACTTTGTCCCATTCCCACAATGTACGTACGTAATATTTTCTTAGGTTTTCGCGATTACTATACATAGCAATTAAACAACTTTAACGGTTTAAATCGCATATATTTGACATTATTTATATCCCGACGTTTCGAACACTTTGCAGTGGACGTGGTCACGGGGTGACTAATTGATTTTATTTGTCACTTGAGTTATTAAGAAATTATTTGGACTACCGTCTAAATTTTTTTTTTTTGAACTACCGTCTGGATTTTTTAATCATAACATTCCTTATGCACGCAGTATTCACTCACGGTATCCAGAGGTCTTGCAGTATTGCGTTGGCCTTGGGATTTAATTAATTTAATGACTGGATCCCAAGCCGGTGGTACTTGCCAACCATCTTCTCTATTGAAATTTGGATGTTTCTTGATTTCAATAGCCTCGCGTAACATTCTTGGCATGAATCGGGTCTCTCTAGCGAGGATTTGTGGATTATCAAATCGAATGTAATGGTTGGTGTAACCAACCGAATGTAACCAAGATGTCATAGAGAATGTCAATAGAGAAGATGATTGGCAAGTACCACCGGCTTGGGATCCAGTCATTAAATTAATTAAATCCCAAGGCCAACGCAATACTGCAAGACCTCTGGACACCGTGAGTGAATACTGCGTGCATAGGGAATGTTATGATTAAAAAATCCAGACGGTAGTTCAAAAAAAAAATTCAGACGGTAGTCCAAATAATTTCTTAATAACTCAAGTGACAAATAAAATCAATTAGTCACCCCGTGACCACGTCCACTGCAAAGTGTTCGAAACGTCGGGATATAAATAATGTCAAATATACGCGATTTAAACCGTTAAAGTTGTTTAATTGCAATGTACGTACGTGTTTCGGTAGTGAGTAAAATATGACATAGTCCATTTCCATCCCATTTTATCCTATCCCTCCCCATATTCCTAAGTATTTCTCCAAATCCAGTCCTAATTTTCCAACGGCAGACAGGGACCGCCTGTCTGCCGTTGGAAAATTGGGCCGTTGTGTCAACGTTTGTCATTCTAGACTGATGTTGGCATGTATCACATATGTCCAGGAGCGACAGTATCCACTTACTACAAAGTGGACTATCTGCTCGTCTGCCGCCTTGTTTCCATAAAAGAACCATAAATTAAATTCCAAGAAAATACCGATACCAATCGAGTAAACGCCATAATAATCATTTTTAGGTTTAAATTTATGAAATTACTGAACAGTTTCACAATGAACTGCACTAAACCAATTTTCAAACTCATGTTGAATGATAAATTAAGTTATTTATAAGCTTCAGAGTATGAAGAAACTTCATTATTTATAAAGTAAAGGGAATCCGTCTGTCGTGAGTTACGTGCTCGCTCATCAGAAGGCATAGCGTAAATGGAAAGGCCGTCGAACGTGTTGATATTTCCAAATTTATGTAAAATATTCTATTGATGTGAGACGTTAGTTAAAGTAGGAAATCATGCTTGACTTTGTTGATCACATTATGTTATTAATTTCATAAGAAGTGATTAGGTTCAAAACCCAAATGCATATTTTTTTCATAGAATTAAGGTAGCAGGTGACCTACAGTCCAGCTGGTGAAATGGAAATTGTTGCCTAAGGACATCTGCTAGCAGACAATGTTAGTTAAATTTACTAAAGTTGACACGTACGCAGATGAATAAGGTAGCAGTACCTTCAGCGATGTAGAAGTCGGGATTTGGAAAAAGGTTAGAAATGATCAGGAAGGAGTATACGGGACAGGGAGATTTCCTCGTCTCATTACACTTACCATTCGATGTGATGGAATAGGATGAACAGTAGATTATATAGGAAGGAGCAGTTTCCCATACCTCATTATACTTCCGCGAACTTCTTTAATTCGTCTGTCCACGTGGTCTGTTGCGCTCCACACTGTCCTTCCCGGTTTCTATTCGAGGACCCGACTATCCCATCAGTTATTGAGTTATTGATATCAGTTATTGATATATTGTCCTCAGGCATATATGATGTGCCCACTGCCTCTTAAAGAATTTCACCTGTGGTGCCTGGGCGGGAAGAGCAGAAATTGTTTGCGGTGGCGAGATTTGACAGAAGCCTATACCCAGCAGGGAGGTGACATAGGTTGATGGTACGGTATGGTATTCTGCCATCTCTCACTTATACCCAAAACACGTTTGTACATTTTCACGGCAGTATTTTGTGAGACTGGATAACTGGGCCAGTCGCCCATTTGATCGTCTTCCCCCGTGATTTATATGAAATAACTCCATATAAAATTAACGTGTAGTAAAAGATTTTACAGCACATGTGCGACTTCCATTCTAAGATACTTATAATAATGAATCTACACTTAACAGATTTAAAGTAAATGAGCATATATGACTTTTAATTTAACCCACTACTGATTAAACACAATCTGCAAAAATTACTATTAGTAACTAAAAATATCAACATTATAATATCGCCATAAATCTATCTAATCTGATTTAAAATATATTTACGTCCTTGCAAAAAACGCGGCGCACCTAAAAAGTATATCATTCGTATTTCATGAGTTGAATAACAAATACTCTGTAGAGGAAGGATCAAACGTTTATTAAGGAAATAAAGCATTACCTGCAATGAGGGTCACCTTCAAGTGATAATAAATAAAAAGGACAGGTAATAAATAATATTACTACAGTCTTTGAAAGAATCAAAGATAGAAAGTATAATTGTTATCTGGTAGGTCAGTTACATACTTGTTTGACTGGACGAGTTCAAACGAACTCGAACGAGTTCGAACAAGTTCGAAGAATTAAACGAGCGTGGTTAAACTATGTATAAGGTATTGTGCTAATGGAACAACCACCCACGTACTGCGTAGAGAGAATGAATAGCGACGATACTTGATGATAGCGAGCAAAGAAAATCCGGAGTCCCAGAAAAAGTTAGTTTTAAAGTATACGCGTGTGAACAAAGTGTAAGCAAAAACACAAACGAGAAAATAAAGAAAGGATAATGCGTAACAGAAAGAATAAATTAGCCCTTTTCCGGTTCGCCGACCCTAGTACCGATAGAAAAAGAGACCGAAAAAGATGGAAATACTTCATATGGGACTATCGTGTCTTTTGGTTGTGGAAGTTAAGATTTTTTATTTATAGATAAAAGGCGGCAGACGAGCATACAGTCCACCTGATGGTAAGTGAATGCTGTCGTCCATAGACATCCGCGATACATGCCAACATCAGTCCAGAATGACAAACGTTGGCACGTCCCCGGATGCGCGCCTACCTGTGCATATTAAGGAATGGATTGGGAAAATGGGGAGGGTGGGTATGGGACGGAAATGGGCACTGGCATATCTCCCTCACTACCCAAACACGTACGTACATTGAGGAAATACGATATAGTAGGAAATGCAGTACATTTCAAGGTAGTCTTTTGTGAGAGAGGGGAAACGTTAGGTCTTTAGATCCACTGAGGTAGCGGAGTTCGTAAATTTTTGCACTTTACAATACCATATGACCAGTCTGTGTCTCTTCACTGCTGAATATTGCCCTCTCCCAAGAACCGCCACACGGTTTTCTGCGCTTCACATCCAGGTACTAGCGGCTACTTTCTACCCCATCGGTTATCAGTCCTGCGACACATATGACCTGCCCGCTGCCACCGGGTATGGCACAAATCGCTGCTTTCCAAGTTACCATCTTTCGGGATACCCGAGGGATTATGCGAATGGGTTGCCAGTTTCCTGACTGGACGGAGCATCAGAGTCGTTATCGATGGTAGCTGCTCCGACACCATGTCTATTAACGCTGGCGTCCCGCAAGGCTCCGTGCTGTCCCCAACTCTGTTCTTTCTGCATATCAACGACCTGTTGCAAATTGGTGACATACGTTGCTATGCAGATGACAGTACTGGAGACGCCTTGTACAAGAGCCGCGCCAACATCCCTCGGGTCAAAGTGGAAGAGAGTCGCGCCAGGCTTGTGTCTGAAATCGAAGACTCTTTAGATCTAGTCTCGATTTGGGGTTCTCTGAACCTAGTGGATTTCAACCCCAGTAAGACGCAAGTCTGTGCATTCACCGCTAAAAAAAACCCTTTTGTTGTAGCACCTCGCTTTCAGAGCATACCTCTTAAGATCTTGAAGAGTATCGGGATCCTTGTTATCGACATCTCCAGCAAAGTCGAATTTAGGGGTCATCTGGAAAATAAGGCCAAAATGGCCTCCAAAAAGCTCGGTGTGCTGAACAGAGCTAAGCGCTACTTCAAACCTGGGCAACTCCTTATGCTTTACAAAGCTCAGGTGAGGCCCCAGATGGAGTACTGCTCTCATCTCTGGGCCGGCGCACCGAAATACCAACTGGACCCATTTGACTCCATCCAACGACGTGCTGTTCGTATTGTCGACGATCCCACTCTCACGGGCGGTTTAGAATCCCTCAGCATTCGGAGAGACGTTGCGTCTCTCTGTGTGTTCTACCGCCTGTACAATGGGGAATGCTCTGAAGAATTGTTTAATATAATTCCCACCTCGGGTTTCTACAACCGCACCTCCCGTCACAGAAGTGCGGTCCATCCGCATTTCCTCGATATGGAGATGTCGCGCACTGTTCGGTCCAAAAATTATTTTATACCGCGAACCCGTAGGCTGTGGAACGAACTGCCTCAAGAGGTCTTTCCATTGAGCTACGATATGGGGTTCTTCAAGAGAGCTGTGAATAGGATTTTGCAAGGTCGGCGGCGCACCCGCATACCCCCTGGTGTTGCAGGTGTCCATGGGCGGCGGTAACACTTACCATCACGTGGGACCGCTTGCTCGTCCGCCCACTAATCTATAAAAAAAAAAAAAAAACTTCCACAGTAGAGTAGTAGAATACTTCTTATAAGATGTAAAAATATATAAAAAATCTAACACACTACACTATCAAATTATATCCAGTGTTAAAAACACTTCACGATAAATTAAAAAATGGACTTCCAGTATTTATTGTATATCTATGATACTCGTCTCGACGAATAGCGCGCATAATTCTACCAAAGTAGGCGTCTCAGTACATATTGCGAGAATTCTGATCATGCTGCTATCCTTACAGAGACATTGACAGACGTTATTGGGGTCTAAATCACGATGTAACTGTTTCTTTACAGTCATAATCCCACATGTTTATATTTGCGAATACCTGTCTGTACGAATTAAGATGTATTGTATGCTATGTCTTAGATACCCATATAACTTATATCTAATAAATTATATCATTTGAGGTGACAATGTTTAATGTCACAGGAAATACATCTATAAGTACTTATAGGTATTTTAAAACTTCGTTAAAACATTTTGACTGTCACAGCAACTGGCAATAATTGCAATTACTGTATTTTGTTCGTCAGTAATATTTTTTCTGTAAATCATATCTTAATTACAATAACGGAGTTAACTTAAAAAGATTACTTGTTCTTTAATGTCAAAATTGTCACAGTAGTAAATGAGACATTTAAAATTTGACCATGCTGTTAAAAGTATTATTGTTCAGTTGAACGTAATCACAAATATTATTACTTTTATTTTAATGTAAGCGTACAGAAACAAGTAATAATTGTAAAGTAAAAAAATAAGTTTTCTTTAAAATTACACTTAACAATCGGTCTGAATAATGAAAACTTCCTTTCAATAAACGGGCTCTCAGTTCAATTGCGTAATTAACATAATTTACAATAATTCTATATATTTACTGTTGACTGATTGACCGACGACCGCCATACGGTTCCAAATTATAGTAATTAATTCATAGCGCTTCAAATAACAACGCTATGAATGGGTTGTTTGGTTACAAAGGCAAAATTACGATCGACGAAGTCCTTGACCCATGCTTGAGATACTACGAACTATTGCTTAAAGATGTTTTATATTAGGTACAGGTTTTTTATCTCCATATCAAAAGGTATGACCAAAATTTTAGAGGCATAAATCCGATACAGAGGACAGTAGATTTCCTAGAAACTAGTATTCTTCAAAATAGTAATTATTTCTTTGAGCTCACCTTTGTTGTGTATCGCAAAATTAATATTAATCCCTTAAAATCTTAAGGTTTCGTTATTGTTATTTAATTTGTTTGCTTAATAAATGTATAGCGATGATACTTGTTACCTACAGGGGATTAAGCCGCATGCTTGAGTATCAAAAAATAATGCGCACGGGGCCCGTGGATTATGGCCCGAAACTCCCTAGTGATTTGTTAGAGAAGACAAGTGCCCTGTAGTGGGACATTATAAACTGATATCGCGTAAATGTATTAATTTAAACTTTACTGCCCAGAAGTTGTACAGAGGGCGGACTTAATGCCTAGTGGTATTTTCTGCCTTCAATTTCAAGCTGTGAACGGGATTCTGCAAATTCGGCAGCGCACCCGCAAACCCCCTGGTGTTGCAGGTGTCCATAGGCGGTGACCACTTACATAGGCGGTCAATGTGTCCCGTTCGCTCATCTGCCATCTATTCTGTAAAAAAAAACCTTTGCTTAAATAGATACTGAAAGGAAATAATTAATTGAGCAGCAGAAAAACTGAAAGTGGCAGCAAATCGATGGCAACAAATTTAAAGATGGGACCGCCCATGTAAGTGGTCACCGCCTATGGACACCTGCAACACCAGGAGGTTTTCGGGTGCGCTACCGACTTTGCAGGTCGTTAGGTTCGTCGGTGACAATAAAGACTCCGTCTATTTTGTATTGATTTGTATTCATTTATTAAAAAGTAGTTTTTGTTGATCACAATTTGCTGCCCGTTTAAATACAATCCATACTAAAATAGATACTAATTGATGTATGTACTTACAAAATTTAAAATTTTCTTAATATTTTCAAAAATGAGAATCCAATTTAACATACATATAGGTAAATAAAATTGTTGTTTAGAATTTGTACTAAAAATATAATTTCTTCATTATCTAGTAAAAACGCTTTTGGTCCCAATTGAGTATCTACTTTTCTTATCATTCGCTTGACTCTTCGACGAGTGCGAAGAGAAGATTGAACTGACAGATACGGGATCATTTAGCCCCTTATTATCTTCTAATCTGTTTGGGCGTGCCGGTGCTATATCGGATCAGCACAGATCATGTCCGAGCGAAACGTGCGATCAATCTGCAATATTACCACATACATTGATGCAACAACTATTAAGAAACTAAATGTAAATTTACCCTTAGACATTTGAGTTTCATCTGAGCGTGATTTATTAGTGTAGGTAGACTAATTACAAAAGATATTGACCTTTGCAAATAAACTTGTTTTTGAATGGTGTAGTGGAAAAATGATTTACATATTGCAGGTCCTTTGATAAAGACTGTAAGCGATAGTTTAATGTAATCTTTAGGCGCTTATTGCATTATCAACGAGTACCTATAGGCAAACAACCTACTTCTGAGTCTTCACTTACGCGGTTGCAGGGGTGCGAGGATAGGGAGACGTTGTAGAGCGACGCAATACCCACTTTGCTTCGTCCGGTCACTGCTCTTCTGCAACCGCGCAAATGAGGACTCACTTATCTTGTTTGTCTATAGTGGCGAGTTTGTAATCAAATACAGATGATAAACTTAAGTGTGAAAAATAGCCAAGTTATTTCTTACTAACAAAACATGAAACGTGTAGTCTACGAAAAGGATTGAGATTTAGAGAGTGCCAAGTTCTAATAATATCGTTGTATAATAAATCAATGAAATAAAACTTCTTTTCTATTATTTCAATTCTAAATTGGCAAGTTTATAACGCAAGTTAATGTTTTAACAAGAGTTTTCATCATATTTTCTTAGGTTTTCGCAATTACTATACATAGCAATTAAACAACTTTGAACAGTTTACATCGCGTATATTTAACATTATTTATATCCCGACGTTTCGAACACTGCAGTTGCACTTTGCAAAATTAAAATTTTATAAAATCAATTAGTTACCCCGTGACCATATCCACTGCAAAGTGTTCGAAACGTAATGCTCGAAATTGCTAAGAGTTTTCATCATTTCGTGTGGTGTTAAGTCTACAAGGTTTTTTTTATCGATGTCGATAAAGTATATACGAGTATATCATTCAAACATTTTGGCACGTCGTCAACAGTAGGTTTAGAGCAATATAGCAGTTTCCGACAATTGTCTAAGTGGCCAAATACTAGTTGGTAATAAATAAAACGAACGAAATGTAATAAACAATACTACAATGGTAATTTACAAAGAAACAGGGGTGTTTCTTCGTAAAGTCCGCCAATAAAAGTCCTAACGAGCAGACCGGATGGACGTCGAAACTGTGGCAGGCCACGGTTGAGGCGGCTTGATGGAGTCATCGGAGATTTTAAAGCAGTCAGAATTGCAGATTAGAGGACAATGGCCATGAACAGAACGATCTGGAAAAACTTGCTGGATCAGGCCAAGTCCCTCCCTAGGCTGTAGGGCCAAAAGAAAGAATACGTAATTTATACGAAAAAATTCAATACTTAAAGCAATATTAATATTATACTTTTTATTTTTAGTAAGAATGAATAAGCCTGATTTTAACCAGTGAAGCGCGGCTTGGCCCAACATACAGAGCCACTAATACGAAAGAAATAACTAGTAAGCACAAAATTACAAAGATCTGAAATTATTTTAAAACTTGTAGTAGCCTTGTAATAAGTTGACAATAATTATAGGATGAAATACTTAATTTAAAACTTTCTTTCACGGGGGGCGTAGCTCAGATGGTAGAGCGCTCGCTTAGCATGCGAGAGGTACCGGGATCGATACCCGGCGCCTCCATCTTAAATTTTATTTTTCTTCGTATTTTTGTTTCTTGTTGCTTCTTTTTACATTTAAATTTTATTATCTTTTTTACTTCATCGGGACAGTGTAATACTGTTAAGCAAGGCAAGCAGGCAAGCTGCTTAAAGCAGATTGTCCATTTACTATTGAATTTGCCAAATAGGTTATGAAATACGGAAAATAGAAAGGACTTGAAATTCCTAATTTTTACAACCATATTATAAAAAGTTATTTTTTTATTAAGTGAGTATTATATACATATTATAACAAATTATACATATATTAAACAATGTTGGATAACTATTAGACATATCTGACTGACCGAGTTATCACACTCTTACAGAAGAAATAATTGTATAAAATGAATAAAATTTTATTATACAATAAATACGGAAAATATTGCCCTGAAATTCCTATTTATGCAGTATAAATTCTTATAATTGCTGTTTGTATTAAGTAATATGTACCTTCTGTGACAATGAATTTCCTTTATTTCAAATACAAATATAATGACACTATACCATAAAAGTCAAAGATATCAAATCCATGTCCGTAAATTTTATGTACAATAAATGTATGCAAGGAAATATTGAATTAAATTAACATCTATAAACAATGAAATCCTCAAAGGTAAATAGGAGTGTCAAAGGTGTGTAATTGCAAAGGTCAACTTACCGGTCACTATAAATTACAATTTATATACACTCAAAAACGATGCGATGCGAAGAATTACGTTATACCTCACACAATTAAGTCGACAAGAAGAAGTTATAAATTTAAATGTTTCAAAAGTATAACTGCTGAGTATATTGATAAGTATAATGATAGATTATTTGTCAATGAATAGAAGATGATTTCAAAGACGAAGTGAAGTCTAAAGAGTATAGTAAAGTATAGTAAAGATTCTACAATCTACTTTAGATATTCAACAATTTCAGTTTTTAAATAATTTGACGCGACAAAATTATTTTGTACAAAATTTTTAATCTTACTAATTATAAAATCTTCCCGCTTCAGATACACATATTATGTTATGACAATTTACATTATGTCAGTCACAAAGCAAGATTGTGTATATTATGGATACTGAGATAACATTCAAATCCCAGACACGTCCCTTGGATATAACCGTCACCAGTTCTTATATTGTTCACTGCTGAATATGAGCCTCTTCATCCACACTGTCTTCTGCATGAGAGATGTATGGACTTAAAACGCCACTCCTGGCCAAGCAGGTTGGCGAGTCCACTCGTTTAGAAATGTTGTAGTTCCTCAGGGCTTGTGATAGCCGCTTTGTTTTCCTTTAGGAGTCTTTTACGACACCCGCGGGGGAAGATGGCGTTGTATTACTATAAAGCCGGCTGACACTACACGATATATATTAATTTAAATATTAATAACTTGCATATTTTTAGTTTATTAACTATTCGCATGTTTGTCGTCCGCTTTCAGTAGTCTACAAACTTTATAGGTAGCAATAATATACTGTTATTCTTTTACAAACAGTGTTTATCTACTATACTATATCGGCCTATCACATCTCAAGACGTGATTGCGTGTGCCCTTGAGTGCCTTTCCAACTAAATTAAATGTATTTAACACATCATAATAACATCGTGATTCGAAATTAACATGTGTCGGTTGTATGACAAACTAAACAAGCATAGAAGGATGCAGTTGAAATTTAATATACTTATAGTAAAAGATTTGATATAGTACTATAATACTAGGTAGCTTTTGTTTTAAAAGTAATTAGCTCCCCCTGGAAAAAACTAATCAATCTACTTTCCGGAATAAAAATTCTAAATCACGCGTTATTGGACGGAGTCAAAAATGTCCAGCTGGTACTTCGGTACACCAATCCAGAGGTGTGAGTTTTATAAAACGACAAGCGTTACCCCGGAGAGTAGTACTGCTTCACTCTATTCAGTACACCAAGTTTTTACTTACAAATTTTGTCTTGCTCTCCAGATGACTCTGAAACTCCACTTTGCTCCAAATATCGTTGTCAAGGATCCCAAAACTCTCAAAGATCTTGACAGGAATGTTCTAAAATCGAGGTGCCATGACAAATTAAGCTTTCTTAACAAATTAAGTGAATCCACAGATTTGCGTCTTGCTGGGGTTAAATTGGACGAAATTAAGTTTACTCCAAGTCGAGACTCGGTCCAAGGAGTTTTGGGTTTCGGACACAAGCTTTGCGCGACTCAGGCGATCGATTTCTGGCCACCTCTGTATCTGTATTGGTTCATTGAAATCAGTTAATTGTGAATACGTGACAAACAGACAGACAAACATACTTTGGGATTTAGATTAGCGTGAATGTCGATAGTGTGGGTGTTGATTTTGTTATTTTCATGTGAGGATTTCTTGAATTGAATATTAGTTATATTAGTTAATATTAGTTAACATTATAAATATTAGTTATTGAATTAAATATTAAACATTAGTTATAGTTACGTAAGAAATTTTCTTTATTACTTCTGCACAATAAGTAACACCACAAACAATATACAATCTATTTTCTTTAAACAAGCCTACAACAACAATATACGCCACAAGGCATCATAAAAATGAAATAAAGACAAAACTTACATAGGCAAAACAATAATATTATTTTGTGTACTTACAGCTAATATTGTAAAATTCTAGATATTTTTTATTTATTTATTCATTTTTATGGAAGATTTAACACAATTTATTTGAAATATAAATCTAGACAAATACAAATGTTATAATACTTAACATCCGTGTTAACCTCCACATTTGACTACTATGTAAACATTTAGTACATTTAGTAGTACATTTAGTATATGTAAACACCGACAGAATAAATATTGGGTATGTCAAAATGCTGCAAAAGGGTCATCATCATAAGAGTTATCCTTCCTTTTAAAATTAATGGACAAAGAATGTTCAAGTAAGCTTGACACTTTTGCCTCAGCATTTATTTCGGTACAAATTATCAAACATGATAAGCTGTTTTCCTGACTGTCGCTCCATAAAAATACACATCCTGTATTAATAAATAATTATATTAATCTCGTTGAATAACTAAGTCTTACTAATGTCGGTTGCATTTTCCGGAAAGGAAATATACTAATACGGAAACATCAAGGTGTTCAAGATTTTCGGAATTGATATACTCGTACTACCCGCAAAGCGGAGTCCCAGTCCTTCCTAGTCCTTGGTTGTCCTCGAGTCACTGTCCTTTATCCAAATACGGTACTTGACTGTACTTGGAATTGTTATGTTTTACGGCTTATTCCGAAACTAGAACAAAGGAATAACAAAGACGCTGCCACATGCCCAACTATACCACCTCTAAATGAGTGGACTTGCCAAGCTGCTTGACCAGCGTACGGTTTGTAGGCCATGTATCCCTCATGCACAAGTCAACGTGCATGAGGAGGCCCATGTCCAGCAGTGGACAGCTGGTTAATTTCAGTCACTTCACATACAATCCTGGGATTATAGTGACGTTCAGTGGAGAGGATTTTGGGAATGCAAAGTTCTATGCAGTGATTAATTCCAGCGTTGAGAATGTGTTCGATGTCTCTTAGCTTCAGCTAATTTACTCATAATTAATAAACATATCGCCAGTATGATCTTTGACCTTGTATTGTTCTCTTTTAATATAAATAAATAACGCCATACTGAATGGTCCACACTAGAATTCCACGTGTCGTGGGTCCAAAGACACATGAAAACAAACACCCGAAGAAACATTTCTCTTAATACAAATGATTGTCCAACCGGTAATCGTACCTTAGATCATTTACAAAACAGCCAGGGACACTACCAATAGCGCTAATCATTCGTCAAATAATTGAGTTAAATACCCTGATATTTAAATCATCGCAAGTAAACAACTCAACTGTGGATGTACCTATGTTCATCATCATGTATGAGTGTGGCTGAGTGTATGTGTGTCTGTCTATCTATTTGTGAGTGTCTGTGGGAGGATGCGTGAGGGTGTGTCGTGTATACTAATACTTATTCACGGTACGTCACTTCATCGAAACTCGAAAGACAAAGTTAGTATTCTAAAGTCTATAACGTGACCCTCTGCTATTCTCATCGAGCCACAAATGAAGTCATCAGTTCACCTCTCGATATCTGTTATCAAAATCACAACAAATTAACCCACATTTAATGAATAGCGAACGACGTAACCTACCACATGTTGACCCGTGACCTAGACGCATGTTTATCTCATCCCATCAACAGTCCTTTTATGTTACCGGTTAATTAGGTATGCAGTTTATGCAATGACGAGCGGCCAGTAATGGACCTTGTGCTCTTTTCTATTGTATACGTTAAGCACGCTTCCAATAGACGTGTTTCGTGATGATCAACAGTTAATTCCAGTAGTGGCATAAATCACGCTCCGTACAAGTTCATAATTCTATAAATTATATAAAATTGTTTATATAGAATATGTGTGTATGTAAATAACGTACCCGACATGCATTTCAAACATATATATTTTTAAAACTTTTGGGAATAAAATTATTAAAGTTCGTAGTGCCAAGAAAAAAACCTGGCGTAGTCTTTTATAAAACATTGAATTAACGAATGTTTCGTTTGAACAACAGTCCCCCTTTGTGTGATGGCCGATCTTTGCAATCAAACAAGGCGGCTTCAACCCATAATCCACCATTGTAATAAATTGTGTTAACAATAAATAAAAGGATAACCAAATATAATATACGAATGCACGATCCGTACGTACTGTAAGTACTAAAATAAAAATAGGTAAGTGGTACATACAGTACGTAATACGGTTTCGGCGATTCACTGTTACTTTCATCATTGTGACGCGTGAAAGTGACTACGTCACTAGCGTCATCGTCGCGTCGTTGCGGTAGGTCATTACCACTTGCACTTTCAGCGAAAGTGAGTGTGCGAAAGTGAATCTCAGAAATTCGGCGATTCGACGTCCTACGTCATGTGACATCACGGTGGCACGTCACGAGGCTGGACGTGAGTGAACGTAAATTGGAGCAATTTAATACCAATGATATTCTCCATGATATTATTCTCGATGATATACTCGTAAGTAACAAATAAGTCACCGTCACCAGCCTTTTATTATCCACTGTTGAATTGTACACATTGTCTTGTGCACGAGGGATGTATGACCTTAAAACGTTTTGGCGAGTAGACTCTTTCAGATTTGGTGTAGTTCGTCGGGGCTTGTGTAAGGACTTTGTTATCCATTAGTCACCTAAATAACAAATAAATTACCAATTACTTTTAGTAGGCTAGTTACACATCCCGGCTGAAAGTATAACGCAGCGAGTATGATCGGCTAGCTTCGGTTTTGTAGAGCGTCGTCTCTGTCGTAACGGCACACGACAGAGACGACGCTCTACAAAACCAAAGCTAGCCGATAGTCTCTTTCTAAAGACCGATGTGTATTACTTTCGGCTGGGAAGTGGGATGACCATGGGAGACTTAAGCAGCTGGTTTATTCGTTTTACTTATATTTAGTAGAGTAATCTACTATTTTGACAAATCAGTATCAGATTCAAAGCAGTGGGAACCAGGTTATAAAATACAAAAATCTGGTCCCGACTGCTTTGAATCTGATAACGAATTGTCAACATAGTAAAGTAATTCATAAAGCAAAACAAACAAACCAGTTAGTGTATATAAGAAACATACAAACTTACTTGTTTCTTTAATTTTAGTTTATACCGATATATGAACTTGGCATATTGTTTGAAATTTTTAAGAGAGAGAACATGTTGTGTGGAAATTATTGTATGTATTATAAAAAGTGATTATAAGTAAAGTTATTGTCAGTATTACTATTGCTTCCTCTATTAAATAACGGCCTGCAAATCAATTTGAGGATTGTCTTAGTGTAACATTTCTTATGGACGGTGGCGGCTGATGAGCATACATTCCACCCGATGATAAGTGGATGCTGTCGTCTATGGACATCGGCAATACATGCCAACATCAGTCCAGAATGATAAATGTTGGCATGCCGCCGGGTGCGTGCCTATCTTTGGCGATATAGGCATGGATTTGGAGAATGGATTTAATTCAATTCTAATAATCCTTAAGGGACTTAACTTTAAGAGTTATAGAGTCAAGCTCTTGACCTAAAGGGTTTAAGACCAACATACCTTAAAAACTTGAATTATAATAACGCTTATAGGCGTTCAACACACGAATCTTAAAAGTTCACTCAACGCTCGATCATCTAGCCCTCGGCGTTCTTTTTTACAACATTAGAAGTGAATCAGTTATAGACAATCTATATAGACTATGTAGCAAAAATATGTACTAAGAATATTTCAATAATGATAGATAGATATTTAAATAAACTGCTTTAAAAATAAAAAATAAACTCTAACATGGGGTAGAAAATTAAAATTACCTGTCGTCAGTAGTTAGTAAATACCAGTAATAAAACATACAGTACATACAGACATAATACATCTACTGTATGCAGTAATAGACGTAGGTACAAAGGCGAATTCTCATTTGCATACACTATGAATTTTAATTCCTTAAGCGAAAAGCGGTGTCGCATAGAAAAAATAGCGTTTCGTCTTGAAACGCAACATGACATAATGTTGTGGAAGACTCTGAATTTTGTTATGCAAGTAAATCTCTTACCGAGGAACTATTTTTAGTCTATTTTCCCTGTATACCAAGAGTCCGCCTCAGTATATACAGTAAAACTATACGGCCTCTGTATAGTTTAATTCGAAGAAAGACTCACTTGTGTCCTTGTATTATGTCGAAACATTTTTTAATTACGTTGTTGTCTCGTGTATTATGTCTTTATGAGGAAGCGCTGCTTTATTGAGAACCGGTCCTTTTTTGAACGAAATATTAATATGCATGTTTATCTTCGCAACTATTATCCACATAAGGCGACATTTTATATAGCATAAACTTCAGCAAATTATGCTGTTCTTCGTGAAGTGTATTTTTTACATACAGCTATTTCGATCATCATTTATTTATTTATTCACTGCTTATGCACTGTATTGTATGGAGGTGGACTTAATGCCTTAAGGTATTCTCTACTAGTCGACCGTTGGTTGCATGTGGAAAATTTAAGCGGATGCAGAAGAACTCAAATAGTAAAGCTTAATTTTTTATCGCATCAAATCATCATATCTTACAAAAAAAACTTGAGATATATTTTAATATATTTACTTACTTGATTTATCAAATAAGTTAACATACTATATATTCTTTGTCTTTGAATTATCTTATTTTACTTATATATTTAAATTAAGATAAAATAACATAAGAAGATAAAATAATGATACTTTTAATGATACTTTATTAAGTATACATACATATTTGCTTACTACTCGTACATATATACATACTTGCATATTTGCAGTAGTCATAAAAATGTATTGAAAAGTCTTACTTTTACCGCTATGTCGACTTTTCTCAGTATTTATCACAAAAGTGTGTCGCAGAACTGTGTTTTGTCGAGAAAGTAGAGCACGGGCACCATTCAATAGAGAAATGACAATATGAGTTCACTGGGTTACAAGGTTGACTTAAAAACAACTGTTTGTATATACAACTGTTTTGTACAAGTTAACTAAGGGAAGACCATAGTGGACTGTGAGGGGACTATATTGATTATATTTCGTGCTTGGGGGACAATATTTGTTCCAATCCACATACGAGTATGTCGCAGGATCGATAATAACCAATGGGATAGACGAATCTTCGCATAGAGACCACTTACCGGGAAATGGAACTGCCGACTTGAAGAAAATCGCGCCGGTAGTGTGGTGGATGAGAATAGCAGGACACCGTGTGTTGTGGTGGTTCTTGGAAGAGCTAGTAGTGTAATGATATGGTGTGGGTCTAGTATGACGGGTTATAAAGTCTGATTAACTGTATACTGTAATGAATAAAAATTAGTCATTAATACAAATTTTTGGAGGGGAGAGGGTGCACGTTGAATCCCACAGCCGCTGAGCGCACGTTACCACTCTCTAGTAGAAAATACCGTAAAATGTACTGAATTTTCCTTTTCATTCTATTTCCCCAATTTATGTTTTTTTTTTTATAGATTAGTGGGCGGACGAGCAAGAGGTACTTACGTGATGGTAAGTGTTACCGCCGCCCATGGACACCTGCAACACTAGGGAGTATGCGGGCGCGCCGCCGACCTTGCAAAATCCTATTCACAGCTCTCTTGAAGAACCCCATATCGTAGCTTAATGGAAAGACCTCTTCAGGCAGTTCGTTCCACAGCCTACGGGTTCGCGGTATAAAATATTTTTTGGACCGAACAGTGCGCGACACCTCCGTATCGAGGAAATGCGGATGGACCGCACTTCTGTGACGGGAGGTGCGGTTGTAGAAACCCGAGGTGGGAATTATATTAAACAGTTATTCAGAGCATTCCCCATTGTACAGGCGGTAGAACACACAGAGAGACGCAACGTCTCTCCGAATGCTGAGGGATTCTAAACCGCCCGTGAGAGTGGGATCGTCGACAATACGAACAGCACGTCGTTGGATGGAGTCAAGTGGGTCCAATTGGTATTTCGGTGCGCCGGCCCAGAGATGAGAGCAATACTCCATATGAGGCCTCACCTGAGCTTTGTAAAGCATTAGGAATTGCCCAGGGGTGAAGTACCGCTTCGCTCTGTTCAGCACACCGAGCTTTTTGGAGGCCATTTTGGCCTTATTTTCCATATGACCCCTAAACTCGACTTTGTGTACGTGTTACGGTAGCTAGTAAGATATCTCAAAGCCCATTTTCATTCCATCCTATCTTATTCCCCCATATCCCGTCGATATCCATTCCTTTAAGATATGCAGTACATCCGGGAACGTGCCAACGGTTGTCATTCTGGACAGATATTGGCATGTATCGCGCATGTCGCAGGTGACTGCATTCTTTTACCACCAGGTATACTGTCTGCTCGTCTGCCGCCTTTTCTCCATAAAAAATGTCTGGTATCCAAACGCATTCTGTTGGTGTCTCTTCCTAACATATCCTCTTTCTCTCTCTTTCTCGGCGTGGCCTTTGTCGGCCTCGTTAGATTGTCTGAGTGTCAAAGGAAATAGATGTCTTATTAATAAGTTAGAAGTTTTTATTACGGATATAACAATCACTTTTACGGTTACTCAGGTTACTCAGAACTACTTTTAATACTTTATAACTCTATGAGATATGAATAATTCAAAACCAGTTTGAGGGTAGTAATCATTAAAAATTACCGACAATTAGAAATCGTTGCGTTATTTATTACACAAAACTGGTTTTGCTGCATTTTTGTGATCTTTTGAGGAAGTGTTCTTCCAAGTATAAATCAATCGGTAACCTTAATTGGGCTGGACCACTTAACTTACAGTCGATGCAATTAAGACCTGTTACAATATCCTTTGCAATCTCATTAGATTTAAGCTTGCATCTTATTAGAAAAATATTTGCTTATATAAAATTACATCAGTCTCTATTCTATATTCATCAATCTTTATTATTTGTTGATAAATTGATTTTTCATAGAAGAAATAGCAGATAGTCGGGCGGGGCGCTAATAGTCACTGCTACCCTTGGATACTTTCAACCCCAGGGATATTGAATGCACCACGCAACCGCATGCGTTGTCGACCTTATCGAATACGGTTTATGATTATTACATAAATTTAAAAAAATACGTAAATCGTTTATCGAGAAACAAATATACATGTAAAAAATGCAGTAATTTGGCCGCGTAACTATTTACACTTATACGTGTATACTTATACAAGCGTATACTTATACACGCGTATACTTATACGCATAAGAATGCGTTTAAGTGTGTTTATACTATTATAAGCACACTTTTTAAAGAAACATTTGCCTTAATCCCATTAATAGCTCTCTTGGAGATCCAATTTTATAACTTAGTGGAAAATCTCAATAAACAATATATTCCACAAACTACACAAACTTTTCAAACTAAAGTAAGAATTGAATAGAGCCCAAAACTGTCTGTATTTTTGTCTGTCTGTCTGAATAATAGATTTGAGAATACTTACCACTCGTAGATATGATATACAAGCACTCTAGGGCTGACCGGTTATAGTCTAATAGTGCTATATTCAGTAGCTCTCCAATTCATTAATTCATATGTGTTTTGAAAATGCAAACACGTAGTACTTAAGTTCCAAATTAGACTTTTTAATGAACTCTCCTCATCTGCTTCACTCCCCTAGAACTTGCCAACCAGGTTTCTTTGATAAGAACGTATGATGTGTCATCTAGTCTTTTCCCATATCGATGGTCTGAACGCAACAATAACTGGACGGGTCTTAATGAAACTTGGCATGGTTATAGCTCATATGCCGAGTTAATATTTTGGGTATTTGTTATCCAGATCCATTATAGAGAATCCACGGGAATCACTATAAAGTTCACGCGAACGAAGTTTAGTGCTGACACAGGTGTTGACGGGGCACGGCGGGTTCTCCGAGTATTTATACAGGTTCGGGTGCAAGCAGAACGCGTCGTGCATCTGTGAACAAGGTATTGAGGAGACGATCACGCACCTGCTGTACGTACGACTGCCCCGCAAATTCGCTCCTGAAACATGAAGCCGAACAAAAGCTGGATGCCACACTGTGCGCAGAGAGTGCAAGCGAACTAATGGCAAATAAAAAGAAAAGAGGACTCTTTGTAGAATACTGCATACAGATAGCAACTAGAGCAATAGGTAGAAATAAGTAGTGTATAAGCTATGTAAATAAAGCAATAAAGAATATAAATAAGTTATACAAGTATATTATTAAGTATACTTGTCTGTAATATTGCATAGTAGTAAGTAATTATAACATCACTTGTAAAAACTGTCTCTGACCTCCATGTCAGAGGTTTCATTAAATAATAATAATAAAAAAAAAAAGTTTAGTGCTATGTCGTGTCAATATTCAGTAATCCGTAGAGATACAGCCCGAAGCTGATAATTATACAATTATGTCTATCCAAGAACATTCGTTAAAAACGCAATCTGTTCGCAATTAGTCGAAGTTGAACCTTGAATAATAAATGTTTTATTTACATTACAAACAAGATCGACATTAACTGTATACATTCTTGATTAAAATCTTAATCATTCCAAACAGATGACGTATTAAATTGCAAATGTACCTGAATAATATCTACGATATCTGCATTTTACTCGTTAATCCACTTCTACTTTTCTATGAGGCCGTCGGTATTAACATAGGCTATTATCATAGCTTTATGATTAGTTATTATAATACTGACATAGCTTCCTTCACTAAAAGTGCGCATAGGTGCGTTGTGTTTCGGTATTTTAATACGTAATATTTTAATAAGTGTTATTTTAATAATCACTTATATTAATAAGTGATTAAACTGATCCATAATTGACAACGTTGACAAAAACTAAAGAGTTGACAAAAACACAGTGAAATCATAAACAATCGAATTTAGAAGCAAACGCATGTTTGAATCATGGTTTGATTGTGTGCGTGCCGTGTCCTTGCGCACAATCGCACAGAATCTCACTGAACATTCCTACTCGATATCGCGCCGTCCCGCTAACACTGGTTTTAAAGAGTAGTCTGTCTAATAAGTTATTGTACCTGTCAGGTTTTTAAAAGGAAGAATATCGGCATGCTGGAAACTCTCACCGAGCCGTTGCCATGACAACGAGGTTACACACTTATTTTTAAAACAAGGTTTTCGCCTATTAATTTATTTATTTAAAAAACTTTATTGTACATTATCGAGCGGCATTCTCTACCAGCCAACCTTTGGCTTAAACAGAGAGAGACATCTTGGGAGGTGCGATGAAACGTAAAAATATAACTAAACGATGATTAGTAAATATTTTACACAAATACTTACAAATAATATGATATTACAACTTAATTCATATGCACATACATAAATACCATCACGCGAGACCGCTTGCTCGTCCGCCCTCTTCTCTATAAAAAAAAAATACATAAATACACGAATATATATCATGGAATAGGTATACAATGAGAAAAAATCAAAGTATTTTATTTTTAAGTACCTATTAAGTACCTATTATACCTATTTAAGTACGCTTATACTCTTTAAACTTCCAAGATAATGTTTACGTTAATACTGTACGGATTTCTGCGGGTAGACTGTCACCTTCTACTCGTATATAAATAAATACAACGGGAAATATCTTTGTAAACTCGGTTGTCGTTTATAAAGAAATGTGGGCCAATTAAGCACTTATCCATAAGGGTTCTAATAAAACCTAATATACTTCATAAATCTGTTCAAATAACGCAGTTAATTCTAAGAACTTTGCTAATAAATCTGAAATTCCGAAACCATTGAAGGAATCACAGAAAATAAGCGCTTAAATGTTTTAAGACAAAGTAATTGGGTCACAGATTAAATACCATAGATTCAATGTGTTATATTCCTGTAGCGCTTAGACGCAATTTTATTGTACCTGTGGTTTAAATAGTAGGTCATTAATAATTATGAAGTTAAAAGGGTTAATAACAGTGAGCTCGAGTGTAATTTACTTAGGAAATTTCTCGTGGCAAGATTACGTCTGCACTGTGTACAATTATATATTTACTTGCACAGAAAACGGTGGACTGTTAATTAGTATAATTAGTAAAAGGGGGGTGAGGTGCCTTTAGACTTGTTGCTAATAAAATTATGAAAATTAAAAAACAAAAACCCGCTTACGTCCAACTCCTATCTGAACACATACGAGTATACTCATTGAAATATACTAAAATTAATGACATACAGTAACTGGCTTGTTTATTTGGTTTTATGAATTACTCAACTATTTTGACAAATCAGTTTGCAGTTCATTATCGACATGTTCGATAGATGGCGCCAACCCCAAATACAATGTTGTATTATAAACCTGTATTTTCTTCTATTTATTTCAACTTCGTTGCACAAGTAATTGACATGCACAAGTGGCGGACTTAATGCCAGCAGGTTAATCAGAAAATAAAAAATATACGCGGGTACAGTTTAATTTAAATAGTAATATGCATATAAAAATAAAGTCATATATAATATAGTAAATACAGACATATATAGATACATACACGCATACTTTATATACAATAGATATACGTACATACATACTAATAAAATACATTTTCTATAACTGAACAGAAACATTTACTAAAGAGGGCAGAGTGAAAAAGAAAAGTACAGAGAATATAAGTGAATGAATGAATCAAGCATATGAGTCTGGTGCTTTAAATAGTGATCCCGAAGCAATCATTTAGAAGTATTTTTGTTGGATGTTTTCTTAATGTCAATGAGGAGCACATTCCAGAGAGTTA
Source organism: Sesia apiformis (assembly GCA_914767545.1). NCBI lineage: Eukaryota > Metazoa > Arthropoda > Insecta > Lepidoptera > Sesiidae > Sesia > Sesia apiformis. The sequence goes on along the minus strand of OU611954.1, from coordinate 7,098,800 downwards.
CTGCTTGAGCAGCGAAGGAATTAGACATGAAACAAGTACGGCGAGAAGGGCTGTCAAGGGCGTCAAAAATTGTGAATGTCAACTTGAAATCGAAATTTACATTTCAGATATTCAGGGACAAATGTATCGTAATAACAGAAAAAAGAGTGCATAATATTCTTATGTTTCTACGTTGTCTGATAGGCAGCCATTTAAGCTGTGAACGATATAACTACATATGGTCATACTTACGAAGGCCGAAGATCCAGCGAATACAATTATTGAGAGAACGATCCAGTTCGTTGAGAAGTTCTTGGCTTGGGAAAAAATACTATTTATTTATTTATTTAAACTTAATTGCACAGACAACTAGTCAACCTATGGATAAATAGTGAATTAAGATTATAAGGGGTGCATTATAAAGTAGGTATTATAAGTACCTACTGTTAGTTCGAAAATAAATAAACGTAACACATATACATATAAACATATACATAACAATGCAGGTACTACAATAATACATATAAATATGTATATCTACATATATCATAATATATAAATAAATTTTCAGTTCCAGCAACGAGTATGAACGTTGAAGTCACGTAAATAATCCATTTATAAACGTAAAAACGTTTGTAATAGGCCGAATGCTTGGCTGGCCAATACTTGACGACCCACATACCTAATGTATTTTTTCATTAAAAATAATGAACTCTAACTCAAAAAAATTATTTGCTGAGTATGTGTACGTTATGATGTTACAATTGGTCAAGTGCTTTTTACATAGTCGCCTTTTACAGACATTACCAATTTGAGGGTATTTTATATAAATATTTATGTTATATTATTATTTACAATTACAAAATTGTATATATTATATTATTATTATGTTATATTATTATCAAATATTAGAAAGGATTGTAAGTAGCTAGTTATAAGAGCAATAATACTAGACCCTATTACTATAAAAATTAAAAAAAGGACAATAAAAATATAATTTTAAAATTGCGATCTGAAAAAAGTCAAATGGTCTCTCGATTGTTACCAAGATTGCGTGTTATTTTATTGTAAAAGGTAAGATTACAAATTCATACTAATAGATTTTTTATCTAATGTGGAAATACAAATAGGTGTTATTATGTTCAATTTAATTTAGTAATGTACACATGCCTAGATCCAAATTAAATAAATTGCAGATAGTTAGCACGTGGTTTCAGTAATATTTTCGTAACGCGGCCGTGTATGTCGACAGACGTTACCAGGAAGCACTGCAGCTGCAAGCCACGAGATGAACACCTAATGAACGCTGCGCATGCCTACGGTACAAGGCATAAGAAAAAAAATCCTTTCCTATAAGATAGGTCAAACTAAAAGTTCTTAGAACTGGCTGTTGTACAATACTATAGAAAAAACAAATCGAATTTTGAAAATGGAACTCTTTGCTTGCCAAACGCCATTAAATTTTCAAAACTCTCATTTGTATTTTTTTATTTCTGATGGCAATTTGAAAATTAAGTGTTTGCGGAAAAATGAATTTAACAAAAGAGAACATTTTCGTTCAATGATTTTTCATGAACTTTCGTTGCGGTGTATACCAGAAACAAAGTTAAATAATATATAGGTTAGCATTTAGTGATGAAGCCCCATCCAATGAAAGGATGTATAGTGTCAGTTGGAATCGATTAAACTATAAATGAGTTAGCCGTACGTACGTCACACGTCAAAATTTAAAATTCTTTAGTGTATATAGAGGCTTAGACTATCCCCGACGGCGGCCGTAGCCCGACTAGTTGCCGTTTTATCACTCGTCTAGTGCGACTAGCGACCAGAGACAAAGTAGTAACAAATGTCTTTGAATCAGAATTCAAAGTCTTAGTCTAAGATTATTTTATCTAATAAGAAACTTTTTAAAAGTCAGATTATGAGATAGAAAAAGTAGATTTTTATCTTCATAGAGTACTTACTATTTTATTAAGGTTACAATACTCCAGACGCTCGTCGCTGTTATCTTATGCCGCTTCCCCACGTGGTTTACTGCACACGTTCGACGCACGCGGCATTGTTACCATAAACATGTCTGACTCTTACTATTGTTCATTGTTTTGTTTTTATTGGTTTTTTATAAATAAAAGTATTACCGTTAATATACTTAGATCTGTTCATGCAACAGAAGAGAAACTGCAGGTGCATTAAACGTATAAGTACACAAGATGAGCAGATTTTATTTATAACTAGTACCAACTATCCCATTTAGGGGGAGTGTGCATGCTGCATTTCCACAGCCGCTGGGCGCACTCGACTGGCCACGTTATCTCTATCGCAGGGAAGACTACCTTGAAATGTACTACATTTCCTACTTTATCGTATGTACGTACGTGTTTCAGTAGTGAGTGAGATATGCCAGAGTCCATTCCTATCCCATCCTATCCCTTTCCATTTTTCCAATCCATTCCCTAATCTGCAAAGGTAGGCAGCGCATCCGGGGGCGTTCCAACGTTTGTCATTTTGGACTGATGTTGGCATGTATCACGGATGTCTATGGACGACCGCGGCCACTTACCATCAGATGTAAGCTCGTCTGCAGCCTATTTCTATAAAAAAAAATATATCACAAAACTCTATAGAGCTTCAAAAACACGATATCGAAAACAATAAACTTTTTGACGTCGCATTTTGATATTCCTATTTATATCGGGATAGCATTTATTGTCATAATAATAAGTATTTAACTTTAATTCTGTGTTACATGCACTGATTCGGAGTTACTAATTACTTGATATTCTGAAATACATTATCCAAGATTTATCAGTGGATGCAACTTTATAAAAACGTGTATTTCTATTTGTGACATTATTTGAACAAAGGAACCTTATTATCGGCACAAATTTATCGAGTTTGATTAAGATCTTTTAACTTAAATTTTCGTTATTGCAAGATTCTGTTAAAAAGAAACATGTTGTAACATATATTTTTTAAGATAAAGCATTTAAAATATTATGTTATTTTTATAAGATTTCGTTGCAGTCAATATATAGGAAATTGATACCATCTGTAAAGTCATTTTTTATCAGGTATGTCACATTTTATTTATAGATATGATTGATATAGTAGTCGCTTGTGTAAAACTATTATCTGCGGTAATCCGTTTTAAGAAGAACTACGGTTAGGCCCAAAGTAACAAACCAACTATTGTTTTTGTAAAATTGGTAAGAATGTGAGTGACACTTAGGTAATTTCTTTGACACATACTGTGATATCTCCGTCAACAACTTAATGCGCCTCTCGTAGATATCAGGAGAATGTGGCTTATGAGAATGTTAATTAACGTAACAAACAATTTTCTTGAAATAATCACGCCCATTTCCAGTCCGTCGTAAACAAGGTTGTATAGAATAACACGAGTAATTACTTTTGTACATTTGTTTATTTTACATATTTACAAGCGTTATAATTACAGCTACAATACATATTGTAAAATAGTACAGCGACTGTTCAATAAACGCAATATTCATCGGGACAAAGTTATCTTTTCAAATATAAAAACACAAGCAGTTTATTTATAGAGAAACAATCACGATGTTTAATAAACGTTTAAAGAAACCGTTATCACATATCATCAGTAAGGCATAATCACACTATTCTTTCATATTATTCTGTTATTGAAAGTTCAACAAGGAACTCATTGCTTTTAAAATACGTTATGTCATTCATCATTAAGAGTAGGATGAATAGCAAACGGATTCCGTCACGGTATTCGAATGCACGTCTATTTTGGTTCAAGAATCATCTCCATAATTGCAACTTTTATTTATCCATTTTTGAACGACGCGAAGATTTCCCCCTAATGGCTGGATGGAAAGCAAACGACGCAATTGTGTAACAACAATAATTTAGTACACGATTCTATTCTAGAATCTCATTCGTACTACCTACAAAGTATTATAAATATTTTAGACAGACTGCAAATACTTTTTAAAATGATTTATAAGCGAAAATAACAAGGCAAATCATGCATTCTGCATTAGAGTGAGAGAGCAAACACATGATTTTGTAAACTTGACAGACTCCTTGTACAGACGGCATAATAGATAACTTTGCAGGCAAATGAGCTTACTCACTAAGTACAACGACACACGCGCAAATAGACAGATACGACATTAATTGATTCACTGAGTGTGTAATAAAATTTTATTGAGTCAATTGGTTGAGCGTCTAGTTTGTGAATAAAGCCTATTTCATATATATTTATCTATTTTGCCGGGTGTACAAGAAATGGATGCAGGATTGTTCTCTACACTATTTTTATGTTGCTAACATTAACAAAATTTTACATAAATCCTTTGTTTCATAAATTACTGTATTGATAAACCAAAAACAAGCAATAAGGTGAAATGTTATTACACATCCTAATATTGTAATGGCGACATTAATAACATGTCGCCATAAAAAGACAAAATAAAATAAGATATTTGTCAACAGTGACATGTTGGAGATGTTCGAGTAACATAAAATATTTTATCATCTGGCACTTTTATCTTAAACTACGCTATAATCTAATGACATCACAGGGATAAGTTATTTTACATGTTATATTTAAGCTGTTCTTGAAATCTGAACTGCGATGACCAAACTTATAAACTATAGAACAAAGGGATGTTACTGATGTCGCGAAGGCGCGTACGCCGGCCACTGGTACACGAACGGACTGCTGGTTGCCTAAAAAGATAATCATAAAATTAGTACAAATAGTATTGGTCAAGTGAGCGGTCAATAAAATACTCTTATACAGTTAGTTATTAAATTTTTCCATAGATAGCACCAACATCAAATCAATTGAGTTGTTGTACTTTGTGAACCAAATCTATTCATTTAGTTACAGCAACGGACATGAATATTAAAGTCATAACAACGATATGTTTACGAACGCAAAAAAGTTTGTAATCGTGAAAAAATACGAAAGGCATTTATTAGCGAAAGGCATTCTGTACTTACAGTAAGGTTATCAATTATAAATAATACCAAGTTATTATTATTTTTATTTTATGTAAATAAATGTAATATCTATATTTATGATTATTATATAATATTATGTTATTTTAAATGGATTAATTATGCTATCAGATTCATTATTTTTCAGTCATTTGATAAGACAGTTAAACAACCAGTGTGGTAATTGAAAAGTAAAAATCAAACTCCCCAGTCGACAACCGTCGCGCGATAAAAAATAATTGAACAACCAATTGGAAGAAGAAAACTAATGTAAATTTTGAGAAATATGATTTTCGTAATTACTGCCATCTTAAGCGGGTAGATGTAAAGTATTTTATTTGCAAAGTATTTGAATTAATGACTTCACTTCATTTCATTAATGAGTCTAATTAACCGGGAAGTTGAAGCAGTTATTTTTTTTTAGTTTGTGATATTTGGAATTTTTGAAATTTATTCTTCCTATATCTATTGTATCCTTTCCTTCTTCCAATTGATAGTTCATTTTACGATAATGCCGTTTTACACTTCTCTACAGACTGTTTATTTTTATTTTTATTACAACTGTGAACTGTGTCTCATACTCACTTGCACGCCTCTAATGTTCCTCCTGGAAGCGTCTTTCTCTGATTGCCATTGAAGATCGTGAGCCGTGTCACTCCTCGCAGTCACTTCGTTCGTTTCAATCTGATTATGTCTAGCGTCATCTTGCTTTGCATTGTTCACATAGAGCGGGACGAAGTATCGCAGACCGAATCCAGGCAAATTTTGAGAGCTGAGGACTTGTTGCGGGGTAAAGTAGTTGGGTATTGGTTGTGCTTGGTTTTGTTGGTTCTTCGGGACGTAGGAGTTGACAAATCGTTGTGCATTGGAAAGGTGTAGCGGAGGTGGCGCGGAACCTGATGCCTGTCCATTGTACACTATCTCCGTATACCTCGGCTGGGGTATGAAGAGCTGCGGTCGCCTGTGCGGAAACGAAATTTTAATAATTTTAAAACTTGAAGAAACAGCTCGTTTGATGGCTATAAACTGGTGCAGATAGATCTAATCTTTTGCAGATAGAGCTCTGTTTGAACGTCATTTAGACATTCAACGCGTGATATATCTTGGACAACTGACAATGAAACTTGGCATAGATGTCTTATGTCTTGGGCACATAACAAAGTTTAAACTGGAATCAAAATAAGATGATGACAAGGTCCCGGTGGAATAATGTTCACACGGAATAATGTCAGCGGAAATTTTAAATGTGCGATGAGGTGTTAATGTTAATGTGATTTGTTAATGTCCATTTGTTAATGTGATGTTTCATTAACAATTTGTTTTGTTTACATCAGAACCACTAAAGTAATGTCGACTCTTTGAATGAATGATGGTACTATTTATTGTAACTATTGCACAAATACTACCCATATAAAACTAATTTACTTTATTGAAAATTTACCATGTCTAGGGGGTACAAGAAATCGGTTGTAGATTTTGTAAAAAACTATACACATGAATTCTAATCATAGTGGCGACCAGACTGATACTGGAATGCTTAAATATGTATACACTATCTGTGACACTATCTGTAGATGCGGCACAATATTCGGAGCTGATTACCGGTTGGTAGTTGGAGAGGCACCACAATAAGAAGAAGATCTGTGACATGTAATTGTATAGCATAAAGCGAATTCTATGCCAACATATCATAACATACCATCAGTCTATATCTCTCCACTTCTTGATATAAGCCTCTCCCAAAGTTTGATAGCACACATGATGCATTTTATACCACCCAGTCGAACGATAGTAAGCAACAATGAAAAGTATGCCAGTAAATTTTATAAGCAAGATCTCTCTTAAAGGTTTGTGCAAATCTAGAACGAATCCAACTAGTTTATAAGGCTAATTTAACATGAAAACCATACGAGTAATTGAATAAATAAACTACAGTTTAGTGCTAAAAATTTACTGCAAGTCTTTGCACAATCTATACGTCTCAATGCGTTACAGCAAGGAATGTATTAAACTACATGTAGAAGATATGAAAAGGGTGAATTAAATCTTCTAGATACAATTGATGGTGACATTACATTATAAGACTGACATCATAATACCAACTGCTGGGCTATGATTAGCTTACCATTGAGCATTGGGGTCGGGCGTGTCGTTAGACCTCTCCTCCCAGACCGGCGCCGGAACACGGTAAGGCTGCGCGGGCGGCAGCGATGGTTCCGGCGTCGGCGGCTCAATGGGCCCGCCCTTCGTGCCGTACTTCACCATGATCGCGTGTGCGCTCGACGCGTACACCATCAGGCAAGTCAGCAGCTAGAATATAAAACTAGTATTGACTTTCTTTTAGATTCTCTTCTTTTGTTTTGGTGGAAACGCTTTAAAGCCTACTCAGAAAAATGATTTACGGGTTACGTGGCGTAATCTTTTTATTTTATTTATTTATATAGGTACTTTATTGTACCTATAAGGTCGGGGAAAAAGTTTCTTCGTATTTTATGTACAAATTCAAGACATTTTTTTTAAAGTTTAATTACATTTAATTATAATATATATATATGCCGTTTTGTTCTATAACTTGTTGCTATTTTGTAGGTGGTGACATGATCCCGTCGCTGTAGAAATTTTGGGATTTTTGGTCAAAAAATTGCGACAAGTAGTTTTGACAGTCCTCTCTTGATGTTAACTTTACACTACCTAAAGAATTCTGAAGAGACCGAAACAAGTGAAAATCTGAGGGCGCAAGGTTAGGGCTATATGGTGGGTGTATCAACACTTTTCAAGCAAGCTCTCTCAATTTTTGTTGAGTGGCCAAAAATGTGTGTGGTCTGGCGTTATCATGATGAAAGACTAACTTTCTGTTGATCAATTCTGGGCGTTTTTTCTCAATTTCTTGCTTTAGTCTCATCAGCTGTTGGTAGTAGAGATCCGAATCTATGGTTTTGCCCGGCGATAAAAGCTCATAATGAACGATGCTCTTCCAATCCCACCATACACACAACATCACCTTATTGCGCGTTAATCCGGGTTTCGCCATAGTCTGTGGAGCTTGGCCGCACTTAGACCGTGATCTTTTCCGCACGTTTTTATCGTCAGTGATCCACTTCTCATCACCAGTGATCAATCTTTTCAAGAATGGTTCGGTTTCATTGCGTTTTAATAGAGAATCGCAAACGAGTACACGGTTCATTAAGTTTCTTTCAGTGAGCTCGTGTGGTACCCAAATATCGAGCTTTTTTGTGAATCCAGACTTTTTCAAATGATCAAAACTGTTTTGTGGTCAATGCTCAGTTCATCAGCAATGTCGTAACTACTTATATGTCGATCTTGCTGCACTTTTTCACAATTGGCATCAACTTTATCGGTATCAGGGCGACCGGAGCAAACTGCATCTTTAACATTAAGATTTCCGGACTGAAAACGCTTAAACCAACTTTGTGCTACTCTTACTGACACTGCATTAGGTCCATAAACGGCACAAATTTTTTTCGCGGCTTGTGTCGCATTTTGCCCTTTTTTGTATTGTAATAAAACTTTAAGATGTATCGAATTTCTTTGTTAGATTCATTCATTTTCTTGGACAGAAAAACAATTTAAAAATAGCCGGTAACAGTTTTTTATTTTTTATTTCCTTTTTTTAAATGTTACCTTTTTAATGGTATCATAACCAGCCAGGTACAAACAGTTCAATAAAAGATATTGGATCACAACTTCATACATACAAAATACGAAAAGACTTTCTCCCCGACCTATTATATAAATAAATACATGATACACATGATAAAAATAGTTACAAAAGAAATTACGTACAAAAAGCGTGCTTAGAGATTTCTACCAGCAAACCAGGGAGAGCGCTATTGCTCCCCCGGGTTTGCTGGTAGAAACGGGACAGTTGTGTTTACCTATGTAAGCAACGAAATGGGCAAACATAGTGCGTACTACCTATACATGAACTAATTATAAACATTCTTTATATGTTTTTCGAATAATACATATCAATAATATATTTTTAAACGAATCTACCACGGTAAACTGATTGGATTAATTGCATTAATCGTATTGATAATACAGATATCATTTATTTGCAATAGTTAATATATTTTAGCACGTTTATGCAATCGTTATAAAGCGGTGATAGTTGAGGGCATCTATTCTTGACTCTCATTCGTGAGGTCGTGAGTTCAAATCTTCGGCCTGTGCTAATGACTGAGTTTTTTTTGAATTATCATTAGCTCAACGGTGAACGAAAACATCGAGAGGAAATCCGTTCAGGAACATAAATAAAGAAATTTAGAGCATGTGTATCCGCCAACCCACACTGGGCTCGCGTAGTAAATTATGGTCCTAAACTCCCTAAATTATTTACTAGACGAGGGTTGTGCTCTGCAGTTGTACATTTAAATGGCAGACATCAATACAATCGCTCAAGATATTGGGCAAAGTAAAAGTTGAATTTTCAACACTACAATATTCTCTGCATAGAAACTAGGGTACTTATTCTATATCTGTCTAACATTATGAAAATAATCTAGTTTACTAGTAGCTGCCGCCAAAACTTGATATTTTTGTTTGTTTATGCAAATGTTGTGCCTATTCGTTTATTGCAGAATGCACAATTAATTCACATTGAAATATGATTCCAAGATGATAATGTATGCAAATTAAGATAAGCAAATCCCCTTGAAACCTATTACGAAAACAGTTCACTCCTCCCATCAACACATAAAAGCGTCCGCTTTCCGTCGAGTAATTTCAAATTAATTAAAAATTCAATCAAGATCGCGCATCTCCATCTCGCAGCCTTGACGAAGTTACACGCTCTCCACCTCTTTTTCCCACGAACCCCACAGTGCATTATTGCAAATAAAAATGCTAGTTTTTGCACGAAACTTTATCTATTAAATGCTCACATAGTTGCGTAGCGGTTGATGTTACCAGTCGGCATTGTTTATATAAAGTTAGCACATCATCTTTTGTAACCCTCTTGAGTTCCAACGCTTTTAAGATTACATTTTTATCACAATATCTTAACATATTATTTAGTTAATCTAAATGAATAGAAAATTTGCTGCTTTGGTTAATTTAATATGTAAAGTTTAACTGTGGCAATAAACAAAATATTCACACACAAGATAATGAAACTTAATTTGCATTTTCCAAGTACTTCACATTCATTACATTCATCATGTTATCTCCAGCTGAGAAAACGTTTCATATATTTGGGCAGAATGATACATATATAAAATGTCTACATACCTGTAACCTCGCCGAAAATCTCATGTTTGTTGCTTTATATGTAGACTACTTTATCATACGATTTATAATTCTGCAACAAAAGACAATCGTGATTTATATATGCAATACTTTAAATCGAAGCGATAGCAAAAAAAACATTGCTAATTTAACTGATAATCGTTGGCCGCGTCGAGTGGTTCTTTTGAAAACATTCATTTACATATTAATAATATTAATCTGGTTACTGAAGTTATGACATATGTTAACATTTTGAAATATGCGATTAACTAGTTACTGCAATCCGATACTTATTCACCAAAACCGTAAACAATAATATGTGTATAATCTTGAGGTGTGTCATTAATGTTTATAAAGTGCCATTATTTCTTAATGATGATGCGTACATAAAATACTGGCACTTGTGAAACCGAAGGAAGAAAAGTGAACAAGTTAACAATCTTGAGCACGCATCACAATACCTCAAGTAAATACAGTTTGACATTTGGTTACAACAAAATACATGTTGTTGATAACATAGCTTGCTTAGTGGACCATTTTGTAACGCCTGATGTTACATAGTTTCAAGAAGACTTGTATGGTAATAAGTTTGTTGAACTGGTCACATTAAGTGTCCTGTTAAGGACAACAAACAAATAACTTTACATGAGTTTCGTTTTATCTAGTATAATGTGTGTATTGCCTGTTGTTATCTGGACTAGTGTAGGCGTCTTAGGTTATTTACCTAAAAAAAATTATAGGCGCATATTATTATTGTTATCGCAAGAAGTATTTCAGAAAAAATATTAGATATTATTGTCCCTCTGTAACTTGACAAGGACTGTTTTTTTTAAGAAATGACAATATTTTTAAGTTATATTAGTAAACTTATTAGTCCGTTCATTGATTATTTCATATGAACAAATTACTTGTAGTTCAAGCAGGAGAATACAGCAAAAAGTTAAAAGTTCGTGCACAGATTCGTCTTATTAGTGATGTTTTATACCAATTAAGTACAAAATTACTGTAGAACGACGCGGAAGCAGTGTATGTCCATGATATTAGATACTTCTTCAATGCGTGGAGGTTTTAAATGTCTGCGACGAATCTATGAACAGTCTTCGAGGCTATTGGACAAATGTCAATGTTGGATAATTTTGCCATATTCTAGGTTTGTCGCGAGAACGTAAATGTACGTCTGCGCGCTTCGGCGAGTCGTCGTGGAGAGTTTTCCAGCAATACACATTTCACAGAGTTCTGTGGAAGCGTCTTGTCATTTGTTCTTTTCACACGCGTTTTCCAACGAATTCGGGGTCGGTGCATCATGATAAAAGTATATTATTTTGGCAGAATTATAGAAAAAGACGGATGAAAGTAATTAAGTTTGAGTCGGAATTGATCGCTTGGCAACTGACACTAAATATTTAAATAATATTACGAGTAATATTATAAAGAAGGAAGGTTTGTTTGATAGGAATAATCTCAAATCTCCTGAACCAATTTTGATGAAATCTGCAACATCGTGTTTCTTAGACTCTGCCTTAATATAAAAAGGCTATACGTCTAGATCGAATACGCTAACCTTGAGTTATCTACGTTAAACCACGTTTAAGCCCGCGGTCGTTGCTTTGTGTTGATTTTAACATAAAACAACATGTAGGTTTGTAAACGGACTACGGCTCATCCGGCTCACGCGTACGGCGTGTGAAAGAGATTTCATAAGAAACTTAAAATACAATAACAGCAAAGCAAACGAATTGAATACAGTGGTGATTTGCTGATGCCACGACACAAGGAAACGTATGAAACGCATAATTTTAGCATATTGCGCTAATATTAGAATACCATTTGCATAATGCAAAATGCATGCGACATAGGGGAAATTTGCAATCGACATTTAATTTCTATTTGAAGCAAACGATTTTACTGATAACAAACGATATTGTAATTTATTTCATTTTTTAATAAATTACGCCACACAGATCAACATAGACAAACACACAAAGGCGAACACAAAACAGCTAGACACAAACAAACATCTTATTTTAATCGAAGCTTTGTCTGACTGAAATTTTTTTAACAATAGATAGAGAGTAACTAACCCAATTTGGGTTGCCATACTGACATACAACACTTTAGAAAGGTGTCAAAAGCATGGTCGCAAAATAGATTATAGGGTTTGCCTCCTAACTTACGAATAAACAATGTTTAATAAAAAGAATTGGACGTTCGTTCACGTTACCATCACCATAAACTCTTCAATTTGGTATTTCTTGGTTACGTAAAAATAAAAGATTAATGACCCTCACAATTCTTGTGGGTACCTGTATTAAACTTTTTTGCAGGTTTCGATGATATAAATGATACTTCGAAAGGTTAAACCGAGTGTCAGCCTTCTTCATAATAAATGTCACTACAAATATCGCGCTTCCTTTTAATACAATTTGTGGCGTATAAATAAATGGTCTGTTTCAACGTCTTTGTTTGGACTTAAAAACGAAAAGTGTAGCAGAAAACAAAAAATGCGATTGTAATCGGGGGCTGGGCAAGTAAATAATCAAGGTAGAGTACGGAATTAATGATACAGATTGACATTTTGTACTGTAGATGCAATGTGGACCCAATATATACTTACAGCCGTGGAAGCATCTACTCAGTCGGCCCTTAGGGACCACCCCAGTGACCTGTACTTTTTGGTGGACAGAGGTGATTTTCCACTGATGGGGACAGTGTTCCGAACAGTTTCTTCGGACTCCGCGAGGGAACACGAAATCCCAGCTCTACTCAGTGCCTAGCTGTTCATTCATATCTGACCGACAACTCTCTCAATGGTTTAGAAGCAGAACTTGCATATAATGCATATATAAATACCCTAAGAGAATAAATTAACCGATATTTAATTTAGAACAGAAACATTTGACACGAACGAAACGTTCGACAAAGTTTACAACTAATCCAAAGTTCATTACACTATTGTATTCATTACGATACGATAAGTGACCAACGAATTGGTAATCGGAAATCATTAAGCCAATAATTAATTCTTAATTTCGCTGTTGCAAAGTGGAACGTTCATCACTCAAGTGTCGACAATTAACAAACTCATCCATTATGTATTATATATCGGATATTGATATCCACTTTATGATGATCTACTACTGAATACTCGAATCAGTCGATACTGAATTCTTAAGGAACCTTAAAGGAACCTTCTCTAAGGAACCTTAAAATATTATTTTCTCAGATAAACTGATTGCTCTGATGTGCTAATAATAGTCATAAAACTAGCAATCATAGGGTAATAAAGCATATCCATGTATTCATGATTAGAAGACGTTAGAATGTACCTAATATTAAAATATTACTAATATACGAGTAGGTATGTGTGAGAAAAATGGTAGACCAAAGGTTGACGACGTCAGGGATTATTTGTCGATAAGGTAAATTAAGTTTTCTGAAGTTTCAGATTTTGTTTTATTAAACAGGAATTGCTATAACAATTAATAATGTGAATTGAATTATAATTCAATTTCAATATTCTTCAATGCATAAGTGAGGGTGAGGGGTAAAGAAATTTACATTAAATTTGCATGAGATAAAAAGTTTTCCTCATTTATAAACATTATTATCGCATACGCGTAAAGTATTTTTATGTATGAAGACTTTAAGTTTCTCAATTTATCCGCTAGGGGCGCTACAGAGAAAGGACATTTAACATAAACCATTTAAATCTTGAGCCATAGTCCTCGTAATATGTTAGCCTATAAGAATCATTTAATGTTTGTAAGTATCATTCGTCGTAAAAATTATGTGTAAGGCGAAATTATTTCGACATTATTCATAGTTAAGATACCTATCATTCCAATAAGGTTGTAATTTAAGTTGATATCGATGTTTATCATGATACACATTTTAAACGCGTATAATGCGCTTCCATACTAAGCGTTCATCGATGCTTTACTTCCCTAAAAGTGTGAGAGAATTTGTCATAAATTGGCCCTGCATTCCAGTCTTCAACCAATTTGAAAATAAATGGACAGGATATATTATGTACTAATTCAAAAATATTGACGATACTTACGAAGTAAAATAATTTTACACTTTATAATATAAAATTTATTTTAATAGGTAAGGAACTCGGTGTACCTGTGTTGTTTGTTAATCATACTTATAATAAGCTGACGATTCACACAATATTCCTATATGTATGTAAACTACTATGAGTTGTTGTAACGACTCATACGTAATGAGTCGCAATGAGAACGTAATGAGTCGGGCCTAACTAGAATAATAAAAAAATAGATACTAAAACAGAATGTCATCTTTATGAAAAGACTCAAACCCATAAAAAACCACATCCACCCATATTAATCCAAAGTTTGATCGCGTTCCTTCTCCTACCATCTGGTGGGAGCGAACGATCCGTCTATACATTTAATACTGGCTGCAAATTTCAACGTGTAATAAATCAAATACGCGCCTGCCTCCATGTACGTTATGAAGTTCGTTATGAAACGTGTTCACAATTTTTACTTTTTGTAGCCATGTAATCGAGATGTCAGGATCTGTATATTGCTTCTTGGCATAGTTCCCAATAATTGTTGTATATATGTAGATATTGATACAACTGATGTACTGATAGATTTGTACCTACATTTTTATGAAACAGAACTTTATTCACTTAATTACGTAATTTTTAATCTTATTAAATCTTGGCCGACGGTGGATCACAAATTCGCGTGACGTTAAGCTACAGATGGCCTTTTGTCTTAAAAATATAAAATATAAAAATCTTCCAATGCCTTTTTATTCTTTAGGAACGAAATTTAAAAGTAAAGGAGAGATTTCAAACACTGACAACATTGTGAATGACTGTCAAAGTCCGCTGTTATCTCTAGAAGCATCCTTATGCAACGAGTCATCTCAAATCAAATGTGATAAAATCAAGACTATGGCCACAACATCTAGATCATTATAAGATAAAAATTGTTTAAAATAATAATAGAAAGCAGAAACTATTTTAGAAAATATCTTTTAACGAAGGCTCAGGAGTATCATACTTATTAGCACTTCACAGGAAGAAAGTCGCCTGTTTAAAGAAGTCGTCAGTAATTGGTGGATCGGAAGATCATTACGCTCATTTACATTACAGAAGATCGCTTACCACAAAGCGTACTTTGTGAGAAGCTGTTACCCGACTACGGTTACGGTAAAGCTAAGTACACTTTACTGCACACTAAAGAATACAGTCAAAGTGATAAAGCCAATTCACAAATGTATTTACAATGTATATCAATTATAGATAAACGTAAAAAAATCCTGGTAAAAAGCCTAGTTATTCAATACACATAGTGATTTATGACCATTCTACCATTATTGAGTACGTATTATGTCCAGATTGTGTCAATGCGATGCAGAATCACAATGCAATCGTTACAAAATTATCGTACAGAAGTGTTTTCAGTGCCAACTCACTTAATTTACAACCGCAAAGCCCCGTTACGCTACTCTACTCTAAATCAATTTTAATAGGTACGCAGAATTTAAAATCGTACAAAATATTGAAGTTAGCCCGCTCAAGTATTGAGATTTGCTGATATTATTACAATTTCGGTAGCAATTTAAATTCTGTGTTTCTGTTATTATATACAGGATGTTGTGACACAAAAGGCAGTATGAAATAAAAAGGATTCAAATGAAGTTTTGTGTAGAGAACGCCTACTATAGAAAATGTGGAATTTAGTAGACAATTAAATCTGCATTGATTAAACAAAAAGAGCGAAAAATTTGCATTTATCCGTGAATAAGCAGAAACTAGTATATTCATAATTATAATCAATATATTAATAAAATGGCGTAAATCTGTTGATTTCATTGCTAATGGATATTCTCTAAATATTACAGGTCATTCGACCTTTGTTATAATAACTTCTAAATGATTTTGTTGAACGAACATTTGATAAAATCATTGTATTTTTCTAAAGATTAAATAATCTAAACGGATTCGTATGTATTCGGTATTTAAAGATATATTCATTAGCTATGCAGAGAGAAAAGCGATGTGACAGCGACGCATCCAGTGTGACGGCTTGTTGAATAATCACAACTACATTTTTTTTTTAGTTCATACTTATAATTTTCTCCTTTTTAAACATAAATATACTTTTAATTATATGAAAGTAAGATATCCACTCGTTGGTAATGGTAATTTTGGCGGTAAAGCGGACGGTTTGGTATATTACGAGTATTTTGAAATTATAATTATGTTTCATACTTTAAGTAAAATCATTTATCAGCCTTTATACAAAGGCGTAGTCAGGATTTTGTCCAGGGCGGGGCAAAGCAAACAATTTTCTTACAATTTAAATAGAGGTAGAAATGGAGAAAGACTTAATTATTCTTCCCTATGCCCGGGGAGTGAGGGGGGGGGGGGGGGGGCAAGTGCCCCAACTTGCCCCACCGTGGGTACGCCCATGGCTATTTACATCAAAAAATAAGATTCTAAGCTATCTCTATACATATATGATATCATAAAAAATCTTAATTAATTAATAAGTTCAATTAATAAGTTAATAGTTAATAATTCAAGTTAAATAGTCAATAAGTTCATACTGCAGAACGCAAGGATCCAGTGACGCACAACTCCGCTTTTAAATTCATATATTCTAGCTTCTAATACAAATTAGGTACAAAACGGTTTGCCCCCAGAGTCACCTATAACCTCCTATTTTATAGTCTTGTTTCCCACCATGACATTTCTCCTTTATCTTGACAGCCAAAACATCGGCAAAACCGCCTTTTTGTGTTGACATAACAAAAAATATATTCTAACAATTATTTTCCACAGATATTACAATAAAACGTTTTAATGGAAACTTTTAAAAAAATAAATATCTTACATTAGCGACAATTTATATGGTCACTTTGCTCAAATGACGTCACGTATGAAGGCCATTAAAACTTGGTGTGTTCTATAGCTACATGTCTTTACCATTGTATTCAGCTAGCAATTTATCAACGACTGTTATTTATTACACAGACATGGTAAACTTGTATCAATACGTTTAAACTGTGGTTACACCCTGGTATTAATGCGCATTCAACTCGTTGTTTGTCATTTCTATGTTACCGCTTACTAATACTTATCAATGAATTACAGAACATTCCTATCATGATTACTAGTTGATATTTATTATATTATTGTTGTATTGTAGATATAACAAAGACGAATGTATACAACAACATGCAAATAGCAAACAAAGCGTTGTTTTATACTGCCACATAACACTTGTCGCAACATTATTAAGGAGTGGAAAAATATAGAACTCGAGAATATTCGTATGTATAATATACGTAGTATAATCGCGTTTTGCGTACATATTTATTTATATAGATTATAACAGAACCATCCCCAAAACCTAAAACCATGTATTCTACTCAACTCAACTCAACGGAATCAATGGTTTTAGGCGTTCGGCAAGGTTCGGTTATATCCTCTATATTCAAACACCAAATAAAAAAAAAATGTGATCAGATAGAAAGATATTTTATTTATTTTGGCGGTTGCATAAAATCGCGATCAGATGGGAAAACAATATTTTCAGTTTGTAAAAGCATCTGATCACGTGATCCGATGGGAACGACCCTATTAAACAGGTCTTAACGTAGAGTAAAATAAAATATGTAAGCATACTCATTTAAGACGTGTTTGTATATGGATGATCCAGTGGCAAACCTTGGAAACGGCCTATTCATGTAAATAGCAATGTAGTGTAAGGTCAGTGGTATGGTATTGTTGGCACGTATATTACAAAAAACATAAAATAGGCGTGTGGTGTCGATCGGTTTCAGAATAGCACCACTCCATCTATTCCCGTGAGTATCGTAAAAGGCGACTAAAGTATAACAAAGTCGCTACCGTAAGCCGTGACAAACTACACCACTTCTAAAAGCGTGTGTGGACTCGCCAACCCGCTTGGCCAGAGTTTTATCATCATACACCCCTCATGCACAAGACAATATAAATAAGGAGGGTCATATCCAGCAGTAGATGCTATAGGAGCTGGTTTTTATCGGACAAAAATTTTAGTAAAACAATGAATGACAGAAAATTACATTACCTACTCAATATTTCCACAGGTGCTTCCTAATAAGCAATAGGAAACGCGTGTAGTTTCATCGTGTGCGTCGTCCGTCCGTTTATCAAATCCTACAATTTATCAGCCAGTCTTACGAAATTTTACATTTGAATGAACCTTACAATTACAAAAATGGATATTGTGCACTTAAGAATCTTTAAGAGAAAAATCCAACTGTTAAGATAAACGTAACCAATTAGAGGTAGGAACCAATCAATGGATTGAATTACACAAACCAAAAGTAATTTCAACTGAACGCTATTACATACTGCATTTGGTCCGAGAGACAATAAAAATTAATAAATGCCAAAACTCCAATCGCGAGGATGGATTTCAGTTGGTACGAGTACGTACGCGGGACCCAGTGATTGAACTTCACAAACCCAGAAAAGTAGACGCGTTTTCAAACTCGCGTGTATGTGGCGATATTGTTAGTATAGTGTGTAAGGAACATAATCAACAAAAACAAGTTCAGTGTGGGCAGGTGAATCAAAAATGAATACGACGGAGGGTAGACAAATTTGTCTGTCAATAGCAACAACACCTTAACCCGCCTCTGCAGTTTCGCCGCGACTATAGTTCATGTAACTGAACCGAAATATCGGCTATAATAAATAAATAATAAATCGTGAGTAACCCGTTTACATAACAATTATTATGTTCAACCACCATAATAAAAGTTTAAAATCTTATGTAACCTAACTACAACAAAACAGAATTTCCTGTGTTACTCATGACTATATTTATACTGTCAGTGGCCGTAGGAAGAAGAAAATTCTTATACGGTAAGAACCTTCTTTCTTCTACCGTAAGAAGAAAAGGCTAGTAACATTTTTAAGGAAATTATTTTATATTCGGAAATTGAACACAAACAATGTTTTTTTTTTATTTTAACCAAAACACCAAGTCTCTAGCTTCATTTTGAATTAGCGAAAGTTTTACTACTATTTTTTTACTACTACTACACATAAGAAAAACTATAAATATACTATCTTTATAATAAAAATAACCACGAATAAGGGTGGACACCTTAAATAGTTAACCATAGTTAGTCCACCTAACAACAAGATGGTGGATGTTAGAACGCGCTGCCTATCAAGATTTGAAAATACCAAAATACTTGGGCAGGAATATTTTAGATATTGAAAAAAAAAATGCACGTATACCAGTCCCGTATAAGGATAGGATAAGAGCATATACTCGTATCTCCGGGGTTCGTTTGTGGAACTCTCTTCCTCTCGACGTAAAGCGTGCTCAATCGTCATCTATCTTCAGAAGTTTACTTACTAAACGCTATTTAGCTTTGCAATCATTACTGACTCAGTTATTGACACATATACTCGTATTATGTTTAGTGTGTATGTATGTATATGTTGTGTATTGATAGGTATGTATTATATGATATGTTATTTATGTATACTGTACACCATCTATCTACCTGTGATTAATTTTTCTTTCCTCTGTACCCAAAAGTTGTCTGGTAGAAATAAGACCGCCTTTTGTGCAATTCATATCTTTCAATGTCTATTACTGTCTTGTTTTGTTTTGGTGTGCGATAAAAGTTGTATATATCCATCTATATCCGTTTACTACGACTTTGGCACAAATCTTTCTATGTATACAAGTACATAGGATAAAATATGAGTCATTAAAGGCTTAAGTCACGGTATATCATGAAATATATCGTTTATCCAGGCTGTAATCTAAGAATACATATGCAACTGCTCAGAAAACCACAGACGACTAAATCAATTATGCGTGCATTTGGCTCGAGGTAGCATAATTTTCCAGTCTCCTTGGCTCGGTGCCTTGACAATGTGTCAAATAACAAAGAGGCGACATTAGTCAGGACAGGTAATGCAAATGTCCCGCCTACCCGAGGAATTGCCCAATGGATCGCGACGAGACTGAACTGCAGCTGCACTCTATTAAAGTTGTTAATCGCTAAACTATCACGTTGACATTTTGCTATTTACCAGTCATAAAGGAAAGAAATAGCTTTGGTCGTAATTCTTTTTTGACACTTTTTTAACCTCTACGTTGAAGTTTTTATTATCTAGTTGCTTTTGCATATAACGTTTCACCGAGCAGTATTTAAAATAGGTATCTACAACGTACCTGCTAGTTTTAATACTGAACAATTTAGAGAAAAGATACGAGAGATGAAAATTCGCAAGAATTTAATCGTAATTTAACTTTAAATATTTACAATTAAGGCATCGTCGGTCCCACGACATCGATGATTGCCTCAATACGGGAACCATTTAAAAATAGCGGCCAGTTGTCAATTCGCGCGACTACGCCTCGCCGCACCGCATGTGAACACTTTCAACCTAAACTTGTTCTTACTCTGACATTAAAGGGAACTCGAACGCCCCGAACTAGTACAATCGCTCAAATGTACTAGTTCAGTCTTCTAGTACTATCAGTACAGTAGTATGTACATCATACTATGTACACCAGTAGTATGTAGTATACTTTGTTGGGAATAATGGCCGTTATCGCTTAATTTATAAAGTTCAATTTTAGTCTTATTCTTAGTCTTTAGTCTTAGTTTAGTCTTATACTTTAGTCTTAGTCTTCGTCTTATAATACGACATAAGCAGTTAAATAAGGCAACGTGGTGTGTACGTCTTGTTCGTCTTTTGTAGAGTAGAAATATTGAGATTCAGGCGCAATCACACAATTGTTTCATTTTTATGGATCTAGTTCGTATTGTCACTGGCGGAGCATTCACGGGGTTACTTGTTTCGATGTGCTAAATGAACGAAGACCAGTGTTTGTGGAATCGTTTGTTCTAGTACAGGGCTGAGAATTAGTTCTTAATAGTTACTTATTACATGTACTACTCAATACTATTTCAAGCGACCCGCATACAACTCATTTCAGTCACGGCTACCACGATTAGGCGATGCAGTGTGCTCAACTGTTAAAATTAACGTATTTAAAGATTAAAATAGAGTTAATTAATATACCATTTATATAAGGTTATTACACTTCAAATAAACTTTAATAAAACACATACATTTATTTGATTAATATCATTTAATGAAAGATATTTACCGCTGTTTAATCTTAATTTATTCTCACTTAGTTACATTTAATACTGTTTACAGCGACCTACAGCGGCCATATTCGAACTAATATCAAAGAAAATAGCGCTCATGCATAACTTGAATGATTGGCACAATGTAATCTAAGTGTCCATTAAATACAGTAATAAACACTCAATGAACTGCAATTTTGACGTATCATAATAATTGAATTTGAAAATTTTATTTCGCAATAACGAGTTTAATGAGTTGTTAATAAAACCCATAATTAAATTAACTATTCTCATTACAATAAGTCGTATGGAGTCGGGCGGCTTTACAATACCGCTACCTCTCCTCGTGAGTGTCATAAAACGCGACTAAGGGATAACAAAGCCGCTACCACAAGCGTACACCACATCTACAAGAGTGGAATCGGCAACCAGCTTGGCCAGCGTGGCGTTTTGAGCGTGGCCATGTTCAGCAGTGAACGTTAAGAGAGCCGTTATTCCAAGTAAAAGCCGGCCGAGACCATAATGTTGAATAATAGTATAAAATATCGCCAGGTGGTCCTAAAATGTCCTAAATTAACAAAAGCACCCGCACATCCGGCGGCCACAACACGACCCCGTGGCTGTTCAGGTCGGCTACCACGAGCCGTAACACTTAAATAGCCCCAAAAAAACAGTGGACCCACCAATTCACCAATAATGGGCAGCAGGCCATTTTACAGTTGTACGCGTGGTTTAAGGGGAGTTGATGGTAAAATATTAGAAATAACATAAAAACTGCACGCAACATTGTTGTAAAACAGTGGAGATGGTGGTGCGATGACAATAAAATTAGATACCCTATTTTTCTGAAATAATTCGAATTTAAGTTCGCATTTAATCTTAATTTCGATAAAACAGTTCCGCTACTATTTCTCATTTGTACTGTTTCTTACGCACGTGCGTAACTGAGCAGTGAGCACACACGCAGGACATATGAGACACCATGTAATCGTACGTAATGAACGGGTTTGACCAGCGACTAGGAAGGACAGGCTCGACTATCCACACCCTTTCTCCGTTCCCATTTCATATATAATTCTCATAATTCAGAATGTTGCAATGGTCATTGAAGGCATTATCCAGGATCATGCCATCTCATATTAAATACCTACCTCCTTATTATTCAAATTGAGAAATATTTGCTGGGATTAGAATATGTACGTATACATTTTAATAGTGAGTGAGAGTTTCGCACTATTTCTCATCCTTCCCAATTCTTTTTTCAAAGTATACCTATACGTAAACAGGGCATTTAATATATGTGCCAATGCTGACCTTGGTAATTTTTGTAAAGTTGTCAGTCTGCTATAAAAAAATGCAGTCATTCGGAAAAGACTTAAGAAAAATATTTTAACGCCTATTTCGGTTCTGAATGCACTTTATTTATCGCTGAAATGAACAATAAAACTTAAAGTATTTTAATAAGCAAGAAATAAAACTGTTTAACGGCATTATGTAATAAAAACATTGTATTGCAAATTCATAAAGCGATTTTGTAAGTCGACCTTTGTAAGGCAACCAACTTCATCTCACTACGCTGACGAGGATGGTCATTAGTACATACCGAATAAATAAGTACTATATGTGGCTAAACGATTACCATAGATGACGTCATTATAATAAGACAAGGTTACTAATATAGGTATCTATCATACAGTACGATTACCCACAATAAATAATTTTTGAACGAACAATGCGTAAATCATTAGCTTGCATAACACGATGCGAGTCAAATGATTTTATTACGATAATGGTTCTAGGTCACTAAGCAAGTTAGGACCGAAGAACAAACGATTCCACAACTGTCTCTGATTTCACCAAGTCAGGGACTTAGAAGAACTTAGAAGAACTTGTTAAGAATTAAAAGAACTATTGAAGTCCCCCTGGACTTTCGCAACTGAGGTTACGCATATGTTTCAAACAACATTTTAAATTACATTTTGCTTGTTTCATTAAAATATCTTTTATAGAAGAACTTATAGAAGACTTAGAAGAACTTAGAAGAACTTGTTAAGAATTAAAAGAACTATTGAAGTCCCCCTGGACTTTCGCAACTGAGGTTACGCATATGTTTCAAACAACATTTTAAATTACATTTTGCTTGTTTCATTAAAATATCTTTTATAGAATTAAAATATATTGATGCCTTAAGGCTTTCGCGTCAACCTGCAGCCTAGTTTATGGACTGTGGACTTGTTTATGGTGATTAAATTGTGTCTGCTTAAGTATTTGTTTATGGACAAACGAAATTTTTTCGCAAGTATTTAAAATTCTTTTTGGAAAATATGTTCGGTTATCGATTCTAAACCACGCTTAAAATGTGGTCCACTAATTAATAGATATAATAATAGACAACTGCTCCTCGACAATAAGATAGGTTAAGGGTCAAAAGGGTCGGATGACTTTCGACTAAGAAGAGCCAAAATTATTAAATTATTATTAAGTAAACAGAATCTCAAATTTTTCAGAGAGCCACAACATGAATTTTCACTCTAGTCAAATTAATTTTTGTAACGAAAAACATAACAGATAAAATCATGTTTTACCTACTTCAAACTCAAATTCACAATACAGTTGTAGGATAGTTTTAGAAGAATAAGGAGTTATAAGCATCAGTGGATCAGTGCACTACTTATAAAACAAGAAAACTTAAATAATTATACACTAATATAACACTTCTTGTCCCTTGTAAAGATTACTAGTTAAAACGGTGACTTACCTAGAAGCTGAAGAGCCTCAAATGCTTTGGAAAGGATTCGCATGCGACTCCCGCTCGCGAGCCGCGGTCTGCCGAACAGCAAACTAGGTAAATTTATTAAATTCGATATCTCCTCCCGACAAATATTTTCGAATGAATCAATTCAATAGTGATTCTTGTTAATTGAATTTTTGACTCGACAATAGTTTGTCTTGACAATCACGAAATATTCACTGAAATTGACTGAAAAAGGTAAGTAATGTCAAAAATCGTGTTCTATCGGATAATTTATCAAAGCGATCGAAAAGTAGAACCTAATAAGAATAAAGGTCACATTTTTTCTCTATACTGGGTTACAGTGACTTTAAACATGCCATTCGCTGTGGTGACTGCATTTTTCAATCCCAATCTGGCCAAGGGTAAATTGAAAGCAAAAACCCAATTCATATTGAAGGCAAAACCCTTTAGTGTTACTTAATTTCCGAGATAATTAGTATAATTAAATTTTACCCCAAAAAAGTAATAGGCAAGATGATTAAACGTGATTATACAAACAAAATGATAGCATGTAATTTGTTAATTTAATTTAATTGCAATTTAATTAATGGAAACCGGAACTATTACTCTTGTATGTAAATAATTAGAATAATTAATGAGTTTTATGGTTCTGTAAAAACTGAAACCTTGTTAGCGAAGCAAAAGGCGGTTCACTCGTCCGTTTATTGGGACAGATTGAATCAAATACTTAACAATATTTGTCGTGATCCATAAAAACCTCATACCCTGAATCACTCCACGACTATTGAGAATTTCCAAAATAATTCATTATTTTCATTTAACAGAGCTCACTTTGTATTTTTGACTTATGATAGACAAAGTGTAAATAGGTATTGAGAGCTGATAAAATTTGTTACCTACTAATTGACAGGCCCGAATAATTTTAGCCCAAGTCGTGTGTTAGACCTTATGCTGACTGCATAGGGGTCATTTTCCAATCACAGAAGTTACATTTGTCTGATATACTGTTTTACGGTTACATGATTTGATTTTGTTTTAGTCGGTATTGCTTTATTAGTTTATTTAAATAATTCATTGACGAAACACGTTCGAAGACAATGTAAAATTCCACATGACTGGCTTTGCGAAAATTCTATTACAATCAGAAATTAATTTTTTCTCCTACTTGCTCGGAAATGGCTTCATTATTATAAAAAAAGAATACGTCAATCGGCTTTTTTCTGTACTCACGCCAGCAATTTCCAACACGACAATAATAGAGATTGCTGGACAGTAGCGAGGTTATTTTTAGTGCACACTAACATAAATTAGGTTTTTTTAGGTACACGATATTTATTATTATAAAGGCTGAATGTGCATTTCTTTTGAAAAGTTTAAAAAAAGAACAAAGACCGTGCGCAGTCGAATTGGCAGGAATGAAACTTCTGTTTCTTGTATTAATTTATTTATTGTTTCCTCGCAAATTAGAGAAAAGCACTATACAAGTCTCGGCCGAAATAGCAATTAACGGCCTCGTGTTTATTTAAAATGTTTATTTCAAATCACTTCGTAAGGACTCTGCTTCGCCTCGTCCTTCCAATATTACTCGGCCGTCAATTGCTTTATTTCGGGCCTAGACGGTAATGTACTATTAATTTAAATTTCAAATTAATTTTTATTTCTCATTAGAGACCTCTTAAAATACAAAATAATTGACACTGTGTACAATGTATACGGTCGCAATTAATTGAATAAACTCAAACATAAAATAACATTCAAACTCAATATTCAAAATTCAAGTAAAGCCATACCTACACCCTTTTTTAATGGCAACATCCAAGGAATGTCCACAACGCGATGTACACAGTTCAGGATGTTAAACAAGATACGGTTGTCAAGAAACTGTTACCGATTGACATCATCGACTAGCAAAGAATTATAAAGTATCCATTTAAAAAAATACGTAGGTAGATGTCACAGATATGCGATGCGATTTTACTAGCATGTTAAATATCACATTATGCTCACATTTATCCGCACGGATGTTTTATACCGCAAACAGACCGCATAAAAAACAATCCAATGTGAATATGTGAATAGCGTAAAAAACCTTCAATTGACATGCGATTCCCAGGTGGTTTTGATGTGTACGATAAATAATAGAGAACTTTAACATTTATTTTTTTAAAAAGAACACCAAGAACAGAGTAAATAATTTATATCGTTGTAAGTAGATACACGGATAGCCGTGTACATCCGCAATACCTACATGTCAACATCAGTCAAGAATAAGTAACTTCAGCTTAAGTACGCCTGATGCGTTGTGTACCATTGAAAATTTTGGCGAGAATTATGAAGAGGATGGAACCACGGAGAAAAGAAACTTAAAAAATTATGAAGTTAAAAAAGAAGTAAATAAGATGAGTAGGTACCCGCATCACATTACACTCCTCATTGCTAGTTGATTGGATATGAGTAGGAAGTAAAGAGTATAATTGAATAAGAGAGTTTTCTTCATTCTCTCATACTCTCCTCCACTGGGTAGGATTGATGGAATGATATTTGAAGTATAATATATATAATTTAAGTATATAATGAGGTGAGATACTTTTCATCCAATTATTTTCCCTACTCTACTTCTCCCCTACTTTCTTTCATCTCGGTCTCGTCGGTCTATCGTCGGTCAATAGAACGACGATCGCGTGTCGTTGCGTCCTTGGAATTCAGTTACGAAGTTGCGATCTAAAATACTGCCATCCTTTAAAAAAAGGCAGAAGTGCATTTTGATGACATTCGAGAAACATGAAAATAAAAATGTGTAATTAAATTCATGCTAGAAATTTGGAATTTTGGATTAACCATTGGATAAATATTGTTTATTCCCTCTTTGCGTATTTTTATTTCCGAATATAATGTTAATTAAACTTTCCTTAAAAATGTTACTAATGCCTTTTCTTCTTGGTAGGGCGGAATGGAACACATTGCAATATCTGAATTAATTCTTGGGTAGATTCTTCAAGAAAGTGAAGTTCAAGTGTTCTAGTTCAATGTATTTAAAAATACGATTCTTCGGTTGCTTTGTAGTGAAAAATCACACCCCCTCTCCCCACGTCCCGCTAACCACCGAGTGTTATGGTGGGTCAATGCCTCGTTGAATGTTACTTAACATTGATCACAATAAGTCAAGTCTTATCAAACGAGTCTAGCCTAATTTATTTCAATGTTGGATAACACTTTTATCGTTACGAACTAATAAATCATGCTACTACCATTAGATGAGGATTAAAAGAATTACCTAAGACCTAAGTCGATGTGTATCTATGCAATAGATTCCACGTCAAACAGAACTGTTACACGTAATTGATAGCAATCATACATTAATAACATGGCAGCCGTTCGGGGTATTTAATTGATCGTGAAATGTTCATCAGATTTATTGCATTAATTCATTGCACTAATTTCTTTATTAACTATAGCTTTTACGTTTTAACTGTACTATAATTGTTCAAATCACTGAACCGTATTTACAGACGTGAGTTCAAATATGCATGGTAATAAAATTATTTTCATTAACGACAACAGCAATTACTGTGTATCAAAACCTCTCTGAAGTTTAAGAAGAAAACTGACATTGCCTATTTAGAATCATAAATTGTTTTAGATTCATTGTAGATGTTGAAACACCAAAATTAACAATAAACAAATTAACAATGTACGTACGTGTTTCGGCAGTAAAGTGAGAGGTGCTAGAGCCCATTCCAATCCTATCCCTCCCCATTTTCCCGACCCTTTCTCCAAATCCATTCCTGTATCTCCAAAGGTAGGCAGCGCATCCGGGGGCGTGCCAACCTTTGTCATTTTGGACTAATGTTGGCATGTATCGCGGATGTCTATGGGCGACAGTATCCACTTACCATCGAGTGGACTGTATGCTAGTCTGTCGCCTTCGTCCATAAAAAAAAGATACCAAAACTAATAGAAAAACAAACTCACGTTTTTATAATAGTGATAAAAATTAGGTACCTACGTTTCAAATGGTAATTTTAAGGGGATATAACAATCAACATATATCATTTAGAAGGATGTTATTGTTTCTATAACAAGTCATTGTTTTAACTCAAGTGTGTATAAAGTGGTAATTAATAAAATGAAAAAACAACAAGGAAGTAATTATAGTTTTATAATAGTCGTCTTCTTGATAACGTGCAGGAAAGGAAACTCATTAAAATCTTTATGACACAGTGCTTAGGAAACTGGCAAAAACACATATGCTAAAAATGTATATTGAAAGACTTGATTCAATGTCATTAAACTCATATTTATTTTATGCTAGATCTTTTCCTGTGGCATTGACCGCATATTTTTTGCTTGTCCCGCTGGAGTTTATTATGGCAATAAAATAAAAAAGCTTGGGTTATTTATTATTAACTTTAGTAAATATACATGAATAAATCTGGGTATATAAAAAAATCAGCCTATGTTTCTTAACTGTTGGATATAGGTCTCTCCCAAGGCTCGCCACCTCACACGATCTCCGCCTCTCCTCTCATCCAACCACCACCGCCCAGTCCACCGTCTTCGTTGTCGGCCTGCATTCGAGATCAAGTCTACCGCATCCGTTATCGCTCCCATTGCCGTGGTCATGCATTGTCATTCCCATGCATTGGACCTTCCCATTGCCACTTTAGCATGCTGATTCTACGAGCTATGTCGGTGACTTCAATTCATTGTACTTGGTTAATATGTTAATTTTAGGGATATGAGCAAATATACATATATAAATTATCAATTACCATTGGCATAAATCATCACTCGCAAAGAAACGTATAAATGAAGAATATGTGATAAAACAACTTCAGTATAAATAGTAGTATATATGTAATACCCACTCGTAATTACTGGACTTATCTATCTTATAAATTATTCTGTAGTAAAATGCAGTGCAATGTAACCAGCTCTTTCAGTATCTACTGCTGGACATGGGTCTCCTCACCACATATCGTCTTGTGCATGAGGGATGTACGGCCTTAATACGTCACGCTGGCCAAGCCGATTGGCGAGTCCACTCTTTTAGCGTAAATATTATGTAGTAAAATATAAACATTATAATGTTATGGAAATCAGTTACTAGATTGAGGAATGTGTTATAAAAGCGTCTATAAAAGTGTCCTGAAACAACTGCGTAAACATCGTATAAATCCTTGAACTTCTTAGATGTGTGTACAAAAGAGTGGCAAAACAATAGCGGGAAGGCAATCATTAAACGTACACTTTATTAAGCGGCTAACACACGGCGCACACGCGGCCGCGCCTCTCGAGTTCACGGCCACATCGCTTGCATAACGCGCGCGGTCGAACGATACAACCGCTGGCTATCGACAAAAACAAGTAAAACCGAATCAATAGTGAATGAAATTATACTCGTTTTGTTAGATAGGTTATCTTTACAATAATGTTATCATTTGAATTACAAATTGTCTTCCTATCATCAATTACAAATAATTTGGATGCCTAGTGAAATTGTTTTGTCTATCATCGTTATGAGAATCTGCTCTTCATAACTACAATTACACAATATTCCTATAAGCAATGGGGGTCAAAGATCATAAGTTACGTGCGGCGTACCTATGCACGGTCACGCAATGTTTATTATTTAACTCTAATTCTGAAACACGACTGGCAAGCCTGTACAATACCTAATTGCTGGCTGTCGGATCATCGCCTCATTTCACCAGACGCGGCTCAAGCGATTTACACCGCATTTAAACTCATTGGGTAACGCTGAGATGTAAACTATATGATTTTTAGTTTCAATTAACTATTTCGAAATATTTCATAGACACGTCCAGGAAACAATTTATGTTTAAACGCAAGTACCGTGGGAGCACCGCAGCTCATTTTACAGATATCATGATTGGTGAGCTAGTGTAAACGCGAAGCGCCCGCGATACCACAAAATGTTTAAATTGCTATTGTGAAACAAAGAAGCAACGAGGTTTCCCTTGTATGGTGGATACAAATTTATAGGGTCGTTAATTCTGCGATACGTCAAAAATACAAATGTATTGCCGGGGCGGTGCCAATTACGAATAAATTTAAAGACTCACGTAGCGAATGCAATGGGCATCTTCGCATGCACCGCGCGTCCATCCTTCATACCGTAACGCTGTTACGCAATGTATTGACTTATTTTGCAAGCACAATCTGAGTTTTGGTTCCAGAGCGCGAGGCTTTGTCGCCGAAGATGTCGATGGAAATACGCTCCACATAATGTTCATTGACGCAAGATCCGTCAAAGAGCACGCAGCACGGCCCAGACATTACGTAATACTGCAGTAACATCGCCTAATTCGATTCTGTTCTGTGATGTCAGACGTGTCACAATATTGTTATCATTCAGCATTCGAGTGGTCAAATTATTGTAACATGCCGGAAGAGAATCATAAATCTTTGTTACTTTTATTTTGTCCATAAAATTAGGATGCGAAGCTAACATTGTTGTACGTTCGAAAATTGCTTTCTAGGTTTAAGCAATTTCGCGTGTCGTCCTCCAATTAGCATATAATGGGTACACGGAGTGTTCTGTGTGCAACGAAAGAATTAGAACAAGCTGTTACATGGAGTCGGTTAAGTAATCTCGTGTTACCCACTTAAGTTACAATCGAAACAATGTCAAGACATGATGGACGAGTACGAGGATGACTTTCCGTGTAATGTTGAAAGTTTGCAAGTAAACACGTGGTAACTAGTTAACTACTAACTTAGAGGTCGATGTGAACCATTTAAGATTACATAATTGTAATGACATCACGAACTTTTCATATCCGTTGTACCCTTAACTCCTTCGGCGAAGTCGTTCAAATAAATAGCGTCTATCCTACACATCGTACAGTATCTCATAAAATTACCAATCTAATAGTATCCTGGAATCCATTACAAAGTATTTATTTACTTGTATGCGATTTACCTACACTTCGATGTTTCCATAAAACATCGGTCACGAATATCCCCGAGCGAAGTTATTGTATGAGACTCTCGATCTAGAAAATGACATTCGTGTATTTCTGGGAAATTGTTCCAAGGCAAACATAAATTGTTGTCTTATTATATAATATCAACACACATATAATAGGAGGCTAGGTATAATTGTTCGTACGGCATCGTTTCCTGAGTTATTATCATACAATTGCAATTTGAGAAATAATGATGCGACAAAAACATTACATGTACCTATTAAAGTATTGTGAACGAACAGGAACAGTAGCAATGAATAATAACGTTTGTATTCCCACTGTTTAGTCTTTAATACTTCTTATTTCTACCACCGATATTATGATGTTCGCACTTAATTTTAATAAACTAGGTATTTAGGTATAACATAACGTTTAGTGCATTATGGTTATTATATCAATAAAATACATTGCCATTTATTTATTTATTATCTGAAGTTTCACATTATAAATGAAATCATATTTTCATAGAATGTAGAACCTTAGACCCTTCGGGCTATTTGCAAGAAAATTTTATGTGGATGATACGGTATAAATTTATATCTATTAACTTTTTATATTGAGCTCAAAGTGAATTCAATTCAAGCTGATTCAAATTGAATTCAAATTCACTATTATATTTAAACCAAATTAAGTAATCCGACCTACGATAAAGCGCAGCACTAACATCGACAATGACATAAAGAAAATTGATTGTTAGGGAATGAATGATCTTCACGAACAATAAAAACAATGAAGCAATTTATTGTAATGATGAACTTCACGTAAGTGCGTAAACCAAATTATTCTTTTATGAAATCTTTACCGCAATCATTGTTACGGCCATTTTAGATACGATACTGTTTACAAATGGATTTTAGTGTACTGAGAAATCAATTTTACGACTCAATAGCGTAGCCGTTTGATTGCACTGATGGAATTCCATTTTTAAGATCACATGACAGTCTTCAGAAATTATTTACAAAATATTATTTTCACATCTCCATGAGACCTAAACCTATTTGAGATTTCGAGTAAAACGATTTGTGGGGCAAGCTGAAGTGATAGATTCTTTAATGCATAATATGTACATTGTCCGGTTTTACTGCTAACCCAAGAGGGAGACGAGTCCTCGAATGGAGACCACGCACCAGGAAACGTAGTGTGAGAAACGCTCCGACCACGAAGACTGACGAATTGAGGAAAGTCGTCGGTAGTGGCTGAAAAAGAGGGGTGAGTAGACCGTGGGAGAGGTCGATATCCAGCAGTGAAGAGACACAGGCTGATGTAAGGTAAGATTCTTTCTGTAATAAAAGTTGTACAAATAATTTTATGTAACTCAGACTGAACAGAACAGATTTAACGAAAAACATTACCAAAAGTCCTACATTTCTTTTAAGAATGGTTGAACACAAATTAATTAATTTTCAAACTGTAGCCAGTCCAATACTTGGTTACCTATCTTAATTATTATAAAGTATGCGATTTATTTAAATCGTATACTTTATAATAATTAAGATAGAACTTACAAGTATTAAGTTGCATGATATATGTTAGACCTAATAATAACCAGTGTAACACGCGGAAGTCAATTACAATTCAACTAGTAGTAAATCAAATTTTATCATGGGTACTGTCAAGCATGTTGTTGAAGATACGGGAGTATTATTTATGAAGTAAATATGAATTATCTAATTTACTCCTGTTGTTATATTGTTTTTTATTACTACAAATTTAACACCTTACACATTATGGTAATAATTTAGTGCAGGGACATAACGTTAATAGAGCATGCAAAATTTAGGCATGATGCAAAATTAGGCGGTTTTGTTTATTTTTTATCAAAACCGGATAAGAAATGAATGCTCAAGGTTTATCCTCACCTAGTCATCACTCATCCTGTTATGTTGTACAATTAATTATTATAATTTATAAACGGGTACAATGTTAAAGTAACCCTGTCTGTCAGTTTCAGGTAAATGTGTCACCGCATTACAGAGTTAACAGTTATTAAAGTTTAACAAGAGGATAAAAATAACATAAAATTTATTTTACAGACCTTCAGAATCTGTTACTTTTTTCTCAACTTTATAAATAAGTTTCAAGTTTCATGACAATTCGAATTAAAAAGGTATCTAGAATAAAGAGGAGGTGATGAAAGAACGAAGGTCGTCCGTTATTGACGAATATCGAGTGACATTTTGAAAGTTGAAAGAAATGTGAGAAACTTAATCTCGCAATTGTGAAATATCGAAGTCATTTTGACCGCTATCGGCAAGGAAAACTGACGCAACCCTTTGGGCGTAGGAAAGCATTCTTTCTGTATTAGAATTAGATGAAGCAACTTAGTTCACCAACTAAGCTTTGCTTACATTTTAAGTCTTCTTATTCTTCTTTCTTCTAGCCACATACCGTTATACGGGCAAGGCATTTTTAATTCTAAGGCGTTATTCATCCTGTTCCGAAAGACCCAAACATATTTCATTCATCTTTGAACAGTTGTAAGCCAAATAATTTAGGATCTACATCGCCCTTTGTTGTTTGTCACCATAGAAAGGGTTTTTTCAACTATTTTGTTTTATTCGTTTATTTTAAGGTATATAAGCAACGTGGTAAATTAACATCACAGCCCATTTGCGATTAACATTTATTATCAATGGAGCGTTAACGACTCATAAAATGTACCTACTTATTAACATATATGACTACAAAATTAAATCTATGACTCATAGTAATTTTAGCCCACGACTAACACTGGTAGATCGATAGCTGATTGATTACAATATACGAAACTTCAAAACACTAAAAAAACTTATGAATAACTACCTATATATTAAAGAAACAGGCGATATGATTGTTACACTATATCCAAGCTAGAATATTGTTTTTGGAAATCAATTATTTGCAACTATATGCGAATAAAAAATCTCACCATTCTCTCATATTTAAAAATGTAATCAGTTTTAAATGTAATTCGCTACAAAATTATTAATGTTAAACAATTTAAATCTTCAGGTATGTACTTGTCACTACTGTTCCCACATCTACTAATAGTGGCATATCGAATTTTGAATTAAGAGCCACTTAATTATAATGTGCGTGAGCGATCAAGTTACTTTTGCATTTAAGCGGTAGTTAGTTTAAATTCTCAAATTTCATATTGAAATAAATGTAACATAAGGCTTATTATTTAGAGAATTATTGCGTATGCTTTTAGGATCGAGTTTTGTAATAATGGTCCCTTCACATTGCAACGGTACCATAGTCACGATACTTATGATATAGGCATTCTTTTTTTTACTTAACCTTTACATTGAAATATTATGAACATTCTCTGGTAGAAGTGACTATACTCCACAGCCGTGCTATGTAAAGAATTATTAAAAAATAACAATGTACTTAGCTCAATATTTGTACCGAATACATGTAGTTAAATATTAGCATGAAGTGTGCATTGGTTTAAAAAAAATTACTTCGTATCAGTGGACCATAACTATTCATTAACTTAAAAAGAAACTGGTAATTATTTATTAATCTTGCGAGTTGGGTATAGTTGGAAAATTATAAGGGCAAATCTTGCGAGTTGGGTATATTTGGGAAATTATACGGCCAAATCTTGCGAGTTAGGTATATTTGGGAAATTATACGGGAAAATCTTCCGAGTTGGGTATAGTTGAGAAATTATAGGAGCAAATCTTGCGAGTTGGTTATATTTGGGGAATTATACGGGCAAATCTTGCGAGTTGGGAATAGTTGGGAATCTTAATGGGTGAGTGAAGGATAAGCCGCCTTGGTGTTATATAGTCACACGTAGTGATAACTAATTAAATCAAGCCTTAACTACAACTGACTAGATGAGTCTACACTGCATCATAAATTTATTTTATATTCCACAGTGGGCGGCAATCAGAAACAAAGAAATAATGATAATCGTACTCTAATTTTCACAGGCAAAAGAATGACTACTAATAATTAACAAATATGAAAATTACTAAAAAATGTATTATAACATGTTATAACACTATTGCTAAATTGAAAAACAAAATAAAACAATTAATTTAAAATCAATTTCCTTAAAATATCTTAAAATATAGTATCATAATATTTATTTATTAAATTAGTGTGCTTACCTATATCTCAAATTCTATTATCAAAATTGAGTTTTTGTCTGTTAGAATTAAACTTTAAACACACTTCAAACACGTCTAGTTTCATTTTTATTCTGCCTTATGTTAAAATCACTAGATAATTACTTACAAGATATTTCACACTGTTGTAGGTAATAAATTAAAAAACGAAAATCTTTCACATCTCCATATGGCACGAATAGTGAATGACTGAAATACATTATGTATGGATGTATTTATTATACGTTACAAAGTGTATCTATATACAATTCTGTATGAGGAAGGTACATACTTTCCAATCAATACAATAATAAGTATCGGGAAGTACTCAGGTTTCGAAGACAGTTGTCAGGCGTACCCTTGCAGACAAACGGCCGTATGTGACATGAGCGCCATATTCGATTTATTTAATTGATGTACTGATATAAAACGTTCTTCTTTTATCGATATCTCATGAACAACTTATTTTAAATTTTTGCCCAATCTATGTTTTGTTATAATTGATTAATTTATATCGTATATCTATAAAAATACTGTACATTATATTTAAAAAATTGTCCTTGCTATGTAAAGTACAAGTGATAGAGAATCTATCCAAATACTGTACATTATATATAAAAAAATAGTCCTTGCTGTGTAAAGTAAAAGTGATACAGAATCTATCCAAATACTATACATTATATTTAAAAAAATAGTCCTTGCTGTGTAAAGTACAAGTGATACGGAATCTGTACAAATACTATACATTATATTTAAAAAGATAGTCCTTGCTGTGTAAAGTACAAGTGATACAGA
Source organism: Sesia apiformis (assembly GCA_914767545.1). Taxonomy (NCBI): domain Eukaryota; kingdom Metazoa; phylum Arthropoda; class Insecta; order Lepidoptera; family Sesiidae; genus Sesia; species Sesia apiformis. Next base: position 7,062,777 of record OU611954.1, on the reverse strand, counting down.
ATTTAAAATAACAATTATTGAAAATTTTGCCTATCTGACTGTCTGTCTGACTGAACACGCATCACGAAAAATTCAGTGGACGGATTTGAATTAAATTAGGCACGGATAGTTATAACTTCTGTGTCGCGTTAACATTTCGGGTACTTTTCTACCCGATTAACTAAAAAGTCCCCACGGGAGTCAAGCTAATCTAACCACACATACTCTAATGTCTATCACGAAGTCACGAGCACTGCAAGTTTAAAATAAATAAATATGTATATATTGTACTTTATGATTTTATGTTCACTAATAATTTTTCTCCTAATTTTCATAAATTTATTATTTATTTAATAATCGATCAGTTTCCGAATCCACTATGATTAAATCTATGAAAATTTTACTATTACAATACCACACCATAAGCCATAGCTGGATACAGATCTGTCAGACTTTAGTATAAGACAGACTGATTACTTATCATCATAAGACCCATGTCCCTTTTCCCTTGCTTCTAGCGGACTTCGCCTCTCGCGGAAAGGCCTAAACTTATCTATATCTAACAACAGAGAGACACAAGCAGATTGAAGACGAGATGAAACCACTACAAGTACAACGAGAGTAATGTGCAATGAGAGTACAATGTGAGTATAACTAAGTAAACAAATTCAACCTAATTAAGTATATATATACTTTACAATATTTTTTTTCCTTATATTCACACGCCATTTCAATCCTTGTCATCAAAAAAACACGAGAGTATATGTATTAGTGTGCATACTATACATGTTAAGCAGAACGTGTTAACAAACTATGAGCTAATGTACGTATGTATGTACGTAATTAGCTTTCTATTTAAGCCTACGTAAATATAGACTGAGTAGTACTGCCACCATTAATTACACCTATTAGTGGGCTTGTCCATTATAATGGAGATCGATATGGCACATTCCGTGTATATGAAGTTTATTTATAAACCTGATCCGTGATATAATGAAAAAAATATTGACATTGACAAACGTCAATTTCGACGGTTTTAGTGTGTCACTTCAGTCGTGATTCATGCAATTTCAGCCAAACTGTACCTATACAAGGTATATGTAATAAAAGTATTCCCGAAAACTGGAGCCATGGATTCCTTCAGCCTTGAGCCTCATCACTCGATCAGAAGACGCACGCGCAGGGAGAGTAATACTTAAGCGTGCATTTGTGTAAAGGGTAATTGTGACCCGACCTCACTATCGATTTAACTATTTCGCGCCATCTCCCTGCATGTTATGTTTTATTTTATTGTATTTTATATTTCAAAACATAATGAATCAAGAAGAACGAGAACATCAATGAATTGTATTCATAACATACACGGAGACGGAAGACATCCATTCTTGAAGTATCTGACTCAGAATATAGTGTAGATTTGTCATACAATGAGTCATTGTACGCTATCAGCAGTAATACTGAGCATGAACTGAGCATCTTTAGAGGAACGACCGGCAAAAATATCCAATGATAAAAAAAGATGACAGGTGTGCCTTGCTAAAAGCACAGTTGCTATTCAAAACATAATACCTACATATTTGTCCCGAGAACATAATAACATTTGCGGCGATTGTGTCGAAAATCACAATCAGTCTGGAGGTGCGACTTTTAAAAAATATACTGGTCAGGTCTGTAGAAATATGTATATTAGTTTAATAAAATGAATTTTTAAAACAGATTATTATACCTTTATTATACAGTATACTATACAGGTCCTTTCCTACGTTCTGTGTATTTTATTTTTATTACATATTACATTTTAATTTCATTATCCCCATTAATATACAAATAGTTTCTTAATTTTTTGATATAATTATTATATTCCCACTAGGGTCATATGGGTCAAGATCGTCGTCGGTGCAGCAACTTTCCAACTGTCTCTTAAGATTAGTGTACCCGTAACATAATACATATTCAAGTGACAATCTATGAAAAGCGAGTTTAGCACTATACGGACAAGTCTTAGTAATTAACGTCTAATAATTTATACAAGATGAACGATCTACTTAAACTAAGTTATTAAGCGATTTAGAGTAAATGATCCAGCAGCCTACTGCTACAAGCGTTGGGAAGACGGAAGAGTAAAAGATGGCAGTGTAGGCGGATAATTGACATTACCGGCTAATCAAAGTTAAAAAAATAGTAAACAGCCTGTACCCACATGCATGGGAAAATGTATATTCCTTAAGACTGTTTTCGGCAGATTCGAGGAAATCTGTAGAGCGCATGGAAATGCAATTTGGCAGAAAAAAGTTTAGGCCTATATCGCGATTAAGTGAAGATCAGTCAAATCATTTCACTAGTCTCAAAGATATGACGGTGTACACTTTCCAAAAATACCCAAATGATGTTCAACGTCTATATATACTAATTATACTCGTATGTCGTTGGATAAGGCTCGTAAAGCTCTACAACTTTCGTCTAAATACTTTTTTTAATGTACAGAAAATAATGAAATCTCCCTTCCAACAGGCCTGTCATCGGACTTTATTTCAACAAAATATTTAAATGTATGTAAATCAGACTAGACTTTATTTAAGAAAATATTTAAGTCTAAGTAAATCAGACTAGACTTTATTTAAGAAAATATTTAAATGTAAGTAAATCAGACTAGACTATGTTTAATAAAACATTTAATGTAAGTATTCATCACTCATGCACAAGATAATATTCTAAGTAGGCCCATATCCAGCAGTAGATACTGGAAGGGCTGGTGGCATTGCATTGTAAATCAGACTAGATGATTCACAAAACTTGCAGATTTTGTTTCGAGCAGAATGAAACGCATGATATATAAAAGATATACATACGTATATAGTGTATTTTGTTGTATAAAGTTATATTATTATTTATACAGATGAATTAATTTTTACTATCCAATTTCTTCCGTACCCGCTTTAATTTTTCACATTTAAACATCGGTCGACTGGTAGAGAATGCCTTAAGGCATTAAGTCCGCCTCTGTAGAATATGAAAAATCAAAATCAAAAAGAGGAAATATATAAATATAGGCACTCACCTATTAAAGCCAAAAGTAGTTCAATGATTCGCTGCTAAAATTATCCTGTGACACCAGCAGGCCATGGGTATTAGAAGTGAACTAGAAGAAGTTCCCAAAATTCCAGTTCCCAAAGTAATTCCCAATAAAAAATAGGTGTAAATTTCTGGCTTCCAGTAATCTGGCACTTTTAGTAAATCCAGTAAAACCCCCTTTAGTACCTACCTATTCTTTGCGCAAATCTTGAAGAAACACACACAAGAATTGCAAAAAATGTTATTGTTACTACTTATTCTACTCAAAGAATTTTCCCTTGACCTAGAATTTTGCAAAGAAAGAATGTACGTAATACGTATTCAACCTTTCGGACAAAATATAATTGACTAGGAAAACTAGTAAAGTCTCAAAGGAGTTTACAAATATTATGTGATAAATCCAAAATGCCTATATAAGTAATTAAATTGGACGCAAGCAAACTAATCTTCATAAGTGTTAAAGCAAGGTGTTGGCTGGTAAGTGAAAAACCATTACATCATAAGTAACATTAGCTGCATCTATTATTTTAATGTTTAATTGCCGAGTTAATTAGTAAAAAACAACTTAATTAAGCTAAAAGCAACTCACCAGTTCGACTCATCAACGTAGCTGAAGCAACTCGACCGTATGCGGATATCAGCTGATTCAGTTATAATCAGAATTAAATCTTGAGAAGTTTTTACCGACTGTGGATTATTCTAACAAGGTTTCAACGTGATAATTATAACTTTGAATAGTTATTAGGTAGTTATCTATTAATAGACGATAATGAAGTGAAACGACAATTTAATTAACCATAAAATCTCGATATATTTTAATATGCATAAAGCAATAGATGATTGACTGAAAATACTGCCCAACAAGAAAATTCATTGTCAAAGAACGTCACAAGGAACCTAAATCAAGTCAAGTCAATATATGTTATTTGATATATGTAAGTAAATTATATATAGAATTCGTTCTATTTTTTTTATATTTATTGTATGTTCATGCAGATATACATAACAAATTTATATTTTGATCAGATGAAGATGCAATAACCGCTTATAAATCGTATAGCTTATAAATCGTATAGCTTATAACTATTAACCGCTAGCTAATAAGTTGAGCGTACCTTCAAAAAAAACGCAAAAACGAAATAGATTTTGAAACGCGAATTTCGTCAAATTTTAACTTACACTCGCCTTATCGTAACATTATTTTTTTACACGATATTCCCTAACTTATCCCTCAAATTGTGGATTTTTTCGAAATCTTCCTTAGTTTGCAAAAGAAAATGGTGCATTGTCCCAAAAAAATGTTATATTGATGAAAAGTTATGGCAATTAATGAAGGATCTCGGCGCGCGCAGCGACACGTTCTCTCAGACGACATTGATTGTAGCGGTACATCGCACTATGCATAGTTCACCTGTAGGTCATAATTAAAAAAGGTGATGACATCATAGCTTCTAATTTGCTTTAACACTGCATTGTCTAACCAGAATTTCATCCATTTATATGTATCGAAAGAGAGTGCAATGAATACACGTAAATAGCGTTACCATTAAGTCCTTTCCGTTGCGTATTGTTTTTCTTGTTTGTTTTTAAAAAGATGTAATTTGTGGGAACATTATTGCAATTGTACTTCAAGTGCAGGGTGAGTACTGTATAAAACAACCAATAATATTTGATTTTCATAATATTATTGGTTGTTATTTCCTGTAGGACGATGCTACTCGTCATACCTACCTACTCGTACATATATTTTAAATATTTTTATTTAACGTATTTGTTTTCGTTAGGTTTCGACTAACTTGCCACTTGACGCCACCTCGGTGATGTATACGATTAGAATGCTCAATCCCTCTACTTTATTACCTACTACAGATTTTCTGCCGTTAGGTGCCTATGTCTACATGTCTATGTCTCATAAAAGAGTTTATGAGGCCGCTACGCTTACGTTACCTTTTTCATAGCAAATATCTACAACATTAAATGGTAAGTTTATTATTGTATAATACTCGGGTCTCTGCAGTGACAGTGTTAGATTTTTATTAAGTAGATTATATATACACCCAGATGCATGAGTCCAGATGAGTCCACGATCATTGTCATTATTAATTTATTAATGGTGGAAATATTTGAATTCTTATACAAGTCTTATATTAAAAAGATTCACCATTATATGGCGTTATATGGCATTATACGTATAAAAATATTAAAGTAACGTCATGGCTAACACAACCGGCACATCAATCTACATCGCATGAGCTCCTGTAGCTGCGCGCGTGGAAATGCTACAGTAAAATTGCAATAATTTTTCACCAATATAACTTTACGTTTTGAAACTTTCCAATAAACTTTTTCAAGTACTAAAGTACAATGCTGTACTATTTAAAAAGTTTGATTCGAAAGTTCGTCATACAACTTAGGCGATTGGAAAAAAATCCGTGTTTCGTGGAAAAATATTTTGACAATTGCGCCATTTTGTTTTACAAAATAGGAAAGATTTCAGGATGGTTCCACATCTCCGCGTGTCCCTCCGTTTAGGCGGAGGGCACGGCGGAGAATCGGGGATCGTCTCTGCGTGTCCCTCTGTATGAGCAGAGGGCACGGTGGAGAAAGAAGGTGTTTATGCATATCATGTTCACACATATGAGTAAACACAATAAACGGGCACATTGATGGATTGCTGAAACAACTAATGTAACAAAATTCTTGACATGCCAATTGAGCCTTCACAGTTATTAAGTACTTTAAAACGATAATTAGCAAAGTAATTGTTCACGAAAGACAGCTTCGTGACCGGCGACGCGTAACACCGACGGACGCGAGTCGATATCATCTAACAACCACTTAAGTAAAAGTAGACACAAAAAAATAGGGATTTTTTGCGGTGTAATTCGCATGTTTGCGGATGTTTGTCGCTCTATTTGCAACTGAAATCGATGAGTAAATATGACTTGGTAACACGTTACAAAATTAGTAAAATTGCGATTATGTTAATCACCCTCTGACACGTAATTAATTTTGTTGTCATGTCTTTACATAGATTGGCAAAGAATTTTAGAAAAAAATCAGTTTTTACACAGTTTGTTAAATTTTACAATACTGCAGAAAATATTTTAAAATGTTGGACAATTACTGATAAATAATCGATTTTGTTAAAATTTCTAAAACCAAAATTAAAATTCTTGGTAAATGACTAAGGTTTAAATCTTTAGAAAAGGGCCGCAATATAGTAAAATTATTTGTGTTACAAAGATGACAAGTGAAGATACAAGTGACAAAGATAGCAATAACTACCCTCACCGATGCCACCACCGCAAATATTCTCGAATTCAGATGCTGCAAAATTGGTAATGTATTTGGAAAATTCATTTTTTTACAGGTTTGTTTTTCTGGCTTTTAAATGACGAATAAGCCATAAAACTTTCTTGACGTACAAATGATAGTTACATGGCAACTTGTGTTTTTCCATGACTATTTATTTTTATCCACGTTTTCAAAAATATATAAAAAAAAATATTTTAATAGAAAAAAATAATGTTTTCATGCATTAGTTAACATTAAATCCATATTAGTTGTAAAAAAGAGTATTTATTTTCTTCAAATTTAATTGTAACTGTTTATAATATTGTGTGTTTATTTGTGATTGTCTTTGTATGTGTCTCTGGACCCGCGACACAGGGAATCCTAGTGTGGGCAATTGAGTGTGACGTTAAATTAATCTGTCGAAACCATGAACATTATTAAGTGGTCTTTAATCTGTTTTGATTAATATGAACATGTTTGGATATGAACACACGAATCGGAATTATCGATTACGCATAATCCTTGTAGAAAGGTTAGCAACGCAATTCTCTAAAGATAGCTGTCAATGAAATGTCATGTGTACGATAGTGATAAATCATTTTCCCATTATAATTGAAATTATATCTCGTTGTCAAACATTACGTAACTGCTTTATAATTATATATAGGCCTTTTAAAGATGTTTTGTCTATATAAAGGGTTACATGTATAGTATATTTCCAATAATTAGTTTTTATATTGCTAGCTTAGAAGCGGTTAAGTCTGCTGGTTTGTAACAATGTTTTACTAAAATATTTAAATAATTTTATAAAACATTTATTTAATTTTTGTCTAATAAATAATGCTCACTAGTACTCTTTATGACTATATGTTTATAAAAACTGTGAGAACGGTTAAAATAATAACAGTGATAGCAAAATATTTTAAATAATGAAAAATCTCAATAACATAAGTATACTTTTACCATAATACTTATGCAGCATTTTAAAAACATATTGATGTTTTAAATAAATAATGATAAGTCTCAACAACATAAGTATATTTTTACCATAATACTTTTGCAGCATTTTAAAAACATATTGATATATACGTGTGCAAATATAGAAAATGATATAACTGAAACATTTGTGCCTTACAACCAGTTATATTTTATTCAATTACCGAAACAGGATAAGGTGTAAGATTAACGGCCTATCTCTATAATTAATGTTCCCTATAAATTATATTAGTACATAAATTAATTCGCCTTTACGTTGGTGCAATGTTATATCGTTATACTGAAGCTACTTCTAATTAACAATTTGCAAAGCTGCAGTCTTACCAGCTTTGTGAAACTCGAAATAAATTCAATAATTTCAACAAAGTACTACAACTTCAACAATAATTTCATGGGTGTTGTAAAAGTCGGCTAAGGGATAACACAGAAGTTACCGCAAACCCTGAGGAATTACACCCCCTCTAAAGGAATGGACTCGCCAACTCATTCCGTCGGCACATCCCTCGTGCACAAGACAATGTGCGCAAAAGTTCAACAGTGGACGATAAAAGGGCTCGTTATACCTGTTCCTACGTTTGTAAGTAGTCTACCCAAAGATAGGTAAGTATTCTAAAAAAACAATTTAAACGCTGAAACTCTAAAAATTGTTTCCTAATTGAAGCCGGCTTCAGTCTTAACCTTTAGCGTTTAGTCACAACTTAGTCCTTGAGATTTTTTCTGCAATTTTTTATACCTTACTTGATTGACAGCACAATTCCAAAAATTCATATTCATCTCACGGAGTACGGATCTAGTACACAACATACTGATCATTAGAATAAATTCTAAGATTCATCGCCGCTGAAATTCCTATTTTTAATATACTATTCTCATTTCTCCTCAACGCGAACGTTCAGATGCAAACGATTTGGACGTCATTGTGATATGCGACGAATGTTTTGACGAGATATTAACGTCATTTCGATATCAACTTATAACGATCCACTACTGGACACAGGCCTCCTTCTACAATCGCGAGGAGTTTCGGATAGTTATAAAAAAAGTGTTATAAAAAATTAGTTCACTCAGTTCTCGATCATTTGAGCGCTAATGAATCTTTAACGCATTAGCGTCAAATTCCAAATTTTAAATTTATAGTGGACCAAGTTTTAAAGATTTTGAAAACATTGCTAAGTCGATTGTTACTTTTAATTAAAAAACTAGTCAAAACATATTTTCTTTTTTGTAATTATTTTCATACTTTTCCTTTTACTTTCTTCACGTATGTGTATGTATGTATTTTGTATTATTGATAGATAGATAGATAGATACACTTAATTGTACAACAAAAAAATACAGCGAATTACAAAATAAAAGTAATTAGACGTGCAACCGGGGGCCTTATCGCTAAAGAGATTTCTTCCAGGCAAGCTTTATTTGTTGTGTTACTTTATTGCATAGCCTACCTCTTGGTCCTAATAGATCTTTCAGGTCGCAGTGATGCAGTTTATGAGCCTCTTGGTCCAAGTAACTCTCATTTAAATAATAATAGTAGCCTACCTCTTCCTCTAAGTAATTTCACTGGCCGGCATCGCTCTCGGCGATGAGACCGCCTATTGTTTCTATAAGTTTATGTTTTATGTTCATATATATTCTTTATTTTTATACAAGTAAGTTATGTTTAATGTAGTTAATTAATTAAAACAAGAATGCTATAAAGAATTTTCATTCTATCATTCATGAAAACTGATTGAGCGATCGAGCGCTCAGCACTAATTTTTTCAACAGTAATTTCGGATCGCAATCCACGTCGTGGACCCGTGCCGATTACTATTACACATGCGCCAGATTGTTTTTTTAATTCTGGGACATTTTTTCTATTGAAGAATTCCAGATTGAAATTTTAGTTTTTTCGTGACGGTAGTAAATGCTAATCTACATTTTAAACACAATTTTTTGCACTAAGTTAATCATAGCCTATGTTTTTTATATGCTTCTCTGTGACGAAAGACTTTTTAAATTATTTCCACGTCATAATTTATTTGAATGTTGGAAAACTAGCAATAATTGAACACTTCTTTGCTGCGTTGGAAAATCTATTGGCTCATTGTTGATGGACTGAACATAATCAAGTAATAAAAATGTGTCCAGACTTACAAAAAGCTAAGCTTAACACCCATATTCTAAATCATAACCTTGAAATCTCGACTTAACTCAACCTTACTCACCGATATTGGTATTTCAATTTGATAAAAACCTCATCGACTCAAGGTTTTTATTCAGTCGAGGTGAGAAACATTTTAGGAATCTATTGTGAAACTGAAGGTACCACGGCACGTACCTAAAGATATCCCCGAGCCAAACAAAGCTTTACAATTTTATAAAAGTTTATAGTACTAAACAATTACTATGTGTCCAGGCGTTATTTACATGACGCATAAAATCCGTGGAATTACGACAATATGAAATTCCAAGTCAAATAGGAACGACCTATTTTCAATAACATATAAAGATGTTAAATAAATAAAAAATATTAATAAATATGCATTTATACTCATTCAAGAAACCTCGATAACCAATAAGAAATCAATACAACTTTCTCTTGAAATATTGCTTACGATGTCCTTAGTGAAGCACATAAAATCCCGAAATTATCTACAATTAATAATATACAGTACATCCAAATTGTTTTCACCCATGAAAATAGTCAAAAAAAAGTAGACAAGTCAATCGACAAATTTACAGATACGACCAAAACAGTACATTACAGCACCCAAAAAAATCAAATTAGATAATTGTTAAGCTTTAAATAAAAATGTAAATTATTGCATACATACGTACTTGTATATATTATACTACAATCTATCTACAGACTAATTGAAACCATTTAACTGCAATTCTAGATCTGGCATCGTAAACAAAGATAAAGTTTACTTTGTGGGATTAACGTGTCATATAAAATGCGAAAATTATTATCACTTGGTAACATAGATAGGCTGTTCATATCAAATATTCTAATTGATTTAGTCCAACATGTGGAAATTAAAATAACAACAAAACAGCTTGGTCCGGATATGAACGATACTAAAAATAAACTTACCCCAGTTTTCTTACACGATACAGCGAGGTATATATCCCGCAGTGGAGAAACACAGGCTCATGCATTAATGTTCTATGTTATAACATAAACCTGTATCTCTCGACTACAGGATATAGACCTCTCGTATACCGTTAATGTCATTACCACACACCACATGAGTTATAAAGTATGGGGAAGACGAAACTAAATCACGTCTGATTTGCCGAGTTACCCCATTAAGCCATCTGGCTACTGTCAAACGTAACAAACGTTGATTTACTCCCATCGTGACCGGTACCGGCTCGGATGGATAAAAAGTGACATTTTTATGACACAAAATTCAATTCCCATCACCGTGGGTAGCGAAAGAAAAAGGTGTAATATACAGTCCATTTAATTATGTTTTATTGCAGTAATATAATAACAGCGTGTATATAATTATTATTAATGGATATTTACTATTACTTTATAATATTGTAGCAATCGAAATGTACATATAAATTAGTATAAGCTTGATACTTGTTATACGCATATTTATTATACCTATTATAATTATTCGATTATAATTAAAAATATCAAAATCTAAATCACAGTCTGTATATACATTCATCACAGTCTAAATCTTGGTAGCTACGTTATAGAAATAAATGATAAGTAACAAATAAAAAATCATATACTTAAATAATCACTCCGATTTGTCGTAAACTAAAATTACAAATTGTATATGTACTAAAATTTTATGTACATTGATCACACATTATTTAATTCTATAACCTAAGTAATAGCTAAGATTTAGACTGTAATCAATGTACACATACTATATGTAGTTTTATTGTAAAAGCAATCAAAGTGATCAATTACGTATATGATTTTGATATTTGTTACTTATCAATTATCAATAATTTATCATTTACTTCTATAACGTAGGCACTAAGATTTAGACTATGAATTATCCTATTTATTTATTTATTTATGTAATCTACAGCCTTTTATATAACTTTTATATTGTTTAACAATTATGTTGCCAATGCTAATGGCCAATACAGATTACACTGATATTAAGTACAGTATTTAATAGATTGTGGGCAAGTAAAGGATGATTCTTTATTATTAATTATTGACTATGAAGAATGTTTAAGAATGTGATTTAACTTTTGTATATTTTTAATATACTAATAATTATAATCTATACAGGGCCGTCTTAAGTCTATTCTGCGCCGGGGTGCGGGAGTGTATCCTAAGACAGTCAAACATCCTATTGTGTATCCTATGACAGTCAAATATCCTATTATGTATCCTATGACAGTCAAATATCCTATTGTGTATCCTATGACAGTCAAATATCCTATTGTGTAATTGTTTACTATAGCGTTATATTTTTTCATTACCTTTAAAAGGTGAGCGCCCGGGGTGCACCGCACCCCTTGCACCCCCTGGTAAAGACGGCCCTGAATCTATACATATAATAAAATCATAACAGTGCCGTGTCTACACATAAAATATTTGTTGAAAACAATCATTACAGTGTACTCTACTAACGATACAAAGCCCAAAACAACCAATTTTAAAACTTTTGTTTGTCTGTCTGTTTAAACGCGCATCACGCATAAACTACTTCACATTGTTTAATAAAACTTGGCATAGTTATAGCTCATGTGCAGAGGTAACATTTAGAATACATTTTATCCCGATCCGTTACAGCGTTCCCGCGGGAATCACTGTAAAGGTTACGCGAACGAAGTCGCTGGCACTGCTAGTAGCTTCTTAGCTATTCGGTATCAGCTTATAACTTCTCACTACAGGGTACAGGCCTCGCCTAGTAAACTTAAGGAGGTTTCGGACCATTATCCACCATGAGGGCCTACTGTGAATTGGTTGATACACATGGTTCAGATTTCTTAATTCTTGAATTTGCTCAATTACAATTCCTTTACGATGGTTTCCTCCACAACCGTGATAATTTAAAAACTTATATTATAAATTATTTTGAACCGCATGGCTCGAATCTTCTCAATTTTATCGTGATTAAATTTTGATAAAAAAAGCTCGTGTTTCCATGAAAACTAGGTAGGTAAACATTACGAAATTAAAATGTGACTACAATAATTAATGCAACAAAGTAAGTGCAGTAATTTACCCCGAGTGTACTAACACGTCTGTGGTCCAGTCACTATTGTTAAGTTTTATGATTAGTCTCGTACTTTATAATTTATCCTTTTTTATTTTTTTATACCTGATTTATCGTACTTTATACCCATCGCCCTTTTCCAAGCCGTCAAAGAATTTGTTTTTAGTCAATACTGACAATCTTTTACTTACTGAAATTAATTAAACACTATCATCACTTAAGGTGTCGGAAGTCAATAAAACTTCAGTGTTTAAATCTAAACCTGTCCCAAGAGCTGTTTTATCGGCAAAAAATATGCGAGTACCAACTGACATTTCCTTTTAAAGCATGTAATATATATATGTAGGTACATTCCATGAAAACTAGGTAGGTAAACATTACGAAATTAAAATGTGACTACAATAATTAATGCAACAAAGTAAGTGCAGTAATTTACCCCGAGTGTACTAACACGTCTGTGGTCCAGTCACTATTGTTAAGTTTTATGATTAGTCTCGTACTTTATAATTTATCCTTTTTTATTTTTTTATACCTGATTTATCGTACTTTATACCTGATATTAAATCGCCTCATAAGCATTCCTACATTAGACAAAAGGATGCAGTGTTCGATAGTGAGCCTACTACCGTGCCCCCTGATTTGAACAGAAGGAATCCTTACTCATTCTCACACTACTCCATCCGTATTCTCTTATTCTATTCTATTAGGCAAACGGTATGGGATAGTGTAAAATTGGATGGGGTAGAAAGTGATGAGAAGGGATGACGAAATATAGGTGATATAAATTACAGATCATTGAGTCATTATAGATTATAGATTTTGTATTTAACAGTTAACACGTGATTGTATTAAAGTAGACATACATTTAGTGAGAATTATATTTTTTTAAGCTTATCGTACAGATCATATCTCGTCCAATTAAAATATGTATATATCTCCCACGAAGATTATTGTTTCACAAATATTTTCTTAAGTTCTTTATCAAAAAAGAGTCGTCTTCATCAAAGAATGTAACATATAGAGTAACTGAATGACTCTCAAGAATGAGTAGTTGATGAGTGATGATGATGCATTACTTCGCATAATGTATACAGTAATAAGTACTCGTACAATGTACTCATATCACGCTAATCTCGTCAATGTCCAAATATTATAGGTGACATTATTATTTCTGGCATAACACATGTCTCGTTTATCTAGTGATTCTTTTTTTCTTTTTTTTTCTTTTAATTTGAATATGTCTGCATGACACAATATATACTCGTATATTATAAGCTTAAACAAGCTTAACTATTTTAAATTCAAACACACTTTTAATTTCAATAATATGTATTCAAATTACTATATACTCAAATTTCAACGCACGTATTCAATTAGTATGTATTGAAATTTGTGTGCAAAAATCTCTTATTTTTTGTTAGAGGGGTAGTTAAAATTTCGTAAAAATTGGAGTTTGGAGTTTTTTGTGGTTCTCTGTGTACCGAAGGGTTTGAAATTTACTAGTTTAGAGGCTTGCAACTATCCCCAAATTACGAGTAGCTATCGTGGCTAAGCCAATGGTGTAGCAAAGTGAGAGAAGTAATATGGACTTCTCATGAAAAATACTTGTTTTAAATAGCATTTTGTTGCGTTTATGTAATGCATTGATCTTACAATTTCTTTATCTGCATCTATTTAGGTCTTGGAGATGAGTTGTAACACAGAAGAGTCACAAATCGCAGTGACGCTGTTTGTGAGCCTTTAAGGTTCAAGCAATTAATGATACTAATTACTAATATATATCTATTGAATCTGAGGTATGTGTTTGTTTTAAGGTTGTACTATTTCTTAGTATTGCAACGACTACATTGACAAACATTTTAATACCCAGTAACATAATTAAGAACTATGTAATAATTGTAACATGTCCGACATATATCGTCACGGCCAACGATTCCGCATTCATTTTTATATACAATTTGGTAAGCAGAGAAAGCTCCTTATTCTCGTAATTCCTTCTTACATAACTATGAAACTATATTGTACAAATGTAGATTTTTATTACACTGTAATAATGTTAATTTTGAGTCGAAATACATGTAAACAAAGGTGTTGTAATTATAATGTTGTAATTATATTGTAAAGAGGTGACTATAATAATTGCAATTTAAATTGATAAACCGTGTAATTAGGTATATAATTACACGGCACAATACAAATATCTATAAGTGTCATGCAAAAAGTTTTTATAACAAGGAAATAAAATGTAATTTTCATATCATAACATCCCATCACACCATGTAACATAAAATATAGGTAATTTTTTTTTAAAGAAAATAGTTTACAGACCACACGCACCCTTCAGTTTGAATCACTGGCTTGTGTCACGTTTGTCAAACAGTTGTTATGTGCACATATTCTGTATATCGATCACTGATCACAGCGCGACGCTAGGCGGTACTAGCGGATGTGTCTTCCTCGCGACGCGCGAACATCAACTGCTCGTCGGCGGCGTGCGCGCACCACCAGCCGTCTGATAACCGATACCACGGATAAGCCGCCCATATATTACAAAATTACGAGACAAACGCTTTTTCGCAAAATTACCCACGGGTTGGGCGGAATGAATGATGCTTTGGTAACGATTAAGGTCAGAGTGCGCTTAGCGAAAGTTTTTTTCTCATGACTACTCCTAATCTGAAACGTGTTTTTAATAAATACTATACAAATTTTAATTTAAGTTTAATATTTAAACAGAGCCGCCCGCCCACCTGCCCCCTCTTCTATAAAAGAAGTTTAACGTATGATATTTTTATACTTCTACTTGTGATTTTTATGAACTGAATTTAATTATTAATCGTGGCCGGAAGGCCAGGTGAACCGACGACTTGAAGAAATTCGGCTGTGGTGTTTGCATGAGAAGAGCCCAAGATCATATATATGTGCGAGCTTTGGGACTAGCCTATACCTAGCAGTGGAGACACATAAGCTGACGGTATGGTTAATTATTTACTTTTTGGTAAATTCAGTTACTGTCTTTGCTCACTATTTTCCGATATATTTTACCCAGTTGATGCACTCATCATCCATCAGGACACCTGCGTCTGTCGATACCCTCTATTTATTGTAAAAGATATATTATTGTAACCATCTAAGGAATTGTAAAAAATAAATGTTTACAACGATTTGATGAGCTGTAAAACTACATGTTTACATGTAGTATGAAAGGTCTTATAAATATGTATCGTTAACTAAAAACATCATCTTACGATATTGCCCTCGTCGGCTCCGTAATAGATCTTCTGTTACGGTTAGTACTAGATGAACTGCAATAAATTAAACTGCAATAAATTATTTAGAGGCATTTCAACTTAAGAAAATAATTAAATAACTAATGAGATAATTATTTTAATGCACTGTTAAATCATCTGTTAAATGGATTTATTCCTTCCGTAACTAACTGACTAACTGACTAAGAGTAGTATTAAATTAATAGCGATCATTTATAAGAGTATACGAGTATTTGATTATTAATGAACACATTAAACATATTGAAACACAACTGAGAAATAATATTTAATAACAAACAGGAATTGTTTAATATTTATTTAATACAAACATAGTAATTTCTTCTGTAATACAGTAATTAATTACACAATATGTAACACAGTAATTCTTCAAAGTAATTAACAGTAAGTCTCCTAAGTAAGTCCCTTGTATTTTAGAAATTACTTGACAGTTTTCGTTAAAAACTGTAGTGGAACCTTTCTGTATAGCTCAGCAGTACTAAATCCGACACCGATAATCTAGGATTAGCTTAACACACATTATTTAACTTATAACATATTTATTAAAACACACGTACTGACTAATATTAATTTGTAGTGTACTTATAACATACTAGTAAGAAGAGCTATGTACGGAACAATTGCTTTTAGAGTAAGATTATGAGTTCTCTATCGAATACATCATCAACAAATATTTAGATGTAAGGGGACAAGCAAATCTTGATCAACAAAACATCTTTTTTCATTTATTTTAAAGGAGAAAAAAACAGAGAAAGACATCAAACGGGACCATAAATAAATAGCACATTTACTTAAGTATATGACTATGTCTCCTTGAACATCTCTTACTAACAAGTATAAGTAAATATAAATTGGGTAACGGTGCGGTGATCAAATTGTGAAAAAATCAACGAGAGTAAAAAAAGAAGACTGTCGATACTAAAAAACTATTTTATAATTATTATTATTGTATTATGGTATAATTATTTTTTTTGTAATAACTGAAATAAATGATTTTAAATTTCCAAGTCGACGGAGTCCCTGTTTCTATTTTAGTCACCGGGTACCTAAACCTTTTTTAGCCTTTATATCATATATTGCTGCCCGTTCAGACTTTCATGATGCTTGTTTAATTATTTCCCATGAAAAAATATGTAACGTCATCTCAGCAAAGGAACTTTTTCCAATTCAGTTCAATATATTTATTTGCAATGTGCTTTACAAAAGGTGGTAAAGATCGACACATTTGTCAATAATGGCTTGCAAAATGACATATATCCAACGTAAAAATAGATAAACCTACAAAAAACACCAAGAACACAACACTTAAGAGCATACTTAATACAAAATATCAATTCGCCTTATATACCTAATTTTTACTTATATTCCGGTAATAGTATCACATAGTGGTATATTAATAATGTCGTAATAGAATTTATATTATTTTATTATATACGACAGGACAAAATTGTATTAATAAATTATGTAACTGTATAATTTCGTAAGATCACTGTTAGGTCAACGGTTTAAAATAATTTGTAAATAATTTTAAATAAAAATCAATAATAAAAATAAGATAAGGATGTTGGATAATACAATAATAGCGACCTTAAATTTTGTCCACGAGATATTCGGTCATTGTGTAATAAATAAGTTATTATTGTGTAATCGACCTTATTGTCGGTGTGGACTTATTAAGATATTCTAATTCATTTTTTTGTCGTTTCAAGATTATGTTTGAATCAGGATTTTGCAAGGTCGGCGGCGCGCCCGCATACCCCCTGGTGTTGCAGGTGTCCATGGGCGGCGGTAACACTTACCATCACGTGAGACCGCTTGCTCGTCCGCCCTCTTCTCTATAAAAAAAAAATAGAAATAGCGTCTAACTGATTTTTAAACTAAAAAAAATTATGTTGTTTTTGATTTTCTCTAAAATCTAAAACTAGAACCTGGCAAACTAGAACCATCAATAAAGTCACTTTTTTCAATATTCATTATTTATTTTCAATATTAATATTCGCTGACATTTTACGTATACACACAAAATTCATAAATATGTATCTCAATACTCAACGGAAAAATTTAAACGTCACTTGTTCATGATAATATCTTTGAAACGATCTTAATACACATCGACACCATCTGTTCATCAGATACATACATAGTGTAATTGTGGGAGTTTTTATAATAAAAACACGAGTGCAGGTGACTTGCGAGTCTGCAATCCGAGACGCCATATTTGAGCATGCGAACCAGTTCAAAGATTCTCATTATAAGAGATTTTTTATGTTGTCTTTTATTAAAGACGCGAGAATTTTGTTTAAGGAAACTTCAGGTGTGTTTCATTTAGCAGTTTAAAGTTACGTTTTGCTTTGATTAATCATTTGTTATTCGTTGTTTTTAAACTATTACGTAGAACACAAGGATGGCTTAAAGTAAGCTGAAAGTGTTAATACTTATTAATTGCATTTTTGCCATACCTTCAATTATTTTTTTATTATGTTTTTGTCGATTTCAAAAAAGCACATTTTTGCCGATGTAAGTAAACAAATCACATTTGCATAATTAGGTCAAAATGGATTACGAATAGAGAAGTGAATAAAGAAAGAAAGCTGAACCGAAATATACAATAGGTCAGTACATTAATTATCCTATTCCCCAAAGGAAGAAACGTGTTTCAGTAGTGAATGAGATACGCCAGAGCCCAATCCCATCCCATCCTCCCATATGCCTTTCATAGGAAAGGATATAGATCCCAATCCTTTCTACAAATTAATCTACATCTCTAAAGAGCATACGTAAATCAATGTAAATCAGCACATACGGGGGAGTACCAACGTTTGTCATTCTGGATTGATGTTGGCATGTACCACAGGTGTCCACGGACGACCGTATCCACTTCAACCAGGTGAACTGTATGCTCATACGAGCATACAGTTCACAGTGGCATACGCCACCAATGTCTATAAAAAAATATTTACATCTATTTATCATCTTCATTTTATTTTATTTGTTTATAATTGTTAGTAACATAAGTAAAACATGTTGTGACTATGTTAGTAGTGCAAAAGTAAGGTAATTTGTTTATTTTTTATTCAGTTGTTCACCTAGTCACTGCCTTAACATATCTTCTCAGCTAGCGTGCTCAGGATACTATTAGTGCTGTCGCAAAAGCGACACGGCGTAGAAGCGATTCTTTTTCTAATTTGTGTATTTACTATTTTTTGTAAATTAGTGCAAAAGGCGGACTTAATACTTTACATCATGGGGTCAACCTTTGGGCTATACATGATATTAATGATGGTGTGGAAGTCATCTATTCTAAACTCATTAAACATTTTTGAGATACGTTACAGCATCGCGGCGACCCCAACAGCAGGCTTAATGCATTCTTGTACTGGATTATTATTAAAACAAATTTATACTTATTATTAAGACTTATTTAGATTTACCATTAACACATTATTAAAGACACAGTGACACCGTGCGTGTTTCGGTAGTGAGTGAGATGTGCCAGAGCTCATTCCCATCCTATCCCTCCCCATTTTCCCAACCCTTTCTCCAAGTCCATTCCAATATCTCAGGGAGCGTGCCAACGTTTGTCATTTTGGGCTAATATTGGCATGTATCGCGGATGTCTATGGGTGACAGTATCTACTTACCATCAGGTGGACTGTATGCTTGTCTGCCGCCTTCGTCCATAAAAAAAATTATACACACTAAATATGAATAATTCTTTTGCAAAACAACAACTGTTCAAAACACTCATAAATAATGATTATGTTCACATATATAGTGAGTGCTACATGTTGAACTAAGGATTATGAAACTTACAAAAATTTTCTGTCTACTTATGAAGAACATTTATTCCAAAATATATAATTCAAATTATATTAATATAATAGAAGTCTTATAAACTTGAAAACATCCTCAAAGTGCTGTAAATTTGATCTAAAAGTCACGTAAACAGACAAATTAATCGTGAACCTCCTCTCGTTTCGCTCGTTGGCTCGCTGCCGCCTCTACCATTACCTCATAGGTCTTCTAAAGTCTTGCAACACTCCAGAGATTGGTAATGCGTTGGTGAACTTACGAAGCCCTTTTGACCCCTTTTAAATGAATCTTTATCGTATTGCAATGGGAGAATCCTTTTATAAACGACCCGTCAATGCATAGGTCGGCCGACAGTTTTTGGATAACTTTACATACTCGTGAATTTATTAATTAATATGATTTTATATTAATATGTTAAATGTATTAATATGTTAGTTAGCCATATTTTTTACTTTGGGTAATATCATTAGATGTCCAGAGTACCTAATATGAAAAGTGTATGGTTAGATATGAGTGGTCATAGGCAACTGGACGGTAAATACTCGTATTTGATTGCAACATCAAAAGACGAGGAAGTTTTACAAACGCCAAAATCAGTATTAGATAATTAATTTTACGTCTCAATATTTTCCGGGTTAGTTTTAATTACAATAATTTAGCTTGCTCTTTAAAATAATGGTTGCTTATATGTTGTAACATTTGTTCCAATAGCTCATTCTTTATAACCTCTGTATTTTTATATCTGTATTTAATTACATTTGTCTTTGTACCTGTTATTAATATATAGTACTGGCTGGTAACAGTCCTACATGTAAAAAAAATCAAATTCTGAGAGGACGAAGAAGAAATCTAGGCGGCCATGCCGCCGTGTAAAATCTAGGCCATGAAAAACAAAAGATGAAGGTGAAAATAGAAGAGTCGGACGCTTGTCATCTCGGCCTGCAGTGCGATTTAAATAATATAAACGCAACCAGAGTAGCAAAACTCCAAGGTTGAGTTGACCTACTTACTATTCTCGCCGGTCACCGCAGCTCTGGTCCGTCGTTCTTTGGGCGCTGGTGCTCCTGCTGGATGCTGGCTCATGTGTCGGGCCTCCACCGCACTATTCTCGTCGGTCACCGCAGCTCTGGTCCGTCGATCTTTGGGCGCTGGTGCTCCTACTGGGTGCTGCCTCTCTTGTGCCAGGCCTCCACCGCCCTATTTGACCGCAGTTGCTTCCGGCTGGCGGTTGTGCCCGCTCTTCATCGCTTGGAGCGTGCGCCTTGATGGGCGCCGCCTCTCCTGCCGACTTACCGTGAGTTTTTGGTGCAAATTTTGTAACAAATTTAGCTACCTCTTTCCTTTCTAGTTAGAGTCATTTACCCCCTTATTCAGTAAGGTCATAGTTTAACATTACAATGTGCTTGTTTGTAGGCTAATAAAGCTTATATACATATATGTAAAAACTCTTAACAGTTAACAGGGGAGAGTGCACGCTGTAATCCAACAGATTCTGGGCGCGCTCGACTGGCCACGTTACCCCTCTCTCACAGAAGACTACCTTGAAATGCATTTCCCACTTTATCTACGTGTTTCGGTAGTGAGTGAGATGTGTCAGAGCCCATTCCCATCCTATCAGTCCCCATTTTCCCAACCCTTTCTCCAAGTCCATTCCTATATCTCCAAAGGTAGGCAGCGCATCCGGGGGCGTGAGAATGTTTGTCATTTTGGACTAATGTTGGCATGTATCGCGGATGTCTATGGGAGACAGTATCCACTTACCATTAGGTGGACTGTATGCTCGTCTGACGCCTTCGTCCATAAAAAAAACATAGTCATGATCAAAACAGTGCCATAAATTACTATAAACTACGAGTAAGTAATCACTTCATTATTTTTTATATGAATTATACAGTCAACTCCGAATATATTCATTTTATATTAAACGATTGAAATTGAGAAATATAAAAACTTACCGGGAAGATGGACATAAACTGTCATGGAATCCGATGATTAATAAATTAAAACCTCGCGACTTATTGTCAAATACATCCATGGACAATGTTACTGCGTCTTACACTAGTAGACCTCAACAATAGGCGACTTGAAGAGAGGGGTCGGTTAGCTGAGGACTATGAAAGATGTTGTGAGCTTAGGAGAGGCCTGTATCCAGCAGTGGATAATTACAGATATGGTCGATATCAGCATATAACGCTTCACTGAATAATACAGGCCTCTTCCAATAAATCACTGGTTTCAGGCCATAATCCACCACGTGTGTACAGTGCGGATTGGTGAATACATATTATCAACATATTTTATTCGGGTATTTTTTTTTTGAGTATAAGAGAGCAGTGATAGCCCAGAGGTATCATACTCGACTCACATTGGTGTGATCATGAGTTCAACTCCTCGGGCGTAATTATCATTTTAGGACGCCATAAGATTTTAAACTTTTCTTATCTTGGTTAAACATAACAAGTTGGGTTTTGAGGTGCTGGAACACCCTCCCTACAGCCCAGATCTTGCACCCTCCGACTTTCATCTGTTTGGGCCGCTCAAGGATGCGTTACTATGTTACTATGAGGAAACTATGTATGTTAAAAAATGATGTACACATTGAACCCCTATTTTCGTGTAAATTAATTGTAGAACGTAAAGTGTAGATAATTTTAGACTCATCCTCGTACTAAAGTACGATTTAAAAAAAAAACATCTCTCGCTAGGTGGTGAAGAAAAATATCGTGAGGAAACTCGCATGCTCGAGATGATACGGTATTGTTCGGCATGTCTTTATTAAGTACAACAACATGTACGAATATTTGTGCACAAAAAATTAATTATAGTTTACAGTGCAAAATAATCATAAATCCCGATAATTGCCGTTACGCCACCGGAAGCATATTAGATAGCATCAATCTACGTATTAATTACTAGGAGAATGTCAGATTGTTCATAAAAAGTATTCTAGCGTTTTTCACCCATAATGTCTTATTGGAATGCAATTAAAAATTTGGGAAAATTAAGTTTACAGTTTATTTTGATTCACAGTTATAGTTGTGTGAAAATATAGAGTAATTACACAGCATATTCATTTGTATATAATTAAAAAAATATATATTATAAACTGTAAACTAACAACACAGAAGATACGTTCATGCACAAGATAAACTATTTTTATCGCTATAATATAAAACAGTGAAGAGTCCTTTACCACAGATTATTTTGCTTTTATCGAGCAGTGGGACTAATAAAAAAATATTAATGTGAACAGAAATATCTATTTGCTTGAGGCTACTTGCAGTTTACTTGTTTGATGACTGTTAGATTATTTGCTTTCTAACAATAAATTCGAGTACCACAATAGTAATATCCACCCATCCAACATAATACCATAAAAGTTTTTACGGTAACTTTAATGTTCATATTCGTTACTGTAACTAAATGAATGGATTTGTTCTTCAACTTCGTATTTGCGGTTGGTGATATCTAGTCTCCTATTGAATATGTTGATAATAAGCTGCAGGGGAGTTGGTATTTATTACAATCGATTGATTAATATTCATTACCATCATATTCTATATCCACTAATTGATATTATATTATAGGTCCAAGACGACGAATATCAATAATCAATCACAATATTATTCAACGACAAATACTAAATTCAAACTTACAGCCAGATTAGAAAATGTTTTTGTTCGAAGCATATTAAAGTGAATGAATTAACCTGTGATAATTCATTCACATTTAATATGACGTGTAATAAATATCAATGGTGTTAAATGATATTTGACGAAAAGACGATGGCTTAATTAAGCAAATAGCGTGGGTCTAAAAGAACGATGTAGATTAACTCCCACATTGAAAGCAAGCTACTTTTCCCGGTCATTCATAATATCATCTAACAAGACAAATGATTGATATGTACTGTTCAACAATCTGGGTTATATGCATAGCGTTTCCGTGTTCTGAAAACAATTCGATTCGATAAAATTAATTAGTACATAGGTACCGATCTACTTTAAAAGAAAACGTCAATAGAAAAATAACGATCCACCAATAAATGTTTCATAAGCCCTCTATCAACAATATATCCTCTGTATCATAACATAGTCCCATAAACAGCCTTTTGACACCACTACTGGACATGGGTCTGCTCATGCATAATGCCTTGTACATGAGGGGTGAACGGCATGCTAACCAAGCAGGTTGGCGAGAGTCCACTTTTTTAGAGGCGGTGTAGTTATTCAGGGCTTATGGTAGCGGCTTTATTATCCTTTAGTCGTCTTTTATGTAACACAAGAGAAGAGATACAGTGGTGTATTCTAAAGCCGGCCGACACCACACATTGGGTTTGACTTGTTTTCCAATTTGTAACTGATTTAGTCCGTATACCAATGTAATTGAGATTAGACCTAAACTATTTCTATGCTACTTCATTTTTCAATCGTTTATGACACGTGCTTTCGAGTGTGGCCGCAGTAAGTAATTAATTTTCTTAAAATTCGATAGTAATCTCAGCAGCAGGTATATTTCTTTAAATCACTCTAAAACATAATCAGAATCTCATTAGTGATAGAGAAAAGATGCAGTGACGAATGTGCACCCAGAATTTTTGTCACCCCCTTTTGGATCATCTAATGCTTCCAAAGTAACAGCCACATTGGCTAAATCATTTGTAATGGAATTACAAGGTGCTAAGCCAAATAATAAATAATACACAGGAAAAAATTATGTTATAATATTATTAATAATTATGTGTCGTAAAAATAAAAAATGTTGTTATTTTAATACTGGAAAATCGCAATAAGACACTAATTGTAAACTGTATCCTTACGAGTAGGTATAATATTTTCTATATAATTTAATTTTTTTTTTTTTATAGAGAAGAGGGCGGACGAGTAAGCGGTCTCACGTGATGGTAAGTGTTACCGCCGCCCATGGACACCTGCAACACCAGGGGGTATGCGGGCGCGCCGCCGACCTTGCAAAATCCTATTCACAGCTCTCTTGAAGAACCCCATGTCGTAGTTTAACGGGAAGACCTCTTGAGGCAGTTCGTTCCACAGCCTACGGGTTCGCGATATAAAATAATTTTTGGACCGAACAGTACGCGACACCTCCGTATCTAGGAAATGCGGATGAACCGCACTTCTGTGACAGGAGGTGCGGTTGTAGAAACCCGAGGTGGGAATTATATTGAACAATTCTTCAGAGCATTCCCCATTGTACAGGCGGTAGAACACACAGAGAGACGCAACGTCTCTCCGAACGCTGAGGGGTTCTAAACTGCCCGTGGGAGTGGGATCGTCGACAAGAGCAATACTCCATATGGGGCCTCACCTGAGCTTTGTAAAGCATTAGGAGTTGCAATTCATGTTTAACTGCATTGAAATGTAATACAAGGATTTTTCTTTCATAATATTTCCAAAAGGTTTTCTCGCAACGCAAGGCATATTTTACTTTTATTTCTTTAATGTTTTCTTAGGATATTCGAAAAGGAATATTATTGACACATTTTTCCTTACAATTCTATTGTTATAACTAAAAGCTTTTAAATTAAGATTATTTTCACCAGGAATAAATATTTAAAACACAAATCTCGTATTACTTGTTAATAGCAAAAGTCAGCACGGTCAGTTAAAATAATACTTTACAGTTATAGACATTAAAACTGACATTGCCATTAACAAGTTTGACATTAAAAAGAATGCCAAAACTGTATGGATGTATTGAAAAAGCGCTCCGATTTTTATTACTTCCTCACTTGTTAAATCGTCGACTACTCGTCTTGTAACCACCCACATATAAGAAGTCTCTTAAACCTGTTTCTTATATCGATGTACCAGAACAAGAGGAGTGTGAAACAATTTACTCAAGGTTAAAAAATAATTCTCCCTTGAGGCTTGCCTAATTGCTTATTTTGTGCATTTCCTCATCTCGAAATGTCGTAGCCTCAGAGGTTTCTATAATTGTTTAGTTAATAGGAAGTATCTTTCATTAACGGTTCTCATTGAAAAATTGACGGTCGTCACTAAAATGTCAACGACCATGAGACCATGTTTGGAACTGTTTGGAGAGGAACAACCGTGTTTGTACCTACATTAGCTTCAGTGAACAACGAAACAATCGGAAGTATGTTTATAGGGGGGAAAAATGTGCCCTCGTGTCAACACACCACTCAGGTACACATTCACACACTGTCGCGTACTGTTTTCATCAAAGGAGCGCTCACCGTGGTAAATCTTTTGGCGCCCTCCCACTGCGGCAGTCAATCATCTTGACACCTACCGAATTCATACAGATGACGACCAATTAAAAATGACCTTCGTCTCCCATGACATTTACCCCTCGAGCTAAAGAATTCATGCAATGAGAGGGAGGTATCAAGGTCCCCGGTAAATTGGTACAAGATGTATTCATCTCGAGGTAGGCGTGATAACTTGTAACCACAATATTCTACTCCTTTGCCGGTTGACCTGGAGTTGACATCGGTGCATTCGTGATTTAGCGTGTAATTAAAAGGAGGAGGTTTCATGGACGATGGTAATTCAATTAAATTGTATGATGTAATGAAATTACAAAATTAGTTGTAGTGGGTCGGTTGTGGGCTGTAAAATATCAAACCAAGTCGTCAAACCAACAAAAAATATATCTACATAAATTAGTCACGTATGGTACTAACAAAATAAATGAAGCATTTTAATTTTTTCGATTAGGACTATTAATCAAACACTACGCTTCCGTAAACGATTCATTGAAGACACGTTGCAATAGATAAAAAGTTTTTACCCACTCATGTCAATTGACACTCCGATTGAGTATCTGATCTTCAATTCAATAGGTGTTGCAACTACCACCAAACACAGAAAAGCCACGGCCAAATGCCATCAAGATTGCTTTCAATAAATAATGTATCAAAGACAGAGGCATACAGTTTTAATCTTATAAATACGAACATCGTTCGAGATGTCGCAGCAACCTTCAAGTTAACAACCGTGCGATACGGGGGCTCATTGTATGATAATATGACAGCTTATAATGACTATCAAATTTTAGCCTCCCATTTAATGCTCGGCCGTTTATTTGGGAACATTGAATGTGTGACAGTGACAATTCTCCGCCCACCTCATGCTTGGCGCTAACAATGCACAGGGTCTGGTAGCAATGCAGACACACCTTTTTAATGTGCCATTTCGACGCTGTAAATATAATAAATAGTAGGAACTTATTATAATCTGATTTAGCGCTCGGATGACGAAAGCTTATTACTAACTCGGTTTCAAAGTAATGCGGAGCGCATGCCTCGCAGCAAGTGTTACGCGTGCACTTATATGGAATAAAAAGATTTATTTCAACAAAAACGAACGACGAGTCGATTACAAACGTCTCTATTAAAGAATCAGAACACACTATCTGTGTTACATATCGAATGCAAATTATGTCATAATTTAACACGAAAACACATTGCAGTAGCAAACATCGCCACTTACCTAATTGTAGTTTGTATGCGATAACGTTACATCTAAAGAAAAACAACTTTTAAGGTGAGAAGAAAATAAACGACTTTTTATTTTTTTTATTCGTAAGCTAAAAGACCAAACATATAACAAGTACATATTTTCGTACTGGCGTTTCCAATTGGTAGGTATAGCGATAGAATTTAATAACAATATTAACATTATTTGCAACTGCAAGCGATTGTATTACATAATATACACGGCATTTTCCCGTGCTGTTGCTATTTTCAAGCAGAAGAAGCGTAAACATAGGTGTGACTTATCCATCGTACTTAGCTAATATTTACGTGACTAAGTCGCTAATTTGAAACTCGGAGGCTCCAGTTGGGGTATAACAATACAACACAATGTAAGTGGACTATTAAATCTCTTCCTCAATATTAATATACGAAAACTCTTATGTCCTCAATAAAAGTTAAGAACGACTCCTAACTTACTTCGGCGGGACTGGACAATGACGAGATGTGTTTTGAATTTTTTGATATTAAAACTGTTCATTACAAAGAAAACTCGTCATGGGTACAATGTGATAATTGCGGTATTGTCATATAAAAAAAAAATAAAATAAGATTCGGTTACACACTGTATAAATTCCAACAAATTGAGATTTGAATACTTCAGTGACTACCGTTGTTCAGTCACCAGCAACTGTTAACCACTTTATTAAAAACTTGGCGCTATTTCGTTATAATGTCCAAAGGCTATCGTCAGTTGTCCGTTATTATTTAATCCAGTCAATGCTCCAGATGACTGCACCGTGATATAAAGATGATTATTGTTATCAAATAACACGACTACTCAACATCGTTTGTAGGTAAGATACAGTGGGTCAGCATTAATATAAACTTTTATACAAAATAAATCGTTTTTTTTTTTTGACAGCCCAGTATCCTGAACGCGTTGAAACCTTTCGTATAGTAAACGCATAGTCATCGAGAAATTTTGTACGAAAAATCTGTCAGTTCCACCGCGGCCATAATCGGTACTAAAATTTGGTAGCCCGGACATTTTAACGTTTGCCGCGTTTACTTTCACGCATCGCTATCTGATCTAGTAGGTAATGTCAAAATAGTATGAAAACGGCAAGGAATCGGTAACATGGATTCAATTTTTGACGTAGGATATTAGTATCGCCATCAAGAATTTTTTATGTTCAGAAAAGTTATCAGCGCCACACTACGGCCTAAGGTGGTACTAAACTATGAAAGTTTAAAAAAAAAATCGGCAGCATGTAGCCATTTTTGACGCATAGTTTCGCCGCGCTCGATAGCTAGCTTTTGTAAAATTTCTCACTGGGAATTATTTACGTGATAGATTTTTTGTGGTAAAAATACTATATTTTCAGAAGTTTTATGGTTATCCTAGAAAGTTGTGCACATAAGAATCAATCGTATATTAAATGTTTGTCTATAGTAGTATTTACGACTCACATTTGAGCCATTCGAATTTCATAAATTCACATCGATTTTCTAATTAACTACCGATTTTTTTTCAATTACCTCAGCAGTGAAGAAAACATTGTGAGGAAACACACTTCTTTAAAACAATGAAAAAACATCGGTCAAATGAACCAATTACCACTCGATCCACCACGTGTGGTAAAAAAAACCTCTTGCGATGGCAATTGGAGGACTGCAGTTGGACTTAATATTCTGATATCATACTTTTTATTCATTCAAGCTAATCTAGCTAAGTTTAAAATTTCATATCATAGCTTAAAATAGGTTACCTCCATAGTGTTAAGATTTTCTCATTTATAATCGCTACTATTTGTCTATGCCTCAATTGTCTCATCAATGTGAAGAATCAAGCAGCGCCTCTACCGTACGTATTTAGAAACTTATAAAACACTAAAATGATAGCTAAACTTAAATTTTGCGCATAGGTGTGTTACACTTTCGTTTGAAAATAAGAAATCATTTCGAACTGTACGACTGCACGATTTGCCATTCATACCCTCGCTGTTATCACCGCTTCAATTTTAACTGAGAGTAGGTATAATATTTTATATTGTAAATCGGGTCTGAACGTATATAATAAGTGTATTTGTTTACTTTTTATTTCTACTCGACATTTCGGCACGGGTTACACCAGCCGTGATCATGAGTTGACTGAAGAGTCGGGTAGTACAGAATGTAAGCTACGAGCAGTTTTATCAACTACCCACATTTGATCTTCACATTTGGATAGGCTGCTATACACTACACTAACAATGTCCACGGACATATTCGACGCTAAATCACAAGGTTTAAATATGTTAATCACTGGATTCCATGTCGACGACTGTTTATATCCATCTTTCCGATTGAAATTTTTATATTTCTTAATTTCACTCGCTTCACTTACAATCCTGAGATAATAGTGACGTTGAGTGGAGAGGATTTTTGGAGTGCAGAGTTCTATTTCATTATTAATTTCAGTATTGAGAATGTAATCACCGGATAAAACTCTACAGTCCAAAAATCCTCTGAAGCTGGCCTACTAATCACTTGTCTTCGTCTTATACACTAACAAAATTATAAAACCAAATTATAGCCTTTTCATTATAACATGTAGAGTTATAATTTTGATAAAGCAGATCTAAATAAAAACATTTTTGCCATCACAGTGATTTTATGGTACCGGTAAAAGGCTGATTTAAGTGCAGATTCCTAGGACCGTCAATTACTTGGGTAATGAGCTTGTTTGGAAACTATGTTGCCTTTAACAGTGAAAATACCGAGAGACTGTTACTGACTAATAACAAAGTGCAGCTCAAAGATCAACAAGGTACGCTTACGCATTGCGGAACAAATGGAACAAATCAGCAATTATTATTACATTACTAGTGTAGTATGTAACCAATAGAATGAAGTGATCTGGCCCTTAAGATAGATCGGCTGCCCCACATTAAAACCCAGTAAGGAACAAATATAGAAAAAAGAAATTTTTAACCAAATTTTATTTACAAAACTAGAAATACCTTATTCAAAGACAATCATATTAAAATCTTTGTATTTATAAAGATATGAACACCTTGAAACTAAACACGTGCGTCACTAAAAAGAATTATTAAACATCATGATGTAACTATAATATTTCAAGCTTGATAAGTATATCTATTCCCTTGTATTGTGATTTCAAATCAAATGCTCTACTTCAATCAAATCTCTGTCAAATACTTTAATCAAGTGGCTGGATAAGAGGGACGCTTACATCCATCAGTGGATTGATTTAATGAATAAGTTTCTATCTATATAAATAAAAATTAAATGCTGTTCGTAAGCGCAGGTAAGCGCATCACTTGAGAACGGCTGTACCGATTTGACTATTTTTTTTTAAAAATGTTCGTATTAGTCCGAATAAGATTTTAGGTAAAAAAAAATGGAAAAGTTGCCCGGAAAATTGGAAAATTCGGGAAAAACTGGAAGTGCTTTTTTCTATACGATTTTTGTATGAACTCAAGACAATAACTCATGATTCGAACAATGGATATGCGTAATTCTTTTTTTGTTTTGTTTGTTATAGTCCTGGAAAAGTTTTCAGGAAAAAAAAATATTTATTGAAATTTGAAATTATGGAATTATTTTATTGACATTTGGACAGGACAGCGTCTATCGGGTCAGCTTGTTTATTATATTTATTCATTTATTATTATTATTATGTTATTAAACAATCGTAGTATAATTTTTTGGTCAGTGTCCTTTTTACGAGCTTTTATTTAACTTCACCTGTTAGTATGTTTGGAACAAATCTTGCAAGCCAAATTTGAACCACTTCCTCTACACCTACGACTTTTAAATTTTGCATGCTTGTTCAGATCTGATGACAATACACTAAACTGATAGAAATAACCATCAGGTTATCAAGGAGCGAGGAGACAATCCTGGCAGCAGCATCAGCTGCTGCCAGGATTGTCTCCTCGCGAGGGCACTCCTCAACGGTTAATAGCACGGACACGAAACTTTGCATTTACGTTTTATTTTGATAGCTAAACATGATCTTCACCATGAACTGATGCTGCAGCCAGGATTGTCTCCTCATGAGGGCACTCCTAAACGGTTAGTAGCATGCACATGAAACTTTGCAAAACAAAACATGACTTTCTACCGTAATGATGCGTTACTTGAAATGGATAGATTGAGAAATATTTCTAACTAAAAATGTGTAAATAAAATAATATAAATATTCATAAAAGTAGGTACTATTTACAATTCGCGCGACAAGCTTATTGAGAACAAATAATTCAATATAAACTTATTTTATTCGTTTTAGTACATGGCTTGCATAAAAGCTTGTTTTTAAAAAACGTTTTTTAATATTATTTTATTAATCACTCAAATCACGAAAAAGCATAAAAGCCAAAAGGAAAACATTTCTTTCTACACTTTCTCATAATTTTTTTCTCGATTACATATGACCGCTTTGAGCTAATCTGTGGGGTTTTCTTATATAAATATTATCACTATTCACGAGAAATCAACTTCTGCCACGAAGGGATTTTATTCATAAAGTTTATATATTGAGATAAAATAAAAAAGCTGTACATTGTGTTTACTTCGCCAGGAGTTGGAGGACAAAATTAATTTTCTTATTAATACGGCAAAAAGATCAAATACTGGTAATGTAACAGTTTCATAATACAGATTTAGCCTTGTTTCGCCATTTAGGTGAGTAGCTGAGGCTACTTTACACTAGATTTAACTGCTCAGCACATTGGCATCAATGTTGTAAGCAAAATCGTAACACACAAGCTGGGTGGTCAGGGAAAAAAGTCAAAACACATCAATATATTTTCATTTCTTCTTGATAATATTGTATCGATTTTTGTATATATTGTATTGTACATATGTAAGGGGTGCAAGGGGTTCTTATCACCACCACACGGGACCCAAGCCATGCCCTCCTGCAAGCGGCGCACCCTACTGATAAAAAGACGGAGCTCTGGCGATGGCGGTTTAATCATTCGTTTGCTACCTGAGACCGGTGACGGGCAGCAGCATCACCAGTACGAGAGGCTTAGCACTGCGATCACCAACCTGCCTACTCAGCATGGTGATTACGGCATAAACCTCCTAATACAAATGCAAAACACACCATGGCACCCAGTCCTCGGCGGTCCTACTATACGGTAACTACGGCAGCGGCTACGGTTACAATAGTTACAGTAGGGCAGGGGGTGCTAAGAATCTCCGGGTTCGGTCACGCTGCCAACACCATCGATTTCATGTGGCTACTTTTAATACAAGGCCACTGATGCTCGACGAAAACTTAGTGGAGCTGAAAGCTGAGCTAATTCTAGGGTTATCGGAAGTCCAAAGAGAGGGAGAGCGTGGGATGACCCTAGAATCTGGACATTTCTCGTATTGCAGGCAAGGCGACCGGCCCTCACAAGGTGGGATCTGCTTTCTTGTTAGAATAGTTCTCGTTAACAGCGTTATGGACATCAGAAGTGTTTCGACGCAGGTCGCGTACCTTGTACTTAAGCGTACCTTGAAAGTTGAATAGGTATATGCGCCTACGTCGGCGTACACTGATATAATATGTCGAGGCATTTTACGACGATATATCGAGAGCCTTAGATCATAATAAGACCCACTACACCGTTGTTATTGAGGATTTTGACGATAAAGTGAGAGTACAGAAAACGGAAAATCAATAATTGGGCCGCACGGTTTCGGACGTAGGTTTCTACGTTTCTACGAGGGCAAATGCTGGTTAACTTCCTCAAGGTGAGTGGACTATTTTTGATGAACTCTTTCTATATGAAAAAGTCCCGCCTCATAGAAAGTAGAGCTGGCAAAGCCCGTACGTTGACACAGAACGAAATTGACTTCGTCATTACCAGTGGCGTACATACATTTCATTTACAAAATCAAACTCAGTTAATGATTAGTTAATATTTATTTATCTACACTAGACCGCTAATGTGAGGGTATCGCGGGCGGTCACTAGTGTTGTTATTGCTCAATATAGTGACATTTTTAAGTTAATTAAAACACACTTTATCTAATGGAGGCAAATGTTATTGAGGATTGATTGCAGGTTGCCAATAGACGAAGTTAGTTTCCAAAGCAATCAAAATAGTCAGATACTCTGGGGTAAAAGAAGTGTGGATCAAATTAAGAAATATAATGCTAAGTGTGAATATAATTTCAGGAATTTAAAGTGTGAGTTAGATTAAAGTGTGGTGTCAGCAAAACGAGGAACAAATAAAATTCAATAAACTAGCACAATCAAACAAAAATAAGGATTTTAATTTTTTTGGCAAGATACATATAATTTTAACCCAAAACAAAATATACCAAAAAATGGCGAGACAAATTTGTAATATTATTGCCGAAAACTTTAAAAACCAATTGAAAGTAGTACCGCTACTGGACAGTACACCATTTGAATTTGAATGGAGTACTGTTTCTGCAAAATTTACTATTTATTTACTAAAAGACACAAAAAGCCGTCAAAACTCTGAAACCCGGAAAATCTCCGTGGTGGGACGTTCTGTCTGGGAAGCATCTTGAATGTGCAAGCTCTTACTTATATAGAATTACTTACTTATGTAGATTATATAGCAGACTTCTCTAATTTATGTGTGTAGCACTCATGCTTGCCTCGTGAAATGTTAAAAACAAAAAGAGCCTTTAAGTTCCCTCGTTACTACAAAGGAAGGCCTTTACACTGCAGTGAAATTTTATAGGCCAATATTGTAGGCTAGGGGTATCTATTCTTGATTCTTATCCTTCAGGTTATGAGTTAAAACTTTGGCACTGAATTTCTACTTAAATGTAATTTTTATATTATCACTGTATATCAATCAATCCTTTAGAATTTAACCCTTTAGAATAGCACCACCCATCTCTTCTCAAGGGTGTCGCAAAAGGCAACTGAAGGATAACAAAGCTGCTACCACATGCCCTGAGGAACACCACCTCTAAAAAAGTGGACTCACAATGAGGAGGTCTATGTCCAACAGTGGACGATAAAAGGGCTGATTACTTTATCCGTCAATCAGTACTGGGCCCGAGTTTAAGTTTATGATCCAAAACCCTTCGCAGTTATTTATTAGAGGAATCCTGTCTTGTCGTGGAATGTTACATTGATTGACTGATTAGACTAAAGCTTATTGTTCCTACTTATTAGTTATTTAGTACTTATTCAGTTATTGATATGGTACTTTAGTCTACATGACTAGAGAGATACTTGATAAATTGAGATATCTAATTCAACTGTAAATCATGTATTACATTAACATCTTACTCCAAACTATCAATAGGTCATTGAACATTAATTTTGAATAGCAATTTATATTCGCATAAATCTCAAGTAGACAATGTGTAATTATTATTATTATTGAAGCTCGACGTGATAAACAGTATGTTAAAATATAAGAAGCGATTATATAAAATATCATGTCACGTTTTCCTCTACATTAATTGATGGAGGATTTTAACAACACTAAGTGTTTTTATACTAATCCTAGTCGATTTATTTATTTTTTACTTCTCAAATAAGGAGGATATAATTTACACACCAATTTTATGCCTGTCTGGTCATTTTGTCACGTAATATTTGTAATTAAATGTCAATCACGAAAGATACATACGAGTATAAACATGATAATACCTTAATACGTTTTACTATACATGTTACATTCTTTATATAGTATAACTAGCTGTTGCCCGCAACTTCACTCGCGACACAATTTTAACAAATCGTAAAAACGTGTTTATTTGTTCACATGGTACAACAGATTTACTGAATTTTAAATAAAAATATATCACGCCGCGGGCCGCCTTAGAATGTACGGAATCTATTAGATTTCGTACAAAATTTAAGACTTTGTATTTACAAAGTAGTAATGATAGTAGTAGTAAATTTAAATGATACGCAATGTTGTCTTGAAGGGTTAGATGTATAGTATGAATAGTTCAATAAAATGTTTAGATACTAGAGCACATGTTCAATATTCTGTTACATGTGAATGCTCTAATTTTAACGTACCTTCAGATGCTAACAATTCACCTGTAGTGTTCAATCAATCAAAGATTGACAGATTACGAGTACACATCAAATAAAACCGGAACACCCATATCATGTTGAGGTCATATTGTTCCACTTGGTGCTGCGACAATGTTATGAAATCAAAACTTTATTGAACATCAAACAATAACAAATCACAAGGTAGATATTAATCAAATTTATCGTGTTTTTTACAAATCTGTGAAATTATATTCCGTGGTGCTGGTTCACAGTTCACAAGCTAAAAGAAAGCTATACTCGGAGTTTCTTTATAGGCTAATCTTCGGAAGAAGGTTTAAAGATTCAAAGAACCATATTTCATTGGTACTGACATTTTCGGCGACTGTTTAAATTCTTTTAAAAACTTAGTAAGAAAGGTTTGTATTACTACGAAATAGTTTGCTTTACATTGAATCTGAAAATGTTATGTTATTGCTGATTTCATCCTAACATGTTGCTGTATTTTCGTGTCGCCTTTGTCTATATTTTGAGTTTTTAATTATTTTTTTTATAGACGAGTGTGCGGACGAGCAAAGGGTCCCACGTGATGGTAAGTGTTACCGCTGCCCATGGACACCTGCAACACCAGGGGATATGCGGGCGCGCCGCCGACTTTGCAAAATCCTATTCACAGCTTTCTTGAAGAACCCCATATCGTAGTTTAATAGAAAGACCTCTTGAGGCAGTTCATTCCACAGCCTACGGGTTCGCTGTATAAAATAATTTAAATAAACACCTCCACCTCCGTACACCTCCCTAACGAGGAAATGCGGATAGACTCCACTTCTGTGACTGGAGGTGCGGTTGTAGAAACCCGAGGTGGGAATTATATTAAACAATTCTTCACAGCATTCCCCATTGTACAGGCAATAAAACACACAGAGAGACGAAGCTTTGTTGGCTTATGTGTTCAATTTTTGTTTCCTATTTAAAATTATATTAACTGCTGTATGCTTCTTTAAGGTGATAGCGTAGGAGTATTTATACTCGACTCACATTCGTGTAATCGTGAGTTCAAATCTTTGGGCCCGTACCACTGAATTTTCTACTAAAGTACGGATTTAAAAATGGTCACTAGCTCGGCAGTCAGAGGAAAACATCGCGAAGAAACACACTTGCTACAGAAATTTAAAAAAATCTGGAGTATGTTGTACCCATCCACTGGGTCCGTGTGGTGGATTACGGCCCGAAACCCGCCAGTGATTTATTAGAGGAGATCTGTATGCTGCAGTGGGACATTAAAGGCTGATACAAAAGTACAAAAAGTAGGTACATGCTTCTTTAAAATAAATAAGTAACCAAACTGAAGAACTGCTCGTATCTGTTGTACTTATAAGAAATAATCGTTGGTAAACGCTTGAATGGAGATGTGGTCTTCATTCACATGGCGGCTCATGGCCAGATGTATCTATCAATGATCGAAAAACAATCATTTTAATGCACCTTTGCGAGGCATATATTAATTAGTAGTTAGACGAACTAGGAACGTGATGATAACGTCAATCATTTTACGATTGAACTATTGAATCATTTGTCAACAAAAACAACAAAGGTCTTCGCTATTACAAACATCTTCAAATTTCACGCATCTTTTATTCACATTTCTTTAGTTAGTTTTTAAAAAATGTCACTTCGCGCCGCTGCAAATACTGGAATCTATCTTTCATCGCAACCTTGTTCTTCTTCTTACGTACCATTTGCATTTTCTATTAAAA
The DNA here is from genome assembly GCA_914767545.1 of Sesia apiformis. NCBI lineage: Eukaryota > Metazoa > Arthropoda > Insecta > Lepidoptera > Sesiidae > Sesia > Sesia apiformis. Next base: position 7,025,932 of record OU611954.1, on the reverse strand, counting down.
ATTATGAAATATTGTCTCTTAGTCCATCCATATGCTGACATAATTCCAATAGGACCCACGAAGCAAGTTGATATTAACTTAGTAGGTACATGTGGGAAACATGAGTAGATCAAGCGGCACTTAGAGCGAATTATCGGATGATTTATACCACCGGCTACTTCCATAACTAGCCAACGTAATTGCAGAAATGGTTCGTATCTGATAACGTCAAGATTCGTGTTTGATGCTGTTTCTCTGTTGTAAAAGGGAATACGGAGAAGATGACCGTTTCATGTTTTTAAAAGGCAATAGAAATTAGAATAGAACACAAACACAATTGATATTTATAAATAATAATTTATTAGGTATAATATAGCTAATTATTATTTATTAAACAAACATACTACAGAGACTGACTAGATCTGAGAGACTCAATATGAATAGATCTAAAGACTGAAATAGATCAAGTGACTCCCAAAGGTACATCAGAAATTCATCTTCGTTATTTCCTGAATTTGCTATATTAAGATGATACCATTTACTTACTAAATAATGAGTAAGTATGATAATGCTCGTAGGTCACTTACTTATCAATTACCTTCCTCATTCCCCATTGTAAGTTTTTATTTATAATGACAACTACAATTTAGTCTAATCAATTAAAATAACATGTCTCGATAAGAATCGATCGACTCATACATGATTAATGAGATTGTTCTTGATATATGTTTTACACTTACGTTAATATTATGCCTTTTTTATATAAAAATTGCAAAAAAACTGAACTCGTGACCGAGCAATATTACCCTGCACGGCGAGCACTCACGAGCAGTAAGGAAAAACACCGCATCTATAATTGAAAATCGTTTCATTCTCATCAAGGTATTGCATCAACTACGCTCCGTACTAATTTAGACGTAGCGCAGAAATTGGAAGTCTTACTATCTGCACTATCAATTCTACCCAATCCAGTAATTATATTGGCCAGTTACGCACGCGCGGTATTTTAAATAATAGAGCAGGATATCTAAACGTACATTAATTTATCCTTAATGTCACGGCCCGAAAAACTAGGTAGGTATTAACTGCCCACTAATATATGGTAATAAATCAAGCTTATTTCAAAGACGTGTCCTCTGGACTACTGAAGTTGTTAGACATTAGCAATTAGATTAGTCTGTGGCTCGACTTGTATTAGGGCTTGGCGCATTTATTTATAACATAATCATGTTTAATGCATACACAAATAATGTATTCTATAATGCAGGCGTTTATACCTAGGTATTAAGCTTATTCAAATTAGGCGCCAGCATTGTCACTAACATTTATTACGCTCTGAAGAATAAATCTTCTTAACTTTTATAATTGTACATACCTACATATACCTATATAAACCTTACATATATTTTCATATAGGTACGTAAGGAATAATTACAGAAATAATCTGTAGTATAGATTACCATCTATACGTATACTATCAGTATAGATTTGATATTAAAATCATCTAAAACAAATTCTAATTCGTGTCATTAAATGTTCTTTACAGTTATAGACTTTTAAGGAATGTTTAATCTCTAACTCGATCATTTTGAACACAGAATACTTTTACACGATACAGTTGTTGTTAGATAATAATTGAATAATTTAAACATCAATTTGAAATCGGCGGTACCTATAAGGAACTTATTTATGAATTTCGCAGCGAGATAGTTAGTGGATATCTGATATCGATGAAGAGAGTCTCACAAAGTTTTTCTTCATCACCAAGATAGTGATAACTGAAAAATCCATACTTAAATATAAACTTAGTGATTTGAATTTACGACCTCACGGATATGAGTCGAGAATAAATACCCCTGGGCTATTTATTCTTTATTCACAGCTCTCATTCTATTAAAACAAGGAAACAAAACAATCACAAAATGATCAGATTTTTTGCTTTAAATAAGTACTCCAGTTTCAAGGACGCTGGCTGCTACTCGAACATGGAATGTGGACAATGATGACATTCAGACTATCTACATAAAAATCTAGTCCGATTAATCTTAATACGACACTATGCGCAGACATGGCATTGTTTCGCTTCCACACGACTTTTTTTTGTTACGAATACGCTTATCATAATTATGCACAGCTACTTTTGCACATAGAGTGGGTACTTAATACCTATATGGTATTTGCAAAGGTACATAAATAAATACGACTCAATAGTTTGATTATAGTAAGTCAGCATCATGTGCGGCGCGCTTAGCAACTGACGTTTTCAAACGGTGTGTCGACACCGGTCGAATGCTAGACATAGTGTTTTGTCAACTCAGCAGTAGAGGCTAAGCGGCAACGTACCGCCCTTGCTGCCTTCAGTTGTTTTAACCTCCAGCTGATCTTGTTTCAGTTTTGTATAAAATAAATAAAATAATAAAATAAATGTATGTAAATAAAATAAATAAATGTGAAATAAAGTATTTGGGGGATATTTTAAGTGTCTCAATAAATTCACAAACACGCAACCTCCATAAACATAAACTCCAAACTCCATAAACAACTTAGTTAAGAACAGCACAGAACTCTCAACGATGGTTCTTCGTTTACGTGCCTGCTGTCCTAAGTCATCATCAACATCACCAGCCCAATTTTCATTCACTGCTGGACACGGGCTTCCTCGTGCACGTTGTCTTGTGCACGAGGGATATATAGTTTTAGAATGCCACGCCAGCCGAACGTGTTGGCTTGTTCACTCTTTTTAGGTGGTGTAATCAACACCTACGTATAACCCATCTGGGCTTGTCTAGCGGCTTTATTAAATAAATTGGTGTAAATTTCAATTAAAACAGTACTTGAATATAGTGATTTTTGGTCTTTATGAGAGTATTTTTGTGTAATTTTTGGCAGTATTCTTATGTTCGGTTTCCATTTAATTGATTTAAAATCTGTTTTCTATTTAGAATTAAAACATTTTTCAATCCTATTCAATACATTAACCCAACTCCACTGATATAAACAGGCCTCTCCCACACACGGTCTTGCTCTCTTCCCATCCAGCCACTGTCGGTGAACTTCTTCAAGTGGTCGGTCCACCTGACTGTGGTATGTGGTAAGTATGTTGTCCCGGTACGTAGTCTTCATTCAAGAACTCGTTTATCCCATCGGTTGTAGGTAATGCGGCACACTTGACAGACCCATTGCCACTTCAGCATGATGATTCTACGAGAAGAGGGCTGAATGAAAAAGATCAGAAAAGGGTGTGTAAAAATACCACACACGTAATTATGATGCTGAATCACTGTACACATCTTTACACTTTGCTTATACAGTGCGATGTCCATAGAACAAAAAGCTGCTCTGCCTTGAAGGTCAACAGGCATAAATTATGGTTTTATATTGTGCTACATCACAATCATATAAAACCGCAGGATGGAATACACTTTAATATGTAATACAGAATATTATTATGAGCGGAATATTACATTGTTATAATCGAGCAGTGAAGATTATGAAAATAATGTTTCCTTGAATACTATCACCATCAAATTGTGGTTAAAATCGTCCAATTCAAGCTGATTTAGCCCTGTAAAGGCCCGAAAAGTAAAATAACTGACTGCATGAAGAAGCAGTCATATTGTTTTACGATACAAAACACATAGATGAAAGGTTAGCCCAGCTCCTCTACCGGCCGTACAAAAGGTTCCGTATCCAAATCCCTATCGGATATTCATTTGTACAAAGACATATGTTTTAATTAGTGTGTGCTCATCCTTGTATGTATCTCTGGCATAGGGCATTAAGTTTGAAGTTCTTCCATTCCAGACGTTTGTTCCGTTGCAGGCGGTATTACTAAGGGAAACCAATTGTCATCTCACTTAAGAACTTATAAAATATGTAGGATGCCTTGTAAATACAAAAAACTAATAATAATAGATACTGCCCGTTACTATTTATTATTATTACTATTTATTGATTACTTACTACTCGGCAATAAAACAATCGATAAAATGCCTGTGTCGCTTAGCGAACATTCGCTTTACAACCTTTTCTAAGCGTTAGAAAATTTCACGTACTGCTGATTCGCTTCTCGTGCTCAGCGTCACCAGCTCCTTTATCGTCCACTTCTGGACACGGACCTCCTCACGAACATTGTACAAGGGATGTATGGCCCTAAAACGACACGCTGACCAAGCTCTTTTAGAGGTGGTGTAGTTCCTCAGGGCTTGTGGTAGCGACTTTGTTATCCCTTAGTCGCCTTTTACAATAACCACGGGAAGAGATGGGGTGGTGCTATTCTAAATCCGGCCGACATCACACGGCCACATCATAACGACCCTAATAATAATTATAGTTTCCAACATAATAATGTGGCACATTGGAAAAAAAGCAAACTGCAAGACAGGCTCTGTCAGGCCTTGAAGTAACATCATTACATTGATGTTTATTTATTTACTTAAAAGTATAATTCAAGTAAACAAGGCTACCAACTTTACCTGTCATTCAGGTTTTGATGAACAAGGACTTTTTTGGCGGTAACTCGAGAAGTTGAAGTTGAGTTTTTTGTTTGATCATTGTAAGAAAGGTGTGTTAGGCGTTTGTGGCTTAATAGTGATAGTTTATTAAACTTCAAAGTGTTTCTCGTGCGTGGTGTTTGTGATAATCAAATAATAGCGTGGGATTGCGTTTTTCGTGTGCTTTCAATGAGTCCTCTTCTGTCCTCAATAAAACTACTATCGCTTTACTGACTCCTCACTTGACATTGACAGGATTCGTTTTATACTTTAAAATTGTTTATTATAAAGAAAACTTCACAATGACAGAATGGGCTAATAGCACCAATGCCATATATGAAGAAAAAAAAGTGTAACAAAATTGTCACGCATTTTCTTGTTTTGCTCCAGTTCTTTTTTTCCTGTCTTAATGTCATCGACTTATTTTTTTCTACGGTCACTAGTTACACAGACGAACGGAGGACAATTAGAGGTTGTGTTTTTTAACACAACATGTCGGCTAATTAGCCGACTTGGTAGTTACAATCCTTCCTGTTATTGTTACATAATTATAACGTGGTGTTATTTCTGAGATAATAATAACAGAAATGATTGTATCTAATCGTGGTCATTTATTTTTTACTTTACCAATTGACTATAGATTTATACAGTTTTAGCGATGGACGATCCTTCGAAAATTCTGTTCTTTCTCGAAAAATCTGTGTATCGTATTTCTAAAATGAATATAATTTTGTTTTCCTTTTTTATTCTGAAGTGGGGTGCTTACCTATGAAATGACCAATTTCATTACCGGCCACTTTGAATTTCGGTATCTTCTGTAGGTACTAATTTGAATTTCAAAATAAATCAAATTCATCTAATAGTTACAATGTATAGTACTTATTTCAAAATCAGTATTCCATTTGTTTTTCTGTGCCTAAATTTTGTTCATGTGATTGTCTTGAAAATAAAATGGATAAATTGAAAATTCGTGCTATTTTTGAATATGAATTTCATCGTGGCACTAACGCAAGTCAGACAGCTCACAACATCAATAGTATGGGCTAAAAACCACAAACGATCGCATTGTGCATCGATGGTTTGAACGCTTCCGTTCTGGAAATTTCGATCTTAAGGATGAGCCCTACGGACGACCTATGTCTAAGGTTAATAACGATGAATTAAAGGCTATAGTGGAAGCAGATCCATATCAAAGTACAGCTGAGTTAGCAGCGGGGTTCGATATTAGTGATAAAACAATGTTAGTTCATCTGCGTCAAATCGGCAAAATATAGAAGCTCGAAAAGTGTGTACCGTATGACCTGAACGACCGTCAGCGACAACAAAGCGTCGAAGTATGCAGTGTTATTGAACGGTCACAAAAACGAAGGAATTTTGAATCGCATCGTGAATTGTGATGAGAAATGGATCCTGTACGATAACCGCAAATATTCGTATAAGTGGCTGGATCCAGGAGTTGCAGCCAAACAATATCCAAAACGCAAAATAACTAAGAAAAGGCTACTTGTATCAGTTTGGTGGTCCCGTGCCGGTATTGTCCACTACAGTTTCTTGCGAGCCGTTCAAACGATTGATGCAGATGTGTACTGTAAGGCACTGCAGAAGATGATGGAAAAGCTTTGTTGCCAGCTTTAGCAGCAACCAAATTTGGTCAATCGTTCATCTTCACTTCTTCTTCACGACAATGGTGGGCATTCTCATACACAAACTTCTCATACAACAGTTTTAAAACTTCAAGAGTTGGACCTGGAGTCTCTCCCTCACCCATCATACTCACTGGACCTTGCCCCAACAGATTTCCGTTACTTTCGATAATTGGACAACTTTTTACACAGAATTTGTTTTATTCTGAAATAGCTGTGATTAGGGTTTTTGAAGAATTCATTGATACGTCCATTGATCATTGATAAGTCCACGAGACTTTTACAGGCGTGGCATTAATCAACTGCCCGTGAGGTGGCAAAAGTATGTAGATAATATGGGTCAATATTTCGATAATTTTTTTTTTTATTTTCTCAACCAAATCGGGTTATTTCATAAGTAATACATTCCTAATATATTCGGAAATAAAAGAACTTTGAAAACTATAGGGCCCATATTTCAAAACTATCAATATAAGCGTAATATCTATTTAATAAAATAATAATAATTGGAATAAAAGCGTTTTTGAGGGGGACTCCCCGCACGCTGCAGTACAACAGCCGCTGGGCGCGCTCGACTGGCCACGTTACCCTTCTCTCACAGAAGACTACCTTGAAATATACTGCATTTCCCACTTTATCTTACTTCCCTAATGTACGTTACGTATTTCGGTAGTAAGTGAGATGTGCCAGAGCCCATTCCCATCCTATCCCTCCCATTTTCCGAACCATTTCTCAAAATCCTTTCCTATAGCTCCAAAGGTAGGCAGCGCATCCGGGGACGTGCCAACGTTTGTCATTTTGGACTGATGTTGGCATGTATCGCGGATGTCTATGGGCGACAGTATCCACTTACCATCAGCTGGACTGTATGCTCGTCTGCCGCCTTCGTATATAAAAAAAAATCTATGACGATCGCGGTAATATTATGTAATTTACATATACGGGAACATTATTCCACTATTTTGTATAATTGCATTATATCTACTATTTTGTATATTATAATTTTTATTTATTTTGTTGTAATCAATATTTTGATCCAGTTACATGAACTGTGGTTGCGAGGAAAGTGCGATAATAGGTGAAGGTATTTTTGCTAGAATCTGTCTACCTTTCGTCTTGTTCGCTTTTCATCCTGCTACCCACACCGAATGTGTTATTTTATATGTTTACGGCACACTATATTACCGCACGTGAACGAATTTAAAAACACACTAGCTTGTTTGGCTTTACATAGTCCACCCACTCAATTTCAGGTATACGCCAACTTCAGACCATCCTTGTAACCTACGGACTGAACGCGGAATATTACTACACTCAAAGTTTCTGTTGAAAATTATTTCGATATGTTGTGCAATTCAAACCAGTGCAGTGGTCGCTTCATGACTATGACTCTTTAACCCCTCTTTAACCTTATGCCTCTTTAACCTGATTGTGATTCGCATAGTTTGCACAACGAATAAGTTTCCACAGCTGTCATCGGTTTTGTAGACCCCAGGGCAATGATAAATAGGTATAAGAATTTATAATAGTTATAAGGTTATAGTTATAAGACTTTATAAGAACACATGAAAGTATTCCGTTTACACATTGGTATGTACGTTCAATCATGACCATAAAACACCATCAGTTTATGTCTCGCTACTGCTGGATATAGGCCTATAGGCTCGCCACCACACAAGATACTAGACTCTTCTCATGCAATTACCATCGGTGAATTTCGTTAAGTCGTCGATCCACCTGGCCAGAGGGCGTCCCACACTGTGCTTCCCGGTACGTGGCCTTCATTCGAGGACTACTCCAACAGCCATCGATCCTGCGGCAAATATGACCTGCCCATTGCTACTTCAACATGCCGATTCTACAAGCTATGTCGATGACTTTAAGGATCCGACACGAAGACATTTGCTAAAGAATACTAAAAAAAGCCTCGTCAAACCCAAAGATATTCGGGATAGGTCTTGCAATGAAACTTCGAGCATAGTCCTCTCCATAATTCGATGAGTGACCTTGAACATATGGATCAGGCTTACCGTTAGAGGTCACGTTTCCGCCCATTACGTCATAACTGGCAGGAAGCACTGATTGAAGACTTTCGTCTTCAAGTATTCAATAATTCAACTAGACAGGTCCGATTTCAGCAAGGACGTCGATAGACGCATTCAACTTGGCTGGGCAGCGTTTGAATAAATGCGTTGCCTCTTCTCGTCGTCACAACACTTTATTTGAACTTAGTGGTCACACTAAGTTCAAATGAAATCTTATGAAATTAACAGCCCACGTTAAAAAAGATGATATTATAAAAAATATAAGAGATATATTAATTATATTTATTTGTAAATTGCTAACCCACATGCCTTCAATCGCAATGATATCATACATTTATTACATTGAAGTAACTATTATCATATTCTTGCCTTATATCATCTTCAATAACTCTGTCATCGTAACTCATGACCAAGGTTAACTTATCTGTACAATACCGTTTATTCATATAATTACACCTTAACAAATACATAAATGGATGCCGAGCGTGATTTAGTATTAATTAATTTGTCAAAAATACACACGTAGACACGATTGATCATTGCACGCCGACAGTTTTATTTATCTATATTTATCTCTTCATACAACGTGTAAATCGTGAATTGGTACCAGAAAAAGACTAAATTTAATGAATGCACAAGTAACATTATATTTGAAAATTAAAATAAACAAAAAGATATAAATGTATACTTACGTATTATTTTTGTTTCATCCAACACTCCAAGTAGAAACTTGGAGAAGCTAGAAAGATTGATTTTAAAATTAATGAAAATTTCACCAATATTTTTACTTTTTTTCTCGAGTGTCACTAAAATACAATTGCTTTCTGAATTGCGTAATTACAGTCGACAACACGTCAATGTAGCCACAACCATTACACTCTAGTCTTAAATAACAAGCTCATTAAGAAACTCACAAGTAAAAACAGGAAAACGATCAAAATAAGAAACAATGTGAACTAATAGATAAATTTCGTATTCAAATAAGTCGAACCTATAAATATACGAACCGTTTGTGAAATTGGAGCTGAACTGACAAGTTCGCACTTCCCGCGGTGTGGTAAGAAAAAGCCATTAATAATAAGCTGCTAGTAAGTAATTCGACAGAGTTACGAATATAGAGGCGCGTTTTTGTGTCAAACACAGTCAGGATGTTAATATTTATTCAAGTGACAGTCTTCGATTAGAGCTTAAGTTATTTCGCAGCTGTACAAAGAAATGAGTATTATCAGTGACAATAAAACAAAGGAGTTATTTTAGACACTGCTAATATGGTACAAGTAATGAGTGACGTTTCAAATCGTATATTACTTTCGCCATAGAGAATAACATCAGAAAATATAATCAGAAAAATAACAAAATATCATAATCTGCAAATAGTTCCGACAAATTTTACTTAGATCTTAGATAAGGAAAGTATTTCAAATGTGATCTTGGCGCACATTTAAAATGAATTAAAATGTATTTATTTCTTGATTATTACTTTTTTATTATTGTAGTACTTGTTATATTAATATTTATATTTTATAATTATTTATTTTTATAATATCATCACGTCCACGTCTCTCCACTGCTGGATCAAGGCTCATCATCATCACACACGATCTTCGGCTATTCTCATCCAGCCACAATAAATCGTCGGTCCGCCTGGCTAGAGGGCGTCCCACACTACACATAAACTGCATATCGCAAATGCTGAACTGAAACGTTATAAATTAATTATTTAATAATCAATCATGCTTTATAAGATATATCATTACGACTTCCGATTTTTGTAGACAAGGACTCAATGTGACAATTGTTGTGAAAGTAATAGTCGAGTCAATGAAGGTTTTTACTTCTAAATCCTCAAGAATAGATCCGACTTTGACGCTGTTTACTTTTAAATGTCTGTTGTTATCAATTATTCAAAATCAGAAACATTGCAATGGGGGACATAACGGGGAATGTTCGAAGAATTGTTCGATTTGATGGCAACTTCGGGTTTTTACCATCGCACCTCCCGTCATCGTCGTGTGGTTAATCCACACTTCCTTGCCAAACTTTATACCGCGAACCTGAAATTTGTGGAATGAACTGCCTGCTGAAGTTTTCCGGCTACGCTACGACATGGGATTCTTCATGAAAACTGTAAATAGGATTTTACAGGGCCGGCTGCGTACCCGCATACCCCCTGCTGTTGCAGGTGTCCATGGGGGGCGGCAGCCACTTACCATCACGTAAACCGCATGTCCGTCTACCACCTGCACCATAAAAAAGAAAAATAGTTATTTGTATTGTTTAAACAATAATAATAAAACTTATTCAGGATGACCAAACTTGAAGCTGTCGATCGATAGCCCAGCTGGTGATGATCACAATTTGATCTTAGTGAAAGTCGCACTACTTTCGAGATATAGGCGATTTTGTTTTTTTTTTAAATTGACAACCTTGGTAATTTGCAGTAATTTGATGGAAAATTCACATTCTGTTTGTGGTCATTATTCTCGAAGAGTAGTTCTGTTAAACGTAAATCAGTATTTTTCATTTACTCTTTTCGCACCTTCGAAAAGAATACGCTTGTCACAAGTGAAGGTACAACAATCGTCTTCTAATTTGTTTTGACCTTCAGTTACCAAAAAAAGGAAACTTATAGTGGCCAACTATTTTAAAAATGCCTAATTAATGTAGTCTAAAATGGTATAATACATGCGGTTTCCTGTATCAGAAATAATGATATTGCTATTAAAATATCGAAAGAGCTATTTTTACCAAATTAGAATTTTCTACATAATTAAATTATCTTTTTAATTTTCGTTAATAATATGCACTAAATTAGTTTTAAATCACAATTTATTCATCAAGGCATGCGAGAAACTAAAGAAGAGTGAGAAAGATAAAAATGTTATACTTTTATCTTTCTCACTTAGTTATTATCAGTTATTTTGTTATGAAAATTACAGAATAAGCTCAAATTATCTGCCGCCGCGCCTGCCCTGGAACTGGGTCTACTACATTTTTCTATGAGAGCCCTCTTGAGCTGACGCACGTATTTTCGCTTCATACTTATCTCTCTAGCAGCTAAAGCGACACGATCGCGCAGCGCAACCCAATGGAGTTTTTTACTGGAACTGCCTCAAGGTCAATAGGGAACTGCATTGCATTGAATTGAAATTGCATCAATAGGGGAATTGCAGAAAGGTTACAAAATTTCCAGTGAAAAATTAATTTAAATCATTAGAAAGGCTTCAAACACGAATACTTTTAAGTGGAAGCTCCGAGCACATTACCTTGCGTCATCACACGAATGTTATGTATGTATGTTTATAGATATATATGTATATTTTATTATTTCTGTATGAATTCTATACGTAGTTCATGTATTTACCTAAGCATTATTATATTAATAAAGATTTAAACGATTCGTATTTTAAACCTCTAAAAACAAAAGTGTACAATACTTTGTCCACTGCCTCCGACAGAAGTTGCAGCCAAACAACATACTCGTAATATGTATTAAGAGTTTATATGCAGTTTATGATTTTTTTTAATTTCGAAGACAATTTTCAAAAATTCTTATTCTGACAACATATTTATAATCAGCGACCCCAAAACCCCCGAGTCATATTTTCTTTTCGAAAATCAGACAACATAGAAAAACTAAAATTTTAAAAAGTTTTCGTGTTCAAAATATTTTCTGACCCCACGACAATGTTTCTGATTACAAATAAAACATTTTAAACCTTTTCTTTAAAAACATTTAAAAAAAATATATCAAAATTGCATCTTTCCTTGAGGATTATGAAGTATTGACGATTTTAAAGGCAACGTTCATTAAAAACAAATCTGTTTGATACACTGAATAGTTTCACTGTTCGCTCAAACTGCTCGTTGTATGCGCTTAAACTAAGAACTTCGAACATGATAAAACGATCTGTTGGATTGTTCAGTCTATCCGTAAATTAATTTCTGTTTGGAGTAAGTTTGAAATCACATTTAATTTTAAAGTCAGTCGAAGCATTTCGAAATTAAATCCAATACATTTACTCAGTATTCATAAACCATATTCAACGCCATGCATTTCCTTATACCAGTCAAATTCCATATTGACAGCAAAAGTGAACGCAAGGTGTTGGTGAAGTGTGATTTATATAATAATAAATAATTGGCTGAAATCTCGTACTTGAACAAATTCGAAACAAATAACTCTCACAAACATAATAAGTGTGTAATGATAAGAAACGAGCCACGCCTACTTTGTTTGTGGAATATATTTGAATCAGTCATTCAAAAATGCACTGTATTTACAAAACAAGGACTTTTTTTTAAATTCCCAAAGTTTCGACCTATCAAGTAGAGTAATATCAGTTTTATAAATACATTTATATTCAAGTCAAGACCAGAATGAAATTCTACTTACTCAATTTGCATGTAGTACTTATTATGACCTATTTACATACAGTTTATCCTCGCGCCATAAGTAGTTAGGGCCAGGATAAACTACAGTTGCGCCTCGTTTGCTGTCGATCATAATTTAGAACCGACCTCCACAGTATCCGTCGCTGCTCTGCTTTGATAACTCTAAAATTCGTCTACGATACTATCGCAAAAAAGTTGAGTAAGATGTTTGTATGCTCCAAGCAAAAAAGAAATAAAACTACCTGGTAGTTATAAATCAAGTTACGACTTATTTAGACAGTCCTGTATCTCGCAACGCAGTTGCAACAAGGATAAGTCGCAACGGTCTCATTCAACTCTTCCTTCGTGTATATATATATATATATATATATATATATATGTATGTGTATTTACATATTTATGTATGTATATTTATTTATAAATGTACGTATTTCATCAAATTATTTCAATTTTCAATTTTCTAATTCATAATGCACATGTAGGTAATCCTTTTTCTATGTAATCTGGTGATTTCATTGTAGAGACTGCTTTAGGGCATTAAGTTCGCCTTTTGTACATATCATTGCGTAATAAAGTATAAATACATAAATAAAATGTATTATGGTCGCGTAAAAAATCATTTCGAGCATTAAGGTATGACTTCTTTAGAGTCAGCCCTGCACCTCACGGCGTAGATAGCTGTAATTGAGGCTCGTCTGCCGTCGATCACAGCTCAGGGCCGGCCGCCACACGATCCGCGTCTCACTGCTCTACTTCGCGAGCCCTAAAATGCTGCTGCAGCCTCGATTCAATGTTTTTAAGGATCTAAGGAAATTAATATGAACTTAGTATGAATTCTGAAAACTATTTTTACTAATTAGTCATGTTAATAAGAAAGAAAATACGAAAACTTTTTAAAGGAGCCTCGCTAACTTTCCTAGTGCCAAAATGAAGAGGCGTAATATCAGATGTGTTGTGGTATAAAGTAAATTGTATTCCTTTGTCGTAGTGTTTCAGTACCAGAGCACCCCTCGTGACATTTTATTCAATCCGCGTCGACATTACCAACAAAGTCGAATTTAGAAATTATTTGGATAACAAAACCAAACTGACAACACCGCTTAGTTATACGATACTTCACTCTGAGGCAACGTATCCTGATCATTAAAGTCCAGATTTGGCCATACACACACTGCACTGCACACGCCTCTAGGCCGGTACATCAAAATTCTAGAAGGGCGAATTACTGACAACTTCACTCTTATAGATGTTGCAAAACACCTTTGCTTATAGATATATATTGGCTGTCAGTACTCGTATGTTTTCTATGGTCGCGCCGAATCAAACGGAGAATACTTCGAAGAACTGGTTAATTAGATGCTACCCACGGTTTAACAGCACGGTATCTATTTATATTTTCTGGTAAAGAGTTGTTGCATACACTGCCGTCCTCAAAGTTTCTATAAGGCGAATATATACAAGGTTATATATAGTGCGAACCTGAAATGTGCGACGTGAGCTGCCATCTGAGATTTTGGCCTCATGTAATGAGATAGGGTTCTATAAGACAGTATGAATTCCGCAAAACCGATGTCTAGGTACAGACGACGGTAATCATTTCCCATCAAGTTAACGACATTTTGATTTACCCCTTCTTCTATAAATAAATTAATAAAATAGTTTCTACAAATAGAGTATTCCATTTGTTCATATGATTCAATACCCACATCGTATCGAATAAAATTTCTCGATCCATCTAAAATACTGCTGTGTCACTAAAAACTCCTAGTAGCGTCATATCTTTATTCAATCTGACAGCAATGAGAGTAATTTTGATAACTTTCATAAGATAAATTGTAATTATAAGTGCTCATAGCACTAAAATCAGAGCTCTATGATCTGCCTCTTTGTTCGGACTAATTTCCGGAACTACTGATTTGTTATAATATTTATTCCAAAATGTATTGTACCTATTATAAATAAAAACAGATGCAGTATTATGAAAATATAGACAAATATGGCTTAAAAATTTATATTTTTGTATATTAAAAAGTATAACTCGTGGTAATTTAATTACACAATGAATTGTATATGGTAAAGTTTAGAATGAATTAGCGAAATTTGATATCCGGTACTGTTTCCTTGATATAAGTTGGTCTCCACACCTTGCATATCATCTTTCATCACTCCATTGACCATAGTATATGGTAAATTGAGGTTAACGTAGTTGGGTTGGCATTGAGTACAATAATTGGACTATACTTTAAATTAAAATGTAATTTAGGAAGACATTATCTCGGCGGTAAAGGACAGCATCGGGAGGGAACCTGTATGCGCGAGAATTAAAAAAAATCTGAAGCATATTTATCTACCCATCCGTACTGGGCTCGCATGGTGGATTATGGCCCAAAACCTAGTAGTGACTTACTAGGAGAGGCCTGTGCCCTGCAATGGGGATGTTATAGACTGATATGGACGGCTTATAAAAGTACATAAATAATATAAAACTAAATTAAAATTACATAATTAAGGAAAATCGTTTAAATTCTTTTATGTTGAGATGGAAGGCTATATAAATAGCAAGATGAAAGACGGGTGGAAAATGGACTTGTAACACCAAGTCCGACTGGTTACTATTATTTTACGTATTAGTAAACTGCACTTGGGATATCAAATTTAACTGCACTTGGAAGAGATTTCTGTGTAGAAGCTTACGATTTCCGGCGTAACAAAGACAGTTGAAAAATCAGATAAGGCGTATCAATTTTGTTCAAAGCCTTATCTATAATTTTGATTTGATTTGGTAAGGTCGGCTTCATATCCGCGTCTGATTTTGTAATAATCCGCCAGATGAGTTAGGTTTCAGCTTTTTGTGCACTACCCTCATGGTTTTATTATCTTTGCGGACTATTAGCCGTAGGCATCGAGTAAATATGGTGATTAAATTCATATTATTAATAAAAGTGCGACGTTTTAGTAACCCCGCTGATATTAATTCACGTTATAACGATTTTATAAGTCGTGATATTATTTTTATTGATGCACACTCGTATATAGGCGTAATTATAATTTCAACTTTATTCTTTGTATGTGCTGACTTGACAACACTGTCTAGCCAAACTAGCATTTAAATGTATTTTAAATAGTAGTTATAATATGTACATAAATTCGTTAACGTCTAATGCATCAATAAAAACACACATTTCGTAATAGAAATGCACTGGAGCTTGTAAGACAAGACTTGATTTAAAGGTTACGTTCAGAAATACGAGTTCAGCATTCAGCTAGTCAAATCAGGTCAAAAATATTACCTACATTGTTGCGAAACGTCGGCCAGCTTCCCCGGTTAACGGCGCCGTCAACAGTATTGTTGTTCTCGAAGGTAGAGGCAGTAGGGCGTAGCTACGAGTATTATAGGGCAATGTGACCCAGTGCACTGGCACCCCAAGTCTCAGGGGGTGAGATATGATCATGTGTTTTTGGAGGGGAAGAGTGTACGCTGCAATCCCGCAGCCGCTGAGCGCACTGGACCGGTCATGTTACCGGTCTCTTACAGAAAACTACAGTGAAATGTATTGCATTTCCCACCCTATCATATTTTCCTAATATAATTCACATCTACACAAGTTTTGTTGCACAAATTCAATTGCAAAATTACTCAAAGTGGTATTGATGGTAAGTGCTGGAAATGTGAAAAATTACCAATACCGAAGCCCCGGGGCCCTTGGCCAATGCCAAAGCACAACACCCATGCAAAAGTATAGTCCAGCCAACTTACTTTGATTTTTTTTTTAATTTAATAAATATTGCTCAATTTCAAACATTGTTTTCAAGCATTCAATACAGTACAATTCATTCACATGTGAGTAACGAATAAAAATGTGGAATACAGGAATACATCGACTATTTATGTACATGAAACACTTAAAAATGGGGGAGCTCTTAGGCTCGTTGTTGCACACACTCTTTGCTCCTGGCTGAGCGCCTTCTGCGCTCGCCCTAAACCATACATGTCCGGTGACTCTTGAAAGGCCATTAGGGCCAAAAGAATTTAGCCAGTCCGAAAAAAACTAAGATGTCCATAAACTTAAAATGACCAAACAAACAATGTCAAATTTAAAGCGGCAATAATATTCATCGCTTACTTGCGTGATTCCTCATAACTGCATGACAATGCCTACTAGAACACTATAAGTTATTTCGTAATACAAATATTTAACGTGATTTCGAGCCTTCCGACTATTTGAAAACATTTAACAATTTGTTCTGACTCTTTCTGGCTTATAGTGAACGTGCTATGGTTTCGAATTCTCGGTCGCTCGATTCGTTGATCTTTGTTGTTAACAGAATTCTAAATCTATGGGGTTGTCTGTCTCTTTCAATCTGTCATCTATTTCATAACAACGTTCACGTCAAAATGTGGGAAGTAACGATGTTTGTCACGAGCAAAAAATTTTAATTCTTCCGTTCATTATGCATGACCCGGACCCAGACATTGTATGCTTCTATCGATAAGTAGTGATGCTTAAATGGCATCGCTAGTCATTCATATGTTGAAGATCCTTATCCACATCCTATTATGATTTTATAATTGGAAAAATAAATGCATATTTCTTTTATTATTTACCTGTTGATTTTTATTAAGAACCCGCAAGGTTGAGAATTGGAGGATTTGGAATGAATAATACTCACCAAAGCTGATTGTCTACACTAAATCATTGTACTCGGTAATGATACGAACATTCCAGACGATTTGCTAAAGATAGGTAATGACTGATTCTATGTTTGTATAAGCAAGACTAGCGCTGAGAAAATTATATATCTACTTAAACCAATCCACGCAAGAATGATCGAAGGTACTGCGACTTCGCGGCAACAATTTGGCACAGAATTATTGATCGACGAAAATGTTCAACGATGAGGTAGGTACTTGCGCCCGAATAAGCACTTTGTGCCACTATCAGTGTCGGGCGACATATTACAAATAACTAAACCAAATATGGTTGAGAAATATTTAAAAGGCCATGTTACTTAACTCGCTGTGGAATTCTCGCACTATGAATTGTGATGACTTCCATTCTCACAGCGGGTGACAGCGGACAGTTGTACGTCACGAACCTATTATTGTCGCTCGTCGGAAGCGTCGGGAGGCAATCTTTAAAAGTCAAGGGCAGCCCAGCTGATACTGGACCAATGTTAACTTGTGTTATTTAAATACCAGCACCGTGCATAGTGACGATATTGGCACAGAGCCCCTTTCGAAACGTCACATTTTTCCTCTAAAGGACACTTGTCATCATTATGGGAGCTCTGTGGGAGGCTCTCAGACTTCTGTCCCACGCTGTTCTTGAAATTCCTCTTAATTGTCTACTTATTTATAAATTTAACGTAAAGACTCCTAGAATTCAAAGTACTTATACATACAAGTACTTGTAATGGATACCTATTGGTCGATTTGACTGTAAAAGACACTATCAATCAAGATGGCATAAAATCTGGCAAGTTATTAATAAAACTTCACCAAGTGATAATGTGAAGTGTACTTTATTCCGGCATCGAGTATCCGACAGCGCCTATCAGATTTAATATGTGTTGATAAATTATAAATTTTTAAACATATGTTTTTTAATGTAATTGAAGCGTGCAAAGAGAATCTATTAGAATAGTCAATTCATTTTTAAAAATTAGTAGTAATGAATTTGTAATGACCGTTATTAGCTAATTTCTGATTGGAAGCTGCAGTACAATGATTCATGTCCGAAACAAACGCTGGCTGGCTTACCTTCACTTCCAGATAATGCTCCTTTAAAACTTCAACAAAGCGTAATTGGTGAGTCGAGCACGTTTGATCGATCGGTATCATCGTAATTGCTTCAGTAAACTTGGACCGTTCTACAATTATTATCATTATTTTTAAGATCAGAAAGGAATGTTAGAGATCCGAGTAGGAAGTGGTGCGCGAGGAAGCGCTCTGTTACTTTATGTTTAATCAAAAGCCTCATTTAAATCAGCTTGACAGAAAAGTACCTATGAACGAAATATGCCTACTTACTCGTATTATGCATAATTTACTTCAGTCACTCACACGATGCGGAGTGGACGACTGGTTCATGATTTTGGCAACGAAACGAATCCATCTAAAACAAATTACTACATCACAAAAGTGCATGTAAGTAAACGCGTAACGAATGCTATTGCATCTTGTTTAAAACCAGTTGTTTCTGTCTGAGTACTTTCCATACATAGGCGTTAAATATTGAGTGATTGACCTATGCTGTGAATATTATTTTGAAACAAGTTACAGATAAATTTGAAAACATTTCAAAACTAGACTAAGTATCATCTAATTAATATTATTTATGTTAGTGATATTGAAATATATGAGTAGAAATCGATTAACACACGCGCTAAGTAAGAATCACTTTGTATAAATGTAATTATTACTATTTTGTTTTTCTTTATTTAAAATATAAATCAATCAGATACTTGAAGTAAAGTTTCAAAGAGAATAAAATATTTTAGGTTTCTGATATTTCTTTTTCAATAATTCTATTTCAATAAGAGATCTGATACATAATATGTATCTCTATCTGCACATACATTCATAGTTATTTATTTGCTATCTTAATTTCTATTAATTTAAATAGTCCTTATTTATTGTCGTAATAAATAATATACACACAATTATATATGTACTTATATTTAAAATTATAATTTTCTATATGTATCTAGTTCAAGAAAAGGTAGGTGTAAGGAATGAAACAGCCTCTACTGTACGTAGTCGTGGTCACCGGTGAAGCTCCAACTGAAAATCAACTTACAAATCACACAGCGATATAAACTAAGTTAGTGCCGCGCCGTAACAATTTTCTTATTGAGGGGGAGAGTGCACGCTGCAACCCAACAGCCGCTGGGCGCGCTCGACTGGTCACGTTACCTCTCTCTCACTGAAGATTAACTTGAAACGTACTGCATTTCCCACTTTATCTTATTTCCCTAATGTACGTACGTGTTTCGGTAGTGAATGAGATGTGCCAGAGCCCATTCCCATCCTATCCCTCCCCATTTTCCCAACCCTTTCTCCAAATCCATTCCTATATCTCCAAAGGTAGGCGACGCATCCGTCGCATGTGTCGCGGATGTCTATGGGCGACAGTATCCACTAACCATCAGGTGGACTGTATGCTCGTCTGCCGCCTTCGTACATAAAAAAAAACTGTCTTTATTGTTCTTCCTGTTGTTATTTGTTGTTGTCAATAAAATAGTTTTGTTATGTTTTCTTCTAATGCATGAGATAATAAGTAGATATTAGTTCAAATCTTTTCAGTCATATTCTTTATCCAAAACATTGTATTTACTAATTCAAAAGATTACGAGATATAGTAACGCAACAGGGCAATTAAACTAACACAATCGATACTGAGATTTGGGCTACAGACGGACACATGACCAATCAATTGATACGATAACGTTCCTCCACTCGAAGTCTGAGTGAAACGAATTGTCGATGTTTGTCATAGCAATACTTTTTAAAGGTCTTTTGGTTCTCATACTTTTAATGCCACTAACAAATAATGCTTGAGCCTTAGCTGAGATTTCGTAGCGACAATGTGATGTAATTGCCCCAATGACTAATATGCATATTTATTTGTTCATTGTTTACTCCTACGTAGTGGTAAGTGATAATAACATTGTGAAGGCTGGTATTAAAGCTGTCACAGATGTTGAAAGATACTGTCTGGACTTAATTTCTAGTTCACAATATAAGTAAAAACAGGTTTAGTCTATTTTGTTAATTTACATTGAGATTTAAGATCGATAAAAATAAAGAAGTTAAATAATAGATTGGAAATTGAAAATAAATAAAATGAAGTCGATAAAACAGCAGCGGCAACTCTCTGAGGGGCGAATAAATAAACGTTTCTCTGTCTTGGAATTAGTCCGAGGCGTTTATTAAAGGATCTTATTATAGTCTACATCAGCGATGCTCAAACTACTATCGGCGATCTACAGTAGAAAAGGGCGGCAAGCGATTGACTAGGTTTGACAGAAAAAAATAAACAACTTCTATTAACGAGCATTAACTGGACATACGGTTTACGCAAACAGTCCTTTGTTACTACGCGTCACTATGCGAAAAGTAGATTCACAATAGTATGTCTGGTGAAATAGTAAAAAGTAATGGTAAATTTAGTGGTTACCGTTCGCGGTACCGTATCGGATGGAGATGAAAGGATAGTAAATGTATTTTTTTCAGTTAATGTAATGTACATTGCGAGTAAAACTATAAAACTATTTCCGCAATCGACCATTTTACAGCCCCGCTCCAAATAAAAATTATTTTTGAACCAAGACATAGAACAGGCTTAGAATCGTCTCAGAATTTGGATCTTAGACATCTGCTGAATACAAAGGGCAGAAAAGCAATGAACGAGACAAGAAATAATTAAAAATTATAAGATACCTTATAAAGAAGAAAGAAGACATATGATTATAATAACATAATCTTGTCTGAAATTAATAATAACTTAACATAATAAATATAAATGGTATCATTCACTAGGTAAACGTACGAGGACATCGCGTAGATCTTGAAAAGGTTTAACAATTGATTGACAGGTACTCGTAAGTGATAACCGTAAAACAACAATAATACGATAAAGATGCATTTTATTGAGCCCCTTTCAGTTTTTACTGCTGTAGTCCGTATAATTAGTGAAGTTAAAATTATATTTAGTGAGGGCCACAATAACAATTAAAATAATAAGCAGGTATTTAGAACTGTTGTTATTCAAATGCATCTTCTTAAATAAAACAGATCTTCCAACTACTGACTGAACTCTAATGGAGGGAAGATAGGGTACGTTCTTCCATTTCGTCAACTGAAAATAGGCTCGAATGCACAACTACGTACACACAAACGCGTACAGCTATAATTTATAACTATCAGTTCTAACAGTTCAAAAATTGTGTATTTTACAAGCTTTTATTTGAGTTGACATGTTTGTTAGTTAGTTCGGTAGTTTATTTAGGTCAAAATTTGCTTTTAATTTTATTTCACTTTGATTTTTCACATATATATATATAACCGATAACAATACAATATTCTGATGACATTGACCTAGTACTGCAGCCTAGAAGGAAGTCAGGAAATCAGATTTTTTTTAAAAGCATGCTCTTATTAAAATGCACTAAAATTAAAAAACTAAACATAGAAGTCATTACTATTATATGATTTACTTAAGCCTCATTATGTTAATATTTTATGTGATTTAAAAGCTTGTTGCGATATTTGTAATTTAAAATGATTACAATTAATTAAATTGGTACGAAAATCTTATATCGCGACAAGCTTTTAAATCACATAAAAACAATTACATAATGGAACTTAATTACATGAAATATTACATTAATTACAGTTTTTATATTTATTTTCATAATTTTAGTGCAATCTAATAAAAGCTTGTTTATAAAAGTTATTTACGTTTAATTTTTTAAAAAATGTAAAGTTAATTTTTTAAAAAAAGTGGATACTGTCGCCCATGTACATCCGTCACACATGCCAACATCAGTCCAGAATGACACACTAGCACATCCCCGAATGAATATTCGGTGTGCATATTCATGCATATGCCTACCTTTAAAGATTTGGGAATGGATTTACAGAAAAGGTTGGGAAAATGAGGAATAGGAAAGCCTCTGGCATATTTCACTCACTACCGAAACACCTACGTATATTAAGGGAATAGGATTGGGTGAAAATGAAGATAGGTGGGAAAGAAATACGTTTTACAGTAGTTTTCTGTGAGAGAGGGTAACTTTTGGCAATGAGGTCCGGCCAGCTGCAGCTATGGGGTTGCAGAGTGCACAGTCCCCATCCCAATTATATTTATGTCAGGTACTAACATAAACAATTGCATCGAATACATAATCACGGGATGATTTTCCTATCTTGGCTTGATACTCTGCACCTATTATCGTCTCTAACACTAAATACATTGAACGTATTGTATTTCCGACTTTGCCAAATAAAACATTTTAAATATTTTACTTCTATTTTAGTGGGAAAACCTCCGTGGATCTTCTTCACATTCCTTAAAAATCAATCAGTAATTGATGCTTATCGCCTTTTTGTTCTTGCGTCGAACTATCTGAATAGGTCATGACCCTTTGGTACATGCTTTGCAACAAAAATACACTCAATTTCAAATTTATTGACAGCTCTCGCGGTAAAACCTTCAGTAAAATATCTGACACTTATTTGTTATACGAAAAGGAGCAGAAACCCGTGCCCTTGCCATAAAAAATATGTAAAGCATATGAAACGTTGAAATTTTTAGTATTTTAGTTCCGGTAACTCAAAAATGGCAGCTTACAACTATATATAGAGATAGTCCAAATTATCGTTGGATTGATTGATATTCGATAGAATTAAATATTTTATATGAAAAGTTATTTATTTCTTATATTTTAAGCACAGAAATATCTCACAAACAGCAAAGCATCCCAAGTAGGGTTTTTCACAGTACGTTTTAGTAATTGTATTTACTACACATATAATTACTATCGTATATGTGAGAATAAGTTAGTTGTGAATGTATTGATAAATATGTTCCTCAATAAAGAACAACACTACTCTCCGAAACATTATAGTCGTAGTTCAATAGAGGAAACGGCAATATTCATTTTTTGACGTAGCAGATTACCTATGCTGACTCTGCTATGCATAAATTTTAGTGACCGTTTAATATGGTAAGATATATCCTTTCGGTTTTTTCCATTTAGTTTCGACTATAGTTGATTCTTCAAACTACTTCTTCTCTCTCAGTTACAAAAAAGATCATTATCTTTATATGATCATCGTCATTTGACTAATCATTGATTGATAAATAAAATTAAAATTAAAATCAAATACGATAATATAAAGATAATGATTAGTAATCAACTTACGTTGTCATAGAGATACTTACAACTCTACCAACAATATTTTTTTAGTTTCAAAGTCACTACAGAATCATTAAAACGATTTACTTACTCTCTTCCCGTTTTGTTAATTTTATTGTATTAGAAATAAATACATATTTTTATATACTTAAATAATAATAAAAATATAACAAAAAAGTAATTTTTGTCCACATCAATAATTAAATAAAAATAATTTATAAAAACATGAATCCTCTTGTATCCACTTTAAATGCAACGGAGTGTTATAAAAAACGAAGACGAGTCGAGTGATTGTGCCGAGTGCGTTCCGCACTTATTATTATCGATCACGACTCGTTATTGAACGCTAAATTCTTAACATTGCTCCACAAACAAAGTTTATTGAATGTTTTGCATAAGTATTGTTTTTATTAGTTAATATTGTTAATAATAACTTATAATAATAATACTCTTTATTGCGTACACAACGAACATGAACGAAATATATACACGAAGGTATTTAACACAATGTTGACCAGACAGTTCTTCCTTCTCTATGAATATATTTCCTTCACAATGGAAAATTTCTCATAAAACTCATTCCTTTTCCGAAAAAAAGTTTTTGCTTCCTTCTTCGATTGCCGGCTTATCTTTATACTTCCTATTCTATCGAATTCCTTGAACGTTAAATTCTTCAACGGGTAACTTAATAACTTCCTTAATAAATGCAATCTCTTTAGTCGTTACCAATCTGGGTCCATTATGGGCACAGCTCTGTCACAGCGTTGATTAAAGTTACAAAGGACATCTGTTAAAACATCGAGAACAATAACTAACGATGTCAATCCTTTTTAGTTCTGACTTCAATTCTGACCCTGACGCTTTTAGGTGTACTAAACCTAACGCTGACCACGGATATGTATGTGCAAGTTTCTATTTCAAATTTCCACTGTATTGTTGCCATTCGCAGTATTTAGTGGAAGTTTTTTAGCTCTCGTTGTATTAAATTGGACCATTTTTGTTAATATTAATGTGCAGATTATTTATTTTCAGCCACTCTATTACTTCTTTTAATGTTTTATTTATTTCTCGCTCTAAAATTGCCCTGTTTTTGTTTTACACTATTATTGTTGGCGTCCGCAAATAGTATATGAGGGTCGATCAAAAAGTGTTCAGAATCAGATATTTCTAGTTATGATATATGAATAGTTTTATATTTATTTTAACTTCAAACTCATTGGTATATGGTATATCGATGTGCGTTGTACCTTTTATGTATAAATTGTAATATTTTTTTTAAGTTTACGTTGAGAGAAAAATGGATAAAACTGATGTTCGCGCCCTAATTAAATAATTAATAGTGAAAACATATCTACTATATAAATTTTTTCGAGAGCTATTGGCCGTTTGAGAGTTGATGCTCCATCATATACTACGGTTGCATTTTGGTGTTTGGAATTTATATATCGAATGCACCTGCAATACCTGCAATGGTGAAGACCGCTCTGGGAATCCCTCCTTCTCAAACACTGATGAAAACATTAAACAAGTTAAAGAAATTGTAGTTAATGATAGACGCGTGACAATTCGTTTCATAGCTGAGAGCCTAAAGATTTACTTTATTAGTATTTAACAAATTTTTTCAAACAAATTACATTTCAAAAAGGTTTCCACGCGTTTGCTCCCTAGAATGTTAACGGACAAAGTGAAAGAAGTGCGCATCAAGATTTCAATGAAAAATCTGACCTTATTGCAAAAACATATGAATTTATTTTTATGACGATTTGTAACTATGGACGTAACGTGGATGGACCATTTGATCTCAGAAAGAAAATAACAATGCATGACATAGAGAATACCATCTTCATCAACACTGAAAAAAAATATGCTTCTGCGTCGACTGGCAAAGTTATGGCCTCTGTCTTCTGGAACGCTGATGGAATCAGGTTCAATAAATATTTAAATAAAGGACAGATAATTACCGGTTCATATTATGCCTCATTGATAGAAAAACTACGCGACGCAATTAAAATAAAACGACGGGGAAAATTGAGTGCGCGTGTAACTTTTCATCAAGACAATGCTCCCGCGCACGAATCCGAATTTGCTCTCGATGCCATCAAGCAGGCCGGGTTTGAAGTGATGGAATATTACCCTAGTGATTTTTTATCCTTTTTCCGTTTTAAAACAACATGTATTTGGCATTAAATTTGACAACAATGAGGAGGTTATGTCTACGGTATACGCTTTTTAGAGACTCTTGATCATGATTTTTTTCCAAACGGAATAAGCCACCTTCAAAAATTTTACTGTAAGTATTTAGGATTTAGGAGGAGATTACATAAAAAAGTCTTTTAATTATTCTCGTCTATTTCAAACCGATTCCGGAAACTCTTTGATCGACCTAATATATTGATGCCTAGTTACATTAGGAAGGTCGTTAATATACTCGTACATTAAGTATAAAAACGACCCTATAATACTTCCTGGCTGAACTCCAAATCTATTATATTTATATGCAGAATGATAGAACTACCTTGTGACCTGACACGATTTTACTAACTTCTGTAGGTACTCTGTTTCCTGCTATGTATATAACTCTTAAGCTTTAAGCCGCTCGAGCACTAATGAACCTTAACCTCAACCGTTTTAGACTCAAGCTTTGAATCTCAAGGGTTTAAACCAGGGGTTCCCAACTTTTTTCGGTCGCACACACATTTGCCCAAAACTATTAAAACCGTTGACCGTTTTGAGTAATTTACTTTATTTACTCAAACTAATAAATTTGTACAGTACTCGAATCTGAAATATTTCAATTGGTATCGTTTTATTTATTTGTTATTAATGATTAAAAAAGATAAAAAGGGTACCTATGCAAAATGGCATTATCACGTGTAACATTTAATATCGAAACTTGCACTAGCAAAAATTAATGCAGCACACTGCTTTAATTTTCTTATACTGCTTGCTTATAATCGCGTATGAGCAGTGTTTTGTTTCTTTAATTTATGACATTTATGAAAAAAAAAATCAAATCCAAAATAAGTACCAAAATTAAAATCACTTTATTAAATATAAAAATGAAGTGAAGAAATAATCATATTCATACAAAATTAAAAATTACAAAAATATTACATAAAGATTACAAAAACGAAAGTTTGTGCAACGTGTTATTTCACGCATTCTTACTTGTAACTCTTATTGCGGTCTACATAGAAATAAAAATCTTTATCTTCTGAATTAATTACCTATTGGAATCATGGATGTTTGAACTAACAAACAAATAGCAGTGGTGAGGGCATTATAGGGCATATTTTTAGCTGTCGTCGAGCCCTAATTTTTTTTATCGAATTGAATTGCCTTAATTTGAACTTTTCAAATCGACCGCTTTGGGAATGATTGATTTAAACCATCAAACGTTAGATACTATCAATCAGTGGGGGAAGAGTGCATGCTGCATTCCCACAGCAACTGGGCGCACTCGATTGGCCATGTTACCCCTCTCTCACAAAAGACTACCTTGAAATGTACTGCATTTCTTACTTTATCGTATTTCCCCAATGTACGTACGTGTTTCGATAGTGAGTGAGATATGCCAGAGCCCATTCCCATCCCATCTTATCCCTCCCCACTTTCCCAATCCATTCCTTAATCTGTAAAGGTAGGCAGCGCATCCGGGGGCGTGTTAAAGTTTGTCATTCTGGACTGATGTTGGCATGTATCGCGGATGTCTATGGATGACAGTATCCACTTTTAATTATTCGGACTATAAAGCTCACTCTAGGTGTATTATCGCTCACTCAGTGCTGAGTGTTGATGTAGCTGCTTGTATGGTTAGTTTAGTTTTCTAACAAATAAATCCATTCCGCAAATATGTTGACAAGTTTTAGTAATACTACGCCATGTTTTAAGTATTGTCCTTATATACTAGACAACACTTAAAACACTTACTAGACGTGAATTGTCAACACATGTGCTTATTTTTATACCTTGAATTTTCAAAACTGAATTTTGAATCACTAAGCTAAAGCGGCAATGGACAAGTCATATTTTGTCAGAGGATATAACAACCGATGTGGTAAGCGAGTTCTCGAATGAATAGGCGGTATACGTATACCGGGAAACGTAGCGTGGAGCCATGTGGTGCGATGACTAAGTCGTCGATTGTGCCTGGATGAGAAGAACATAAAAAAGTGAAAAGACATCAGAAGTTGACAGCACAGAGTAGGTATGATGAGATCGATTGAGTACTTACCATACATAACTCTATCACAGGAGCGGAACATAGAATGTTATAAAGATAAACGAATAAATAGGTACCTATAGATAAAATTTATTGGTACCTACTTCTGGAACTAAGTTGACATTTATTCGTGACAGATACCGTTTAGAAACATAAACAACAAGGATACAGGATGGTTAAATAATAATATGTCAACGACATTCTTCTGTCCTTGCCAATATGTACGACCTTATGTGGCATTTATTGTGGTAGTAAAAAAAATCTATTTCAATATTGATTGAACCATTTTTTGTACACGTCGCATTCAGTTCTTGCGACGTGTTTTAGTATAATCTAAGTGACATTTTGTAACCTTTTAAATACCTACATAATAATTAATTGCAAGGAAAATATTGCGATCATTATGTTACGAAGTGGACTTGATTCTTTTTGCGATAAAAGTTCAAATGTATTTCAGTAGGTGTATTCAGTAGGTAGGTATATAATGTGATTGAGATAATAAGTGGTATAATAACACATTTGTGTTGTAAATTATAAGTTGTTTGGTACATTAGTTAACTACCTAGTAATATGTAACAATTTCCAAGCGAATTTTAAAGAAATATCCACTGATTGTCAACATACGTCTCTCGATCGCCGATTACAGGTTCTTACCAACTAAACTCACTACAATATAATCAGCTCTTGTCTTCCATTTTTTACCAAAATTTTCACCAAATATACCCACCTATAGAAATAATCGCATATCTGTGAAAATGTTATAAACGTTTTATTTTCCAATTTCTAAACAAACTAACTCGTTCTATCTCTTATTATTTTTATTCAAGTCATTTCCGCATTTAAGTCATTTCCGCATCATCATTTCCGCAAGCTTTACGCATTTTTTAATAATTTATGTGACTTTTATATGATTCCAAATAAATTATTTTTTATTACATTATTATAAACTATATTTGAGGGGGAGAGTGCACGCTGCAATCCAACAGCTGCTGGGCGCGCTCGACCGGCCACCGTTACCCTTCTCTCACAAAAGATTATCTTGAAATGTACTGCATTTCCCACTTTATCTTATTTCCCTATTGTATGTGCGTGTTTCGGTAGTGAGTGAGATGTGCCAGAGCTCATTCCCATCCTATCCCTCCCCATTTTCTCAACACTTTCTCCAAGTCCATTCCTATATCTCCAAAGGTAGGCAGCGCATCCGGGGGCGTGCCAACGTTTGTCATTTTGGACTGATGTTGGCATGTATCGCGGATGTCTATGGGCGACAGTATCCACTTACAATCAGGTGGACTGTATGCTCGTCTGCCGCCTTCGTCCATAAAAAAATATTGATGAATATTTTCTTAAATTGATGAATTTCTTTCATATATTTGGCTTGATTTTACAGGAACATGCTAAACGAAAAAGGGGTTAGCTCATAAAATATTAACTATATTCTTGGTCATGAACAAACATTTAATTCCAAATGTATACCATATACGTTACTTTGAATTACCTATCTAATTTAATTTGCTTATTAACAATATATGCTTTTCAGTCATTTTTAAACCGATACTACAAAACTGTATTACATGCATTACTTACATAACTGACCATAACTGATGCTAATGAGATTATAATGCAAATTTTTTTCTTTTCAATTATACAAATTAAATGTCTAGGTACATAATTGTCCATAATTATCTTTGCCAATAGGACAGTTATTTTTGTAAATGTTTATTGAGAAGGCGACCTCAGATTTATACCTACCTGCCGACTCTTAGGCAATCGGCAATTATGCTAATAATGATCCACATACATAGAGGTAGGTATATATATTAGACGGGCATTGATTATTGCTTACATGACATTAGATCAGCAAAAATGTTCTTGTTAAACCAAGATCAACAGCGACAACTAAATAAATAAAACATCATGCAGCCCCTTCTGTATTTTGATAGCAATAAGCCATTTTGCATTAAAACTTGGCTCCATTTTAAAGTAAATACACTTTCAAATGGATCATCAGTCATCACCGTTACTACTTACTAGTATTATATATGTTGTTATATGTGTGTCAATAAAATCGTCTGATTTCTGTAAAAAAAAAGGTTTCAGTAAAATAGTATTTTCGACCCTTGACACAAAAAGAAAGGACGTTACTGCAGAATACCTACTTGCATCCGAGCACTTATTCATATATCTAATATCCTAAACTAAAACAGAATTTCAGGCACGTGAGTAAGTCATCCTCATTAAGAATGTGTTCTTAAGTGTGAATGTGAATCTATCTCATGTTCATTAAGAACATAGGATAGACTGTAGGATTCTCTGAAGCATTTTCATGAAACCAATAAATTTGCTTTGTAATCCCGAGGTCAATTAATTAAAAAAGCATATTTAACTCATACTAGATGAAATTAAAAAATATAATTACCTTATAAAAAGAGATTACCTTGTTAATTAAATAAGGCAGTAGCTTATGTACAATGTTGATATTCTTTAAATATGAGTTTGTATTAACAACGCCATCTCTTGTTATATTCGGAAACTCTGTTCAAAGTACTTTACCACGAGCACGACACAGTTAACATTATACTAGCGAAAGTGAACATATACTTTTGCAGTTCCTACAGTTGAGAACTTCGATAATGGTAGGTAATACCACTAATTTACATTAGAGCGCGCTGTCCTTTTAAAGTTGCTAGTATTTTATTATAAATAATATGTAGTTTCAAACAATCAAGCATAAATGAAATTTACACTTCTGACATTCCACTAGCGTGTGCATACATAACTGTCACGTTTTCGTTAACGGTATCTATTAATTTAAAGAATTATTAAAGATTATTATCTTGTCAAGTAGTCAATTAAGAAACTTAAAATATGAATACAGAAAAAACCGTGAACGGGGGAGATGTTTCTCAAGAATAGAATATTATACTAGGGACACTACATCTGAACAGTTTAACAGCGAGTCGCGCGACTGAGACCAGCTGCTGCCTGCTAACCGCTTACAATCGTAGCCGGTCGTACCACTATAGGCGCAACTGGCATAGGTCATAATGAGCCATTTTTTACATGTTACATGTTTATTTATAACAGTACGTCTATTTTCTTAGGTTTTCGCGATTACTATACATAGCAATTAAACAACTTTGAACGGTTTAAATCGCGTATATTTGACATTATTTATATCCCGACGTTTCGAACACTTTGCAGTGGACGTGGTCACGGGGTGACTATTGATTTTATTTGTCACTTGAGTTATTAAGAAATTATTTGGACTACCGTCTGA
This sequence comes from Sesia apiformis, assembly GCA_914767545.1. Taxonomy (NCBI): domain Eukaryota; kingdom Metazoa; phylum Arthropoda; class Insecta; order Lepidoptera; family Sesiidae; genus Sesia; species Sesia apiformis. Next base: position 6,994,952 of record OU611954.1, on the reverse strand, counting down.
AATTTTTTGAACTACCGTCTGGATTTTTTAATCATAACATTCCCTATGCACGCAGTATTCACTCACGGTGTCCAGAGGTCTTGCAGTATTGCGTTGGCCTTGGGATTTAATTAATTTAATGACTGGATCCCAAGCCGGTGGTACTTGCCAACCATGTTCTCTATTGAAATTTGGGTGTTTCTTGATTTCAATAGCCTCGCGTAACATTCTTGGCATGAATCGGGTCTCTCTAGCGAGGATTTGTGGATTATCAAATCGAATGTAATGGTTGGGTTTGTCCAGAGCATGTTCACAAACTGCAGACTTGGTCGAGCGTCTGTTCTTCATGTCAGCTATGTGTTCTTTTATCCGGATACCGATGCTCCTCTTTGTTTGCCCAATGTCTGATAACCCGCATTCACAATCAAGCTTGTAAACACCTGCATCTTGTAGGGGGATATTGCTCTTGACCGGTCTTAAAAATTGGCTGATCTTCTTGTGCGGCTTGAAGTAGGTTTTAATTGAAGCTCGTCTTAAGATATTGCCAATTTTGTCAGTGATGCCCTTGATGTATGGTAAGATGGCAGGTTGTCGCTCAACTGTAGGAGGCTTGGGGCGGCTTCTGTGACGCATTCGTGGGAGTTTGTGATTGTTGCTTCGCAGTACTTGTTTCACATGCAGAAGCTCTTCCTCGAGGTGGTCAGTGTCACAGATGCCGTGTGCTCTCTGTAACAAAGACGTACGTACGTCTATCTCTTCTATGGTTAAATACTGCGGCATCTCTCCTGATCGCGTATTTTAACGATCAGCAGCGTGATCATGCGAGCGATCGCGTAACTGGCCACCACGACCAGTCGAGTGCAAATAATAACATAAAATTAAACACAAACCGAAGTAGTTTTTGAACACGTTTATTAAAAATGCATATTTTTACAATAAATTACTAGGTTCATTGGTTTAAATTAAATAACTTTACACAATCCATTTTTAAGTTGTTGGCACTAATAACTTAAAAATATTATATACTTAAGTAATACTGGCCAAATACATATAAATGAAGGCGGCTACTCATTTCTTTTGCCTAAAGAATAGCAAAAGTTATGTTTTTATTAATAAAGGGCGAATCGCTAAAGAAAGACAATGAAAAATATTTTTTAATAAAAATATCGATTGTACGCACAAATCCATTGAATATTTATGCGCCATTTTCGTTCGCAAATTTAAGTTGAAGACGTAGCAAGTCAAAAAAATCAAGTACAATTATAAGTATAAACTAATAAATAAATATTATAATTTTGAAAGAAATACTATATACATTTTATGGAAATTCAATATTAAATTAGCTTATGTACATCAAATTTCAAAACATGCAATAACATTTATATTCTATCAGTGGTTTTGTCTATATGATTAATAGTCTCACAATTATGAATTTCCTTTATCAATTATGCCATCTATAGGGTGCTAATATTGTGACAACCATACACATGAGATTTAAATCAGACCGTTGGAAGTGTGATTCTTTAAAGTCTTGTAGAAACCTAGTAGAAGTTGCCTGGAAAATGCGGCGGGTAGGGGCCATCGAAGTCAAATCCGTCATACTGGTCGTATTGAGGCGGTCCAACTTTGGAGAACACTGAAAAAATAACACAATTGTACAGAACAAACAATTGACGAAACAATGATAGCGTTACGTATTGTTGTCCGACACTAATTCAACAAATAATGCTGGGTTCATATGATATAGGTACCTACCCACTCCTACTTACCATCAACCTATGTCTCTTCATTGCTGGATTTAGGCCTACACTTGCCAGGGAAGCATTTTTCTCTGCAATCTCCGGTCTCCATTCAGAAACTCTTCTACCGTATGGGCGAGGAATAGAATACCTGCCCATTACCAACCTTGTAACTCTCTCCTTAGTTCGCTCAGCGATTTTGAACTTATGGACCGGGCCTGTCATTAAAGGCCACGTTTTGACAACGTAGGTTATAATATAACTGACAGGACGACTTATGAAGACTTTCGATTTCAAGCATTGTAATATAGGCGTTGAAAAAGTTGACGTATTTAATAGTTTTACTTCTTCGTTACAATTATAACACTATAAATATTTTGTGATTCTGATTACATTAGGTTCCTGCTTTCCAACAAGTCGCGTTCTACAATTACATATCGTACGCGTAAATAGGCATCAGTTTCTCCGACTTCTGAGGGGTTTTAGAGTACGTGTGTGTTTTAGGGTCAACACAGTAAACGATAGACTTTTGGATGGATGCTGCAGATCAAAGTATTGCTTCCCATTTCAACTCAAACTACTACCCGGTAAGTGTTGTTATCATAAATTCAAGAATTAAAGACCTATCAGTACAGTTGCAATTGCAGAAAACTGAGGTGTTACAAGTTTTAGATCCGCAGCACCATCGTGGCTTCTTGTTGCAGCTGTTCTAAGAGCTTATATACAGCAGATATCGTTATATAAACAAATTGAACATTGAACGTCACACAAACAGTTACTTTGTTCTACTTACAAAATGGGTCCTGCGACGCATATAGGGGCTTTGTATACAAATGCCTCGGTACTTCCACAGGCACAGGTATGGGTTTGGCCACAAACTGTATGACGGACTTGACCTGTGGTATGACTGGCGCGGGCGTTGGTGGAGGCGCAGGTGCGTGGACACTCGGGCCAGTCTTCGAAACTACAGCGTTGAAGCCGTGCACTGGATCCGCTGTATAATCCACTGTCCGAACAGAACCGTCCGGTTCCACTAATGAGTACTGACCTGGACAAAATAGTTTGGGGGTTTATATTCTGCTGGATTTACCTGGTTTATTATCTATTTATTACTTTATGTTCTCAAATCTAACTAATGGACCCGAGTAATTATGGCTCTGAAATTATGTTGCAGCGGGAGGGTATAAACCGATACCGATATCAGTTACAAATTTTACATAATAACAATTAACTTCATTACGATGTCTGTAAGATAAAATACGGGTACAAAAACTCTACATAAGATTTCTCAACTTTGAATTGATGTTTTTCAATTACAATTAGATGTCAGTGATATTTTAAAATTTAACTTGAGGCCTCTTTCTTTTTCTCTTTTATATTATTTCCAAATTTTACTTTGAAAGAAAATAAGTTATTTGTTAAAAAACTTAACACACCTTTACATACTTAACTTAACACATGTAAAACATTAAATATGAAATTATGTTACCGAGTCTAAACAGTTTTTTAATCTTATTTGTTATAACCATATCAAACAAAGCTAAAGTGCTTTACACCAGCTAACATAATTATCTCCAATTTTCGCAGTGTTGTTTAAATTTTAATGTGCTAAATAAACGCTAAACGGCACAGTTTTGCAAACAATGCACACCGTTTAAAAACGCCAGTCGGAAGATAGAGAGATAAGACTGCGTGCATTCAAAATGTTTCAACACACATTATAGGTACATTATAAATGTAATAAGTAGATACATATATATTGTCTGAATTTGTTCCAAATGCATACGATTCTGAAACTAAGAGATTACAAAGGTGACAAATGCAGAAATACTCAAACGAAAGGTTGAGGATGAAACTTAAAGTTAAATACAAAGTTTTATGAATGTGATAATTCTTATGTATCTATGATCAATCACAAAAAACATGAAGAATATTATTTTAAATTTTATCTATTTATTAGTTTTCCAGTCTTTTGAGCCGGATCATGATGAGGACCGTACCTTCGGAAAATGCTAATTTTTAAGTAATTAAATGCAAAACTTGCTTCGAGGTGCAAAGCAGTAAGGGGAGAAGTTACAAAAATGTTATTTGGCATCGACATTATAAAGAAACATTTCTAATCTAATCAATAAATTTCTAATCATTCCATAGCGAAATAGTTTACCTTTGACGACATCCCCATCTCTCGTCTCGTGCTGTGACTTCACATCGCCGGTAGTGTGATCTGCTACACCATAATTAAATGCGTATCTTGGGCGATCCTGAAATCAATTGTGAACACATTAAAGTATTATAAACGATTAGTATATATATAGAAAGGAATATATTCTAATTGTAAATCGATTGGATTGTTAATGTGTCAAAAAGTTTATATATTATGAAAAAACGTATATATATATATCAAAAATTAAAGGAACTATTGAAAACATTATTATCTCACATAATATCCCGCGTATCCCGGTCCGTATGCTGGATCGAACACTGCACCATGTTTAGCTTGAACTGCACCAACAATCACCAACAACATACACTGGTACCGACACATTTTATTAACCAAACACTGCAATCACTAGAGGACCCAACACACTGCCTTGCGGAACGCCTGCACCCTGAATAGCACAATAGAGGGATCACAGGCATTTATATGTGGCCTTATTTGTTAGTGAGTGCTAGCCTTGGTGGGCGGAGCGAGGCTGCTTCCGAAAACGAAGTTTCCACGAGTGCGCGGGCGCCGGCGCAGTAGCGTCTAATTGAGAAAATTTTCGCACGGCACAATAGGTCGTCTCATGTAGATTAGATTGCAACAAAGAATTTATGGCATCTATGGGAGCTATGTGAGATGAAAAATAATACTACCATACGATATAGTATTTACCTGTATTTGGAACTATGAGCACAAATGTGTATAATTAACTCAGATAGAAACGTACTTACCTAATATATCAGCCTATAACGTCCCAGTACAAGACACGAGTCTCCCCAAAGTAAATCACTGGGTGGTTTCGGGGCGTAATCGACCACGCCGACCCAGTGCGGATTAGTGGATCACATATTATATACATATTATATCGCATATTATATACATGTGGATCGGGTTTCCTCATTATGTTTCCCTCACCGTCGAGCTAAATACAATTTTTAAAAAATCCGTACTTAAGTAGAAACTTAATGATCGAGAATTTGAACTCATGACTACATAAATGAGAGTCGACAATATAGGAACCCCAACGCTTTTACCACTAAATTAAGTGAATACTAAAAATTATACATTAATGTTTTCCAAATTGAAAATCTCAAGAAAATAGAATAGAAACGCACGAGCAAGTATGTATGTTTAAAATAACAAAGACACACAAGTATTATATTATTATTCGTTTTCCTCAACTAAAGAATTTTGAATTTATTTATTTATTTAATAATTGATTGTATACACACAATAAATTAATAAATAAGTAACATGAAATAAATATAACATAAGAAATAAATAAAAAAGGAAGAATAAGACAAGATGTACAAAAGGCTAGCAGCTTATGTCCTGAGGAGATTTCTTCCAGCAGACATGGGAAAGTGAAATATAGGTCAAGACAGAAAACTAGGCGTAGTGTATACGGAAAATTTGTATGTAGTACCTATAATGATACTAGCAAAAAATTTCGTGGAGTATATAATACTAACATTCTTTTGTTAATTACATGAAGATTTTTTTTATTATAAAGTTCTGTTTTACTATCATTTGACTACTCCTAATAAAGTTGCTGACAAAGCTGATAAATAAAATTATACGAGACCAAAGTTGCTGATGCGAAATCGCACAAAAATACATTTCCTCTAAAAGGACGTAGGTGGTAACTTTAAAGTTCTTGGTTGATTTAATTGTTGTGGTAGTAGTCTTTCAAAATATATATTTCCATTAAAAATTCCATTACCATTAAAAAAATATCTTTCGTAAAAGTATTAAACAAAAATAAATAAAGTATAAAAAACTAGTAAAAAATGTCATATGGCGTTAAGTCCGCCATTTGTAAAAATTACTTGTGAGATGAAGTTTAAATAAATAATTAAATCAAAATAATTTGATTCCTTTAAACAGCAATGTACAAGCCTCCCCTAGCAAATTACATGGCGGTTTCGGGCCACAATCCACCGTGCGCCTGCACAATGCGGATTAATCGATTCACATGCTCCAGTTTTTTTTTTAATTCTGTAACATGAGTATGAATAATATTTTTTAAAAAATTCGTACTTTAACAGATGCTCAGTGATTCGTACGGGCCAAAGATGAGAGGTACGAAAGGTACGAATGAGAATCGAGAGTAAATACCCCTAGCCTACCATTGCTCACGATTAGCAATGTTTGTTTTTAATTTGACCCACATTTCTCAAGAGTTATTTTTACCCGGAGTTCTGATTTGCGTGTGAACTGACACTGTGTATCATACGTGCATTGTATGTAGTGTACGGTTTTGTTTGGAGCACGTCCACAGTGGAAATTATTGTATTAAGCTTTACATTAACGAATTACACCTTGTGTAGACATGTATCGCTTGATATTTCTATAGTACGTTATGGCTGTGAGCAGCAATGTAAACCTACATTTAATAGTTGCAAATCGGTAAGTTCTGTATCGCGATAATTATGACAATTTTTATGCAAGCCACGTATCTTCTAGTTATAACCTCTCATCACTCGGTGTCGTGGGATAAATATGTGTTTAAATTTGTTCGCAGTAGTGACATTTGAGAAAATACCTTTTATGAAAAAAAAATCATGAAATAATAGCTCAATAAGTTACCGTAACACGTTCTCCACAATCCTGGGGGGCGAGAGGACAGACCTGTGCTCAGCAGTGGGACATATATTGAGGCTAGTAAAAAAAAACATGAGTCACGAACAGTGATCACCGAAGGACGCAAAAACCTTGACTTTTTTCTTATTCTGTAGTATTCCAGACCCTTACGTGTCAAATTAGTTTCATTATTAGCACTTGATAAATGTGGAACTACGGCCGTGTGATATCCTTGCAGATTACTTCGGAGTAGCACCACCTCACCTCTTACTGTGGGTATCGTAAAAGTCAACTAAGGGATACTACCACAAAGTCACTACCAGAAACCCTGATGAACTACACCACCTCTAAAGGAGTGGACTCGCCAACCCGCTTGGCCAGGGTGGCTTTTCAAAGTCATACATTCTTTATTCACAAGCATGTGCATAAGAAGGCCCATGTCCAGCAGTGGACTATTTACTGACTGGTTCCGGTTACATTAGAACTATAACCGGCATTAAATAATTCAAACAAATCATGTTATAGGTAAATAACATTAGCATCGACAAATACTAACTAAGCGCGACTAATTTTCGTCATTCATAGTGAATCAGACGTCGGTTCCGTAACGTCTAAGGTTGTTACATCCTGAGGAACAATGGCTCTAATCAAACATAGGCAAAGTACACCCGGAACGTTGTGACGAATTTGCGTGAAGGTAGAAAGTAGTAGTCAAAAAACTTTAATGTCTATGACCTTTTGATTAACCATAATAAATACTCCTAGTTTCCGATGTCACTTTTAAAGTTTACATTGAAATCAAAACTACTTCTTCGGCAGTTAAGTCCATTTGTGAAATTTTATTTGTGAATATTTCTATCTTTATTCCGCCGATTTTCACGGCTTTCCACCGTGAAAATCTACGGTGAACTAGCAGCGTCGCCGGTGTTGCGGTGTTGTATGAGCCACTATGGGAGCTTGTCAACACACACGTAATTTCAAAAAATGCGTTGCATTAATTCCTTTTGTTATATATTCCCAAGTACGCGACGACAATTATAACAAAGGGTCAATAATGTAATCATGAACAGTATAATTTGGACAAGGCCCGCGTTGCCTTCATATCTGCATACCCACATGCTGATACGGGGCTTAGATAAAATCAACATTTTACATTGTTCCCTATTAGCGTATGGTGTAACCACAATAAATGAGTGGAATTAAAGATATGTTTCTATTGTATTTGTGTAAACATTCATGTGTAATAAGACTACTAACTACATTAAAAGTTACGAAATTGTCGCTAAATAGGTATCATACTCGTATGTCCTGAAGGGCACAGGCCTTTCCTTTTGCTATCTTGTATCTTTTTTAGTTATCAAAATTCATAGAGATATAATTGTTCACACTCTTAGTGATCGCACTAATTGTCCTTCCGTTTTAATCTAAAGTTTCTTACATATGTAAATACTTACAACTATTATTATGCAGTAGGTATGCAGTATAAATTCACATACCATTCATTCAGTTATTTTGATTGGCAGTTCAATTGCCTGCTAATGCTTTTGTCGAACCAGTTTGTTAGACTATTTAATTACACATTAGTCGACCTAATAAAAGTAACTAAAAACATTAGTTTTCGCACACCTCGTATCATACAAGTATCATCTTTTAACATTTCCTTAATTAATTTTCTGTGTCTACTTATCTCAATGCAATGGTCAAAATGACCTATACGGTGTTGGTATCTTTAAGATGTGATACAACTAGGGCATAGTTATATACATAAGCTGTGACTAAGGTGTCAGTAATATTACTATTTCTTTTCCATAAAATAAAAAAAACAAATCACGATTCCATTTTTTCTATATAAGTACGAAGACACTATATACCGTGAATCCAAAAGTTGTGGAATGAACTGCCAGCTGAGGTTTTCTCGATACGCTACGACATGGGGTTCTTCAAGAATGCTGTGAATAGGATTTTACAAAGCCGGGTGCCACTGTTACAGATGTCCATGGACGGCAGAAGCCACTTACCATCACGTGGACCGCATACCGGTCTGCTGTCTTCACCATAAAAAGTTGCATCAGACCGACAAGTTTGTTTACATTTTGGAAAAATATAGAAAATTTAGTAGAACAGATTTATTATTTATTGATGTTATTTATACTAACATATAAAGAAAGTCCGTATGGTGTGGGACGGTTATAGAATAGCACCACCCCGTCGCCCCCCCCGCGGGTGTCGTAAACGGCAACTAAGGGATGGCAAAGAGGCTACCACAAACCCCGAAGAACTACACCAAGTACCACCTCTAGAAGAGTGGACTCACCAAGCCGCTTGGCCAGCGTGCCGTTTTGAGACCTTACATCCCCCATGCACTAAACAATGTGCACGAGGAGGCCCATGTCCAGCGGTAGGTACTGAATTGCTGGCTGGTTGCATCGCATTGCATAAAGAAAGGCTGCGAGTTAAATATTTTGTTTCTTTATATGTAAGAAGAAAACTACAAATCCGGCTGCCTTTAAAATTCTAAACTTATAGTGATGAATTTAGGCTGTGTTTGTGTTCCCCGGGAAATAGCAATAGGTATTCGTATATTTACAATACAATAAATCATCATAATGCCCTCCTTAGAAAAAAACGTGTGCGGTCAGGGGACCCCAAGTCAGGAACGAAGATCCTCACACATTTTTTTTTTAAACTCCGAATGTAATTCGAAATAAAATCTGTATAGTACATGTTTTTTTTTTATTTTGTATCATATTTTCAATGCAAGTAATTTAAAATAAGGAATCAAATCAAAAATTTTGGTTATACAACCGGTCACGCACTAGTCTGCACGTCTGTTATTCTGCTTGATTCTCGCTCTCGATACTGGCACGCACACACACACAGAGAGAAAGAGAAAGGCGTATGGAGGTGGTAAACATCTTACGTGACGTTACATTTTCTCTCAATTCACACCTACCGCAAGCCGTGTAAAGGAACTTCGTTCCAAAAAGGTATACCAAAGTGGATTTTGATGAAATTCGAGAAAAAATTAAGAAATTGGGGTATAATTTTATTATTCAAGCTAGAAACTTGAAGTATAGAGTTGTAGTATTTTTGTTCTCAGTAACACCCCATCTAATGAAAAGACAGTACTAACATGCCAACATAGTATGTATCCGGCCCGATTCCCACCAACCGCATATCACATTGGAGATGAAGTTTACCATTAAAGTAAATAACCTACTTGACGCACAGCGCCGGCGCGCGCGGCGCCGCTGCTGCCCTATCGTGCCTAATCGATACCTAATGTGGGAATCAAACTTAAGATTTTAACTTAAGATGTTTACTTTGTATATTTTATGTTTTAACAATATAAGTTTCATTATCAGTACTTAAATTATCTGCAAGTATCAAATACATTAGAAATGACAGATATATAAAAATTATAAAACTTTATTTCATTCAGCCCATTTAATTGACTCACCATGTTTTTTATTACAATTGCGCATAAAAACCTTAAGAATAAATATTATAAAATAACATTAGTCATACGAGTAAAACAAGTAACACTAATTATAATTTCAGGTACTTTTAGTGAAATTAATATAATTACAATAAATTAGATAATTGAGAAACAAGAAGAATAGACAGTAGAAATCTAACCTTGACTTTCCAAATTTCCTGTTCTCGTTTCTTTTTCTTTTCTTTACTTCTTTTTTCTAAAATTACCAACAATAACCTATAATTAAATTATTTTAACAACAACAAACTTAACAACAATAAATGAAAAATTGGCCTTTAGTCACTCATCAAAATCGACTACTTACACCTATTTCTGGTTAATCTAATCCGAATTTTATGAAAATTCTTACGTCCACAGTATCTTCTTGTCATCACTTTTAACATTTAGATACCTACTATGATTTTTGGACCTATATTTCTTTTCTCAATTTTATGGATACCACCTACTCATCACGTTCCATTTTATCACACTACTTTCTCAAAATTCGGACTAAAAGTAAAACATCTTCCAATTTCTTTTACAGATGAGCTGCTTCGTGGGGTGATATGGGAGCTGTCTTGTGAACGATCGCGTTGAAACCGCTGTGTTTGTCAGCTGTATAATCCACGGTACGAAGAGAACCGTCAGGCTCTACTACTGTGTATTGACCTGAAAAAAATAAACGATTGAATTTTATTATTATTTTTAAAAAAAGGAGCCCGGGTGTTGATAAGTGGTCACCACCGCACAAGGATACCTGCAACACCAGGGCAGTATGCGAGTGCACTGCCGACCTAGCAGAATCCTATCCAAAGTTTTCTTGATATGCCTTATATATCGTAGCTTTTTTATATAGAATAGATGGCAGACAAGCGGTCGGGCCACATGATGGTAAGTGGTCACCGCCACCCATGGACACCTGCAACACCAGGGGACTTGCGGGTGCGCTGCCGCCTTTGCAGAATCCTGTTCACGGCTCTCTTGAAGGGGCCCCATATCGTAGCGTAATGGAAAACCTTCGGCGGGCAGCTGGAAGCTTAGTGAAAGAACGTGAGTAGCAATTTATTCCACAACTTTTGGGTTCGCGGCATACAGTGTCTTGAAAACCACAAAGTATGCAGTCACGAATGTCAAGGATGAACCGCTAATAAACTTCGGTAACGAAAGGTGCGAGGATAAAAACCCGAAATCGGCATAAAATGTAAGTCTCCTTAGAACATTCACCATTTTACAGACTGTAAAAAATGTGGAGAGTTCTTCATTTCACGGAGCGCTGAGCGATTCCAAACCGCCTACCCAGTGAGAATGGGATCGTCCACAATATTATTTGGTAAATTGATATTTTTATTTTTGACAAAGACTGTCGCCGATTATTTGTTTTTACAACCAGTTTACCAAACAATATCCACACCTTGGTATTAATTACATTGGTAAACATATCGCTATAATAAAAACAGAATCAAGACGGGACAGTGTTGACGAAAATGCTTGTCGGCTTGTCGAAATCCACTGTAATTTGGTCACTTATATTTAAATGTAAGTAAAAAAAATATGAATAAATAAAATGTAAAAACGTATTATAAAAAAATAAAAAAAATTATAATACATAAAACAATATTTATCCTTATTAAAGTACCCAGTGAAAAAGTGATAACGTATGTACCCAAAAAATTTAGACTAAGTCTAAGAGAGACTTAGTCTACAATCAAATTTAAGAGAGTTCTTTCACCGATTAAATAGATCGAAAGTGCGAATAAATATTATAATGTTGAATCAATAATAAACAATATGATACCTTTGACAACATCACCATCCCTGCTTTCGTGGTGAGTCTTAATATCACCAGTGTGGAAGTCATTCACCCCATACTTGAAGACGTACTTCGGATAGGCCTGTAACAACAAAACACTGTTATGTAACAGCCTAGTACTTATGCTCGTAGAACTAGGCCCTCAGAATTGTCAATTACATTGTGTGCTGACACCGTGTTTACAAGCCACGTGCACTGACGTAATTCTTTTGTTACTGTAACGAAAAACGTACGAAGGAAACCAATATTTCCTTCGTCTAAAGAATCAACGCTTTAAGAGAAACAATCATAGGTGATTATCTCATGATTATCTGATGATGATTATCATGAAAAGCTGATTATCTCATACAGATGCAATTCAGTCAATTTATAAAAGTTCGACAATCTTTTTATAACTACAATATTAAGTTTCGGGGTATCTTAAAATTTCAGACACGTATACTATGAGATAGCCCTACAAATACTTTTATATTGTGTCTATTATGTCTATTCTTTATTGCATATTGCATAATTCTTTATTGCACAATTGACAAAAATAACGCTTTTTATAAAAGCATTATTTTCCATTATTCTTGTGTTCGAGTACATTTCCTCCCGTTGCCTGGAAGAGGTTGCTTTAACTATAAGGGCTACCTTTTGTACAGTATTTATTTAAACTTTTGTGTGACTTTCAAGTATTCTTTAGTGTACAATAAAGCGTACTTACTTACTCCCAGCCAACCTTCATGCTATATTGGCTATGCTAGACTGTATTCTTTACATTGTATAAACTCTAATAATAAAACACCGCCATTTATCGGCCCTTGAAGTTGTGTGCACATCCAAGTCAATAAATAGAATGCTACGCTAAAATGCGATCTTATCACCTTCTATTCCCGTTTTCTTACATATAATTTATGTGAGTAATTACGTCGTGCTTGCTTTCCGCTTGCAGTTTTATGTTGTTAATTATCACAATAGTTGAACTTCTTTAGTATTTATAATATCTTACTATTGCAAGGATCTTACTAGTGATAGTTTATTTAGGTATGTATTTAAATTTTATTGCACAGACATAATGTTCAAAAGGTGGACTTATTGCCTTATGGCATTCTCTACCAGTCAACCTTTGGATAGTCAGAAATATAATGGAATAAGTAGTTTTTTAATCCCTTATACTCTGCATTCGATGTGATAGGAAAGTATAGTATAAAATAGATCATTTTTTTAGATATTTTTCATAGATCGGCATTTTTTTAATCGGGTTGAGAAATGGGTACTAGCCGCTAATGCAATCCTTAACTCAAATTCGCTCTAAACGTCAAATGCCTGCACTTGGACCTTGGACTCATTATCTATCGTTTGTTCTGGTAGAATATGCCTACTGCATTCCGCTAATGTTTTCAATCAGTACTACTTATGATTGCGGATACTACAATATTAAGTAGTACCTATCTCACAGCTTGACAAGTGCTTGTTTGCACATGGAACTCAACTACAAGTACAATTTATTATATTTTTTTTATGTACATTTATTTATGAACTTTCTGAATCAACGTCGCAAATCACATCTGAGCAAACGTCGCAGTATATCTCACTCACTACCGAAACAAGTACGTATATATGTAGATTGGAAAGAATAAGAGAGCGATGTATTAAATTTTACGATAGTCTTACAATTAGTGGAATTGCACCGTGCACCCTTCCCTTCCATAACACTACCCCTCCCTAGTACACTACTTTTATATAATTATGTTAATTATGATGAATGTTGTTATATAGATCGTCATCATTTAAAACCTATAAATATGAATATCTGTTTTACAACTTTACACAACTTCATTTGACGTTTCTCATTACCATGCTCGTAAATCACACAATTTTATTTGACGAGCCGCTTTCTTTTTCGAATGCAACCCGCTAATTTTAGGTAGTTTTACGTAACACTACATCTATATTCTAGTCCTTGTCGATTATTTAATACGTATGTATGGAGTGTGATGTGATCCGTAGCAGTAGTAAATATCGTAACAATAATGTATCGTAAACAGAAAATTGTAGAATTAATAACATGTAGCAGGTTCTGTCGCACACCAATACAATTCCAATAAGTAGTATTATCAAATAAGTATCATTACAAGATTTTCAACATATAAAATATTATGTACAGCGTATAGCATGAATATATCATTTAATGCAGAAAAATATTGGAATTATTCAAATTTCAATCATTTATGTTATAACTTCAAATACAATGATTGAATGAGCCGGAACGAGAATATTGAATGAGCAGCAAATTGATGACAGCAAATTTAAAGATTGGTTAGGCTTAGGTTCTCTGGTGACAATAAAGAAATAAGAAGAACCGCCTCCCTCATCTTTGTAAGGACTTGCTTAATAGTTTAAGCTACTTTTAAGTTAGTTTTATACTACTGATGTTGTTAAAAAAAATGGTTGTTGATTTTATTATGATTTACTGCTCATTTAGTATTTTCTGCTGCACACTAATATACAAACCGAATAGAATATATAACTGCATGCTAACATATTATGTAAAATGTGTTGTTTGTTTACCAAATAAATAACTGAATATATTTTAGCTTTCACAATTATTAAAAACAATATTACTTTCGATTTTTATGTGTGGTTTGTTAATTACTTTCATACATGATGGATACGAATGAAACTAAAATGTATAAGTGTTAATACAGACAAAGCATTAAAATAATTTCAAATTGTTATTGCAAGTGAAACATAGTAAGTTATCATTATCAGAGAAAAGCGAAATGAAAGTGTAATTGACGCGTAACATAAACCACTGGAGTATGCAGACACTTGATACTAGAAGAGGTTAAGTTGACAGGCTATTTGACTAGGTTGGAACTAGTAAAATGTTTAGACATGGATTTGATATGCAAACTTTTAAACGGTTCAAACCCGGCTTCAACTATTTTTATAATGTAGAGCACATCTACTCTACCTGAAGTCACATTCTAAATTTTAATTGTTTAAAGTCACAATAATGATCTTTGATAAGCAATGACTTCATAACTTTGCCTTAACATACCATAACATTAGCCTGTTTCTATTCTCACCCACCCACTACGATACTTACGGATAAACTTCTTTAAGTCGTTGATACATCTAACCGGAGGACGCCCCATATTGTGCTTCCCGGTACGTAGTCTCCGTTCAAGGACTCGTCTACCTCATTGATTGTCGGTCCTGTGGCAGATATGTCCATTGCTTGCTAATTCTGTTCACTATAGTGACTTCTTTGTAGAATTTCCTCGTTTCGAATCTTATCCCGTAAAGAAAGTCCGAACATAACTCTCTCCATAACTCGGTCAGCAATTATTAACTTATGGATCAGGTCAATCCTTTGTCTACGTTTCGACACTGTATGACATATCTGGCTGAATACTTTTGACTTCAAGCATCATGGTATTGATGATAAGAGCTAATTCCAGAGCCAATTTGCATGAGTCAGTCCGCACCCTTGTTGAACATTTTCTTAAAACAAAAAACTACAAAAGGCAAAAAGGTAAAGTATAATCTGACTTACATAATAATCAACGTGCTCGTCTTCTGATATGTGATGTTCTAACGCCAGCTTGGGAGGTTCTTGATGGACGATGGTGGAAGCCGGTTGCAAATCAACCGGACGGATGTACGTGTACAAGCGGCCATGCGCACAAGCCAGCGCCATTAATGAAACGATTATTAACTGAAATATGGAAAGCAGGGAAAATATTAATTAATGATCTCTGCTTAGTACGTCGCTAAATATAACTAACAGGGCAATTGTTAGATAATTAATTACTAATAAATGATTTTAAATAGTCACAGATAATTATCAATTACAATCATCGCCATTAGTCATCAATAAGTAACGACTAAACAAAGGCGTTTTGTCAAAGAGTTTCCCACGAATACTTTCATGATGAAGTAACTATTACGTGGAATATTTTCTTACAACAAAACCTACAATGGTTTTGTTAGCACTTTCGTTTTCATTTAAAACTAACAGTGCATATCTACTTATGCACTCATAAGTAATAAGTATAATGTAATAAGTACTTATGAGATAAGTAAACAGCAAGATTGTTAATTATTTGTTTGTTTTATTTATTTTATTGTTCTATTTATTGACCGAACGTAATGAAAAATGTATTCCTAGAAACTGAAAAATGTTATGATTTGTGGAAATCTTTTCGTCAATGAAATTAATATCTTTTTTTTTAATAGACAAGAGGGCGCGTCCCACGAGCCAGCGGTCTCCTTTTTATATAAAACTATTAAATTATTTAAAGGTACGTATTATTTCAAATAGATACACAATATAAATACACCTTGAAAAAAAGTTTACTTTAATTATTTTATGTATAAGACAGTTTGAATGTGTAAGATAGACATTCCTTTTAACTGATCATACTCAATTTTAATGAGTAGTAAATACCAGTACAGTACTGAATCTGAATTGAAACCGTATTGAATTGACAGTATTGAAACCATATGTGATGACGAGTTTTAGTAGAGGCCTATATTCAGTAGTGGAGAAACAGTGGATTATGGTATAGTACTGTAAAATCATCTGTAGTAATAACTTTGACCAAAATTTAACTTGTATTTTTTAAGTTGTGAGTGTATAACAAAAGTAAAATTTTATAAACGTAGTAACATAAAAACAACTGTATTATTTTTAGTATACTTTTGATATTTTAGATCTGCAGATTTGTATTTTATTTCTATTTAAATGTGTATTTTATTTTTCATCTAAGAAGTCTATGAAAACAATTTTGAATAATGTTGATATTTTACGTGTTAACTAAAATTGATGTTATTATTAATTCTCTAATCTAAACAATTAATATTAATTTATATAGTTACCAAATAATGATTGTCATCTCACCTTGAAGGCCATTTCTCCTGCTTGGATTCCTGAACACAGATCCTAACTACACTACTAATACACAAACACCGGATATTAATAGTTGAAAGAAACCTGCGTTCCAAAGGCTGTATGTCGAATGTGTGGAGTGAAACTAATCCGTGCATTTATACGTGGGTGTTCGTTAGTACGGTGGCAGGGTGGTGGCGGGGTGCCGGGGACATACAATATGGGTAGGAAAATGTAAACAAACGTGGTTACCGTGGTATATTACAAATTAACTATTAGCTTAGCTTAGCTAAATCAATGACGGCGAAGTTGGAAAACAGATCTCATAAGTTAAATTATATGGGCTAAGCTAAGCCCAGTTTGTAGTGGCTCTACCTGCAGTGAGAAAGGTCCCTTGTTTAATTCCCAATCCGATATTCGATTGTTTAAGATCGTATTCGGGTTATTTAAAAAAATATCATATCTGAGAATGGAGTAAAATTCCATTTGTAAATTTAATATGTTTGAAATGCTCAGAATATTTTGTAGTGATCGTTTTATTACTATTGATGATATTAAATTAAGATTTAAGTGGTATAATGTAGGTGTTTATATTGTGATGTACAATATTTTTTTATAAGGCGACAGCAACAACATTTAGAACAAAAAATAAAGTAAATTATATGATTGTGTCAGCCCATAACACTGCACAGATATTCCTGCCAATGCATATTGGACCTGCATATCAGATTGACAAATACCCAAAAAATGTCTTTGAAACTATTGTCTGCTACTTCCGTATGTACAGCATATTTAATTAATCATCTCTATACCTATCAAGTTTTTCTTTTTTTTTGTCTTCTTCCTTCGCTTTCTCTTTTTTTTTACAATTTGTCACTGCATCATGAATTAAATGCCTAACAGATGTGCCTAACGGAGAATTTGGTTAAGCTTTAGTTTTAATTAATCTTATATTAATATTTTATGTTTTCGGTATGAACACTAATCCTGTTTGTTTTCCAATTAATAAATTAAATCATATACATGTCTAAGTAATGATCCGTGTTAAAAAGTAGATATAAAATAATAGCCCAATGCAATAATTATATGCAATAAATAATATTACGATCCCGGTGTATTATGTCACACAGCTACCTACTTGCAAAATTACGTCCAATAACGTGTGCAGTTATCAGCAGATGCATGCAACCCAGGACCGATAGATTGCAAGTGAAGCGTGAACAGCCTTATTCTGGATTTATTGAATCAAAAACAAAATAGTAACAAAAATCACACTTGTTGCATTACAGAAAAAAGTAATCGTCGCAACTGTTTAGCTTGTAATAGTTGTAAGATTCAAACATCGCCAAGTTCAAATTTTTTTTTTACCTTGGCCATATCGCATAAGAGTCATCATATTGCCAACGCTACTGTTGTCACGACTATATTATCAATATATCATTACCAGTCCTTTTGTCATCCACTGCTGAACATGAGCCTCCTTATGCTCATCGTCATGTGCAAGACGATTGTACGACCTTAAAACTTCACACTGGCCAAATGATATTGATATTTAGATAACTTCATTATAAATTCCTACAATTTTTACCATCATATAGCCTCGCGATAATCCCAGCCCGTTGTTTCTATAATTACTGGATAAATTTTAATTCGAAATATCGACTAGGTATTGTAAGTTACTAAGATATCGATGTTCTTTGTATATAATATGACCAGCACTGCACTGCCGACTGCATATTCATAAGTGTTATCGATATCGATATTTTATGTCATCAATGTACAAATGTTTATTTTATTGTAATTAATTAAATACCCGATATTAAATATCTACAAAAAAATAATATTTGATATTTTTTATTAAAATGTAGGTATAAAGGTATAATAAAAACCTTTCGCATTTAACACGCTACCCAGTAAAGAAAACCACCAAAAATAATGGACCCATACAACCTGAGATTAGCGTAACCAAATAGACAGATAAAACATAGTCATAGAGAGAGATACCTATACTCGTATTACCAAATATTAACGACACCTAGTATATATACATATCTAATTAAATTGTATACAAAAATCATCCATAAAGAATCATCAGAATAGGTAGACAGACGGTACGCTTACTTACGTCAGTAAGCATAAAAAAATAAATGCACTGTGCCAGGTCTGTCAGGTCTTCCCGGTGAATAACAACTCTGAATACAATGCAGAATATCTTACATGTATGTTGAACTTCGGTTTTAACTAATCTTGTATATATGTAAATATTTCTTAATTTTCTAAATACTGACCGACACGAAAATTTGGTTAGGGTGGGTACTTGATAAAATTTATGTCAATTAATTTTTTTCACGTTTTCAGACAATGGTGTGTTTATTATGGATATGACCCAAAATCAAAATTTTAACCCCTCAAAGGGAAGTCAGTGCACTGCGGTGAGACGTCATAGGCTATAGTGATATCAATATCAAGATTGTATTGATACACCACTCGATGCCCTCTGTAGCATGAAACCCTAGATGAATGTCCTATCGATTTTCAAAAATCCCCCTTACGTCGATTCTAATCAAATGGTCATCTATCCATAATAATGAAACATATTGGGAGGTGCAGTGTTGCTGTTTGTAACAGAAAATAAAATTCAAATCAAGCTGCTCCAATACTCCAAAAAACTTACCTATCTTTATCAGCCTATCAATTCGCAATGTGCCTGTGTGGTGGTTTGTGGCCCGAAGCCGGTAATTTACTACTTTAAAGACTGACATCAATATCAACTTCTAGAAACCCACTGCATAACACAGGATTCCCTTGTAGTCATGAGAAGCTTTAAATATTTTAAAACACGGCACTGGTCGTTACGAGTTGATGAGTCGACTCTTTTTGGTGTTACGGCCCCACGGCATGAGATAGTCGCCTTGACAAGCCAGGGGATCAATTTGGCACACCCTGCCTGATATTGACGTTGTGTTATTGCTTTATTACCATCTTGGAAAACCAAGTAAGAATTATGTGAGAGATAACTCCTATGAACGCAGACAACAGTTGTCCCTGTTCAATTTATATTTTTAAATCTGTTATTTACTGTACATTTTTTTGAAACTACGTTTACTCTAATTTGAATATTACTAAAGTACGTATAGATGACATTTTTGAACATTGTATTGCAAAGGCACTGGTTCCTGAAATACAGTGTTCGTGTTTATCTATAAACATGATAATTCTAAGAAATTAATGTAAGAAACACTACTGATAAAAATATGATCTGTCGAGTAATTGTAGCATAATGTTCCTTAAGCATTTTCATCTGTATTTAGTATCTTATACAAAAGTTCGGGAAGTAATTCATTGAATAATTTTCAAAGAAATTTCAGTGAAATGTTTAATAAAAGTGAGGATTTTTTTCTTGCTTTATTCTAGAAATCAAATATTACAGCTTGTTTCCATTAAATCAAATGTTACAGCATGTTTTCATTAAATCAAATGTTACAGCATGTTTCTATTAAATCAAATGTTACAGCATGTTTCCATTAAATCAAATTTAACAGCATGTTTCCATCAAAGCAAATGTTACAGCATGTTTCCGTTGAATCAAATGTCACAGCATGTTTCCATTAAATCACACGTTACAGCATGTTTCCATTAAATCAAACATTACGGGGTGTTTCCCTTAATTCAATGTTACAGTATGTTTCCTTTAAATCAAATGGTACAGCATGTTTCCATTAAATCAAATCTTACAGCATATCTCCATTAAAACATATTCCATTTAACGAATCTTGAAACAATAAATACTTAAGTTAAAAATCTTAACCAAAGTTACATTACATACAAGTTACTCAGAAAACGTTACATACAGGCAAAGCTTCATGTAAACATCGTCTAACGACTCAAGTTAGATTAACTGTACAATCGGGTAAAACAAAAAATGAAGCAAAACTATGTACTTGCCTAGAATTTGCTGCCACGCCACTTTCATGCTCATTCATACAAACTAATTCATGCAATTTAAAAATTCCATGCAACACCTATGTAATTTAAGTAGTTACAAAAAGTCTCAGTGCGCATTACAAGTTTTACCTTTAGAACAAACGGGTAATCTAAATGCTTTTGTTAATGGACTGCGCTCGTAACCATTACGCTGCTGTAAGTATATTATACAATCTGTAATAATATCGGTTAGTTATAATCGAAGTTTGTAATAGACTGTCTTACTTTCAGTTGCTTTTGTGCCACTATTGAATAATTGTGATATTATCTGGAAAAAATATATATTTACTATTGTTTTATCTTAAAATTCGGCTGTCAAATCAACTGACGACTGGCCGCGTGACTATGCGACGCCCGTGTGAACACTTTCAAGTGACCCCTATACAGCTCTTTCGAGCTCTTTATCATTTTAAAATCATTTTACCAAATTCTCAAAGATAGGCAAGACAGTGCTTCTACAAACAGGCCATTCGACTGATGTTCACATCTTAGATATACACGAGCACATTCAGTTACCTTCAGGCAGGCTGTTTCTCATGTCACCTTTTTGGAAACATGAGTGTAAGATAATCAGTTACTCATTTAGGAGAGGGAGGGTGTACGCTGCAATCTAACAGCCGCTGGGCGCACTCAACTGGCCTCATTACTCCTCTCTCACAGAAGACTACCTTAAATGTACTGCATTTCCCACTTTATATTATTCCTCAATGCTCGTACGTGTTTAAGTAGTGAGTCCAGTTATGCCAGAGTCCATTCCCATACCATCCTATTCTATCCCTCCCTATTTTCCCAACCCTTCCTCTAAATTCATTCCTACATCTTCAAAGGTAAGCAATTCGGGGGCGTGTACCTAAGCGTTTGTCCTTCTGGACTGATGTTGTAATGAATCGCGGGTGTTCATGGATCCATTTATCCATTTACCACCAAGTGGACTGTATGCTCATCAGCAGTCGTCTTCTTCCTATAAAAAAATGTATAAAAATGTCCGGTGAAGTCAGATGAAGTAGGTAAAGATGGCAGGTCTGGGGAAATGCCGCATGGAGATACTCAAACCAATGGTATTTGTTAACCATCTGTAGTAGAAGAAACCTATTGTTATGCAATACATTGCAGCTATTATGAGGATATTTTCGTCATATCACAATTATCCCTGAAGTGTGACGGGTAACAACTTCATTGTTGACGCTTACGTCACCATTCTAAAAGTATCTTGAAAATATAAAAGAACTTAAGTCTAGTTTTATAACTTTACTGTTTTCTATAAGAACTAGGTAGCAGTGGCCTTGTCGCAAAGATCAAAACATCAGGTGGTTATATCTGCCTCCAAATTGCGGTTAGTGTATCGCGGAGCATCAGTAGCCACGACGGCTATACGCAGTTGCTAACCCCAACATAATGCCAACCCTATCATAATTCAACTCGTAACATTCTCATAACTCACGCTAAAACTTAATGGTCGCGACGACCTAGCCGCGGGCGGTTAACGGCATAATGTGCAGGGTTCTATTTAAATGTGATATAAATAAATCAAATATTGTTATTTTGACATCTGTGGGCAAATTATAACTTGAATAAAGAAACAAACACGTTATTGCCGATTTGTCAAATTTCAAGTCAAATTAGCGGAAATTTGGAAGATTTTTTTACATATTATTACTATATTTTAAGAAGGTAAATTTAATCACATTGGATTTAGTAAACCTACAGCCATCGTATGACTTCTATCCATGACATTACTAATTATTAGAAACCTAAACTTATATACGATAGATAACAATAACTGTATCCGTTCTAGATTGAATAATTACAGTGTTCGCGTATATCCATATATTAGCATTCACGATACACATTTTTTCGTCACTATTCCGGAAGCCTAAGCTAGGTATATGTAACACGATGTTACTATTAAGAAGAACGGCACGTACTTTCGCTGTCTATGAATCCTTAGTACCTACGTACAAAACAGATCAATGAGCTGTGAATAACATTATTAGCAAGCACAAAGAATAACAATTGGAAAACAACAATCTTACCACCAGCGTTTATCCAACTTGAAACAGCGTCTAGACTATAGAATTTCTTGAAGAAAATAGACCTACGGTCTGACGCATAGCTGTTTATAGTAAGGCTGGTAGTTACCTCATTATAGATAGAAATAACGTACACGTACTTATATCTGGATCGAATAAAGGGCGACACAAACGCATACAAAGCAATATTTCGCAATACATGCGCTGCCTGTCTAGGTATGTAATGAAGTAGTAATGTTACTAACGTTCAGTTCAGATTAGGTGTCACGTTTGTTTCTTTTCTCTGTTACTTTTAAAGTACTAAAAGGGCAATTCATCGAAAATTACCAAAATTTCGATAATCTCGTTATACAAAATATTGTTGATATTGTTTTCAAATATATTCTGTCCATCCTGCTTTCTCGAAAACATGCGTCTTACACTCGTATACCTTTATATGCAAAAAGACTTGGCTTTCCATGTTGTCTTGCTTGTTGAAGTTAATTAATTCAGTCATGCATTTAACATCAACATTAAACAAAAACCTAAGGTAAACCATACTACAAGGCATAACACAGCAATTTCAAGTTTTAAACTTCAATACCTATATCATAAATCACATTCACATTTAATGACATCATTCATAAACTTTTAGTTATTTGTAACAAATAAACTATGATATAGATCTCATGGTTGGTACGTCATGGCGTGGCACAATAAGCTCGCCCAAAAACATTATTTACTTGCTATTCATGCATTTGACTCTTCAGAAGACTCATTAACTCATACTAATAATGAAAAATAATTAGGTACCTACCTACTTATAATTAGGAGCACATTTACTTATTTAATACAATTAATTTCTTTCTTAATTATGCTCTGCATGTATGGTAGACGGAAGAATGTCGAATATACAAGAAGGTGGTGACTTCATAACCAGTAAATGTGAATACAGCAAGTTAGACCATAGTCGGTGCAAAGACAAATATTTAGAGTCCATATGCGTACGCACTAAAGAATTTAGCGAGCGGCGATTACGACAAAATATATATCTATCAAACTGGGTTAGTACACATATAAACGAAGTAACAGATTTAATATTAGCATTTAATTATTAAACTCAAATAGTCGCTTGTCTACAGGAACAACAAATAATGAAAATCAAGTAAATTATAATAGTGTTGCTGATAATACAAACTTTGATATTATTATTAAAGTACATTATGACTAATGTTGGCATGTATCGCGTATGTCTATGGGCGACAGTATCCACTTACCATCAGGTGGACTGTATGCTCGTCTGCCGCCTTCGTCCATAAAAAAAGTCAATGAAAATGAACAAAATTAATTCATGTGAACTATTTAAATTAGGTATCGAATAATATTTTTACTTTAGCAGGACCATCATGAAATAGAAGAGTATCGAAATGAAAGTTATGAAACTACTGTCTATTTTAAAAATAATGATTATTGTAATAGCAAATCATCAATAAACTCCAATTTTAGCAAACAGTTGAACAATATGTGAATATCCTATTTTATTTATGGAGTCTCTACTCTTTTCAAAATTATCTATTAAAACAAATTGTTCTGACAGTATATTTACCCGTATGAAAAGGAAAAAAAAGACGGTATTACCTACTTAAGAATGAATGAATAAATCGAAATTCACTCACAGGCAATATTGCAATCACACAGGGCCGTCTTAAGTCTATTCTGCGCCGGGGTGCGGGAGTGTATCCTAAGACAGTCAAACATCCTATTGTGTATCCTATGACAGTCAAATATCCTATTGTGTATCCTATGACAGTCAAATATCCTATTGTGTATCCTATGACAGTCAAATATCCTATTGTGTAATTGTTTACTATAGCGTTATATTTTTTCATTACCTTTAAAAGGTGAGCGCCCGGGGTGCACCGCACCCCTTGCACCCCCTGGTAAAGACGGCCCTGCAATCACATATGCAGAAGCAATGAGCTGCGGTAAAGCTAAAAACGAACTCTTCCATTTAACCAACGGATAGTGAAATGCCTTAGAGGAAGAAGTACCGATATGATTAAAATTTTAACATTTTGGGCCTGTTGTTTGTCCCGTATCAGATTGCAGAAAAATAGATTCAGCTATGTTACATTTTTATTTCGATCATTCTAAAGTACAAGAAATACTGATAAAGCCATCTAATTTAACAACGATGACGCAATGTATAGCGATGTTTACACTGCAAGAAACAAAAAGGTAAACTAAGTTAGGTACATACTAAGAGTATGTACTTACTACACTTAAGTACAGGTATATTTAATATACTGTCGGACCTTACTTACCCAGATATTGAGATTTTATTAGTAAAATTTAAATTTAAATTTAAAAAACCAATTAAAACGCATTTAAAAAGAACCAAGAAACAACAAAATTTTAAATATGAGTAAGTCTTAATCGACAAAAATGTTCCTTTGTTTAGCTAACGTAATGAAATCTAGAGCTACCTACTAATATTATAAGGAGAGATTGTTTGTTATGGAGTTATGTGGAGTTATGTGTTTGTTATGTGGAGAGATTCTTTATGTACAAGGACCCGGGGTTGGACAAAGAAGTGTAGGCGGTCCAGCAGCCAGGTTGGACGATGACATAACCAGAGTCGCAAACAAGACCTGAACTCGAATACTAAACACAAAACAGAGACAAATAGTAATAAAGAGAGGAGGCTACCCTGCAGTGTGCTAAATGAAAGCTGTCAAATGATTAATGATGAAACTCAAAAACTACTGAAAACCGATTTCTAAAATCTAGGGGTTCAACGAATGCAGATTTACGTGGGCTATATTTGGGTTTCCCAAGAAATCTCAATATTTGTAAAAGCATGTAAGATAATATCTAGGCTTAAAGCAAACGCGTCAATGACACCCATCATATCGTTGCTATCATGATGCGGTGTTACAAATTATTTACAGCTGCTTAATCCTCGCGTACGAAGCCGCGGATAGAAGCTAGTATAATATAAATAGATATTATGTCTTAGGTTTACCACTTATTGACTAATTCTTTGGCAAAGAGAATGAAACCTCGCAATTTTAATAGTTATCTATAACGTTAATGTGTATCATATTTGCAGATTACAATAAACAAAGGTGACAAGAAATTAGGTTACTGTTGTATCAGTGAAGTCATTCATATAAAAGACATAGAAGACGCCGCAGTTGGTAGGTACCTACCTATACATCAGAAAGCAGGATGTCTCATTGTGCCCGGTGTAGCTATTAACAAACTCCTGAATGAAACGAATCAGATGCAGATTTATGTAAACATTTTAAATGAAGAATAAAAATAAAAGTCTAAAGTAATTTACTACATTTATTATCTATTCATATAAATAAAATCGTAAAAGCCACATTTGAACCGAAGTATGCGATTAAGTCGACCACAAAATGTAGACGCCGCACGATTATGTAGAAAAAAAATAATAATGATTTTACACGGGCGCGATTTTAGTTCATATAGTTCAAATCGTGTGTGTTGTAGTCTATGATTTGTTTGTCTGTTAAAAATATTTTTAGTCTATGTCCTTCCCTTTCCGGTCTCTCTCGTGTCATGACTGTAAACTATGTAAGACGTGACGAAATAAAATGTGATAACCAAACCATTAAAAAGTCTTAATCAAGAACCCAGACAGAACCCCAAACAGTGTGGACTCGTTGACCAGATTTCAACCGCACGACAGCCGCAAACGCTATGCTGTAGCATTCAACAAAAATGAAAAAGAGCAAAATCACGTCGATACAACTATGTACAGTATGTATGTGGTCGCTCAACCACTATGTTGTTCAGACAACCACAAATAGTCAACAGCGTTTTGCTGTCGGAGCAAACATATTACATAGCGGAATTATTGTCTGTCTGTGGAGTTTATAGTACGCATCAAACAATGTCTTGCGCAGCTATAAAATTTATATTGGCTTATTATATAATTATATTGGGTTATATATATAATATTGGGTTATAGTATAATTTTAACCAGATCCATAACGTAAGTTTCAGAGTCAATCATTATAAAGTACATATTTGAAAACGCAAAGGCACAGCTAGTCCTGAAAAAAACTTCTAAACATTTTTGTTTCAAAACTGCTCACAAATCTTAGAGACTTCGTAATTATTGAGCGCACTACGAATTTTCCTTTCGCTTGACTTTTTGTTAAGATATATGTGAACCTTCTCATTGGTGCACTTCCTGGGAGCTTTTATTTCATTAGGCAAGTAAATATCGTAGTCTTCCGGTATCGTAGGGGCGGTCTTGACATTATAACTATTATACTTAGGGGGATCTTTGAAGAAAGGGCCATCAATCTTGTATTTATTTGTAATAACTGGATTATTTGTATTCAACATTTTCTCAACTATATTAGGCACAGATTCAAAAGATTCCGCAGGTTTTAATTTTGTGGAATCCCCATTGATTACTTTTACACTCTTTAGTTCAACTCTGTAAAGAAAATGAGAACAATAAAAACTCTATACTTGTAAGTATATAAATTATTGTAAGAAATATTTTTGGATGGGGAGGATTGCAGGGATGGTTGCTGCGATCCCACAGCTGGGCGCGACTAGCTGTTTTTTTATATATAGGGAAGTAGGTGGACGAGCAAGCGGTCCCACGTGAAGGTGAGTGTTACCGCCGCCCATGGACACTTGCAACACCATACCCCATTCGGGTGCGCCGCCGACCTTGCAAAATCCTATTCACAGCTTTCTTGAAGTATCCCATATCGTAGCATAATGGAAAGACCTCGTGGGGTAGGGCCTACGCCACAGTCTACGGGTTTGCGATATAAAATGTTATAAAACTATAAAATAATAACTAACTAACTTTAAACAACTAACTGTTATTATAAAATGTTATATATAAACGATATAATCGACCGGAGGTGTGACTGTAGAAACCCGAGGTGGGAATTATGTTAATCAATTCTTCAAAGCATTCCCCATTGTACAGGCGGTAGAACACGCAGAGATGCAATGTCTCTCCGAACGCTGAGGGGTTCTACACCGCTTGTGAGAGTGGGATTATCGAGTGACGATTTCTCGGCTGACGAGTGATCGGCTTAGTGACGAGTATCGCTAGATAATAAAATGTGAAAGGATGCCACCCTATCCTTCTAGATTTGACTACCAGGCCTAAACCACTTGTCGCACCGCCAATGAACAGCTCTACCACCAATTATGGAGTAGTCAGTTGACGATAACTAGTAACGAGTTAACCAGTATGTTTC
Source organism: Sesia apiformis (assembly GCA_914767545.1). Taxonomy (NCBI): domain Eukaryota; kingdom Metazoa; phylum Arthropoda; class Insecta; order Lepidoptera; family Sesiidae; genus Sesia; species Sesia apiformis. The sequence goes on along the minus strand of OU611954.1, from coordinate 6,967,024 downwards.
GAGATTCAAAATATGCGAAATCGTCTAGAGAACTACTCGGACGAGGGAATCCTTGATAGTTCTATAGAAAAGCGGATAAGGTTCTCAGTTGCAAGAACTAATAGTATGTATATATGTACAGCCTTTTCAATTGCACGGCACCACACGTCCACACGTCCACACGTCCACACGTCCACACGTCTTGTACGTACAAGTTCTTTAATGAGAAAGGAGTTTCCTCCAAGATCTCCTCTCGCCAGCAACGAGACAAGTGCCTATTGATAATAAATCCCATAGTACGTACCCGTAACTTGTGTCATCAGCGTAATACTTAACATGAATGGGATTCCCGTGATCGTCCGTATAAGAATATTTCCCAACAACGGTTCCGTTAGGATAACGTTGTTCGTCTTTAATATCTGCTTTATTTTCTACTTCTCGTTTAATTATAGGGTGACCTTTTAGAAAATTAAATTACATTTACTAATTTGGATACCATCAAAATCTACTCCGCCACTTTCATGTAATGGTTTTATTTACTTACAGGCAACAGTCGTAATAATACTTAGAAAGAAATACATTGTATAGGCTCCTCGAATTGTATTATTCATTTTTCATTATCAAACCTTTATCGAACTGACAGTGACGTGAATTCAAAAAATAATTCAAAGTTTAAATCTTTGCATAGAATCAACCACAGATAATAAATAGGTTTGTGGGATGTCTAATCAACACAATAATAAACCAAATTGATAGTTTTGTAATAATATGACGTTATTATGTAACATATAACTAGTCTAATAATAAAGAAAGAACTCGTTACTATGGGATCTATAAAAGCAGGCGTTGGAATTGAACGTGCCTAGATAGGCGTTAGCGGTTTTAGCACTAAGCAGAGCATTGGCCACATTAGCGCTTATACTACTCATAATATAGCTCATTTACACAAGAAGAGTTCCTCGAACGCAAGCTTCTCTAAGGTCGGTCAAAAGCTAGTAGTATAAAAAAACTATTATCATCATCTGATCATTGCTATCCGTGTTATCATCGAGTTTTTATATCATGTGTTTTCATATTTTTATTTTATAACGTTTTTGAAATACGTTTTGAGTTTGAATCATTCGTTTATTTTGAAAAACCTTTCGACTAACCGCAGGTACTTTTTTTTTCTATATTATATACCGGTTTTCTCTATATTTTTTATGGAATTTTTGCTTGTTTTTCGACGTAAAAGTTTACTGTTGTGGGTTCCTCTGAAGTCAATCGACGCCGAAGGCCCTGTATATTTATTATAAATTCATGACTCTTAAGGGACCAACAAACCATTTCCCGAAACTGAAGCCATTGTACTTCTTCGCTTACTATACCTTCGTTCTATACGCTTATAACACCTTACTTTTGAACTCAATAGAAACAATATGTATAAGTGCAGGTTAAAATATGTATCTGGAAAGGCGACTACTTTTATACTCCACTAGCGACCCGCCCTCGCTTCGCTTCGGTTTATAAGTTTTTTGTTTTCCAAATTTCAAAATAAAGTATAGCCTATATTAGACACGGATAATGTAGTTTCCTATTTGTGAAATAATTTTTGAAATCGGTTAAGTAGATACAGAGATTACCCCCAACATACTTACAAACACACAATTTTACATTTTTATTATATTAGTATATATAGTATAGATCTCACGGAACATGTTTTGGATGCTACGAAGTAAATCACAAATGAGTCTTGAAAATAAGATACTTCTACATAAAATTATCAACCCTATCTGGACATTCGATATTCAGTTATGGGGAATAGCATCACATTCAAACAAATATTTCAATCTAAAATATTGTGTGTTATAACTGACGCTCTGTGGTTTGTCACCAATGAAACTCTTCACGACTTAAAGAAGCCTACAGTTAAGCAGGAAATAATAGCGATGACTACGAGATATAAGTACAGAATCCGCAAATCATCCTAAGAGTGAAAGCAAACATCTCATGTCTGAAATTTATTTAAACCATAGATTAAAACAATGGCTACCGCGGGACATTGTGGTAAGTCGAACCGACTAATAAAGGCCACAATCAGGAATCATTACTGAATGGTCCTGACCCATGTCACTTCGATTATCACAGTTGCTAAATGTTCTCGAATGTGACAGATTGCATCTACTGAAAGGAAATAAAAAAAATTACACGCACAATTGTTAAATAAATAAAACAAAAAATTCCTCAACCCCATTTTTATTTCAGCACCGACAGATTCTATTACAACAAAAAAAAAAAATTAACAGCTATCACAGCGATGTCACATTAAATACAAGATCACTGTAAAAATACATATTTCATTTCGTTTATACATAACGATATAAGGTCGCTATTATATTATCAAAAGCACTTTAATCATATTTCATGTACAAAGACGAATACCTATTTTTATACACTTTGGATTTGAAAACCGAAGAGCAGTGTCGCACAGGATAGACGCCAAATAGTGTCGTATTTAATTTTGAAACACGACATGACAAACCTGTCGCACTTACACGGGGTTGCGGTACCGGTGACTTAGTAAAGAACTTGTACTGATTGTATCAAATCGTATCTACTTTTATTTTACTTTATGTAACCGCTTCTGTAGATAAATTTTCAAATATAACAATTAAATCATTTATTAATCAGTACATGAAACAAACAAAGATTTTTGATAATCTATTAGCCGCTTAAGACAATGTATTCTTTAAAAAAAAATATATATTTATTAAATAAAATGATTTGTTCAAAGGCTAAATTAAAAACATGGAATGGGAGTACTCTATTGAAAAGTGCTAAGCACGTATGAGACGAGTCGAGGCGGACGGTAACAACAGACTAGGAATAGAGCAATCAAAAGAGCCCGAGAGATTCCTGAAATTACTCAATTTGTAAATACTACTAGGTTAAATAGGCCAGAGGAACTACACCGCGTCGAAAAGAATGGACTCGCCAAACCGCTCGGGCGGCGTGGCGCTTCAAAACCATATATAGCTCATGCACAAGGCAATGTGCATGACAAGGCCCATGTCCAGCAGTGGACGATAAAGGGGCTAATTACAGTTACTAGGTCAAATAACAAGGAGACAATCTGTTATTTTTTAAAAGCATCGCATCGGTCCAAAACTCTCACAATTAGCGCCACTACGACCTAAAAGACCTATTGTACCTATTGTGACCCCTCACCCTCAAGACCCAAGTTTTTTAAGTTTTTTTGTATAACTTTTATGAATAAAATACATTTTCATTATTAACTTTAAATTTGGTAACTCGTCTTTTAAAAAGACCTTTATAACATTTATACACAGATATATTATTTAAAGATTTATACAATAATTTCTTGTCATAATAATAAAAAAACAACACCATTTACAAAATAATCTAAAATATTAAAGAAATCTTTAAATAATTCCGTTAAATATACAACAATTATTTACATTTAAAATATTTAAGAACATTATATACATTTATTTAAATTTTTAAATAGACACTGGCATTTAATAACATTTATAAGTAACACATGTGTATAATAAAATATTAAACACAGTAATATATGTTTTATTATGTATTATGTAGATCAATATAATAAATTGCATGATTATAATTTAAATTTGATTCCCTTTAAGTACTACAAATTCAAAATATTACGTAAATAGTAAAAATATTTTACAATATGTAATACTTATTTACATTTAAAAAAAAAACATAGTTCTCGCTCCGTTAGATTGCCAGTAATTAACTAACATAACTTATTATAACCATCCGACTAAACTAAGTTTGTAATAGGATGATTCATGATAGTCCCGAGTTGGGATTCGAACCCCTATCCATACACCGCAAACTGTAGGTACCTAACCTATCCATACTGTGAATTTCTATCCATACACCACATCACTCGGCTGGCTTTCATTCGCTATAGCCTATCCTCTTCAAATATCTTATTAAACTTTTGGCAATATTAGTATGTCAATTAGATAGTAACAAAATAAAGTATAAATACAATAAAGTCCGGCAAATGAATGAAAAAGCGGCAACTTTAAAATTTCTTCAGCTGTTAACATTAATTTTATCAAAAATTACGAACTTGATATGTAATTTTTTTGTTATAATTAGTATGAAACTAAAATATAAAGGAATTAGATAGTTATATCGGGATCTTATGCCACGAACCGAACATATCTTATCTTTATTTTTTAAAACAGTTGTTTATGATTCTCTAAGTCTAAAGCTAGTATATGCTATAATCCAGTTTTTAAGTTACTCTATAGTTTGTTTATACCTTAATTGCAACAAATTTGACATATGCGATCTATGCATTTGTAAATCTATACAATTAATAAAAATAAAAGAAACAAAAAGTATCAAGATGTTTATGATAGACTATAAATTCAACGTACATTTTTCTTCTTCATATAGGGGAATATTCTGGCAGTGTCAAGTTTTCAAAGTCTAAAACGTATCCTGTCAATGTCCAATCCCTTCGAAGTAAGTCAGGGGTCGCTCAGTGAAGTGAAAGTAGGTTTACTTGGGACAGAAGAGGACTCCTTGGAAGCACACGAAAAACGCTTTTATTTGATTATCACAAACACCACGCACGAAATTCACTTTAAAGTGTAATAAACTAACACTATTAAAACACAAAAAGCGTACACAATACGTAATACACATTCTTTACAATAATCAAACATAAACTCAACTTCATTTCCCGAGTTCCCACCAAAAAGTCCATACAACGTACTATTCAAATAGAGTTGTCATGTAAAATATATATTCTACCTACCATGTTTCATTAGCCATTATACTATTAACGAAATTATACTATTTATGATTAAACACGTTAATATTCCCAAGAAAATAGTATTACATGTGAAACATTTAACGTCATTTAAGTGTTTATTAAATATATTATACATATAAGTATATAAGTCAAAACCAAATTGAACCAAGTTAAGAATAACTAAAATTATTTGTGACAATACGAGTATTATACTTTGCTAATTCATAGCAATGACACTTTCTGGGTTAATACAGTGCTATAGTTCTATTATCTTACGAAGGCGGCTTACGCTTAGTAGTGGTTGTGTTCGTACGAGGACATTGTTGTAATGCGCGCTGCGGCGTCGGGAACATAACTGAGCGATGTCAATTTTACGCACACTAAAACAATGTACATGTACGAACACAAACACTTCTAAGCGTAAGGCGCCAACTACACGAGCGAAAATCAACACACGGCGATATACGCCGTGTGTAGATTGACACGGCGGGTGCCATATAGTTACTATTGAAACTAGAGGCACAGGCGAGAATATCGCTGCGAGAGACTCGTTTGTGTAATTGGCGCCTAACACGCCTTTGTGAAATGAAAGAACTAACTTGTATAATCCTTGAATCTGTTCAGACGAATAAATTTTGAAGCGTTGCTTATTTGAAATGTCATTTTAATTCCTGTTACAAGCTTTGAGTAAAAAAATCATACTAAAAAAAATTAGGACGTTTTTATAAGTAAAGTAAGTATATAGGGTGACTTGATAAATTTTGAGATACTCAAATTTCAGAAAGAGAACTCATTTGAGCTGTACCGTTTATAAACCATAATTTATTTGAAATTCGAATTCCGAAAGCTGAATATGTTGAATTCACTTTTTCATTGCATTTCGCGCGTTTTTCTTTGCAACAATGAAATTAGAAGGAGAACATTTTCGTGCAATGATGTTATACAATTTTAAAGTCGGTTTAAATGAAAGTGAGTGTAAAGATAAATTAGTATCAGCTTTTGGGGACCTCGCACAGTCCCGTGCAACAATTTTTAGATGGTTTTCTCAATTTATACAAGGAAAATTTTCCTTGTAAGGTGTTGAGAAAAATGGCCGTCCTGCGGCTTCTGTAACGAATGAAAACATCGAGGCGGTAAAGAAAATATGAAGACCCAAAAACTACCTACAAACAGATGCTCTTAAGATTTCATAGCCGTTCATTCATGAAATTTTTACCAACACCTTCAAGTCGAGAAGTTCGCGTGGGGTTCCTCATTCACTGCTGACTGGTGAATAAAAACAAGCCCACGTGACATGATGCAGGGAAATGATGGTAAAATTCGAATATGGAGAGGGAAAGAATATATTTAATATTATTAGTGGAGATGAGCGTTGGATATTATCTCAGTATGACCACTAACTAGGCGGCAATTAACGATTTGGGTGTTTCCAAACGAAAAGCCTCCCAGGAAGGTCAAACGTGGGAGGAGTGTGGGCAAAAAAATCGGTGACATTATTCTCTGCGGGTGGCCATTTATCGACAATTTCTTTAGACGCTCAAAAAACTGGTAATGCCCAATGGTACAGTGAAGTGTGTTTACCAACTGTATTCAATGTGTTAAATCAAAAATGTCCTAAAACAGGTGAAAGGGGGCTTTTCTTGCATCATGACAATGCATCATCTAAAGCAAAACTTACCCAAGAGATTTTGAAGATCACAGAGACCCAAGAATTGAGCCACCCTACTTATAGAACTGATTTAGCTCCATGCGACTTCATTCTCTTTCCAAAAGTTAAGCTTGGACTACGTGACATTTTCGACAGCCCTGAGGACGCTCGGAATACTTTTATGGCAGCTTTTTTTTTTTTTATAGATTAGTGGGCGGACGAGCAAGCGGTCCCACGTGATGGTAAGTGTTACCGCCGCCCATGGGCACCTGCAACACCAGGGGGCATGCGGGCGCGCCGCCGACCTTGCAAAATCCTATTCACAGCTCTCTTGAAGAACCCCATGTCGTAGCTCAATGGAAAGACCTCTTGAGGCAGTTCGTTCCACAACCTACGGGTTCGCGGTATAAAATAATTTTTGGACCGAACAGTGCGCGACACCTCCGTATCGAGGAAATGCAGATGGACTGCACTTCTGTGACGGGAGGTGCGGTTGTAGAAACCCGAGGTGGGAATTATATTAAACAATTCTTCAGAGCATTCCCCATTGTACAGGCGGTAGAACACACAGAGAGACGCAACGTCTCTCCGAATGCTGAGGGATTCTAAACCGCCCGTGAGAGTGGGATCGTCGACAATACGAACAGCACGTCGTTGGATGGAGTCAAATGGGTCCAATTGGTATTTCGGTGCGCCGGCCCAGAGATGAGAGTAGTACTCCATATGGGGCCTCACCTGAGCTTTGTAAAGCATAAAGAGTTGCCCAGGTTTGAAGTACCGCTTCGCTCTGTTCAGCACACCGAGCTTTTTGGAGGCCATTTTGGCCTTATTTTCCAGATGACCCCTAAATTCGACTTTGCTGGAGATGTCGATACCAAGGATCCCGATACTCTCCAAGATCTTAAGAGGTATGCTCTGAAAGCGAGGTGCTACAACAAAGGGGGTTTGTTGAAGACCGCACTAAAGAACAGTATTGCGTGCTTTAAAACTCGGTTTAGACGAATGAATCGCTGTATAGAGACTAATGGTAAGTATTTTGAGAAGTTGTAATAAAAATTAGGGTTCTAACCCAAATATTTTTTTTTGTACCTCAAAATTTACCTAGTCACCCACGTATGTATACGTTACGCTATATTCTGCTGAACGGCGCCAAAATATCAAACATTCGCTGCGCACGTGTCCTACGTGAGCAGAGCAGTGCGTCTAGCGTTGCGGCGCACGGTGGGCTGGATTTCGAGCTTCATAGAAGTAGAACTACTTTTTTCCAAAATGGAGATTTTTGTATGGAAATAGATTACGTGGTTATTAATATGCTTCGCCACATAATATGTCATGGTTATATTTAGTATATCTATTTTAAAAGCAATAAGTTAAAAAAATATGTATGGAGGTAGTGTAAAAAAAACAAATATCTCCAGAACCGCACAAATGGCCGTTATATCCTTACACACGGTGGTTCTTCTATTTATTTGAGATTTTTTGCCATATTTTATATTTCCGGCACGACTGCGGTTTTTTTTTTAAAAATCGTTTTTTTTTTAAAAATATCATAAATATTTATTTTATACTTTCCTACTGCATTATTATAACTTATAAGACTAAATTGGGTAATGCTGGTCCTGGATGCACAAAAATCTAACAAAATTAATTATTCAAGATGGCCGCCAGCATGAAAAGTACCTACTTGCAATCCTAAAGATCCATTTTAATCGTTTTTCAATATTTAATAATAATTCATGCTTAAAAAGAGTATGCATCGGACTGGCTACATAGGAGGATATTTTAATAATTTATATGCTCAGCCTAACCTAAGAATATATTGTTTAAGTTTTTTATTTGGGTTTTTATTTTAAAATTGTATTCCAACACAATACAAAATAAAAATACATGCAAATCTATATAATGTAATACTAAATTATTATTAAATTGGTAAAAATATAATAAAGTCCTAAATGAGATACTAATCATTATACTCAGAAACGGAGTCTAACTCTGAATCAGTCTCAAAATGGGAGACATATAAACTATGAAAATATCCTCCTATGTAGCCAGTCCGATGCATACTCTTTTTAAGCATGAATTATTATTAAATATTGAAAAACGATTAAAATGGATCTTTAGGATTGCAAGTAGGTACTTTTCATGCTGGCGGCCATCTTGAATAATTAATTTTGTTAGTTTTTTTTGTATTCAGGACCAGCATTACCCAATTTAGTCTTATAAGTTATAATAATGCAGTAGAAAAGTATAAAATAAATATTTATGATATTTTAAGAAAAAAAAACGATTTTTAAAAAAAAAACCGCAGTCGTGCCGGAAATATAAAATATGGCAAAAAATCTCAAATAAATAGAAGAACCACCGTGTGTAAGGATATAACGGCCATTTGTGCGGTTCTGGAGATATTTGTTTTTTTTACACTACCTCCATACATATTTTTTTAACTTATTGCTTTTAAAATAGATATACTAAATATAACCATGACATATTATGTGGCGAAGCATATTAATAACCACGTAATCTATTTCCATACAAAAATCTCCATTTTGGAAAAAAGTAGTTCTACTTCTATGAAGCTCGAAATCCAGCCCACCGTGCGGCGCGTGACGTGAGTCAATGCGTCGCGTCGTTTGTAATTTTATGTTTAACTGCTAAAAGTCTTTTTAAATATAAATATGAATGTTTTCACTCAATAATAACCGGCAAATCTTCCCCTATGCGAATGATCCTTTCGTCATGTCAATATTTTAAATAGTATGTATATGAGGTGGGTGATCGCGTCCACGTAGGACAACTTTACCGCGACGCACCGCGCCGCAACGCTCGACGCAACGCATCGCAGCGCGCTGCTAACAGGACAAACCCTTACTTGTGTATCATGGACAGGAGCTGAACTCTCCGATTTCAAAGATTTATGCACAGATGTTCAAGTATACGTTACTCGTGTATTGCGATCAGGAGCCGAATTCTGCGGTGTTGTTGTCGATCTCTCCGAACACGTACCCGCCACGGCCGTCCATCTGCAGGTATTGGTCGTGGTGCATCCACAGCGACTTGCGGTGAGACACAGTGAACAGAGATATGCCCACCTGTTCACAAAGAGAACACAAATTAATATTATTAAAAATTCATACTCGGCTCTTGCAAAAATACCCATAACTCTCGAGTCAATTCATGATGGCAAAAAATTTATTGTACGCTTTTAAGCAAAAATTTTTTCATACATTGTAACAATATCCCCCAAATTGAACTTCTCTGATCAACCCAAAAGGTTGGCTGGTAGAGAATACCTTAAGCCTTTTGTACGATATTGTGAATTGGAGTGTATAAATAATAAAATACTATAAATGACCAAGTTTGAGTAGTCCTTGCTTCATACTGCTTTGTATTTGTGTAGTATAGTCGAACTCCTTGCTACTAAATCCCCAAGTACCCTACTAGCCGCTATTGCAAACCTAAATTCAAATTCGTTCCAAACGACGAATGCTCTGCACTGACTGATTCCACTATCTTTTGGTCCGGAAGGACAGTTTGCTGAAGTCAATCTATAAAATTAAAATCACGATAAATGACCGATGCAAACCAGTTACAAAGTCACAAGTAAGAAACGAATCACACATCACAGTTGAATAGTATTTTTGCCATTAGTACGATTACAAGCAAACAACTTTCCAATATAAAAATCCAACCAAAATCCTACCAAACTACATAATGAATAAGAAAAAATCATCATATAGTAATCATGTGTAAACATTTAAAGATCAATTTAACCGCATTCTGGGTTGCGCTGCCGATCGAGCAGAACCTTGTTCATAACTCTCTTGAGAGTCCCGTTGTCTTTCATAACTGTCAACTGCTTTATTAGCATTCATTATTTTAATGAATGAAGGAAAATTTAAAGTGAAAATGTGCATCATAAATTTTCTTCGCCCCCTTAGATCATTTCAATGCCGTCAGGGATTGGTACTGTCTCCGTATAAAGCTCCAATAAAAACTACATTACCTCTCTGCAGTAACGATACATTTGTCCCTCGACGTCCACTGATACAGCACTCGTGCATTCATCTAATATCGCAAACTGCGGCTCGTGGTAAAACAGTCGCGCCATCTGGACAACAATGATTTTATGTTACTAATTATCAACAGTGACTTTATGTTATTTAATAATAACAGCCATGCGGTATCGGCCGGTGTGAAGGTTCTGGATTAAGGTGTGCTGTGTACAGCATCAGAACGTTACGGGAATAAACATCTATTGTTCTCAATAGTATTATATTGCTTGATCGCATTATTAAACTATTAACTTAAAAGTAACCAAATCTGTTCAATGTACAGACAACTAGCGGGTACAGTGTGGACATTGACGCCCCAAAAGTTGCTGACAAGGTAAAACACCATACGCGTTCTGCGTACACTGTGTCAACACTGTTCCAGCAACCGGTTTTAGAATACCACCACCTCATATCTTCCTGTACGTGTCGTAATAGGCGACAAAGGATAACAAATCCCCTACCACAAGCCCTGAGGAACTACACCACCTGTAAAAGAGCGGACTCGCCAACCCGCTTGGCCAGCGTGCCATTTTTAGGGCCATACATCTCTCGTGAACGAGACAATGTGTATGAGAAGACCCATGTTCAACGGTGGACGAGAAAAACGCTGGTTACGATAGATAAAAACCCACCCACCGTCCCACCTCATCCCGTTCAGTGGGATACTTTTGAAATTAATTGAATAGTAACGGCATGTAAAACCAACTGAAACAAGTTAGGAGCAATAACAACAGCAGTGATCGCTCGTGGTTTACTCAGGTTAGCGTAGGTTTAGCGTAATAGTAATCTCTACTTATTTGCTTGTAGGAGATATACACTACTAGTCAAAATATAGTTAAAAACGAAGTCTTAAAGTGCAACTAACCGCTATCCTCTGTTTCTCCCCGCCCGAGAGCACGTCCATCCAGTCTTCCACCGCGTCCCAGCCGCCTTCGCGTGCAGTCAAATAAGACAACTGAACGATCTCCATGAAGCGATTCAGTTGCTCGTCTAAACGCCCGCGACGGGTCATTTCCTCACGAGTCTGAGGATAGATCACCTGGGGACAAAATTGTATAATCCTCTAATAACAGGAAAGTTACTATTACCCCCTAGTGCAGGAAAGTCTTTTCGTTTTTACTGGTATTAAAATAAAAGCCATACACCGGCCGTGCAGTGTCGGCCGGCTACCACAAGACCTGAGGAACTACACCACCTCTAAAAGAGTAGACTCGTCAACCCGTTTGGCCAGTGTGCTGTTTTAAGGCTATACATCCCTCATGCACAAGACAATGTACGAGTACACGAGGAGACCTGTCCAACAGTAGACGATAAAAGAGCTGGTTTAACTGGTTTAAAAGAACGGATAAATTAATAGAAAACTTTATACTGCATTTTCCACTTTATCCTATTCGCCCAACATACATACTACTTTGATAGTGAGTGAGGGCCCATATACCCGAGCCCATTTTCATGCCATCCCTCGTCACCAGGTGGACAATAACCACTTACCACCAGGTGGACAGTTTGCTCGTCTGTTGGCTTCATTCCATAAAAAGAAACATACCTGATCTCTCAATGTACCGAGGGTCATATAAGGTCGCTGCGGCACATAGAACAGCTTGCCCTTGGGAGGTTTAGTGAGCGTGCCCCCGAATATGGGCCACAGCTCGCCCAGAGTGCGGAACATCGACGACTTGCCGCACCCGTTGGGCCCACATACGAGCACGTTTATACCGGACCTGGGGAAAACGTGAGGAAAATGGTGACTCTTTAAATTCTTTTAAAAACTTATTGAGAAAGATTTGTGTTAATATGAAACCAGGTTTTTGCCCACGGCTTCGCCCGCGTGGATTTTGTTTTGAAAGTAGTGGAAAAACATCGGAATAAAAAGTGTAAATTCAGGCTTCCTCTCTGCCAAAATTTCAAAGTTTTTGAGATATATATAGATTTTGCGTCGAAAATTGCCCCCCTATCCTAAATTTCATGTTTCTAGCTTCAGCGGTTTAGGCTCGGCGATGATGAATCAGTTAGTCAGTCAGTCAGGACATTTTTTTTTATATGTATAGAAAAGATAGATAGTTTTCTTTGGGAATGATTTGGATCTGAAAAAGTTATATTATTGCTGTTTTCCTCCTAACATTGCCGTATTTTTTTGTGTCGACTTTTGGCTATATGATTTTTTAATTCTTGAAGCTTTGTTGGCTAATTTTATGTCCTTTTTAAAATTATTTTACCTGCTGTATGTTTCTTAAAATAAAAATAAAATTTATGAGAGATGAAAGAAAGGGGGTCGACACACGGCCAAGCCGGTTTTAGAACATTCCATCTCTTCCTGTGGGTGTCGTAAAAAGCGACTAGGGTATAACAACGGCTACCACAAGCCCTGAGGAACTACACCACCTCTAAAATAGTGGACTCGCGAACCCGCTTGGACAGCGTGGTGTTTCAAGGCACATGGGCAAGACAAAGTGCATGAGGAGGCTTATATCCAGCACTGGACTACAAAAGGGCTGGTTCCGTAACCGTGGTATAATAGTGGTATTGAAACAACCAAACCGTGTGACTCTTACTTGACTTCGAAAGTGAGTTCCTTTACGAGCACGTCCCCGTTTGGCGTTACGAGCGGCACTTTGTCGAAGCGAATGATCTTGTCCTGGTATATGATGTGCCCTGCGCCCGGCGCGAGCATGGCGGGCGGACCTTATAAGAGAAAATTAAATACTTTAATATTTAATCAGAACGGATCCAAAAACCCACGATCATACTTTTAGTCATAATAAAGAATTTTGTGACAAAAAAAAACTAAAATTACTACATATTTTTTCAATCAATGCTTTTAAAACTTTTTAAGACCTTGGAATTGATATATTGTACTTTATCACAATTTTTGGTTTTATATTTAGCAAAATGCTCCAGCATTCTAAAAGCCGGTCAAACTATGTAATAGATTTGAATATTGAAGTTTTAGCAAAAAAATAATTCGTAAGACTGTCAATTAACTCTGAATCATGAACGGAATATATGATTTCAGATTTCGGTATGATTCAGAATACATGATTTCGGACGATTCTTGAGAAGTATCTTCCTATATAATAAAAAAAACGTCTGTTTGTTTGTTTAAGGTAAATTATATACGAGTACTTTTTTTCCTCAATGTTTGTGATTGCGCGATTGTTGCTTTCGATTCGGCAGTCTGAATGTACGGCTTGGCACGAACTTATTCATGTAATTGCTATAAGCCTGCGGCATTCCTCTTTCAATGATCATTTTTTACTATATTCACATACGTTTCATTATTTCCTGAATAAATAATTTAATGATACGTTTATATGACATATTATTAAAAAAAATGTATGAAAAATTGAAAATCTTTATATACATATATTTTTACTTCTATTTATCTTGTGACTTCCTACCACCGAAAGGTTGCCTGGAAGGAATTGCTTTAGCCTTAAGGCTGCCAATGCTACTTCTAGTTACCTGTATTTATGTATTTCTTTAATGTTTTAGTGTACAATATAGTGTTAGCTATGGATCTATCTATGACTCACCGGTGCCATTTTGCAACTGTCTGTCGTTGGCGACCATAGTCCTAGTATAATTTCCACGATTAATATCTTCTAGAACGTTCCTGAGTTGTGTGACCCGTGACGTGAGCCCGGCCAGTTTGCTAAGTTCGCGTCCAGAGAGCACTATACGCCCGATAGCTTCCGCCATTTTTACTAACATACGACCGTATGTGTAGTAGTGCTGTTGAAAAAAATGAGTAAGTTTAAAATACCTGGACGCAAAGTAAGAGCACTGAAATTGAAATTAGTAAGAAAGTAAGAGCGTCTATTGCTGCAGGCAACAAATGTTTTAATTCGCGCAAAAAACTGCTTATTCTCCTATTCATTAACGCATAAGACACAGGGTAAACAATTTATATCCTTGTGGAGTAGAAACTAGCTGTTTTCGAAAGAAAAGTGGTGCCGTTCAGACTCAGTGAAAGAGGAAAATGGAATTAATAACTCACTAATAAATCATGAACTAGAAGCTCTGATTTATAACGAAACGCTGGTCAGATTCATGAAAAGCACGTCTGAGACGGACTAGACAATTGACATGTAAAGCGTATGTTACAAGAAATAACGACAAAAATAAAAACAGCCCGCAACAAAAAAAAGCACAACAAGGCAGGCCGCGAAAGAGATGTAGTGTTTAAGGAAGATCTGAAAAGGATGGGAAGAGTAATATCCTGTAAAAAAGAGGCCAAAGATAAGAACCAAATGGAGGCAAAGACGCATAAGGAGTTGTAGCTATTTAATATTGGAGCTATTCAATAAGCGGGCGCATAGCCACATGTGTACATCTTAATAATTTTATAAATGCGAAATTTTGTTTCTTTGTTTTTTAACTCTGCAACAAATCGAATTCAACAGAATCAGAAGCATTCAATATTCCGCAAACATCTAGTTCGTGAAAGATTAACACATAAGATAGATTTTAGTTAGGTAGTATTGAAATTAACGTAAGAAATAATCGGGAAAATATTAACTATATATATTTTTTTATTAAATTCGCATGTCATTTAATGTCTCACGTAATTAATTCAATTTTACCCGTTCAGGTCCGTTTTACAATATATAATACTAAGTAAGTGTACATATTATATATTACCTTAAATCTTTCGTTTTCCGTACCGGTTGTGAGCAGGTTATGGTCTCTTACGAAGAACGGTCTGGATACTGCGTAGAAACCCACTGTGATCGCCACATCTGTAACCAAACATGGTCTTATGTAATCTCCATAACGGGAAGTGACAAAAGTGACAAGCGATAAAATTATTACTTGACGGTAATAATTGTATCCCTTTTTTTATCATCATAATTGTTTTCTATAAAAACTACGCGCAATATTTTTTTATATGTAAATTATATCTTTAATCTAATGTACTGTTTCGTCCCACATGCTTTTGACACACGTGATCAAGAAATAACAAAATGGTGGTAGAGATTCAGAGATTCACGATGCACTTTTTACTTGAGCACGAGCACGAGCACGGATTGAATCATTAACATTGATTAATTTATCACTAGGCCGACTATGAAGAAAAATATTGAGGAAACCCGCATGCGCCCTAATAAAAAAGACATGGAGTATCCGCAGTGGTGGTTTATTAGCCGCCGCAGCCCCCTTGTAATTACCGGAGTGGAGAGTGCGGAGGGGGGGGGGGGGGGGGACTATATCCTGCAGTAGGACGTTATAGGCTGATAATGATTAACAGTAAGTGACTTATCGAAGTTCCACTAACATTAAATTATAATACAATCAGAATTGCCGATAAGCTGCTTGATAACTTGCTAAACTATATAATACTAGCGGTGCCAGAGACTTCGCTCGCGTAAACTTGTGATTCCCGAATGAATTTTATAATAATAGGGGTTAAAGTATGAAATTGCCGTTTTATAGTAATAGATATTTGGAATTGACATAAAACCTTCATGGTGTGAGATTTTCCAGTGAAACTTTTTTCACATGATACCTACGAGGTTCTTGTTTTAAAAAATGTGCAACATTCGATTTTCGACTTTCAATTGTTTTTTTTATTCAGCTTAGACGGGAAAGATGGATACTTCGAAAATCCGAGTAATCTTTGAATACGAGTTCCGACGCGGAACTAACGCGGCAGAAACGGCTCGCAATATCAATGCTGCATTTGGAGAGGAGTCTGCTAATGAACGAACCGTGCGTTTTTAGTTTAAACGCTTTCGTAATGGAAACTTCAACTTGAAGAACGAACCACATGGAAGACCGCCCACACAGGTGAATAACGCTGAATTGAAGAAGATGGTGGAAGCCGATCCGAGTCAAACTACCCAAGAATTAGCGGCATGGTTTAACGTTACCTTACCTACAATATTGACTCATTTGCATCAAATCAATAAGATAAAAAAATATGAAATATGGGTGCCTCATGATTTGACTGATCTGCAGAAAGAAACGCGTGTTGAAACTTGCGTTGCCTTGTTGAATCGGTACAGAAATGAAGGAATATTGGATCGAATTGTGACATGTGACGAAAAGTGGATTCTTTAGGATAACCGAAAGCAAAAAATGCAATGGCTGACCCCAGGTCAAAGGCCACAACAGTGCCCTAAGGCAAAGCTTACCAATAAAAAGGTAATGGTAACTGTTTGGTAGTCTATTCATGGTGTTATTCACTATAGCTTTCTCAGGTCTGGTCAAGCAATAACAGCAGATGTTTACTGTGCCGAACTTCGAACAATGATGGCGAAACTAGCAGTGAAACAGCCCCGACTCGTGAATCGATCTTCATCATTATTGCTCCATGATAACGCAAGACCTCACACTGCACGAGAAACCGTTGTAACTCTACAGGAGCTGCAGTTAGAAACCATACGTCATCCTCCGTACTCGCCAGACCTTGCTCCAACGGACTACTATTTTTTTCGTGATTTGGACAATTTTCTACATGGTAAAAAATTTTCTTTCCAAGAGGCAGTACAAAATGCTTTCACACAGTTTGTCGAATCTACATCCCCAAAGTTCTATCGCAAAGGCAGAAATGAACTTCCGATTAGATGGCAACAATGTATAGATAATGAGGGTAAATATTTTGATTAAATAAATATGTTACATTTTAGAAAAAAAACGAGTTTTAATTTTTCAGTACAAATCGGCAATTTCATACTTTAACCCCTAATATATAAAACTGGATAAAAAGTACCTTAAATGTCAACCCAGCATACAAGTTATAACTATGCCAAGTTTCATTAAAATTCGTGCAGCGGTTTTTGCGTGATGACCGTTTAAACAGACAGACAAAAAGTCCAAAAAATGTTGTTTTGGGTTCTGTATCACATGTACTTAAATATGGAATTACTTTTTTTCAAAAACCATTTAATGTACAGACACAGCTCTGTTATGTATGTATAGATTAAAACTCACATTTAGCGACTATATTATCTACGAAACCCATGGCGACGCGGAAGTTGAGGAATTTTCGGAGATGCCGCGTCAACTTGTAGAAGCTGGCCAACAGAGTCAACTGCTCTCGATGGTTGCCCTGGGGAAACATAATCCACGTTAATCCACACTAATATTATAAATGCGAAAGTGTGTTTGTCTATTTCTTTATTAAGTCTTCACGAGTGAACTATTGAATCGATCTCAATGGCAGGGGCTAAAATCCAGAGGACATAGAAGACTTGTTATCATGGAAAACTATAATCCAGGGGGAGCGAATTACTTTTAAATCAAAATTCACGACAGCGAATGCTATTTTTATATATAACCAGGCTTGGCTCAATTCTGCAATTTAAATATGAATATAATTTTCCAACAGTCAATTTTTCAATAGGTATTAATCATGACTGTTGAAAAATAAATAATTAAATAGCTTAAGATACTTGAAATTAATTCGTGAAATCAAAATGAAAATATCTTGAAAAATGACTGAGATAAAAGGTTTAGAAGTAACAAAAAAAATGCAATATACTATAATGATGTCATTACTCTATAGTCTAACGTAACGAATAAGTGACATAGATAGCAATAGCTGTCGAGTCCACTACATTCCTACCTCAAATATTCTGAAGCTTATATCTAACCAATTTTGTAATGAATTTAGAAAATGCTTTATATATTTGTTTTCTTTTCCACTTTTCGGATAAATCATATAACATATGACCTTTTTTTATACTATACAAGTTTTTAGGATTTTTAAATAACTACCCTTATAATATCATTACAGATATAATTTACGTCCAATTTGGATACAATTTTAATCTCATAAAATGCTTCCATTTTATAAATAAATATCGATAACAGATATCGAGACATGTGAATGTTCTTATGATTGATAGCAATATTTATACTGATAAAAATACATTATTCACAATATTATTAATTAATTAAAATTTACGTTTACCCGTTTTGCAGTCATGGGAACAAAATTGAGATTTAAAATTCTAAATAGGGATATATTTTCATTATACTATTGTACAAATGTGTCCCACAGCTGGCCACAGACCTCTATTTAGCCATTCCATGAAATATGTGTTAAGGTCATTCCGCTATCTTTTACGTGGTCTACCCCTACGTCGATGTCCATTTTTAACACATTGTGCGGTACTAAATATTGCAAAGATGGGTCCCTCGTGTCACGACCTATACGCATAAAATAACCTATACCTACAAACAATACCTACCTATATTCATATATAAGTTTACACAGGTGGCGAAACTTTTCCCGAAAGCCTTTCCAAATCTGATATTTGTATACACTGAGATTTGTTTAAAGGAATAATATAAGGATAGAAATATTTTTGGTCCTTATACGTATTGTTCGTGATATAACTGAAATTGGTCATAATGCTAGTGACCGGCGGTCCTTATGCGTATTGTTCGTGATATAACTGAAATTGGTCATAATGCTAGTGACCGGCAAAGATACCTGTTTATTTGGCCTTTATTTTTTTTTTTATAGCTTAGTAGCCCATGATAATCTGTGACACATAAGAATAACGCACATCCCGGAAGCGCCATCTACCGTAGAAAATTTATTTTCTAGTAAATGACACTTGCCTTTAACAAACTTGCGACATGCCAATACTTTTTATATTAACAATAATTATAATGTACTTACTTGGTAGAATGCTATCTCCTCCGAATTAGTAATGAGTCTAGAGTTTACATATCGAAATTCACCCTCCAATTTCTGTTCTTCAACAGTGAGACGTGCTGAAAAGTAACAAACGACATCCACATTAAACTAAGCAGTTAATAGTATGTTACATTATAACGTGTCACTATATGTTCTCAAGTCAAGGTCGAAAAAACGAAGGATGGTTGACGGGCACTATTTAATTTAGTAGCAGGTACTGTAAAGTTTACTTGCTCGGAGTAAATCAAGTAACGGAGAGTAAGTCACAGTTGGCTTGCTCATAGTTACTGTTTTGCCAACTGTGAGCTAGTTTACAGGTACACTGAGCAATGCGTTCTGCGAGTGAGTGACTGTGTTGAGTGCATGCTGACTATTAATTTAGCATGCGGCGTATATTATATTACTTAAATATTATTAAGCGTGGTTTCAAACTATGTATTATAAACTTGGAAATAAATTCTAGTTTAAGATTATTATTAGATGTTCTAGAATAGAGATAATGCAATAATTTGCTATACATTAGCCTATAAATCATAGTATAAATAAGCCTATAAATAAAAAATAGAACAAAATAGTTTTTGTCATTGTATTATTGATACAAGTATTATTAACTTGACGTACTAAAGATTTCAGAATAGATGTATTTAAAATAATATATGCCTTAAGAGTTCGAAGCAAATATCATATAAGTAGTTTATTTTTACCCTACTACGGCAAAGCCAAACGAGAGTTATGATTTACTAACATAGTAGTCTATGTCAGTGTGTATGTATGTTCATCTGTTCCCTCATAGCTCCTAAACTAGTTTCATATTTTCACAAATGTGTCGTTGGATTCGTCTTGATGTTCCGCGTAACATAGGCTATATGACGTTGCTTTAAATCCAAAATGGCGGATATGAAACACGAAAATGCACGCAGCAAAAATAATGCTAAATAAAAATTCAAATAAAAAAATATACTAATAAAAATGTTTAATATCAAATGAACGGTAATTTATATACTTAAAAATGCGTCATTTACCCGTGAAAGTTAAAAATCGCGTGAAAATAATTACGTAGATGTAGTACACAATAAAAAACATTTGTGTTTTTTATTTGGGTTACATTTGGGATTTAGTTTGAAAACTTATTTTTTTGTTTGTGTGAGGTTTGCATGTGAAACATATAAATTTCATTTTATGATATTATAGTGGCCAATCAAGTATTGTATAATAAAAATTGTATTACCTGTCGGTTTTCTAAGATGTGTCAGCAATACGCCAGACAGCAATAAATACGCCATCATAATGCCAGGTGTCTGAAAACATTTGACATTATTAAGTAGACGCCCTTGTGTTTACTAACTCGACTTACGACTCCGCCTATTAGAGTGCAAATTATTTATTAAATAAACTAATTCCTCACCGAAATACCAAGATTGACCGTGAGCCTGTACAAGTAAATCCCAATGTCCAGCATAGGCTTGCTTATATTACTGTACAAATCTATTACGGTCTCGCAGAATTTGTCTATATCGGTCGTCAGAAGCTGGTCAGCGTTCGCTATCCGATTGTCCAAGTTCGTCACTTTATAGTATGTGAAACCCCTGAAATCGATTGTGGTATTAACGTACGGATCAGATTTTTTTTTATTTCCGCTTTATTTTTAGACGCTGTAAGACATTGTGACGTAGCAATCGTATCTTTAAATCCCTATTATTGGCTACTGATCAAATTTTATCAGAAATCTTTTATCAATATTTTGCGTTGATTTTTATTAACATTCACTTTACGATAATTAGTTGTATACTTCGTCATACACATCTACTGTATCCATGATCATTATATGTATGTATAGTAACATTTTTACATCTACGTTCACTTATAGCGATAATTCAGTTAAGTGCAAAGGGTTATTTTAAAGCAACAACAAAATTTTTGTTAGTGCAATCTATTTTCATTTCTCCATATCGTAAAGTTAAAATAAAAATATAATGTTGTGTTATTGAAAATACGATTCAAAATATATCATCAGCAGATTGACGCGTGGTAGCATGGTTGAATTGTTACGTTGAAAGAGTACACGTTTGACGTAACAAGCGAAACCTGTTCTTGACAAAACAAAATGATGTAAAAAAATATGATTCGTACTGCTACGCCATTGAGAAGGTTAGTAGGACATCAAAAGCGTTAGATGTTATAAATGATGTTGATGAGTCATTAGACGGCACTAATAATTGTACAGTATCAGTTACTTAAAGAGCAATGATAACCTAATGATATCTAAAGGTGTGTATTGACTGACTGAGCGATATAACAGTTCGAATTCGAGCGTTATAGCAGCGGATACATACATTAATGTGTAACATTATTTAATGTAAAATAACTACAGCGTGGAGGCACCTTTGCGCAGGTATTATCTACCTTTATAGTGTACCTTAGCTAAGTACGACTCACAAACAAGCAAATTGCCATTAACATGACGGGTAAAGTAAAAACCTCTAAAGGCATTTCAAACAATTAAACAATTTGTAAACATATGTAAGCACCAAAACATATTGAGTCCGTAGATTGTCGACTGAGAGCGGTTCTGGAGAACACCTATTTATTACAAGAGAGATTAGTTAACACTTATCGTCATGTTACATTATTATTATAATAATATAAATATAATAATAATTTAATAATATTACTTATATCTAATCTACCTTATTATTGCATTTAATTTATCATAAAATTACACATTTCCATAAACATTCACCGAACTTTGGAATTGACCTTTGGTAGTGAGCGTAACAAGCTGAGCGTTATAACCTGCGCATAACTAAAATGCGCGCGACTGTATGATATTACATAATTATTTACTTTTGTTTGTATACGGACGTATTATTTAATTATTTGCGTACTAAGACAACTTTTGACGTAAAACACAAGGGCAATACAATTTACTTGACTGTAAGAGCCTTGCATACGTGATAGTTAAGCGTATATCACAGCATGTCTATATCACGACTACTACGGCCTACTAAGAATGTTCAAGAAGAAGCAATGTTTGTACGGAGGGATAAATTGCATCGTTAGAAATCGTGTTAGAAGCGGTCGTTACTCTAACAGTTAGAGTAACGACCGCATTGTTGAATGTATCGATGAAGAAATATTAATGTGCTAGAAGAATAGTAGACAGTTCCTAAAATTCATGTTTTAACTTAATCGTCTAATCTATATATACATATAATAAAATCTTAACAGAGCTATGTCTGTACATATATATTTTTTTAAACTGATTTTAGTATAAAGTAAAAGTGATACAGAGTCCAAAACAACAATTGTTAGAATTTTTCCGTCGGTGTTTGTCTGAACACTATTATCTAGTAAACGGAGTTTAATGAAACTTTGTACAGTTATTTATAGCTCATGTGGCGGGTTAACATTTAGGGTTCTTTTCATTCAGACTGATTAGTGATTATAGAGTATCCACGGAAATCACAAGTTAGGCGAACGATGTCGCTGGCACCGCTAGTAGAGAATAAACCAAACATATGTACGTTATAAAGATACAAATTCTGAGAGATTGATAAAAAAACTAAAAAGCCACTAAAATATTATTTTAAGAAACGTCTAAGGAATCTATCTGATTGGTCGAAAACCGGTTAGTCAGCGTTTGTACACTGTTTTAAAATTGTTTGTTTTGATGGTAAAAGGGGAACAGGCTGTAATCCTAAATGGATTAGTGAATCCATCGGGTGTACGGATCGTTCAGTCCCAGAATGTGCAATCCATATAGCGTCCAATTACATAAGCGTTTCGTTAAGATTAGAAGTATAAATTAAACCACAAGATGTTTTCCTTCTGAGATAGAGATAATTAAGAAATGTATACTTAGTACAAGTGAATGATACAGACTCGAATTCACGAGTTCAGACACTTAAATCAAGGTTAGGTTAAGATATGTCTAGAACGTAGGTTATCACCGCTCTTTCTTTAAAAAATATGAACCATTGTGTTGTCTTCTCTATTCAGTAATACTTACTTCATGTATTGCTGATATAAAAATAATGATAAATTGGTCCGAATCCTTAATTTAACTTCTCCGATACTCCACTTGAGTACGTTATTTACTAGGGATATCTGAAACGTTATAAAAGTTAGCTAAAATCATGTAGACAAATCAATGTTAACCAATGTAAAATAAAACTGAGTGAGCTAAATTAATTTCTAATTTATTTCTAGATTTTTTTTTTCTATACGAAGAAAACAAAAAAATACAATAGAAGTCTTCGTAACTTGTATGATATATACTCGTACACTTTGGATGATCTGTAAAATTTGGAGATTAAATATACTCACTAATGGCATTGCAGTGAAAAATTTTAGTAAATGTTCCCTGAATTGTTTCCGATCCATTGTGATGATGGCCCTGCAAAAATAAAATGTAATAAATACATGATACATATTTTACAAAACTCAACGCAGTGTGCATCCTACAAGGTTTTGAAAATATTCACTTCTTATTTTTACGGACATTTTTACACAGCGCTTTGTGGATCTTCGATTTCGTGAATGGGAACATCGCTCATCATCTTCACTAATGGTAACAACATTCATCTGTGGACGAACTCAACTGGCCACGTTACCCCTCTCTCACAGAAGACTTTATCCTTTTGCATTGCATTTCTGCATTTCTCACTTTATCCTATTCCCCCAATGTGCGTACGTATTTCGATAATGAGTGAGATATATCAGAGCCCTTTTCCATCCTATAGTATTCCCTCCATATTCTCCCAACTCTTTCTCCAATCCATACCTAATCTTCAAAGATTATCCAAAGGTTCCAAAGGCATCCGAGGGCGGGCCAACGTTTGTCATTCTGGACTAACGTTAGCATAAATCATGAATGTGCATGGGCGACAGTATCCAGTATACTCGTATGTGCTGTGTGGACTGTGTACTTGTTTACTGATACTTTCTATAGACCTATGTTTGACTGTTGTTATTCTTTAACTGTGTTTGACAATGCAAATAGACATTCCCCAGGATGTTCAGGTGGCACAATATCCCTAACATGTCATGCAACCTGAGCAAAATCAGCGCGAGTGGCTAGTAGGTAATATACATATAAATAGCTATGTAAATACGAATAAATATATTTTTCTTTGATGACTTTGACTTCTACGAGTATGTTTATTTTCTTCATTTCAGTGCATTTTAATAAAAGCTTGTTTTTAAAAGGTTTTTTGATTTTAATTTATTTACTCCTTTTTAGTGTTAGAAGTTGCAGACGACGCCCATCTCACCGAACCAGACGATCATAAAAATTGTGAACCCATTAAAACGTCCCAAATATGACGTGTCTACTGTTCGCCGTTGAGGAGTTCCAGTGTGCTGGCCTTCTTAGCTGCAGTTTCAGGTCAAAATCATGACACTAAGATGCTGTCATTAAAATTATGAGCCCATCAAAACGAGCCCAAACAGGACGTGTCTACTGTTCGCCGTTGAGAAGTTCCACAGTGTGCTGGCCTTCCCAGCTGCACCGTCCGGTGTCATTTCACTAAGGTGTTATCATTAATACTACGAATCAAACGGGCCCAAACACTACATGTCTACCGTTCGCCGTTGACGAATTCCACGGTGTGCTGGGCTTCCTTGTTGCAGCATCAGGGCAAGGTCATCAGATTATTGTATTGACATCGGTTTTATATACATGTGTAAAATTTCAAGGCAGTAGTACAAGTGGAAGTTTAATCACAAACATGTGATAATACAGAGAAATTAAAGACATGAGCTTTGCATCTGTGTGAGTGGGTGCCGAACTGTCAAATCGAATTATCGAAATGGTCGCACTGTACACTTTCTGTATGCACTCACACAAACGCTAAGCTCATGTCTCGTTGATTTCACTGTAAAAGCTTGTAAAAAAAGGATCCAAAAACCAATTTTAGATTTCGTAATAATTTTGGTTTTATGAGTATAGGCATTTAGCTCATTTCCAGTCCAGCATTTAATTTGAAATCTTCAGAAAAGTATAAGGAAGTAAACGTAGGTAACTTAATACTCCATCTATGATGTTAATACAATACTCATAATCATTTATTGCAGAATTATCCTTACAAGTCCATTATTTTAATATTGAAATTAAAATTACATTGATACACATTTTTAAATCTAACATATAAGTAATGGTGCTCCTAATACTTCACCGTACCTTAGTATTTTTATTAAACCAATTGACTTTTACCACATGCAACATTAGAACGCATAAAGCACAAAAAGATTCATCTATTGCATAATGAACACGTAAGAAGTGTGTTGAGTTATAAAATATTATAACCGTATACTTTCTCTAAAAGGTGCGGTGAACGATCGTTTAGTATAGATAAATCAACAACTTAAAGTAATGGTAATAAGGATTAGAATGGGTTATTTGTGTAAAGTTCTTTTTGGGTAGGTACATGGACTAAATCTAACAAATCATTAACAATATTTAGCATTATTATAATAAAATATGAGAAGCGTTTTCGTTCAGAATTTCATACTTCTTAGTTGAAGAACTTTTTGAAGAATTTGGATACTCGTAATAAAATAATGTTTCCAATTGCAAATTGGAAATTGCAACAGACTCGCAGAGATCCGATTAAAAAGTACACACATTTTGTTGACAAGGAAGTAATCGAACTGAGCAAAATAAGACAAATTGTTGTTTCTTTGCAAACGTCTACAAACTAATTCTATTAACTTTGAGGTACATGCGTCAAATCGTCAATGACAGAAACGAACCTTCCTCTAGCTTTTATTTATTCATACATGCGTAATGATCGGCTGCGCTATACCAAAACCGAGTAAAAGACAAATTTTGCGAAAATTATTTTTTCGTAAATTGTGACTTCGGGGTCATCTATAAATTACGTCACACGTTAAGGGAGACGGAGGGGGTGAACAAAGTGTGACATCGTGTGACAAGGGGGGACGGACGAGTCATAAGCTTCGTGACATCACATGTATAAATCTAAAGTATTAAAACTAAACTTGAACTCTAACGACAAACTTTAAAATATTACCAACTCTATCAATAGTATTATAAGGTTGTTTTAATTTAATAATTTCTAAATTTAAAATTGCTAAATATGTCAGGTCACACCAGGGGAGGGGGTGTCACACAAATGTGATCACTTGTGACAAGGACCCGTCCTTGTCACAGGTGATAACATTTGTGACCCCAAAAAAGTGGGGGACTCCAAAAATCATGAAATTTGTGTGACGTAATTTATGGATGGCCCCTTCTCTATTGACTCTCCACAATCTGCAAAAACACTGGTAATTAAATCTTAAAAAATACCCGAGATATTTAATATCGCAAAACCTAGTAAGTGTATAATGAACTCATTATAACCATTTGAAAATCTAGTAAATTTCTTTGACCATTTTAAAACAGCACGTGGCGAATTAATCTTAAATTTCATGGAGCTGGCTGGGATGATGTAATTGTCAACAAACTTTCGATACTTTCCTAAAAAAATAGCTCTGGAGCCGCCAAGGCCAGACTGAGGGCAGTTGAAAGTTGAATACAAGTTGAAAAGGAGTCTCGGTATTGGCTTCGGGTTATTTCTTCAGCATGGGGACTTACCTGGATCCCAATACCCTTTGCCTGACGACCAGCCTCCGTCTGGGAGCCGAGGTATATGTCCAACATAAAGATCCTGTGGCAAGGCTGTCGACCAATTAGAACACCACACCATGCCACACTTGATGACGTGTCGTACGTGCCATACCACACACTCGTACGTCGTTTTCTTGCAACCGCCAACGTACCGGCTTTACTCGAGCCGAACGGTATCGTGCATGACGATGGTAAGAGACCCAATAGGATGTCATTGGTGGCGTGGAGGGTGGGTCGTCCCATTGGGTGGGACGCAAAGTACGTCGACACGCTGGTTCCGTCTCACCTACACGGAATTAGTACGAAGGCTGGGGCAGGGGCAAAGGAAGCAGAGGAACGGAAGACAGTCAAATATAGAGATATCGGTCCCGGATACATTTTTGTTGCCTTCAGTGTCGAGACCCTAAATCCGTGGGGTCCTAGCATGCTTTCGTTTTTCAAAGATCTTTGTAAGCGCCTGGTCGACAGAACTGGCGACCCTAGGGCTTGCCATACAGCGAGGTAATGCCGCCAGCATACTAGAGGTACCAAATTTGTACAACATGCTCAATATATAATCCTATATTTCGAGCATTTTGTACAATAAAC
The DNA here is from genome assembly GCA_914767545.1 of Sesia apiformis. Classification (NCBI taxonomy): domain Eukaryota; kingdom Metazoa; phylum Arthropoda; class Insecta; order Lepidoptera; family Sesiidae; genus Sesia; species Sesia apiformis. Next base: position 6,939,676 of record OU611954.1, on the reverse strand, counting down.
ATCCAACATATTTTTAATATTTATAAGTTTAAAGATATTTTACAAATAAGTTGGATTAGTTAGATGTAAGTATTTTCTTTTCTTTGTATCATTTGTGTGTACAATAAAGTTCAACTGATGAACAGTGGAACAGATGGAATGTTGATGTTAATGAATAACATCAACATTCCATCTCCACACAATTAAAAATATTATTTTTGAAACATAACTACTTATGATGCTAGGTTCTTTGACGAGTTCTCCTATACCTGGCATAAAGCCTACAGCACCTTCGTGATGCAATTTTTGTAGGTATAAAAATAAATCTACAGAATAAAATACCTACATACTTGATTGCAGTGTTGCAATATTCATTTATTTGACCTACCACATTATTACGAAGTCAGTGTGTGTGCATAATTTGAATAATAAAATTTAAATGAATTTTAAGAATGAAATATTTAGTGGTTTAGCCTTTATAAACAATTATTATAGTAATACACGTCTTTGGGTCTGTTGTAACCATAGGTCTGTTGTATGTCTGAGATAGTAGTTCCAATTCAACTTGTATTGTTAGAAGGGTATTTCTAACAATACAAGTTGAATTGGAACTACTATCTCAATCAAAGTTACCTTTGAACTAAGATTTGAAGACAGGGAGTCCCATTAATTCCTTATATGTGTTATTAAATTATAATTAATAACCATCTAAATCGACTGCAATCAAGGATTATATACACCTGCCAGCTAGCTCTCCATGCAGACTCTGTGTTACATGTCAACATCAGTCAAAAAGGACAATAGTTGACATGTCCGCAGATGCGCTGTCTACCTTTCGCAATTAAGAATAAGGATTAGGAAAGAGAATTGGGAAGCAAAGGGAATGGAATATCACCCGACCATCTTGCTTTCCTCAATCCACCGGATGAGGAAAATTAGTCAGGATGGCATGAGATGGGAAAGGAAGAGACTTGAGTTTTGACAACTTTCACTCACTTCCGAACACGTTTGTATAAAGCAGTCTTAAGTGAGAGTGAGAAAAATTGGTCAGTCGGACACGTCCAGTCTGCTATAACATACAGCATCGTCATCCCCTATGCACTATAACTGTCCATCATACTAACCATCACCAAAAAAATTAGTTCAAATACGAAAGTTCTACTGTCAAATTGCAAGGAATTCCCTTATCCACCTTGGGCTCCTGCATCAAACACTGAGGGTTATAATATAACCGTATGTATAATATAACCGTATATAGTATATTTTACATATTATGTAAAGTGTACATCTTTTACTATTAACACCACAAATACGCATTCTTGACTGTGGGATACAGCATCATTCTCCTTCATGTATAGAACTGTTCATTGAACCAAACAACTGCAAAAAATGAGTCCATAGTACCTCCAAATTTCAAGAAATTTTCCTTACCCACCTTCGACTTCAGCATGGGATTCTGACGGTTATGTGTATAATATGTACACCTCTTTTACTTTTCACTTCAGAAAAACGCATTGGAATAAGTACATTTGTTTAAAAGTGATAAAGCATTACAACTTTTAACTTGGTACAGCAGCAGCGTCCCCAACAAACTCGTATTCAAACAAGCTCCAGGGTACAATGCATATACTATCTCTCTTCCGTCTTGGGTAAATAGGCTGTCCTATCCTGTGTCTAACTTGCATGTATATTTTACAAATATATTTTCTCTATTTACTATCTATATCCATTATAAAGAGAGATTATTAAAAGAGTTGTTTTGTGGTTTTTTTATGTAAGAGGTATGTAAACCAAAAAAAAGAAACCACTGGACCTACTTTGAAAATGTTTTCACTTTTAGGAAGTTAAAACTATTGCAGATAGATTATACATATACTATGTTTGGATTCCCTAGCAAATTATTATGCCACATGAGCAAAGCCAGTGCAGATCACTAGTACCTATTAAACATGATTACCCTTTGTGCCAATCAAATTATATTACATTGCAACTGATTGATTCAGTTCTGATTGTTATGGTTAGATAGATAGATATATTATACTTTATTGTACATCAAAACATATAAAATAAAAACCCAAAAATATATACAATAAAATTAAGTACAATTGGCGGCTAAAGTGACTAGACTAGACAACGTTCGCGTGGTAAGGAGAAGTCTGGAGAGGTAGATGGTGCAATAAAGTAATAATGTCTGTAAAGTACGCACCATGAGCAGGAATAATTTCTGTCATTGGCATGAAGTCAGCCAAGACTGGATGCAAAGAGATTTGTATAAAATCGTGGCGGGCATTATATAAATACATACATACCATTGCTACACTAAACCAGTTTTATTAAAAATTATTTTAAAGGAGTTTATTTATAACACATTTACATAAATACCTAATTAAAGTGATTCTTTAAGCATTTATTTTTTTATGGTAATATCCTTATAAACGTTAACCTATTTCAGTTAACACATATGAAAGGTTTTCATTTAAAAAAGTTAATTTAACAAAAATACCCTTAAACCTTTCTTCCATAAATAATTATAATAAAGACATTATCTGAGCAAAGGGATCTTATTGTTGGTATGGATTTATTGGAGTAAGATTTTCGAACTCAAAATTTAATTGTTTTAAGATTATTTTAATAGAAACTTGCTCAAACACCTCATTTTTTAAAATAAAGCAACAATTAAAACTGTGTCATTATTTTAAACATTTAAGATTTCATTAAAGTGTGGGAACTAACTGGATACTGGAAAGCACTTTTCGAATTAAAAACATCTTGGAATGACAACATTGCAACATCTTTTAATCCATCATCTAACAGATTAGACACCAGTGAACTTTTAAACAATTTTAATAATTAATAATGTACATATTCTAATTGTCATATACAGAAATGACTTCAATGGAAAATATGTTTGTTAGCTATTAAAAAAAAAAACAACTTTAGGTCCTTTTTTAATTTTATCTTAGAAAGTGTGCTTCTAAGGAAGTAAGAAATAAAGTTTACTAATCACCATAGGGTGATATCAATAAAAATATGACTTATATAATAACAAAAAAAATATATTTAGGCACTTACCATTGAACTGTCTTTTGACCAAAATATAGAACTTATGACAATAAAGTGAATTATAATTACTCACCCTTCCATCGAAGTAGTATGTTGTATAAGCCATAAGTCACACATAGATCTCGCTATTAGGGAGAGTGCTATCAACACCATCAGACCACTCTCCTTTGACCAAAATCCCGGTACCATGATCTTCCATAGTGCTTTTAATTCAGTAAAGAACTTTGCATCCACTTGTGCTTTTGGATTCTTATCTTTCTTCTCTTTAATCATATACTGAATTTGTTCTTCTGGTGATAATCGACCCGGTTTCACATGTTTACTTTTACTGTAAATGAAAAAAAAACTGTTAATTTATCATGAAAACAGCAAAGGAAATACATCTGGTTTATTATAAAACTGGAGTTGGAGAAAAAGTGAAAAATATGAATTTAGAGTTCTAAGTAACATATTACAGTGGATTTCATTAATAGCGACCTCGGTTGTAACGACTTTTCGGTTATAGCGACGTCGAACTTACGTCCCTAGAATTTAAAGCATACTTTCGTAGGAAATTCATTCGGCAATAGCGACTCCGGATATAACTCCTAATTCGGGTATAACGACTTGTTTTTATGAACTATTTGGGACAGATTCCTAGAAATTCCTTGCGGATATTGAAACTGAGTCGGCAAAGGCACAAAGACTCATTCATAAGCTTTAATGTAACGTAAACAAAGGATAAGAATCTTTTGTTTACATTCGCAGATGGTCAAATGCTTTGTTTGTGTGTAGGGTTACTTAGCATGTGCGCGAAGTTAAAAGTTAAAATTATGAATCAGTTACGTAGCAATTTCCAGTGAGTAAACATCGTTTCTTAAACTTGTGAACATGGCTCCTAGACGTACATTTACTGTTAAAGAAAAAGTGGACATCATTTCGAGACTGGAAAATGGTGAAAACAATGTTGATCTGTGTAAACAATTTGGAGTTTCACATTCTACAATATCAACGATGTGGAAAAACCGCGCTAAAATTATGCAGTGTTTTGAATCAAAATCCCTGAAAATAAAGAAAAATCGTAATCCAACTCATCAAGATATTGAAAATGTACTTCTAGTGTGGTTTAAAGCACAGAGAAGCCAAAAGGTACCTATAAGCGGTCCTCTTTTGCAAGAGAAAGCTAATCATTTTGCCAGACAGCTTGGGAAAACAGACTTTAAATGTTCAGAAAGCTGGATTTACAGATTTAGACAACGTCATGATATAGTGGTCGGTAAAGTTTGTGGAGAAGCCGCTAGTGTATCGCAAAACGACTGTGATAATTGGTTGCGAACAGTTTTACCAAAATTAACTGAGGGATATACCGACAGTCAAATATGGAACGCTGATGAGACCGGATTATTTTTTAAATTGACTCCGGATAGAACGCTAAAATTCAAAGGAGAAAAATGTACAGGAGGGAAACTATCAAAAGATAGAATAACGGTGCTTGTTGCTTCAAGTATGGAAGGTGAAAAACGTAAATTGCTGGTTATAGGTAAGGCGAAAAAACCAAGGTGTTTCAAGAATGTTAAAACTTTGCCAGTTGATTACGAAGCCAACAAAAAGGCGTGGATGACATCAGAAATTTTTGAAAAAGTTTTACGGAAATGGGACTCTGAGCTAAGAAGAAACAATAAAAAAATCATCTTATTTATTGACAATTGTCCAGCTCACCCACACATTCAAAAATTGACTAACATAAAACTGGCATTTTTACCACCAAACACCACGTCAGTTATTCAGCCTATCGATCAAGGTATTATTAAGACTCTGAAAAGCCATTATCGAAAGCTTCTTGTCGAGAAAATGGTAAACGACAATGAAAACAGCTCGACTCCTTTCGCCGTCAATCTTCTGGATGGCATTGAAATGTTAACAACAGCATGGGCACGAGTTACTCCAGATACAATAAAAAAATGTTTTTCACATGCTGGGTTTGGTAAATTTTCTACCATTAATACAACTGATGAAGATTCTGATGATGAAATGGATAACTTGCCATTGGCGAGATTATCATCAGCGGAAGCAACAGTTACGGATTGGGAAACTTATGTGAATATTGATGATCAAGTTATCACTACTGATGACTTGACGGATAATGAAATTATTGAGTCTGTACTTCAAACCCAAGAAAAGGAGCATGAAGAAGAGGAAGAGGATTGCAATGTAAACGAGATTCCAACAATTAGAGATGCATTATGTGCTATTACAATGCTCAAAAAGTACTGTTTATTTGGAGAAGGCAATAATAATTTAGATGTAGAGGGAATTATGAAAATGGAATATACCTTACAGCGTGCACAAAAGTCTAAACTTAAGCAGTGCACTATAACTCGTTTTTTTAGTAACAGCCGTGTATAATATAAATATGTAAATGATAAATAAATAAATATGTATACATATGTATGTACGTGATTTTTTATTATTTCGGATATAGAGACCTCCAGATATAGCGACGACATTAAAGTGGTCCCTCCGCCGTCGTTATAACCGAAATCCACTGTATATAGTTAACTAAGTAATAAGGACTTTTTGGCAGGAACTCGGGAAGTGATAGTTGAGATTTTGTTTGAATAATCTAAAAATTATGTATTTTGTAGTATGATAGTGATAGTTTATTAAACTTCAAAGTGCTAGCTAGTCATTTGTTTGTGATAGTCAAATAAAAGCATATGAGACTGCATTTTTTGTGTGCTTCCAAAGAGCATTTTTTGTGTGCTTCCAAAGAGTCTGTCTCTGTCCTCAGTAAACCTACCATCACTTTACTAAGCGACTCCCGACTTACTTCGACGTCCGGTTGGACATTGACAAAATGTGTTTTAAATTTTTTTGAGTCTAATTATGAAGAAAACTTGATGTAGGAAAAAAATCTAAGTAATAAATATTAAAATAGAGAATTATTAAAAATCTTACCTTCGTTTCAAAGAGTTCCTAATAAACCAAACACTTAAAGCAGCGGAAGCTGCAAAGGCGATTTTTACGTCTGTCCTTGTGGTTAATTTGCTAAGGTTCGCCATGGTTTATTTTTCATTAAAATTAGACTGATTGAGAGCACTTGTTTGTCGATGGAAAATCACTACGAAAACCTATGTGGACATAAAGTGGTTTATGAATGAACGACTAAGCATAAAATGTATTACCGAAGGAATTTGGTACCTAAAAATTACAGCTATTTAAAGTAGAAATCGAACGACAACCGTCTGATTAATTCAATGAATGAAAAATAGATATAATGAAATTCGAAAACGAATTTTAATAATGAATATTATCAGAAGACACCTGTAATACGCATGACTGATCCGTCACTCGCACTTGTGACAGTATGATAAATTGACAATTTCATTTTTGACATTAACAACATTGGATATATGGAAGCCTGTTTTATTAGCAAGCTATGTTAAATGCTATTTATTATAGCTACAATGTTTAGAGGGGTCTAAATTCAATAAGTAAGATGATATTTTAAACATTGGCAAGAAGCTTATTGAAATACACAACGTTAATAAAATAGTCTTGCTCAGTAAGCAGGCTATAAGTGTAAGGGCTTTTCTCACCACCTCCTGATACTTTATCAGAAGGTATCAGAAAATCAGTAATCCTTTATTAGAAAGTCAGTATCAGCTAGATTTGATGGGCTGATAATTGGTACCTAGATAATGTATCTATCACATTGTTAACAGTTACTTTATCAGAAGGTGGTGTGAAAAGTCCTGAACAAAAATATGATTACGTCAACGTAATCATATTTTTGTTCAGGACTTGTAACGCAATACAAATGTCATCTTCACCAGAAAGTTAGTATCAGCTAGATTTAATAGGCAGATAATTTTAGGTAAGTAACTAATTTATATATCAGATTGTTAACAATTACTGTATCAGGGTGAGGCATAAATATTGGATTAGGTATGTGAATTGGGTATTTTTCGATACTAGTCCGTACCTAATCTAAGGTGTCGAGTATTAGGTATTGCATAAAATATCCATTCATTAGAAATAATATTGAGCCCTAAGTTTTATAACATAAGTTTCAAATTCATTTAGTACTACCGTCAGCGCCATCTAGGACACTACTTGAATATGACGAATTATTGCATCGCTAGGTGGCGTTATTTGATGATATTCTTAAATCAAAGAAAAATAACAAACCTTTCATGTCTGTATGTCTAAGGAAATACATGTGTAAAAATCAGAAAAAGGTGTAATAATATTTTCTTCGGTTTTCGCAATTACTATACATAGCAATTAAACAACTTTTAACGGTTTAAATCGCTTATATTTAACATTATTTATATCCCGACGTTTCGAACACTTTGCAGTGGACGTGGTCACGGGGTGACTAATTGATTTTATTTGTCACTTGAGTTATTAAGAAATTATTTGAACTACCGTCTGAATTTTTTTTTTTTTATCATAATGTGGCGTCGAGAGCCGACCTCTTTGGTCGAGCTCCTAATTTGATTTATTTAATACTTTTAAATGTGTTCTTTTTATAAACTTTGCTTTTGTTTATTTTGATGTAGCTTGTCAACAATTTTTCTCTTATATACTCATGTCACCAGGCTAAAAGGAAGTTCCTATCATATTAATTTACAATGTTTTAATTTTAATTTATGTAATTTTATCAAGCTTTTTCCCAACGCTACAAACGTTGTACTGTACGTTGGTTAAATAAATATTCACATTCCGAAGATCCTAGTTTCTACTCAAGGTAGCTCAGTAAACACACGCACAAATAATTGGAGAGCATTCCTCCAAATTGGTGACCCCGACGTGATGATGAGCAGCAGGAGAGCTTCCTCCTAATTGAGAGCTTCCTCCGACAGGAGAGCTTCCTCTAACTGGAGAGCTTCCTCCAAATTGGTGACCCCGACGTGATGATGAGCAGCAGGAGAGCTTCCTCCTAATTGAGAGCTTCCTCCGACAGGAGAGCTTCCTCTAACTGGAGAGCTTCCTCCAAATTGGTGACCCCGACGTGATGATGAGCAGCAGGCGAGCTTCCTCCAAATTGGTGACCCCGACGTGATGATGAGCAGCAGGAGAGCTTCCTCCTAATTGAGAGCTTCCTCCGACAGGAGAGCTTCCTCTAACTGGAGAGCTTCCTCCAAATTGGTGACCCCGACGTGATGATGAGCAGCAGGAGAGCTTCCTCCTAATTGAGAGCTTCCTCCGACAGGAGAGCTTCCTCTAACTGGAGAGCTTCCTCCAAATTGGTGACTCGTGAAGGATGTGAGCAGTTGAGAGGAATTGGAAGGATCACTACTACGGAATATTTGGGAATTCTTTTTTATTCTCTAGCGCTCTACCAAGGTATCGAATTTAAATACATTTCGTGACTGCAAATTATTGCAAGAATCATCCGGATGAAGATTTAGCCGCATTTTCACATGGATTCATAATTAATAACAATATACTTTTTCTTTCTTTTGGTGTGTGATTGTGTTTTGTCATTTACTTTTTTACATAAAACTTTTGTTTTTTTTTTTTTACAAGACATTAATTAAGATTTTTTTTTTTATTAGATGTTTTTACGGTGCCACACCACCACGCGTAATTATGAGCGAAAGCTAGGCTGAATTCGCAGAAGTGCCAGGCGGCAGGGCAATGGCGAACCGCCGAACTCCATCACTCATTATCTTAACGATTTAGTAGCAGCTAATGTTTCAAAAATTAAAATTTTTGATTTAGTTGCATTAAATTTGAATCTGGGTTTGAAACGCGATTTTAAGTGGAATTTCGTTGTAGCCGACATTGAGTCTAGTACATATTATTGGCACGAATGTGACCATGGTGATATACCAACTGGTCGAGTTCGTCCTTTTCTTACAGCTCTTTTTCGTCGAGCGGCGTTTAAGCTGATAGGGAGACTTCGTGACGGGAAGACAGGTCTGTCATCCCTCGCGGAACTCCAGCCTGCTACCCAACCTAGCGTTAAGGTTGTAGCTTTTCCAGTTTCACAGTACGCTGCGTCGCTACAGAATTTTTCCACCATTACGCGCCCTCATTTGCAATTCAGGAGCTGAAGCATACTACTGTGGCGTCGAGAGCCGACCTCTTTGGTCGAGCTCCTAATTTGATTTATTTAATTGTTTTTAAGAGTGTTCTTTTTATAAGTTTTACTTTTGTTATTTTTGATATGTCCTGTCAACAATTTAGTAGTAGGGGAAGGTAGCCCAAAGCGGGTACGTTAACGTTTGTGGTATGATAAAAACGACTATTTAAGACACATTCATTTTATTTTTTATATATGTATTTAGCATGTATCAGTGACCATTAATCTAAAAATAAACTCAAAAAAAATCTTACAATTTTATGAAAAAACAAGAAAAATTAATAACCCTCTTTTGACCCGCTTTACCCCATGGAGGCGCCTAAAGCGGGTCTAAGGTTTGGGCAAAGCGGGTCTAATATAATTATAATGAGATCAATCACTTTATTACGCCAGTAAACTTTATAATTACGTTTACATCAACATTTTATAATCTTCAATAATAAAACAAAGTTCACCTACTAATGTTACATAATCAGACTCTTTCAAATTGCTTTCAACCTTACTCAGCCTTATTAATTTGTTCTTGAACATAATTATATAAAATAAACAAAAAATATTATTCTTGACACATATCACAGTAGTATGAGCCAATGCCTGAATATGAGGAGCAAGCCTCATGGGCCCACATTTGACAGTCGTCACATTTAATCCAGTCCTCTTGAGGAGGATCTTTGTATGGCTCACTGCAGATCAGGCATCTATAGATTTTCTCTTTTTTAGAATTTATTTCCTTTTTCTTCACAGTTTTACTTGAAGCAGCATCTTTATCTTTGGTAAGTTTTCTTTTTACAGCTACATTTTTTTTAAGTTCCTTAGCATTTCTCTTCAATTCCTTTGCTTTTTGTTCTTCTTTAATGGGTGTGCTGGTGAGTACTTCAGCTTTTTGTATTCTTCTTTTACGTGTAGTTTTCTTCGCCTGCGTTTTAGGAGACGGTCTTATATCCATAGGTGTCACATAAGGGATTAAGCTTGTTGCGATGTTTCCAGAATAGTTTTTAGCATCAACGTCATCAATGGAAGTAAAATTTTGTGTCAACTGTTCTGTCTCTGATACTGCCGGTGTAGGAGTTTCACGGCTAGTAGGTTTGCAAATAATCTCGTTACTAACAGCATCATTTGAGGTCAATTCTTGCCCCGATTGTCCTGCAACTAAAATAGCCGGTGATGGAGTTTTGAGGCTAAGGTGGTTCATAATAATTTCATCTAGAATTGTTGGTGAGACAGTACGGTCAGAATCAATGGAATTACGGGTATTTAGATCAGGCTCTTTTGTGCTGGGACCAGCAACAGCGACAGTCTCAGATAAATCATTAGACGCAGGCTGATTGGCTTCAGCAACAATGCTGGTATTTGTTGGTTCTGGTCTGTCCGTCAACATTGACGGGAGGAAATCGGAATCGTCGAATATGTTTCTATTTGTGGGCCAAATGCCTGAGGAGGAAAACCCATTCACAGCATTTTGAGAACTGGCCGCTTTTAAATAGGCCTCTCCAAATAATCTTGCCACCTCATATTGAGAAACAATGCGTCCAACGTGGCTTCTTTGGAACACAGAAATTGCTTGCTCGAAATAGATTTTAAGAGGGCCATAGACACATTTATCAAGAGGCTGCATTCGATGAGTTGTATGCGGAGCCAGAGACACAAATATCACATTATTTTTCGATGCATACTCCAAGGCTTCCAGGTATTTGTGGCTCTCGTGGTTGTCCATTATAAGCAAAATCTTTCTCTCTGGAGTCGGTCTAGTTATATTAACAAAGTGTCGCAACCATTCAAGGAATGTGGGGCCGTTTATCCATCCATTATCTGTACATGTGGCTGCTGTGCCAGGTGGAGCTCCGTCTAATAGTCTACCAACCATCCTTTTACGTCCAAAGATCATGAAAGGCGGTATAAATGCCCCTGCTGCATTACAGCAGCACACCACCGTTGTAAGTTTTCCTCGTTCAGTACTAGATATAACCCCAACTTGTTTTTTTCCTGATTTACTTAGAATCCTGGGCGGTTTACTACTCGTAGTTTGAATGCCGGTCTCGTCTATGTTATATAGACGAGTAGCATCAATATTATGCTTGTCGATCTGGTCTTCCAACAGGTTGAAAAAACGTTCAACTTGAGGTTTGTTGAAGCCTCTTGCGCGTGCTATTGACGTAGGTTCCGGACGGCGCAGAGTAAGGTCTGGATGTCGAGCTTTGAAACCGATATACCAGTCTATGCCCGCAGTTCCATTTCTGAATGGATGCGAAATCTTGTTGGCATCGGCGTACTGACACACTAATTCTAAAAACTCAGATTTTGTGAGTCCATAAAACAAATTATCCATATGAAAAACATAATGGAGCAGATCCGATTCTTGTGTTTCGGTGAAAACGGTTGTAAATCTTCCCAACTTCTTTTTGAAAGTTCCTTTTTTGATATGTCGTTGTAAGGTCGACAAGTTTATATTATATTTTTTGGCAGCATTTCTAACGGACGACTTTCGAGCTTCTTCCATGGCGAGTTTCATGGTATTTTCATCCCATGTCGCCTGGGTAGTCTTTCTTTTATATTTATTAATCATCTGTAAAAATAAAAAATATGATAGTATTGAGCTAACTTACAAAAGGCAACCCGCTTTGCCCCTACCTGCTTTGCCCAACCGCGTGTTTCTTTAAATTTCGAGAGACATAACCTACAAATCAAAACTAAGTGGACAACTGTTTTTGAGGAAAAGTAGGGTGAAATACTACTAAATAATCATACAATAATGGTATACATCTAGCATACACAGTTTTTGACTATTCACTTCTTAAAAATACTCAAATATTTTAGTGAAAATGGAATAAAAAAATTTTTGGTCTTACCTTGAAAACTTTCAACGCTAGGCGAGCGGGCCGACTGACGCTGATTGGTCGGCCGTCGAGGCACAGCACTACACTCACACATTCACAATGATGTCCATAGCTTACGGTTAGAAGAGGTATACCCGCTTTGGGCGATGTACCCGCTTTGGGCTACCTTCCCCTACATACACATTGTCACTAGACTAGAAGAAAGTTCCTACCATATTAATTTACAATGTTTTAATTTTAATGTATGTTGTTTTATCAAGCTTTTTCCCAACGCTACAAACGTTGTACTGTACGTTGGTTAAATAAATATTCACATTCCGAAGATCCTAGTTTCTTCTCAAGGTAGCTCAGTAAACACACGCACAAATAATTGGAGAGCATTCCTCCAAATTGGTGACCCCGACGTGATGATGAGCAGCAGGAGAGCTTCCTCCTAATTGAGAGCTTCCTCCGACAGGAGAGCTTCCTCTAACAGGAGAGCTTCCTCCAAATTGGTGACCCCGACGTGATGATGAGCAGCAGGAGAGCTTCCTCCTAATTGAGAGCTTCCTCCGACAGGAGAGCTTCCTCTAACTGGAGAGCTTCCTCCAAATTGGTGACCCCGACGTGATGATGAGCAGCAGGAGAGCTTCCTCCTAATTGAGAGCTTCCTCCGACAGGAGAGCTTCCTCTAACTGGAGAGTTTCCTCCAAATTGGTGACTCGTGAAGGATGTGAGCAGTTGAGAGGAATTGGAAGGATCACTACTACGGAATATCTGGGAATTTTTTTTTTTATTCTCTAGCGCTCTACCAAGGTATCGAATTTAAATACATTTCGTGACTGCAAATTATTGCAAGAATCATCCGGATGAAGATTTAGCCGCATTTTCACATGGATTCATAATTAATAACAATATACTTTTTCTTTCTTTTGGTGTGTGATTGTGTTTTGTCATTTACTTTTTTACATAAAACTTTTGTTTTTTTTTTACAAGACATTAATTAAGATTTTTTTTTTTATTAGATGTTTTTACGGTGCCACACCACCACGCGTAATTATGAGCGAAAGCTAGGCTGAATTCGCAGAAGTGCCAGGCGGCAGGGCAATGGCGAACCGCCGAACTCCATCACTCATTATCTTAACGATTTAGTAGCAGCTAATGTTTCAAAAATTAAAATTTTTGATTTAGTTGCATTAAATTTGAATCTGGGTTTGAAACGCGATTTTAAGTGGAATTTCGTTGTAGCCGACATTGAGTCTAGTACATATTATTGGCACGAATGTGACCATGGTGATATACCAACTGGTCGAGTTCGTCCTTTTCTTACAGCTCTTTTTCGTCGAGCGGCGTTTAAGCTGATAGGGAGACTTCGTGACGGGAAGACAGGTCTGTCATCCCTCGCGGAACTCCAGCCTGCTACCCAACCTAGCGTTAAGGTTGTAGCTTTTCCAGTTTCACAGTACGCTGCGTCGCTACAGAATTTTTCCACCATTACGCGCCCTCATTTGCAATTCAGGAGCTGAAGCATACTACCAAGCAAGTCCGGCTCAATCAAATCAACTTTCATTCATTAGTCAATTTACTAGGGACATAGTTCATATTAAAGTTGTTGACAATGTTGTTGCAGGTTCCTTTCTCGTGTAGAGGCAATTTTCCTTGAAGAGGAGTTGGCGCATGCTCGAGTTAATTCTTCATTGAAGTTAGAGGATGTTTTATTCCTGGCACGAATGTGACTATGGTGATACACCAACTAGTCGAGTTCGTCCTTTTTTCGTCGAGCTGCGTTTTTAACAATGTCATAATCTCAGCCACCCTGGCGCGCGAGCTTCCGTTCGTTTGGTGACTGAGAGGTTTATATGGCCTATCGTTAATGCTGATTGTCATAAACGCTCGCGATCTTGTGTAGTAAGGTGACATTAAAGCTTTCTTTTTCTGCCGAGGTTCTATATGACGAATCACTTCGTTTACCCGGAGAATTTCAGCTCCAGATATTTTGAGGAACCCTAGTTATGTAGTAGATTTTGTTACCGATTCAAGAAGCCATTTGGATGCATTGTGTCCAGTTTCTGCTTCGCGTCATACGCGTCCGTCAATTACTTAGCGACGGCATCGCATGTATGGTTGAGGGACGACACCGTTCGTCGTCCGCCGTTTTCATGTTCTGATGGCTGAATTGCCGCCATCGCTTTCGCCTTCGCCCTTGCCCGCTCCTACAGTAACTAAATCCGGTAGAAAGGTACGGTTAGGGACATTTTGGATTTATAGTAAAATTTTTTAACGTATATCCTTAGTCCTTCGAGGGGTTTTCCTTCTGCGTAGGGGGGTGATGTGGCGTCGAGAGCCGACCTCTTTGGTCGAGCTCCTAATTTGATTTATTTAATACTTTTAAATGTGTTCTTTTTATAAACTTTGCTTTTGTTTATTTTGATGTAGCTTGTCAACAATTTTTCTCTTATATACTCATGTCACCAGGCTAAAAGGAAGTTCCTATCATATTAATTTACAATGTTTTAATTTTAATGTATGTAATTTTATCAAGTTTTTTCCCAACGCTACAAACGTTGTACTGTACGTTGGTTAAATAAATATTCACATTCCGAAGATCCTAGTTTCTACTCAAGGTAGCTCAGTAAACACACGCACAAATAATTGGAGAGCATTCCTCCAAAATAACATTCCCTATGCATGCAGTATTCGCTCACGGTGTCCAGAGGTCTTGCAGTATTACGTTGGCCTTGGGATTTAATTAATTTAATGACTGGATCCCAAGCCGGTGGTACTTGCCAACCATCTTATCTATTGAAATTTGGATGTTTCTTGATTTCAATAGCCTCGCGTAACATTCTTGGCATGAACCGGATCTCTCTAGCGAGGATTTGTGGATTATCGAATCGAATGTAATGGTTGGGTTTGTCCAGAACATGTTCACAAACTGCAGACTTGGTCGAGCGTCTGTTCTTCGTGTCAGCTATGTGTTCTTTTATCCGGATACCGATGCTCCTCTTTGTTTACCCAATGTATGATAGCCCGCATTCACAATCAAGCTTGTAAACACCTGCATCTTGTAGGGGGATATTGCTCTTGACCGGTCTTAAAAATTGGCTAATCTTCTTGTGCGGCTTGAAGTAGGTTTTAATTGAAGCTCGTCTTAAGATATTGCCAATTTTGTCAGTGATGCCCTTGATGTATGGTAAGATGGCAGGTTGTCGCTCAACTGTAGGAGGCTTGGGGCGGCTTCTGTTACGCATTCGTGGGAGTTTGTGATTGTTGCTTCGCAGTACTTGTTTCACATGCAGAAGCTCTTCCTCGAGGTGGTCAGTGTCACAGATGCCGTGTGCTCTCTGTAACAAAGATTTGCCTACGGTAGCCAACTGACATAGATGGTGATGGGAGTTACCGTGGAGATATTTATCTTTATGGGTGGGTTTTCTTGGTCACACTGTGTATAGGAAACCCACCCAGTAGAAATAGGTAATTATGTTTTGCTACAATATTATGTGAGAATACATTACAGTAATTAAGAATAAAATGCCTAATGAAATATAAATATAAACATAAATAGCTACACGGTACACACATTAATATATTTTACCTTTATTTTTTGTATGGTTTGCCGGTTGCGAAATGAATAAAAATCTACCTAATATCGGGAACGGAACGTTCATGTATTGTTTCATATTTAGACGATTACTTTAAATATTTTTTAAATTTTAGTTGCCTTGCTATACGTTATCAGATATTTAACTTTATTTATTTTTATTTTTAACTCTAGTAACATTATTGAAAATGTATTGACTCTACCCTACGGCTCTTTTAAATAAAAATCAAGTAGCACTGATAATACTGAGCAGATGGAGCACCGAATAATACCAAACTCCATTATTTTTTTCTGTTAAACGTTATAACTAGCTATTCTAAATATGCTATTTTGTATATAATTTAAGCCCATTTAACGCGTTGAGAAAAGAGAGTTCTAAGAAAAGAGAGCGTTAGAGTTCTAAGTTATTTAAAAGACTATAAGCTTGAAACGACACCTCTATTTGCTTGTCTTTTTAAAAAGTTTGTCATACTTTTTATTGGGGTGTTCCAAATATTAATATTCGTATTCGTACTTAGACGTGGGTTATAACAGGTGAAACATGTTACCTGTTATATCTGTTACTGTTATGGAAAAATAACAGATACCAATACCTGTTATAAAATAACAGCCTGTTATTTAAGTTTACGCGGATTACGAATTTTGTTCTTGTAAATTACAAACTGAACAATTCCCTTCATTAACCGACTTCCAAAAAAGGAGGAGGTTCTCAATTCGATTGTATTTTTTTAATGTATGTTACCTCAGAACTTTTCACTGGGTGGACCGATTTCGATAATTTTTTTTTAAATGAAAGCTGGTGCGTGCTAATTTGTCCCATCTAAATGTTATCGAGATCGGACGGGTAGTTTTTGAATTATATCTAATAATACGTCTTTGCTTGACTATTTTTTCGTCAACTTACGTTGTATTATACCTCGTAACTTTTTATTGGGTTTACCGATTTCGATAATTCTTTTTTTAATCGAGGGCTGATACTTGTCATGTAGTCTTATTTAAATTTTATCGAGATTAGCTGAGCACTTTTTGATTAAACTTTGATTACGCGTATTAACTTGACTATTTTTTTGTCTATTTACGTTGTATTACTTGTGTATGTAATTGAAGTCGGTTTTTTTTTTTCGTTTGCGAGCAAACAATTATGTTTTATTACAGGCTTAGGACTGTCACTTGTCAGTTAATATGGAATGTAATAATTATAGCATTATTTATTACTCGAGACAAAAAATAAAAAAATAAAAATAAAAACAAGAAAATTACATTTAAGAAATTTATATTTATATTTACACATTTACATATTTTGTTGCAAAAAAATTAGTTGCTGCAACTTTCTAACACCTAAACGAGTTCGCCTTTCATTAAGAATATTCCCCGCAGCTGAAAATACCCTTTCGCAGGGAACAGACGACGCCATCGCATTTAAATTTTTGGCGGCTAATTTGTACAGTGTAGGGTAAACTGTTCTATGATCTCTCCACCATTTTAACGGACATTCCGTCCGTCCGATGATTTTGTCGTCATAGTATCGCTGTACTTCTACAATGGCACGGGATTGAGCTGTACCTTCCGGCTGTATCCCTCGCATTTTCATATCAAAATCTTGCCATATGGATGTCGTGTGGCTAACTGATGTTGCAGGTTCCGCAGTTGTAACTACTTCGCCTGGTGTAGCCGAACTCCGGGAAATCTGTGCTGCTACCATAGAAACAATTCGCCGTTTTGTTTCTTCTGCAATATTTGCCTCATCGAAGTAAAACTTAAACCGGGGATCCAGAAACAAACAATTCCCAAAAGTTTTACTACGGTTTAAGTTTAAAAACCTTCTTTTGATGTTTCCAATTAAATCCTGCCGCAAACTTTCCACCAATGGCATAAAAGTATGTTCTGTGGACATATTATCCAGGGCTTTAATAAGTCCTATAGTGATAGGAATCACTAGGCTGCCTGTTATGAACTTTTGTCCACTCAATTCCCGTGTCACTTCCTCACACGGACGTAAAATGACACACAATTCTTGGATTATACACCACTCGTATCCTGATATGGTGTCTGTCCCAAGGTTGACCATTGCACTGTTAAGTGGTTCTTTGAGTTCCACACATCTTTGGAGCATATAATAAGTGGAATTCCACCTCGTTGGAACCTCTTGAACTAGCCGTTTCGGTGTGGTACCTGCTTGTTCTTGGTACTTTTTCAATTTTTCCCAAGCGACATTACTCTGTTTGAAGTGCCGTACTATCCCTTTTATTTTAGAAAGTAGCTCTGCTACGTCAGGGTTTTTCAGAATGTCGTTGACCGCTAAATTTAGGGTGTGACTGTAGCAGGGAAAATGTTTCCATCCAAGTTCCCTTTCGATAGCACTTTTAATATTTGCACCGTTGTCCGATACGGCCAAAAGTATTTTATCTGCTACTTTCCACTCCTCGCATATATGCTTTATGCTGTCAGCCAAATTTTTTGCTGTATGGGTGTTTAAAAGAGGCATACATTCTAGAAGAAATGACTTCAGGGCAAATTCTTCCTCCTCAATATAATGTCCAGTCACAGCCAGCATGGAATCGTTTGCGCAGGATGTCCACATATCAATAGTGATACAAAGTGACTTCACTTGTGTATGGACACTTTCTATTAACTGTGCCTTGACCTTTTCATACACGGCCGGTAGCATACTGTTTGAAAAAAATTTTCTGGTGGGGATGGTATAATGAGGAAACGCGTAATTCATTAACTCGCGAAAACCGCGATCCTCGACAATTCTAAACGGTTGGAAATCCATTATAAATAGATTCATGATTCTTTTATCTATTTCCGTCTTCATATTGCAATTTCTTTTTTGTACGTAGTTTGTTATTGGCTGGTGGCCAAAAGTCCTCCTTGGTGGTGGTGGCTGTGACAACAGTTGCGCCGCGGGTAAAACTTGGAGAACCATTTCAGAAGGCTGCTGCGTTGAGGGCTCGGGTATTTGGTTTGATAAAGACTGGGGGACTTCAAGGACGCTAGTGCTAGAACTACCGGTTCTATCTATAATCCGAACCGTGGGGTGCTTTCTGTCTACATGTTTTTTTAGGTTTGTTACGGACGCCTTATAGGACAATTTCGCCTTGCATATATTACAAATCGCGTAGTTGCCGCCTAAGTCCATAAAATGGTCCCACACAACACTCACTTTTTTATTGAAAGACATTTTATACCTAACTAGAGAACGTTTACACCTAAACCAAAAAGTATCTAACAAATAATAAAAAAAACTAACTAACTATACACTATTTTTAATCGAAATCTAAACTATACATACAATGAATATAAACACTAACTAACTATTACTAACTAAGTACACTAATTATTAAACTAATTTAAAAAACAAGAATCTTAAAATTTCTCCTATCTCTTTTCCAAAATTCAAACGCTTTATAATTCGTTCGATTATGAAATTTGAATAAAGAGAGAATTTCAAAATTTAAACATTATCAATCATAATTACAACTGAATATCATTTTTATTTTTAATGTCGTAAAGTTGAATTTACAAGGCTAATTTATCGACCAATCATGTCAATCCGGGAATGCACCAACGTTCGGATACATAGTATAATTTCAAACGAGTGACACATATTTTATTCGACAATGTTTAGCTATTAAAATACTTATATTTATTTAAATAATAAAATTGGTTTTACAGTACTTGATTCATAAAATATTATTTACTAGCTGCCCGGACAGACTTCGTTCTGTCTGTTATGTTTTTCTTTTTTTTTTTTGTATTAAAAACCTTCCGTGGGATTCAAGGAACATACAAAAAAATAATAATTGCCGAATTGGTCGAGCCATTCGCTTAGCAACATTCATTTTTATTATATAGATTTGTGACGTATTATAATATTAACATTTAGTTCGTAGTATGTTTATTTATTTATTTTAGTGTCAAGTGGTTCACACAATATGGCACTACAATTCTCACAATGTATCCGAATAAGAAGACAATACATAACATGACCACATTTGGGAGTTACTTTTTCAATGAGGTTTGTTCTTAGAATCCATCTACTATATTTTTGGGGTAATAAATACTAGGTGCTTCTCTTTTTGGCATGGTATAAGCATTGTAGTGCAAGTGAGAGGTGAACATGTGTAATTGTGAATGTAAAATACTAGGTGTTTCTCTTTTTTGCAAGCGCGATACTGATGAGCTAGAGTGAGATAAGAAATGTTATAAGATTTTGTGAAATAACAGACTGTTATTAACAATTGCGGTAACAAATAACAATAGTATTTGGTATAAGTATTTAATATTTATGTGTCTGTATTTTATGTTATTTTAGATAACAGTTATTTCAAATTCACAATAACAGTTGTTATTTGTTACTTTCAAATACCTGTTATTTTTATCTGTTCCAATAAATACGCCTCACGCCTATTCGTACTTGCATTCGCCATTTTCTAAACGAATACTCGAATAGTAAAACCCAATGTGAATACTAGGGGAAATAAATAGGTTTTCTGCAAAAAGAAATATATTTAACAGCAAACATTCGTTTGAAAATCTGATTTTGTTCGTTTTGATTTCGTTCCTAAGTAACATATAATCAACTTATCTTCTTCACTTTTGAATAAATTGAGCTTCTAGACAGTGTTCATGTTTGTTTCTCTTGATTAAAATAAGACTAAATAGGCTGATGATCATCATCTATAGACTTACAATAATATCTTTGGAGGAATTTGTATCATTTTACACACAGGGTCTAAACAAAAAATGTATCTCAGGATCTGTAGCTAGCTTGTATCGCAATGTGGATTAGACAGAAAAATCGTAATTTTTCCGAGTAGGTACCTACGATACATTTAAAAACGCAAAGTGAAATATAAGTAGAGTTGTGTACAGTTTTTCACAGGACACAGAATTGATTTTTTTTTTTGGCATAGGCAGGGCCGTCTTTACCAGGGGGTGCAAGGGGTGCGGTGCACCCCGGGCGCTCACCTTTTAAAGGTAATGAAAAAATATAACGCTATAGTAAACAATTACACAATAGGATATTTGACTGTCATAGGATACACAATAGGATATTTGACTGTCATAGGATACACAATAGGATATTTGACTGTCATAGGATACACAATAGGATGTTTGACTGTCTTAGGATACACTCCCGCACCCCGGCGCAGAATAGACTTAAGACGGCCCTGGGCATAGGTACCAATAGGTTTGTCTTATTTAGTAAATTTATATGAAAATTTAGCGAGTAAGACTCGTAAAAAATGTTTCTAGGACCGAGGCCCAGGGGTTCTGTGATCCTCGCTATCCTCACTGTCACGAAGACTGGAATGATCAGGTTAAATGAAAGGAAGTTTTTATTTTATTAATTGTTTATTTTCATTCGAACATAATCATCTGTTGAAATTAACTGTTGTATAAACATTCTTAATAAGCTTATTAAACCTAACTAAAATAAATTATTACATTAGTTTCTTAACCTATGGAATATCTTAAAAAATCACTTTTAATGCGACTAGAATTTATGTTTCATATTGTCGATTATAAAAAGTCCATTTTCTCTGCTGTTTATTAATCCACTTCCTCTACAGTGGGCCCTGGTCCATTAGGTTGTGCACTCTGTTGGTAACCTGCGCTAGCTCCATGCATCTTACTCATGACAGGAGAGCACACTCGCTGTAACTCTTTCAGCTTATGTTCGTATTCATCCCTTTCAGCAAGTGTATTATTATCGAGCCACTGCAATGAATAGTCACATTCACGTCGAACTGTATCTTTATCCTGTTCGCTCAACTTATCACCAGTATCGTTCAGTGCCTGCTTTACATTAAACACATATGATTCGAGCTGGTTACGTGCCACTACCCTCTCTCGCTGTCGATCATCTTCTTCTTTGTAACATTCGGCTTCCGACACCATTCGATCGATTTCCGCTTGTGACAGTCGGCCCTTGTCATTCTTGATAACAATGTTCTTACTACGACCGGTGCTATTCTCCTTAGCAGATACATTTAGAATGCCATTAGCGTCTAAATCAAAGGTGACGTCGATTTTAGGTACGCCACGCGGTCCCGGTGGAATACCTGTGAAATCGAAGCGGCCTAGCAAGTTGTTGTCCTTCGTCATGGCACGTTCTCCTTCATATACTTGAATGGTAACAGCAGGTTGGTTATCAGAATATGTAGTGAAAGTCTGAGACTGTTTGCAAGGTATTTTCGCATTGCGTTCTATTATTTTTGTCATAACACCTCCAGCAGTCTCTATGCCGAGCGATAGTGGAGCGACGTCAACGAGGAGTACATCCTGGATCTTGCTGTGTTGTTCACCGCTCAGGATGGCTGCTTGTACTGCAGCACCATACGCTACCGCCTCGTCAGGATTTATTGATAAATTCAATTGTTTTCCGCAGAAATAATTTTGAAGCATATTTTGAATCTTAGGAATTCGTGTCGATCCGCCCACTAAAACAACGTCGTGAATGGAGCTTTTATCTAATTTCGCGTCTTTAAGTGCCTTTTCAACGGGTTCAAGTGTACCGCGGAATAAGTCTGCATTCAATTCTTCAAACCGAGCACGGGACACTCTGGTGTAGAAATCAATGCCTTCATACAGTGCATCGATTTCAATTGTTGCCTCTGTACTGGAGGACAGAGTGCGTTTGGCACGTTCAGCGGCGGTGCGCAGACGACGAAGAGCTCGCGGATTACTTCGAAGATCCTTTTTGTACTTGCGTTTAAACTCTTCTGCTAGATGGTTCACTAATCTGTTGTCAAAATCTTCACCGCCTAGGTGGGTGTCTCCAGCTGTCGCCTTAACTTCAAACAGAGAGCCTTCATCTATTGTTAGGATAGACACATCGAAGGTGCCGCCACCCAGGTCAAATATGAGGACGTTGCGTTCTCCCTTAAGATTTTTGTCAAGACCATAAGCAAGAGCAGCAGCAGTGGGTTCGTTGATTATTCGCAATACATTTAATCCCGCGATAGCTCCAGCGTCTTTAGTGGCTTGACGTTGCGAGTCGTTGAAGTAAGCTGGTACTGTAATTACTGCATCCCGTACTGTTGTTCCAAGGTAAGCTTCGGCAGTCTCCTTCATCTTCGTCAACACCATACTACTGATCTCCTCGGGTGCGAATTTCTTAGTCTCACCTTTAAATTCGACTTGAATCTTTGGTTTAGCGCAATCGTTGATCACTTTGAAAGGCCAGTGTTGCATGTCCTGTTGGATCTTCGGGTCGTCAAATTTACGGCCAATCAGTCGTTTTGCATCGAACACCGTATTGCTGGGATTAAGAGCAACTTGATTCTTCGCAGCATCGCCGATCAGACGTTCTGTATCTGTGAATGCAACATACGATGGTGTAGTTCTGTTGCCTTGGTCGTTAGCGATAATCTCCACATTTCCATTTTGCCAAACTCCAACACAGGAATAAGTTGTTCCAAGATCAATTCCTACAGCTGGCATTTTGTTCAATTAGTGTTGCTTCACAATAATAATTCAATAACAGTACGCTTAAAATAAACTTTGTTTGATTTGGTGTTTCCACCGATTTCTTTTCTACTTCGTCAATTGTTCGTGTTTTCAAATACTGAATTGTTAGCGCGCTTAGCGGGTCTTTATATACCCAAATATCGTTGACGAATAACGTTCACGAATATTCTCGAAAAGTCGAATGTATACCAATCAAAGACACTCTAGACCCCGTACCTTCCAGAAAGTTGTTTTATTGTCCAATAGAAACGTTCATGATAAAGAATAGTCTAGAAATCGTGCAAAATTCACCAATCAGCTTTTAGAACGTTTAGACAGCGATGAAGTTACTTTAGAGTAAAAGAGACAAGAAATGTATTAGGGTTACCACTTTAGGAACTTAACACAAAGTTTGTGATTTAATAATATTTATTTATTAAATATTTTTGTTAGTTATATTAAGGAATAAAATATGTTTTATTATGATAATAATTATGCTCTACTTTTTGGCGGGAACTCGAGAAGTAAAGTTTTTATTTGAATATTGTAAAAATTGTGTAGGTATTTGGCGTTTGGTGGTTTAATAGAGATAGTTTATTAAACTTCAATGTGTTTTTTCGTGTGTGGGGTGTTTGTGATAAATGTGATAATACTGATAATTAAATAAAAGCGTGAGACTGCGTTTTTCGTGTGCTTCGAAATCCACTATCTTTCACTATCTACTGCCAACAGCTGATGTGACTAAAGCAAGAAATTGAGAAAAAACGCCCGGAATTGATCAACAGAAAGATAGTCTTTCATCATGATAACGCCAGACCACACACATCTTTGGCCACTCAGCAAAAATTGAGAGTTTGGTTGGGAAGTGTTGATGCACCCACCATATAGCCCTGACCTTGCGCTCTCAGATTTCTACTTATTTCGGTCTCTTCAGAATTCTTTAAGTAGTGTAAGGTTAACATCAAGAGAGGACTGTCAAATATACTTGTCGCAATTTTTTGACCAAAAATCCCAAAATCTCTACAGCAACGGGATCATGTCACTACCTACAAGATGGCAACAAGTTATAGAACAAAACGGGACATATACATATATTATAATAAAACTTTTAAAAAAATTGTCTTGAATTTGTATATAAAATACGAAGAAACTTTTTCCCCGACCTTATATTATATATTCTTGAATTTTCCAAGGTGATATCAAAGATACAGAATATTCCAGAAAACTGCATTATCCAATAGGAACATCAATAGTATAGAATAGTCTAGAAATCTTGCTAAGTGCTTAACCATCAACCAGCATCTTGGACACAAAGACAGAGATAGAATATAGTGGTGTAAAAGAAATGAAGACAACAATAGGGTGACCACTTTAGGAAATTTACAAAAAAACCAGGAATATCTATATCAATTTTAGGACCCCTTTAAAATACATCATAACTAATCTAAAAAGTTATATTTCGCAATGGGTATGGTGTAATTTTTTTAATGATTCATTATTTATTATTTTTCGTAAGAATTAGACATGTAGGTACAACATCTCGTATGAGTTTTTTTTTTTGGACAAGGGACTAGAAATTTATAGTGAAAAATGTAAAATAGTAAGTGATTGCATCACAGTTAGGTACGGCTACTTTTGTCATAACATAATGTATAAAAAAGTAATGTCACAACAGATCAAAATTAACTTCACTGTCACTTGTCATCGAGCTAAACTACAGCCGAATTCTTTGTTTTCGAGCTAAACAAAGAAATACATAACCTCTGTTTATGGAAGAATCTCTTTGTTGTGAACTGACAGCAGTTGGTTTCCTTTACTTCTAAGCTTGAATTTCTGGTTTTGTTTCCGTTTATAAAAGGTTTTGTTTGTTTTTTCTTGATAATTTCACTTTTTTTTTGTGTTCGAACGAGTCTATACCTACCTACAAGCAGCCGTTACTGTCACGTCACGCTTCTTTTAATAAATGAAGACTTTAAAATGTAATAACTCTGCGATTATCATCTTCCTAAGACTGACACTCTGTGCTTCAATCTACTCAGTATATTGGCAGTGGCGGATTAAAAATTTCGGAGGCCCTAAGCATAGAGGTCGTGTAGGCTCTCTGTTGCTTGGATTTGGAAGGTAGAAATTGGAAAATAAAACAAAGTTCATCTTTAAAATAATAAAATCTAATAACAAATAATGGATGCTGGGTATACTTATATGCATATAAATCTTATACAACTGGTATCACTGTTTATTCTAGAATTTTCTTATATGTTTAACTATAGCTTATATTCAGTGTCTATCATGGTAAATGCGCAGAATGGAACATTCCAAAATCAATAATAGTTGGTTTTCTCTCTCTCTGTCACACACAGTAGTACAATGACTGATAGACTATTCTAGAAATGTAGGTAACGCTACCAAGTCCAAAACTGCTTTACGTTTATTAAAAGTTACAGATGGTAGCGACATTTTCTTCCTGCCGGGTTGTAGGCTCCGGGATCATATAAAAGTGGTCCTTCGTGCTCCCCGACGAGACGCCTTTTCCGTTTTCTGTGCTTTAGTTGTGAGATCTTTATTATCTTTACTTTAGATCTTTATTTACTTACCTAAGTATAGATTAAAGATTTAGAATTACAATAATCTTGATAAGAAATGTAGTTGTTTATTAAACTTAAATATGTATATATAAAGGTAGTGAATACACGACAGAAGTAAATATGTATTTCAAAAGCAATAAGGCAAGATAAAAATAAACAATAGGTATGGCGGAAACATCGTCCGGTTGAACATAAAATTACTTGTAAACACATCTTGGCTGCATCTTATTTACGAATCAAGAAGGAAAATGTAAAGGTATGTAAGAATTTATTCGTTTTGTTAGTTAAAATGTGAATATATAAATGTGCAATGACTTTTGCCATGACCTTATACTTACTTAAGTATTTGTTTCACAAAACTCCAAACCTTAATAATTGATTTATTTTGTACACAAAAAGGTATTCTAATGTAGAACATAAATAATATGAATACCTACTGGGATAGAACTAGGTACTTAGCTAGTAGGTTAGGGTTTTGTTACTAAATCGGTACAAGACTGGTACCTAATCGAAAACTAACATAATAAAGACCTATTTAATGCAAGTATTCGGCTAGGTACTATATTGAAAAACGAGACTACAAAAGTAATCGTTTATTTCACATTTACATCTGACCTATTTAATGCAAGTATTCGGCTAGGTACTATATTGAAAAACGAGACTACAAAAGTAATCGTTTATTTCACATTTAAATCACAGCTTAAAATAATGCATATAAGCATAAAAAGAGCATGCATATTTCATTGTCACTTCACTCGTCTTAATTGTTTTTTATAGTATAACAATTGCAGTTGCATGTGAAACCCCAAGAACTAGATGAGTCACATCTGTGATTGTTCTTTGCTTCAGCCTCGCACGCTTGCTGACAACTCACAGCAAAACTCCTATAAGCAGTCGTGGTGTAATCCGCACCGATTTCCATCAGACACACTGCCATTAGTAGAAAGAAAATACTGTTCAACTTCATGTTTCCGACGACTAAAAAAAATTATTAAACTATCTTGCTAGCAAAGGGTCAATATACGCAACACGAGCTGTGGTGACTGACTGTTAGTAAACTGAAACAGGATCGCTCGATTGTTTATTTATACGGAGTGGAGGGGACACACACTCGTACATAATGAATTACTTGTTATTCGCATCGAGTTCTTCCAACTTGTTGAGGAATAACCATAACTATAGTATTATGTACGAATCCTTGTATGAATGTATTTTCTCGTGAACTTTTTCCTTAAAATTAAGGAAACGTATACTAAGTACCTACCTAAATACTTTCCAATTAAAATCTTAATTAGTGTGCTAGATATTCGATAGTATTATGTATGAATGGATTTTCTCGTAAACTTTTTCTTTAAAATTAAGGAAATAAATACCAAGTAGATACCATAGGTATCTACCTAAGTACTTTTCAATTAAAACATTAGTGTGCTAAATATTCGATATAACAGTTAAATAAGTAGGTACGTTATATTCCTTACACTAAAGAATCCCAGTATAAGGAAATTGTAAGGATTAACATTATTATGTAGGTAAGGGCAAAGGAAATAAAAAAGAAATAACTCGAAGCATAGGAAAATAAATAGCAATAGATTTTAAGTAAATTGTGTGCTCGTGTACTTGTCAATATTTATTGTAAATATTAGACAGATATTGGGTACATAACATTAAGTCATTTATCCCATATAATGAATGAATAAATAAACTCTATCATAAAAGCTAAATTGATAACACAGTAATTCGAATAATGTTACGAAAAAGTTGGAAAATAATACATTTATTTTATAAACGTCTTAAAAAACTCGAAACATGCAACTAGTGAAACAAAACATGTTACTTTTTTTGGTTCAAGAAACCTGGCTTCAAAAATAATGCCAAACGCAAATAGCTTACTTAGAAAGAGAAATAAATCTTTAATCAAATAACCTTAGTTTTATCGTGGTCTGTTTAGGTACATTTCCAAACAATTTATCCTTTACACGGTGTTAGCGTTTATAAGTTTCTACTTTATTTTTCTAAAAAATATTTTCTCTAAAATACCTAATTCTCTGTCTAGTTAATAGTTATTTATTTCTAGTCTCCCGTAATCCAAAAGACTTTGTAAAGTCTGCTTTTAGATCACCGTGGCATCACGGTTAGACGTATACAACTAATTTTTTCGGATATTTTTTTAAATTCAGGGGTGGCATCACATAATTATACTTTTAGACTTAAATTTGTATGAGAGAATATCTTTAAATGAAATACATTATCCTCCAAAAAGTACGATGCTAATATAACAAACACTACGTAACTTAAAACTAGCTAGATTAAACGTAAGAGTAGGTACCTATATACGAATGTAAGAAAGTACGAAGTATGCAAGATATTAATACGAAATATATGTACCTACCATAGACGATTAGAAGACAGCAACGATTAAAATTACTTGCGTTGTGTCACATATCGGTTTAGTTTAAAT
Source organism: Sesia apiformis (assembly GCA_914767545.1). Taxonomy (NCBI): domain Eukaryota; kingdom Metazoa; phylum Arthropoda; class Insecta; order Lepidoptera; family Sesiidae; genus Sesia; species Sesia apiformis. The sequence goes on along the minus strand of OU611954.1, from coordinate 6,911,646 downwards.
TTAGTAGACGATGTTAGTTAGGTACAACAGATTTCATCAATTAAATATTATTTCAACAATAAATTTCCATTAAGTGAATAATTATTAATTACAAACATATATCCTTTTAAGGATCCAACGCCAAACCATCAATGCTAAATGCTAGGTTTTTTTTATTTGTGGACCAGTAAATTTAGTTGAGCGAAGTTTACGGTGTCCAAGGAATACGAATAACTTACCAGACAAGTTGATTTGAGGGAAGTTGATGACATCTTACAGCAATAAAGTATTAAACAAGAATAACTTTAGCTTAAATACTTCCATAAATTTAAAAGTTATGATTGTGACAGTAGTTTTTAGAACACTGGTAGGTACAAGTAAGTAGAGCGAACAATAATATTTTAATACATCTATCTGACTTCATGAGTTAAGTTGACATTAAGAGTAATTAGAAATTTATTTCTTTAAGTATAAAATTACGATTAGCTATACCATAAAATCCATCTTAGTGGGTACTGAACAAATAATATATATAAATAAATATAAATTTTCAATGCAATCAATTTCATGAATAAAATATAGCTGATATAATATACAACCTGGATTGTATATAAGATATAATATTACAAAAGAGACCTTACGTATTAACTTAGGGAAATAATAAAGTTTAAGGTGGAGATAATAGGGTGACACTAATATTAGAATACGAGAGATAACGATTCAAATATTAAGGAGTGGAGTAGAGGTAAAGTTAAAGACAATTAAAATTCTTTTGTAACTGAGAAGATGAGATAAGCTAAGGTCAAGACTCCAGATGTCGTTAAAGCGACGGTTTTAACTGTTATAATAAGATAAGTGATAGATAATGAATAACTTGGATTTTTGGAACACAAAAGTTTACGATATTTCAAATATGACTGAGAAGTTACAATTGATATAAAATTATGAACTTGTAGACCGATATGGTTAAAGATAAAAATATAAAGATATAAAGAAAAAAATATATTTGAATCTTCATTAGGGTTACAATTTAAAAAAAAAACTAGAAATAGGTACATACGTATTATTAAAACAAAAAACAATCAAACTACATACTTACAAAGGGTTTAGATGAAATTGAGTTGTTACAACGATACGGATGTTATAAATAACACAAGGAATAACTTTAAGTAATTAAAAACGAGCTTTGCTGAGGATTTTAGGGTAAAGTTGAAGAGTTCTTAGAGTTAAGTCAATACAAGTGAGGGACTATACCAAACTCTGCCTCTGATATAGGCCTCTGCCAAGGACACACGGTGGTGGCACACACGGTGTTCAGGACATATATAAAAACCTAAAACACACAAACAAAATACATAAATTTTGGATGTTCTACTAACATTATTTATTAGTTTTAATCATGTAGTACTCAGGGTGGTTTATTTGTTTTAAATGCATAAATGCGTCTACTGAATTTCATGAAGATCATTCGAGTGTATTAAATTTAAAAAAAAAACATAAGAAGTGCTCTCGTATATTATTCGTAGACATGAGAATATTAATAAATAACATGTAGGTATAAATAATAAGATAATATAAATATAAGTACATATAATAGTATAATATAATGAAGGTAATATAGGTAATTTATCGGACAGAAAAAAATAAAAAAGGAGAAAGTTTATAAGCAGTTTGGTTAAACGATGTATGAACGTAGGAGATCCAACGACCACTAAACACATATGGTCTAAGACCTAAGAGCTAACGACAAAAAATTAACGTGACTCGGTACAAGGGTAATTTATGCCTAAAATGTTAGTATTATTCTATATTAAGAGAAAGCTCGATTGCCAGAAGTCAGCTTGTTGTCTGAAAGCGTGGGTGGAGGATCAAATATGCGAAATTTGAAGGAAAAAAATGCGATAAGGTACAAGGCTGAAAATTGGTATTTACATTGTCTACACTTACCATATTATTAAGATTATTATTATGTACAATAACAGGAAAATTTTAACATGTTTATTTATAATTTGATTACATTTCAGAACAATGTTTCGTAATTAAATTTTGTGATTTAATCATGTTTATCTCTTTATTCCGCAGAACTACAATATTCATACAAGTCTTCGTAAAACGACGGCGTCTTAGTATAATAGGCAATAGGAGAATAGCCTATAGTGAGAAATGGGCATTTCATACAAACATACAATAAAGAGAACGTACGACATAATTTGGTGATAGGAGTAAAATGAATTCAGTTGGATATATAAATCGGATCTCAACTTCAATTAGCAAACAAAGGTATTATAATGTAATATAATTAATAAGTACTTAGTCTAAATTAGGTTTTCCTAAAGACGTTTAACCGCTATAATTATGAATTCTTAGTACGTTACCTACGTATAGTACGTTCAAGCACGTTCAAGCTAGTTTGTATACCACGTAATACATATAAAAATCCAGCTTATATCTTTTGCAATCACAAAACACGTGATTATTTATCTTAAATGTGCACATTAGGTACCTATAAAGCTATGCATGAGGTAGTTACAGTTAGAATTAAGTTTAATAAATTAAGTTAATCTTAATATTCGAAGTTAAGAATTTAAGTAGCCTTATACGACTCTAACTTTAGTATCAACTTCAGTTTTGTTCCAGGAAATAGTTTCATATTTTCAACGCTTTTGTGTTCATCTTTGTTCCGCAGACTACTGTGTTCAAATGACTAAATCACCTAGGAAAAATTAGGACTGATTATCCTAAGACCAATACTTAGCTTTTCCATGAACACGAGATAACGAGACGTCCCTATATCTCAATTTATAATTAAGGATAAACATCAATCTCAGCCAGCTATAATCAGGAATGCAGTCCCTTTCCAAGAAGGTATTTCACAGTTTACACCAAAAGTTCACTTTCAATTGCTTGACAAAAATGTGCTCACTTCTTATACCTAAATGAAACTAAGTATTGAATTTTATAAATGTTAATTTAATTTAAAAACGAAATATGATTCTTAAAAATATCTCTCAAAATACAACTAACTAACATCTGTAGCACAATTAAATTTAATTCGATGCTCTTTGGTTGTTACCAACTATAGCTACAAATACGACTATAACATACAACTATGTTCCAAACTATAGCCTATTGCGACCCATTGCAGGGGTACAGCCCTCTCTTTTGTGATACGACAGGGTGCGATAACCAAAAAACAATCAGAGAACTTGAGAATTAGTTAAGAAATTAAATAACATTTTCGAATATTTCCCTCTCATTACATAAAAAAAATATGTAACTTCATCAAATGCATTCCAAATTTTTTTCAGAATACACAATACCCATTTAATTTACCCCGGTCTCCGGGCACTGCAATCTCAGCGATGATATCTGCAAAATAATAAACCTCCAAATAATACTTAATATGTATATGGAAATTCCACAGTATCAATTATGTAAAAACAATCAACAACCTGAAGAACATAATTTAATAGAAATCATACACAGACAACCGTATAGGTATTAACATGGTAAAAAAGATTACATTGCGTGAATTTGGAGATATCTAATAATTAACTAAACGATACGAGGTTTCATGTGGATATTTGTTTTACCAACCATTTTGTAAAAGAGAAGATATCAGTAAAATATATACTGTAAGTAATTCATGACTGATATTAATAAGAAAAAAAATAACATTATACTTAAGCGTAAAAATATTTGTTTTCGTATTTAATTACCCTCCTACCCAAAATCGTTCAAGGAACACATTGATTACCATTTAGGTACGACTACTACCTACCATGTTGATATTACGATATTCCTTAATGTTCAGTTATAAGTGTGTAAATGATCTAGATTAAAGTGGGGCACATGAGAACCGAATATAACTTAAGTTGACTCCAGCAAGATCAAATTAAAATCGTCTAAGTACGTAAACTACACAGAATCTAGTAAATTTCATGGCTTAATGACACTTAAAAAAGCTTGTAAAAATGGACGCTCCTTTCTAGATATGCTCTTCTTATACAATATCTGAAGTGGTTCTATTGCCCTGAACTCGCATCACATCTCTTTTCTTGCAACTATGTGCTTCCATTATTAAAACAAGTCTTTGTCCCATGTCGCTATAACGCGCACCAATTACACAAAAAATCTATAGTTTGCAGAACGCACAGACAATATAACAAAAAATGTGCATCTAGACTTAGGTCACACTGGAAAGGCAGTATTTAAAACTCATCATTAATGATGAACATGTTTCAAGATATGTGGAATTATATTTGATACCTACCATACTTTAATTATCCTCACCTACTCATGTATGCTTTTAACACATCGCTTTTACGCATGTATTTATATATGCATAACACAAACCTATACACACACACACATTAATGCCGACACACACGCGCATGCACACGCACACATACATTATTAAATTTAATAAAAAAATAATTAAATTTAATAATGCAGCACATTATTAATTTATGTACACTTTTATCGTATGTCCGGGCTTGAACGTTTGATGAATGCATTATTACTAAAGTTGTTCTCTGCACTTGTCCATATTGAATTAGAATATTGTATTTGATAGAAGAAATAAGTCCGTTATTGGCAGTAGGATTGAAAACACACTGCGTAATTTTGTCTAAATATTTATAAATTCTGTGTGACTTCGTTTGTATTAAAAAAAATTAAATGTTATTTATTTTAGGGCCAGTAAACTTCATGAACCTTATATACTTTCAATCAAAATGGAAACAATGCGTCTCTTATTTTTCACTGTTTTAAATAATGGCTACTATATTTTTCAAAAGTACATCTAAATAGGTTTAATCATGATACCGAAAATAAGTAGGTACCTAACATTAAGTAACGAAAATAAGTAAGTCGTAGTAGAAATTGTGATTTAAGAAAATATCTACAAATTTGGGTGATGACATGTCTCACGTATCTATGTATAGGTAATGAAAGCGAAATTATTAATAATTTTGCCTGTTAAAATACCTATTTGGAAACTTTAAGGTACGTACTGTCTGTATATTATTATAAGTCTATAGGTACAACGTAAGCATTTTAAAATAAGAAAACTTATAATTACGTGATTGTTAGGTATAAATTGTAATACAACTTTACTCACTCCAGATTATATTTGAATAGAACTTGCTTATTGGTAAATAAATTACCAAATGGTAAAATGCCAATGTACGTTTTTAGGTTTATTTAGGATCACCATTCATTATAATTTAATATTTTTAGATTATTTCATAGTTTCAGGATAATCCGTAATGAAGTATTAAAATGTAGTCCATTTAATAACTTTTTGAATAGACTTTTTTATAGAATAGAAATAGAATAGAATTTTAATAACTATTTTGGTATTTGGTCAATTTTCAGGGTCACCATTGATGATAATTCAAAATAATTTGGCGATAATATTTTTAGTAAAGTAAACAAACCTATTTCAGTTATTTTTTTCAGTTCAAAAAGTATTTGGTATAGCTTTTCAGCTTCTTATCAAGTAGGTATCTACTAACCTACGACAGTTCCATTGACTAATATTATTTTATTCCAAACCATACAATAAAACTGCCACCATACAAGATCTTTCATTCAAATTTGAATACTATTTCAAAGACGACCGTAAATGAAAGAATACCTACGTCAAGAGTCATTATTTTGTTCACTTAAAATTTTTTAAGTTAAGTTTTCAGTTCAGTTTCAGTTTTTGAAAAAAAGGCAAGTTAATATTTATTAATTTGTTTATAATTATTAAGAACTAATAAGTTTTTATTTATTAAGTTATTTATATTAGAGTAGAATCATTGGTTTCTTTGTTTAGGGAGAAAATAAGTCCATACCTATCCCAATTTCAAGTTTGGGATCCTTATAATGTGGAGATTTCAGGTCCTCGATTTAAAGAATCTCTATTCTCATAAGAAACATACATTTCCCTTACGTGAGAATGTAACTTTTAATTAAAAGTAATAGTAACAGAGAGAGTGCATAGTTACGTAATAAATCTATATACATATATAAAAATGGATGTTGGTATATCTGATGTTAACAGACTTCGACAATGTTTGACCGATCACTATGAAAGTTGGCACATATATGTATTTTTTCATGGAGAAGGTTTTTATGCTATCCACTTTGGTGAACTCGCCACTAGATGGCGCTGCAGCACATCAACTTCTATACCGTTCAACCGATCGCAAAAATCATATCGACGGCAAAACAGAATAATTTGTGATTTTATATACAGAGGTAAATAAATATACACAGACAGGACAACGTCTGCCGGGTTTTGCTAGTAATAATATAAAAAAAAAATAACAGCAAACGCAATATTTAAGTTACTTTACAAATTTATCTAATACATAGGTAGATAGGCTTTTAGTTTTCTTTTGAACGTGTTCATTGAATCTTATTTCCATAATATTATTTGGCAATACGTTTTATAATTTCACTCCTTCAAAAAAAATTATTTTTCGACCATAGTTTGTTCTTACGGATGAAAAATTATTGGCGTTCCTTAGCTGTATCTTCTGAACTTGACTATTTTCATTAAGGTTAATTTTCCTGTGTATATCTTTGTTTTATATTTTCCTTATTTAAAATACAGGTATTGTATCCAAATTTTTCTTTTAAATTCATTAGTCCGGTTTCTTTATAAAGTTTATTTGTTGGTGTTTGGTAGTCATAGAAAAATAGCCGTTACTTTTACTTTCATAGCCTTTACTATCCTGTTTTGCGCAATATGTAGATGTGTTAAGTTGGTGTTAGCAGCATTTCCACACTTCACCAGATGCAGTTTAACAAGGGAATTGTAGATTATGATTCGAGCCTGACGTGGGAGGCAGTACACTACGTTCCGCAAGGCTCCAGACAATATAAGCTCGCATCGCTGAGTAGTAAGTGATTGGTTTATTATGTGAACTATTTTTTTTAATTATATTTAAGCACCACGATCTCCATGAACCACTAACTTATTTATATCTACTTAATAAAGTTTAAACTTTTTAATGTTTTGGGCCAACTTTCAGTTCTATTCAATAAAAGGACAATAATTATATTGTATATCGAATAATCGAGCAAAATGTAGTTATTAAAAGTATAACTATTTATAGTTTACAATACTCTTATGTTACCTTGTTTGATATACTCATAGTTTACAGGTTTATCAAAATTAGATCAACCAACCACCAGACAATATTTTATAAGGAAATTTAATAATTAAACATTAGATCTTGTCAGGGCCGTCTTTACCAGGGGGTGCAAGGGGTGCGGTGCACCCCGGGCGCTCACCTTTTAAAGGTAATGAAAAAATATAACGCTATAGTAAACAATTACACAATAGGATATTTGACTGTCATAGGATACACAATAGGATATTTGACTGTCATAGGATACACAATAGGATATTTGACTGTCATAGGATACACAATAGGATGTTTGACTGTCTTAGGATACACTCCCGCACCCCGGCGCAGAATAGACTTAAGACGGCCCTGGATCTTGTTTTAAATATATTAGTTTAATTTTAAGTGTATTTTTACAGCATTTACAGCATATCAGTTGTTTAGTGAGAAACGCAAATTTTTAGCTATTTTTAGTGTCAAATTCTAGTGACCATATGCTTTACAGATATGTTAAACCAGCAAATAGAGAAGAAATTTCAACCACTTATTTGATTAACAGCTGTAAGTAAAACTTTTAGTTAACGTGACCTAATTACATACTCTTTTATTGAAAGGTATATTTAAAAAACACTTATTTATTTTAAGACGAACTATAATAGGTATATTTATTTTTTATTTGTTTGTCTTTGTCATCGGTCATTGTTTTTATTGTCATCGGGCCGAACTGGGTCTATATGCATATATTATCAATTTACCTAAAAAGTATGTAAAAAGATAATTTCTTCTTACATTGCGTTTCTTCATTTGTCAATCATTCAAATTATGTACTTTATAGGTAGGTATCCATTGAATTTCAGATCTAACTTGAATACAGCTTAGACTTATATATACCTAATTCTGATGCATTATAGCCCATGTTATTTTTACGTTATTCTTTAGGTTAAGTAGGTATAATACTAAAAAAAAAAATCAAAAAATTTTAATTCTATTCCAGAGAATTTATTGTCATAAAATAACCTGCATGCAAATTTTAGTCCTCAGCTATCTCCATCTTGCTTTATAGAAAACTCTACATTCAGTAATGTTACTTATGTAGGTAAATCATAGACAAACATTCCAAAGATTGTTACTCGGCTTTTGCATGAACCTTAAACAGTTTTTCATAATATTTAATTGATTAATGTACGACTGATTCAACCTTTATGTCGAATTCATATACCTATCTAATGGTAGTATAGTGTGCCTGTGTCTTGTGACTTCAAATAATTGAACTAATGGGACATTCAAAGATTCAGTCACAATAATTGTTAGTTGTTTCGCAAACTTCTACAAATTATTCACGAATGCCCCAGTTCATAAAATACTTATTAATTTAATTACTTCGTAATATGTGTTTTAGCATGTAGCTTAGTTACTGTTCCGACTTCAATAATACATAATTAACACTGACATAATTACTGCATACAATCATTGACTCATTTAGTACTAAATCTAGTTATAATTAGAGCAGAAAGGTTTGAGCCTTTATTTTACTTGTAAAGATTAAAAAACCTAATTATAAAACCTATTGACAAATTATTCACAATTGAGCAGAATTCATAATTGAGATCAATGTAGGTAGGTATCTGGTATCGATCGCTGAATGTCGTTATACTTAGATTGCTTTTGCCTTTTTAGATCTATTGCTTCAACAATTAGGAACATGTCATAGAGCAGATATATCAGAGCATGCAGAGTTTCACATAGGTACTACAGTAAGCTTGCTATAATAATCTAGGTACTATAATTATGGTCCAACTTTTTGTAGCTGATCCTTAGTGGCGGCGTTTCTATGTTTCTATCTTAAAATATTGATGTTATAATAAGTCTTGCATACTCGTTTTTGCTAGAAAGTCTAAGATTTTAGTTTTTCAAAATACTATTGTTTTTCACCTTGCATAAAAATTTATATATGTATGTAATAAATATAAGGCAATATATAATATATATAATTTATTTTGATAGCTTGAAAGAGACTAGCAATCATCTGAAGTTTATAGTACAAGTCTAAATTTAAGTGCTATAAGCGCCAACTACACCAGTGACTCTCGTGGCGACATTATAGCTCGGAACTAATTTACTATTACACATAAAGTTATATTATACTTAGATATAGTTATATTATACATAGGTATAATTATATTATACGCTAATTAAGATAGCCATATAGTTATTATCAGGGCCGTCTTTACCAGGGGGTGCAAGGGGTGCGGTGCACCCCGGGCGCTCACCTTTTAAAGGTAATGAAAAAATATAACGCTATAGTAAACAATTACACAATAGGATATTTGACTGTCATAGGATACACAATAGGATATTTGACTGTCATAGGATACACAATATAATATTTGACTGTCATAGGATACACAATAGGATGTTTGACTGTCTTAGGATACACTCCCGCACCCCGGCGCAGAATAGACTTAAGACGGCCCTGGTTATTATTGAAATTGGTGGTAAGGGTAAAAATATCGCCGCGAGAGACACGCTCGTGTAGTTCCCCAAATAGAAAAGCGAGTCTCTCGCGGACTATGGCCTATGGCTGTCCTAAGCGTATGGATTAAGATCAAACAGATGTAGTAGAAGAAAAGTCAAAATCATTCATTTCCATAGCATTATCTCACTAAGCAAAGTTGTAAATTGGGTATTTTCATATGAAACTTCAAACGCAACACCAGTTATATTAACTTTATATATTAATTATAGTTATAGGTAATTCTAACGTGAAACGGTATCTCCATACTTTATTATAGTTATATATCTAGAATTAAGAGGTAGGTAAAGATAATGATAATATTAGATATGTACATTAGATCTAAGGTGTCGAACTAAATACCTATTCAACACCTAAGCGTACCTACGCTTAGGCACAATAACTTAGGTCACTTAACGATACTTATTAAATATAAGCCCTTTTCTTTACGTGGGGAAATCCTTATGGATACCCCCCCTGCCTCTACACCTGGGCGGGGAGAGTATGCCGAACTCTTACCGACTAAAACCCTACGACTACCGCCTCTCCACCAAGTGCCGTCAAGGTCACGGGAGCGCTTTCGCAATCGTCCACGATCCTACCGGTGACGGCCCGCCAGTGCGGGCCCCGGACTGATGTTCGCCGGCCCGTGGGGAAGAAACGCCGTCCACCCAGGCAGTGCCCCTGTACCTGGGTAACCCTAGTTTCACTGGAATGTCTGTGGCATCCCAGGACTATCCGCCTTTTTTCTCCACCGTGCCCTCTGCCTATACAGAGGGACACGCGGAGTGTTTCTCCGAATGCTCCCAGCTTCAAAGGAACACACAGAGAAACCTAAGGGGGAACACCGTCCACCCAGGCAGAGCCCCTGTACCTGGGTAATACTACCACCGCTGGAATGCTGGGAGGCATTACAGGGTTGACCACCTTGTTCTCCGCTGTGCCCTCCGAACCTGAGGGACACGCGGAGAACGACCTTGTCTCTCCATGCGCCCCCTCAACAGGGCCACACAGAGAAACGCAATCTTCCTGGAGGCGTCAGACCAAATGTATCATCAATTTGGTCTTCGCTTCCCTACCTTCCACCGCTAGAATGCCGGGAGGCATCCCAGGGTCGACCACCTTGTTCTCCGCTGTGCCCTCCAGCCATACAGAGGGATACGCGGAGACCGTCCTTGTTTCTCCATGCGCCCCTTCAACACCTGGGGCACACGGAGAAACTCCACCTTCCTGGAGGCGTGAGACCAAATTGGTATCGGTACTAACCAATCTGGGCTCGGCCTCCCTACCATTTGCCAAGATATTAGCCAACAGCCACCAAGATCTCCGAAGATAAGAAAAGTTGCTGACTGTTGCCCAGGGTGCACCGTCCCGGATCTGTCGTTGAGCCATCATTTCCTGCAGACTTATCCAGAGGGACAAATGGACCAACGACATGCCGAGGAGGACACGAGGAGGTTTCCCAGCCGAGCCACCCCAATTTAAGCCTGCCTTAAGGTCCCCAATTGTATATTTATACTTACATGAAGTATGTGATACTAGAAAATTAAGTACCAGCTTTAAAAGTCTAATGTTTCATTTTAAATATAATGATAAACTAGTCGTAAATAGAATTCCGAGAAAAACTGTTGTTGCCTGTCCAGAATATAAGGATAATTAATTATTCATAATGTTAATCAGTTGATATGTCGATATTAAAATATCTTAACATTATAAGAAAACGTAAAGACATTAAGTATATAAAATAGTCATATGTTTATAAATAAATATATACACTAAGGATTTTTAAATATAAAAATTATAAGTACCTACGTATATTCAGAGATAAAAAGTACCTACGTTTGTAGGTCTGAAATGATTTCTGTTATACCTAAAATTTTAAAACAACGAATAAAAGTGTGTTCTTTTTTATTTTGTATAATAATATGCAAAAAAAGTAAGTTCAAAGTAAAAATACTTTTGACCTTTGTAGTACCTACCTGACATATTCCTACTGAGTTTCTTGCCGGTTCTTCTCAGTAGATGCGTAGGTTTCGAACCGGTGGTAACTTCAAACTAGCAGATCAAACTACAATACCTACTCAATCTGCTAAATTATTTAACAACATAAGCTGAAAACAAGAAAAATAAAAAGGACTAATTAAAAACAGTTTTAATTTTTTAATAATTGAATTAATTACATTTGCCTTTAAAAAATAAAAAAAAATGTTTCATCAATAAAAATGGTAACGCATGTAGGTACCAAAAATACAAAAAAAAATTAAGCTAAATGTAAATTAAAATTTGAAATTCAAAAAATCTTTTCACACAACTAATAGATAATAAAAAAATTCTAATCCTATTCTGTCGTTTTATTAATCTTTCCTTTTTACCTACCTACTTTTACTAGATTTTTCAATTAGTCAAAAATGATTTTTTTTCTATAGAATAAGGCTACAGACGAGCAGACAGTCCACCCGGTGGTAAATGGATACTGTCGCCCATGAACATCCGCGGTCCATGACATGACAACTTCAGTCCAGAATGGCCAAACGTTGCGCGCTCCCGGATGTCCTGCCTAACTTTCGAGATAAAGGAATTGAGATCGGAAACTGGGAAAGAATGGGAAGGGGGTCTGGCATATCTCACTCGACACCGAAACACTTGCGTGCATTAGGGAATAGGGTAAAGTGGGAAATGCAGTACATTTCAAAGCAGTCTTTTGTGAGGGAAGCGTAACGTAGTCGGACGAGTGCGCCCAGCGGCTGTTGAATTGCAGCGTGCACCCCTCCCCTCAAAATGGAATAGATATGGAAGAACTCTGGTACGAAGTAGGCCCATCCCTATTCTAAGCACGAAACCTATAGGTAAAGTGTACCCATAGTCGCTCTGTTAGTAGGTTACTAACGCTGCGACTATGGGGAAAAAAAATCGTATACGCATTGGTGTGACCACAGGTCCGTCGCGCTTTATTCACCTGTGTGAAAGAGTGACTCATTACTTACGCCGCTGTCGATCACTTAGATAGGTAGCTACTTACATATTGGTAATGTCGCGTTTATCCTATAGAAAAATCCTAAAGGCGTTGATTCCGCTAAGTATTAGGAAAACTTATATAAATCATCGATTATTACGGACCCTGACTGTTTTAAAAATCTATACATTTATGTATCTAAGTACCTATCTACGCCTCTTATCTGTTTACTGGAATATACGGAAAAATATTACCCATTCTGAGCTTATCTTGACAATAAATAAACACAACTAAGAAGAATAAAAACAGGAACCATTCCCGACAGCACAACTCGTGCCAGTTGGCCGGCCGGTGGGTAATGGATGCCTACTCCCGGAACGCTCGCCAAATCGGTCGGATATTTCCCAGCACTAACTGGTGTGACTACGGAGCCTCCACAAAAAATAATTATTGACTGTCACACTGAGTAGTATGACTATCGGGATTAAAGCGGGGTGAACTAAATACACTAATCCCTTCCATACCCCACTGCTGTGTCAGGAGTCCCTGAACGTGATAGTAACTTACCGTGAGGATCATCAGCCGCCATAGAAAGAAAATGCAGACAAATCCCAATCCTACTCTTAAGTAGGTACCTATGCGTAAAGATCTCCGACCATGATTTCTCAATCTGTCACAGACTGCATCAGTACACAGTTTTATATAAACCCTAAACCCCTTTATCAAGTAATTGTCTTAATTCAATATCTTTTATACAATATACGCCTAAAATTTTTTTTTTAAGGTAGATAATGAGTCAGAATAAAATAGAACAATAAATAATTATTGCACTAGAGGGCGCTAGAGAATGTGAATGAATCTCTGAAAACAGCTCTGTTTAGGGCGTTAAAATTATTTAAAAATAATAGGCTAGGGTAGATATTTTTAAGTAATATTCCTGTGCTCAAACTTCGATCGTAGCACTGAGTTTCTATTTTTGCATTACCTATTGTAGGTAATCAAGTAATCACTGACTTGACGCTATACGAAAGGAAAACATTGTGAAGGAAGCTTTTTTAGTTGGACTTTATTATTATAGATAATAGAAAAAAAGAAATCTGTCTACGAGGAAAGATCTATTTTAGTTCATAAGGATTTACCTGTTGGTAAATCCTTATGAACTAAAATAGATCTTTTTTAAAATAGATAATAAGTTTTTTAAAGGAAAAACAAATTCTAATTCACGTCCCAGTGTCGTCCTCTGGTAAGTATTTTAAAATGATAACCTTCATTAGTTTCATTACATATGTCTGAACATAATTTTAATTTCAGTAATTAATTACTGTAAGTCCTGTTTTATAAGTTCCATAGTAAGAATTTTTAATCCCATTATAATCGATATGGAATTATAGCTAACGAATACAAAGCACTGATATCATATTACAATAACGTTTACAGCTAACTAAAAGTAAATAATGGTATTTAATGAAATACCATTATTTTATTTCGGGTCGGGGAGAAAGTAATTTCGTATTTTATACGTATGAAGTTTTAATCAAATCTCTGGTTGTACTTACTATACAGTGCTTTCGAAAAGTAACGAATAAATTCATTATTTCTGAAATTGAGTTATTCAAAAAAATCCACTGACACGTCGATTTTGTTTTAAACAAAGAGACTTTTTGACATACGACCCATATTACTGTCACAATTATTACAATATTACTGTGTACGACCCATTGTCAAAACTGTTTGTCACAATTTTTTGGCCAAAAATCCCAGAATTTCGACAGCAATGGGATCATGGGGATCATGACACTATCTACAAGATGGCAACAAGTTATCAATCAAAACGACACATATTTATTATAAGTGAATGTAGGTCATTAAACTTTAAATATTTTGTCTTGAATTTCTATACAAAATACGAAGAAACTTTCTCCACGACCTAATATGATAAGGATATATTGAGCAAAACGCCCAAAATATTGAGCATATTGTAGTTTGGTCCCTGTGACAAGTTACCCAACAGTATATCTCAGCACGGATATTGCTTCGTTGGATGGCAAGGCCAATGCATTGCTCGAGCTAATGTGGTCTATCATAAGATCGTTTTTCCTGTCAACCACCTAGGGTCTCAACACCAAAAGCAATGAAAATTCATTAAACCAGTATTTGAAGACCTTACGCTTCTGCCGCTGCGTCGGCCTCTCCGTATGTTCTCTGAAGGTAAGATGATGCACGGCGTGTCGAGGTATATATATTGTGTCGATACCCGCATGCGATATCCGTTCGGCTCTAGTAACACCAATACGTTGACGGTGATAAGAGAAAGACGAGGCAGGATAGTCTATAGTCGACATTATTAACACGATGTTCCCTGTGAATCGATCAACCGTGAACAAAGTAGTGTCACTTAAAATTACAGTGAAGTCTTTATTTTATTTTCGGTTCTTCTGGTATAATTGGTTGTTGTCTTTGACATAATAAAAATAACTAACAGTTAGCTGGTTCTATGAAAAATTCGTAAGTATTGTCGTTATCGGACCTCAATGTCGGTATGGACTTAATGATTTTGGTTAAGAGCTTAAAATTTCGTTCTTTAATCTTGATGCTGTTTAAATAGATGCTCTAACGTATTTTTTTAAGATAACATAATAAAAAAATGCTATTTTGTTAAGATTTCAATAAAGTCAATATCTGGGGCACCAAAACCGACAATAAAGTCCCTTTTCACAGATAATGTCATACATTTGACTGAATTGCGTAAATTCTAAACTTTGCTAGCAATGGATATAATATACTATATCATAGGCATGTCTCTCCGCTGCTGGATATAGGCACGACCTTCGACTCTTCTCGTCCAGCTACCAGCGACGAAGTTCTTCCAGTAGTCTGTACTCCTGATCGCAGGGCATCCCATATCGCATTTACCGGGAAGCGATTTATAGCTAAGAAAAAACGAAAAGCGGGAAAAATCTGTACTCTGCCCACTCAGCCTACTGCTACGCTGAGAACTTATTACCTATCATTTAGTTAGATATCTAATGTTCGTAAGCACGTGCATTTTCGTATATAGACTTGTTCTAACACTATCGGTTTGTCGACTGAGTAAAGCACGTATGGTATCGGCCAATCGAGCGTTTGCACAAATACAAACTCCTTTACAGCTCATTATTAACTTATTCATTGCGCCAACAGTAAAAATTATAATGTAGAACAAGCCTGTTCATTTAGTTAGAACATCGAAAATTAACTTTAAAATTACCGTAAAGGCTCGAGCACATTACAACAGCGTCGTGCCGCAGCGCGTCGCGCTACAAAACTGCGACAATGCACATTCCAGACGCAATAATTTAAATCAGTTAAATGTTGACGTTCAATTCTTCACGTCGTGGTACAGCGAATAATTCTCGAATGAAATCCGTTAACTGCGCCCGTTCAACGCACATTGAGGTGGGCCGCGCCGCAGTGCATAAATACGGCTAGGAAGCGATTCACCACTTGTAAGTGTACTGTGGTGTACCACACTCACAGACTTCACAGATACACCGTCCACGCCGGCGGAGACGTGGACGTCCCCCTCGTTACACCGTCAACACACATCGGCCCTCGGCCGACACTTTTACCAGATATCGGCACATGCCTGGGCGCTTCTCACCGACTCGCGATCCCGCGGTATCCCCCAACGCCCTAAGCCGGAGGTCCGTTCCTTCTGCCGGTTTACCGGCGGGGGAGTCCTTAGGCTCGTTGCAACACACATTTTGTTCCTGGCTGAGCGCCTTCTGGGCTCGCCCTAAATTAAACACGACCACCGGTGACTCTTGAAAGGCCACTAGGGCCACAAGAATTTAGCCATTACGAAAAAAACACCACCACCAGTGCGGTGAGCAAAAACACCACCACGCCGCAGCGTGATGCGGCCCGCCTCAAATGTGCGATGATTTATACAAAATGTATGGAAATAGTGTTGGGCACAATTAAATTGTTGGACAATTAACAATTAATTATTTGTTAATCAATCCTATTACAATTAAAAATTAATTATTTAATTGTTTATCGCGAGTTTACACAATTAACGATTAACCAATTGTCAATATTTTTAATGTATTTGATTAAAACTAAGAATTAAAACTTATTATTATTGTATATCAATATGTACCACAATAAATTATGAAGTTACAATCTGAGCCGTATTACTCACTCTCCCCAAACCAATGCCTGGGCGATCAGCCCTGCCACTGGGTGGCCCGGGTATACTTTTCATGCAATAATAAGTTTTAATTGTTAGTTTTTAATCAAATACATTTAAAAAATTGACAATTGATTGATCGTTAATTGTGGAAACTCACGACTAACAATTAATTAATTGTTAATCGCGAGTTTTCATAATTGAAATTAATTGTGTTTTAATTGGTATAGGCGTGATTAACAATTAATGAATTGTGAATTGTCCAACAATTTAATTTTGCCTAACACTATGGAAATGATTCAGGAGAATTTTTGCAATCTTCTGTGCTGCGGTGCGGCCCGCGCGTAATATGTGCGAGCCTTTATAGCTTATCTACGAAGACAAAAAATACATTTCGGGGTTATATTTTTTCATACGTTTTAACTTCAACATGTATTTACGCTATATTGTTAGTGAGACACTTTTGTCATTTTTAAATTGTCAATAGATGGCGCGGCGCTACTTGTGTCATACACTATAGTGTTCTTTTGAACATGGTCTTATATTCAATAAAAATAAACCACATTGAAATGTGTAAAATTATTTATGTTGCATTATAATAATAAATTGTCACAACAAATTGTTAGGAATTTCAACAAGTCAACCTTACACAATTACCGCTTACGAAACCTACATTTCTACGTATAATCTTACACTAACTTATCCAACTTAAAGTTACATCACATGTAGAACGAGATATCTTTTTTATAAGTACCTAATAGACAATGGCCGAGACATTCGCACACGTTACGTCTTTCCCATCAAAACGATACGAAATGTGAGTTTCATAGTTTAGGTATATACCTACATGGAGTTACCTATAAGATAAGACATGCTATTCAATCAATCTAGCTTGAGTTGTCACTTAAAATTTCCAAATCACGAAGACATCCTAAAATCAATACCCATTAATTAAATATGGATAGGTAAAATTAATCGGGACAGACTCATTTTCATATTAGCAACAATTACGTATAATATACTCAGTTTTGTTTAATGTTTCTAAAAGGATTTCGAATACTTCAACTCAAGCTAAAACTGTACTACGCATTGTGTTGACCCCGTATTTTACTGGTTAGTAGGTAAGCTATTATAGATGTAAAGTCATAGGTACACGCACAAATATAAAATCCGCACATATTAAGTATTCTAAATACCACAGAACTAAGCTTGTAAGCAGTAACGTAAGTACCTAATCTTAACACAGCACAATACCTGCAAACATATATTGCAAATAAATATTGAATTGAAAACTCATAAAACTGAATGTACAGCCACCTGTAACATAGGTACCGTAGAAAAAAAAAGAGATAAAATCAATAGAATCACCAAATAATTCCTTTATATATTCTGACATACCGACGTATTACCATAGACGATATACTTAATTATTGAAATAGAATATATACTTGTCGTCTCTGGTATTAGGTACCTGCGTATTATGTAGATAGTTGACTAAACGGCATGATGTTAATTATTTAACGGGAGCACTATTTTACAACTGATCTAATTTTCTCTACCAATATCTACTTCATCAGAAAAAAAAACTTATATTTATTAAGTTTTTTTTTTAAACTAACATAATAAGCTACCTACACGTAACAAAGCTCTGACTTTACACTGCTTTAGTTAGAAATTTCCAAAAGAAGGACAGGAAGCAAGAATTACAAATTGATCAGACATTATGATACATACGAGAATTAGTAGGAAGATCGTAGTCAATATCTAGTCTGAAAGAAAGGCAAAAATCTTCAAATATGTTATTTATAATCATGTAAATACTCGTAGATAGAGGTTTGCCATTGTTTTCCTATCTTTACTGTACCTACGTTTTAATTTCTCTAGGAGACTATACAAGGAGCTTGCACTTTAGATAAAGCTTCTTTCGCAGAGGTGTTAAAAAGCTGACGTTGCGTAGAGAGTGTTTTGCCCTTCTTAAAATTTAAAGTGCTATGTCGCCAACGTAGCTCACACATTTTGATGTTCATACGAATGAAGCCTTATGTTTATAGATGTAACTCCATACCAATCTAATATAACTTGTAAACGACTACAAACCTGTTTACTGTTTATTAAAACAACTAATTTAATAGGCAGCTTTAATAGGCAGATGACCCCTTGTTGGGCCTAATCGCAAAAAACTTTATAAAGCAAACATTATTATATATAGCCACTGTTGACGACCGGCGCACTAATAATGGCTCGGCGGGCCGACCGGTCGTATACGAGCGAAAGACGCGCTAGTGTTCGCGGCGGCGGGTGACGACAGACGAGGCATCCGAGTGCCCAACTTGAATGATTGTATGCCGCTCGCTCTTCATGTATGCGGGGTTCTCTTGAGGTCGGCTAGTCGGAGGGTTTTCTTGAGGTGCCGGGTGGTCGAAGTGATACTCGTAGGACTGCTGTTTGACGACTGTGTATTTTGGCCAGATTGGCCCCATTTATATTCTCAATACAAGCCGCTCAACAAGGGATGTTTGCAACCGAGGGTTTCCGCCCTTTTGTCCAATAGCACGCTACCCCGCGCAGTCCCCATTGTTACGGCGAGCCGTTTCCGGAGTCGCCGTAACGGTACTCTCGTCTTGTCTTGCTCCCCCACGTGGGAAGCGCCCATGCGTACCTCTCGCTCTAGCGCGTTGGTTTCTACACGACCTAATTCCGAGAAAACGCCATGCGCCAGATGTTGTACTCGGCGTCGCTTCTCCCACGTGAGAAGCGCCCGCATGGGATTTGTTTTCTATCAATATTTAACTTTCTGCATTTATTTACTCAGTAACTATTTGTATGGGGTTTTAGGTCGTGTAGGCCTCTCATGTTAGTGTAGCGTGCTATCTCTAATCTCTCATGTACGTAGGCCCTCAGTTATAACACCTCCCTCGCATCTCTCTTTATTGAGCAACTTGTATCAAATTCTCTTTATTTACTACATCTTACGTTACTATACACAATTATCCTTACATCCTATACATATACATAAGGTTCTTAAGCTACACACGGTACATAATAGGCTTATTCTAGACATGGGGCGTACTTATCGCTACACAATTATACATTATATACATAGTTACGTATCTACGCAATCACTGCACATCACAATACACTGGTTTCACTCATGTCATTTTTGGCTGTCCGCAACATTCTCCCCCCGGCGAAGACTCGTCGCAGCCTCTCGCTCCACAGGGAGGACAGCCAGTCTCGTCACCGGCCTCAGGAATGATCCTCCGCCTGTCCGCACCACCGCCGTCCGCACCTTCCCGTCTCGCCCAGGGAAGACTCTCTCCACGATGCCGCGCGGCCACACGTTGCGCGGCAATTGTGCGTCGACGATCACCACGAGGTCCCCTTGCTGCAGCGGTCGCACGTCGTCCGCTGCTCGTCCTCGTGGTACCAATGTGGGCAGATACTCCGCGACCCAGCGCCGCCAGAAGTGGTCGGCGAGCGCCTGGGTCCTTCGCCATGTTGATCTGTCCGCTTCTGTGCACGGGCCGGTGAGAGGTAGGCCCGATGATGACCCCAACAGGAAGTGGTTCGGGGTCAGCGCCTCCGCGTCGTCGGGCCCAACAGCAACGTGGGTCAGAGGCCGGGCGTTGACTGAGTGCTCGGCCTCCGTCAGCAGTGTCTGTAGCGCCTCCTCTTTAGGCGCCCTCTCATTCAGTGTAGCGTGGAGTGCGACCTTCACGCTGCGTACCAGGCGCTCCCAAGCGCCACCCATGTGTGGCGCGCCTGGTGGGATGAAGATCCACCGCACTCCCCGCTCTGTTGCGTAGTCTCGTAGTTGCGGCTCCCACTCGTTGTAAGCCGCACGTAGCTCGCTGTCGGCGCCGCGGAAGTTAGTGCCATTGTCCGAGTACATGGTACCCGGCCAGCCGCGGCGCGCTGCCATCCGTCGTATTGCCATGATCGCCGAGTCTAATGTCAGACTAGCGACCAACTCCAGGTGCACGGCGCGCGTCGCCATGCAGGTGAATAGCGCGCCCCATCTCTTCTCGCGGCGCCTCCCGATCGTCACGGTCATCGGGCCGAAGTAGTCCACGCCACAGTGCGTGAACGGACGTTGATGCACGGTGACCCGCGCGGGCGGCAAGTCGCCCGGCGCTGGGGTGCGCGGCGTCGCTCTTCTAACGCGACACCACTGGCAGCTGCGTGCGGCGGCCCTCACTGTAGGCCGCAGCCCCAATATGCAGTACCGTTGCCGCAGATCGTTGACCACGCGCTCGTTGTTCGCGTGGCCCGCTTGACGATGCGCGTCGGCGACTAGTAGACGGGTGAATGGATGTCGCCCGTCCAAGATGATCGGCGACTTCGTGTCCGTCGGGACGTCGGCCGCCTCGATCCGCCCTCTGACGCGCAGCACGTCCCCTACCAGGTAGGGGTCTATGGTGAATAGGCGACTCGTCCTCTTGATGGAGTCGCCTCGCCGCAGGGCTTCCACCTCTGCCCCGAAGCTGTCTGCCTGTGCCCTGTTGACCCACAGCGCCGTGGCTCGCTCTATGTGTCTGGCCTCTAGCTGCGTTCCCCTCTTCCTCAGCTTATCTGTAAAAAATAGCACATATGCGGTGCTTCGCATTAATCGCCGGAAGTTGGAGAACCTGGTCACGTCGGGTAAGTGGTCGTGGCTTCTCTCGACGTTTTCCACGTGGAACACTGCTTCGGGTGGTGGTGGGTAGGCCTCTTCGTCTTCTCGCGGCCACTCGCTTTCCTCCAATTGCAGGAAGGTCGGCCCGGTGAACCAACGTTCCGTTGCGACGGGAACGTGGTTATACGACGCCCTGGTTGCGTCGTCCGCCACATTCTCTGCCGTCGGAACCCACCGCCATTGTTGTGGGTTTGACTCCTCTTCGATTTCGCCGAGACGGTGTGCGACGTACGGCGTATACTTCTTCGCGTTTGTCCGTATCCATTGCAGCACCGTAGTCGCGTCGGTCCAGTATGTAACCGAGTCGATGGCACGGAACCTATGCTCGCCGCATACGGTCTTGTCGAGCCGGACTGCGATCGTCGCCGCCTGTAGTTCCAGTCGTGGCACCGTCAGCGACTTCAGCGGCGCCACCTTTGCCTTGGCGGCGGCTAACGCGACTCACACGCCGTCCCTTGTTGTGACGCGCCAGTACGCCGCCGCTGCGTACGCCTCTCTGCTGGCGTCGCAAATAACATGTAGCTCGAGTCGGTCCGGCGTCGAGGTGATGTAGGCGCGTGGGATGCGCGGGCTCGCCGTCTCTGTTAGCGCCTCCAGCCACGTGCTGAAGCTCCTGGCATCTTCCGCGGGTATGGCCTCGTCCCAGCCGAGTTTCAGGCGCCACAGTTGCTGCAGCGGTATCTTCCAAGATGCGTTCCGCGCGCTTGTCCTCGGCGCTCACCTTCTCCGCTCGCGACACGCCCAGCGCGTCTATGCGGAAGTGCTCACGCACAAGATCCTCCACACGGTCCCTACTTTGTGTGGCTGTCACGTGCAGCACTGTGTCTTCGTTCTCTCGTATTACACGGCGTGGCATCGTGCCGTGTAATACCCATCCCAGGCGCGTCCTCGATGCTGCGGGTTCGCTGTGTCCGCCGACCCGTAACTCACGTGTTACGATCGCTGCCCAGTTGTCCGCGCCCATCAATATGCGCGGCGTAGCTTCTCGACGTGAAGACAACGGCAGGTTTTTTAAGTGGTCGTATCGGCGCACGCTGGGTATCCGTTGGCCTCTCAGCTTGAGGCCGCTAAGTGTCCGGGCGGTTATTTGTACACTTCTCTCGCCGGGACCGCGTATTGTGCATGTGACGCGCTTGCTTGTTGCCTGTTCTAGGCTAGTAGTGCCCACTCCTCTTATTCTCAGTGCTTGTGTCGGTCCGTCCAATCCGACTTCCTGGGCCAGGGCTTCGTCCATCAGTGTCACCGTGGAGCCCTCGTCTAGTAGCGCGTACGTGTGCGCCTTGCCCCGCGGTCCGCTTACTGTCACCGGACATACCTTTAGTAGGACGTCGCTTGCTGTGTCGCTGTGCGTTGACAGTACTGCTTCCGCCGGCTCTGTTTCCTCTCCCCGCTCTGGGGCCGGTGGGGCTGGGCCTGCTCGCTCGCTGTGAAGTAGTGGGTGGTGGGGGCGGCGACACCCGTTGACGCCGCATGCTCTAGCGCGGCACGATGATCGTCGATGCCGCTCGCCGATGCACTTGAAGCAGACGTTGTTCTTCTTCGCCCACTCCCATCGCGAGTCCATTGCCATCTCCTTCAGCTTCTTGCAGCTGGTGGTGCGGTGCTCCTCTCCGCAGCAAAGACATGTGACGGCTGCGTCGGCTGTGTGGTACGCCGCTTTATAAGTCACACGGCGTGGTGCGCTTGCGGGAGCTGCGCGCGCCTCGTTCCTTCTGGGCGCGCTCGTTGCGATGGGTAGCTGGGCCGGGCGGGTGTATAGGGCCGCCCGATCCGCTTCACGTGACAGGAACCGCGATAAGGTGACGATCTCTGCTTCGCCGCCTTCCCCGTGTTCGTAGGCGTAGTCGCACCACCTGCTCATTAGGTGCGGGCTGAGCTTTTCTACCACTTCTTGGGCGAGCATGGGGTTTTGTAGATAGCCCCTTTTGTCCACTGTGGCCAACACGCTGACTATGTTTTGGACCCGAACTGCGAATTTGTTTAGGTCCGCTGCTGAGTTCAGCCGCGGCAGCTTCTTTAAATCTTCCAGCGCCTTGTACACTATAGTCTCCGGCCGGCCGAAGCATCGTTCCAGAGCTTGGACGATGAGTTCTGGATCTGAGGCCGTGTATAATAGCGCCGCTACCGCTTCGCGCGCTTCCCCCCTCAGGCTTGCGCGCAGGCGCGCTAAGTTTTCCGCTGGCGTGAGTCGACATAGCTGCGACGAATCTCTCAACGCCGCTTTGAATGGCAGCCACTCTGTTGCTGCTCCGGAGAATGGTGGCAGCTCCATGGCTTGGCGTGGCGGTGGACGCATCCTTGTGATTCTGTCCAGCGCCTCTACGAGCTGCCTCGTGCCCCGCTCTCGTTCCGGCGTAGGCGATCTGGCGCGACGAATGTTGTCTCGTCCATTCGCCCATCGTGGCCCCTCTGTGGCCGCGCCTCTGTCCCCGCTGGGTTCTCGTCGACAGTCGTCTCCGCGGCGTCGGTGTGGCTCCCTGTCGATCCGCTTCTCCCGATCTTCCCATGGTGCTGGAGTTGCAGGCCAGTTCTCCCTCAGACACACGTTGTCGAGGTCCCCGCGCTCCCCCCGTGGATTGACCGGGTCCGTCGCATTCTGGATCCAGCTGCTGACGCGTGAGTGTGCATCAACAGCGCTGCCTCGGTCCGATTCCTCCGCGTCTATATTAGCCAAGTCCAATTCCAATTGATTCCGCACCAGCCTAGCCTCTATTTCTAATTCCTTCTTCTGTATTGCGGCTAGGCGGGATTCTGCGGCTACTTCGGCGGCTTTCCTCTGCGCCGCTAGGCTAGCTGTGGAGCGCCGTGATCGTACAGTGCGCCTTGATGCACTGTATGTAGGCGATGAGGCGCGACGACTCGTTGACGCGTCCTCCCCCCGGTACGCTAGCTGTAGCGGCATGTCCCCCCCCCTGATGTGTCTGTACCCCTCCGGGGATGGTACTCGCGACGACGCGTATGGCTCTCGCTCGCGGGCGGGCAACGCGGGCTGCACAGTGCTGCCCGACGTCCTCGACGGCGAACGCGACGACTCGGTGAACGCGCGCATGCCGGGCATTCGCTGGGAACGCTCATCCAGCGCCGCCCCCTGCGGCGGGGCGGTAGCGGCGGCATGGCGGAGAGCCGACTCTCTCGCGGCTTCCCTCGTGGAAGTGGCGATCACGTGTCGTGGCAACACGTCAGCGGTGACGGTGCCCCTCGCGGCGTCGGAGGCGACGGCGGTAACGCGGGCCGTCGCGGCGGGCGACGGCTGTGCGGGCGGTAACGCGGTATCGTAGCCCGACTCGCTTCGCGAATTACTGCGCGTCTTCATGGCCGGAACGTTGTGGTGCTGATGGTGCAATGTAGCTGCACAGATCCGGCTACTCGAAGGACCAGCTTGTTGACGACCGGCGCACTAATAATGGCTCGGCGGGCCGACCGGTCGTATACGAGCGAAAGACGCGCTAGTGTTCGCGGCGGCGGGTGACGACAGACGAGGCATCCGAGTGCCCAACTTGAATGATTGTATGCCGCTCGCTCTTCATGTATGCGGGGTTCTCTTGAGGTCGGCTAGTCGGAGGGTTTTCTTGAGGTGCCGGGTGGTCGAAGTGATACTCGTAGGACTGCTGTTTGACGACTGTGTATTTTGGCCAGATTGGCCCCATTTATATTCTCAATACAAGCCGCTCAACAAGGGATGTTTGCAACCGAGGGTTTCCGCCCTTTTGTCCAATAGCACGCTACCCCGCGCAGTCCCCATTGTTACGGCGAGCCGTTTCCGGAGTCGCCGTAACGGTACTCTCGTCTTGTCTTGCTCCCCCACGTGGGAAGCGCCCATGCGTACCTCTCGCTCTAGCGCGTTGGTTTCTACACGACCTAATTCCGAGAAAACGCCATGCGCCAGATGTTGTACTCGGCGTCGCTTCTCCCACGTGAGAAGCGCCCGCATGGGATTTGTTTTCTATCAATATTTAACTTTCTGCATTTATTTACTCAGTAACTATTTGTATGGGGTTTTAGGTCGTGTAGGCCTCTCATGTTAGTGTAGCGTGCTATCTCTAATCTCTCATGTACGTAGGCCCTCAGTTATAACACCTCCCTCGCATCTCTCTTTATTGAGCAACTTGTATCAAATTCTCTTTATTTACTACATCTTACGTTACTATACACAATTATCCTTACATCCTATACATATACATAAGGTTCTTAAGCTACACACGGTACATAATAGGCTTATTCTAGACATGGGGCGTACTTATCGCTACACAATTATACATTATATACATAGTTACGTATCTACGCAATCACTGCACATCACAATACACTGGTTTCACTCATGTCATTTTTGGCTGTCCGCAACAGCCACCTTATTACTTACTTAACCTCTTTATGAATCTCGAAAAAATTGTAATCACTGACAACTTTAATTGGTATGAAGTAAGTACCTAATACAATGGAACTAATGTATCCTATTGTGTTGTTTTGAATGCTCAGATTAATCTAAGTCGATAATTTCGACTCGAAATGTTGCAAATGGCTCGCTAGCGAGTGCTGACATTCATAATTTCGAAACATTCATAACGACTGTCTCTATGTATTATTATAATACTCAACTTTTATTTTTTATAATGAAAATATTTTATAAACCCTACATTGTTTTTTATCAGTCAATTTTAGAAATGAAAGCTGGCAGTGTAAGTCATAAGGCTTATAAAAAACACATAATCGACAACAAACACCAGCCAAAAAAGAACGAAAGGAAGTTGATGGGAATAGAGCAACGTGTTAATCCGCCGTTCATCCTTTTCTTTATCTTTTGTTTTTGTTCTTCATCGTGAGGCGACGCCAGAAACTAGTCTTTTCGGCTGGCGGCTGCTCTTCCCTTGCTTCTTCACCTCGCGTCTCCCCTCGCAACATATCTAAGAACGTTGGATCATTCTTCTTAACGTTCTTTTCAATTTTGACCGCTTCAGCGCTGAGTTCCGCCTTCAGTTTCTCCGGGCTCGTGTTTTCGACCTTAAACTCGTTAGGGTCCTCCACAAACGCCTGCTGGAGATCTCGCATGATCTTTTTCCGTATGGTCTTCTTCATGCTAAGGTGTCGTTCTAAGGTTTTCACGTCACCGTTGCCATATGAGCGGTAGTCATCCTTTTTCTTTTTATTCTTTTTAGTTTTGTCATCGCTGTCATCGTACGTCTTCGCGTCGTATTGCTGGTTAAGGCCGAAAATGTCTCGCAGGTGGGGTATGGCCCGCTCGGACGTCATCTTGGATACTCAGGCGCTGCTCACGCCCCGTAGCGATAGATCACAGACACCTCATCGTGAGACCTGGAATTGAGAAAGGACACAATTGAGTCAAACTCTTTTATTTTACCTCTACAAGTGCTCGTTGTTGGTTACGAGCATTTTACTTTTACGATATAGAATTGGACGGTAAAGACGACTTTTTTTAGGAAGTGAACGAATCCAAAAGAGACATAGCTGCAGATTAATTGTTAACAAGAAAATATTTTAAAGCCATCTCAGAAGAATTATATCAATAAAATATTGGTTCTAATTGTTTGAATAAGAGAGAGACTTTATATTGCAAACATTTGGCAAAACCTAAATATTTAGCTAGAAAAGTCCGTCAGTGAAACAACATGATTCATCATCATCATCATCATCTCAGCCTTTAGACGTCCACTGCTGGACATAGGCCTCCCCCATTGTCCGCCATTTAGACCTATCGGCAGCGACCTGCATCCAGCGGGTGCCCGCCACCTTTATGAGGTCGTCTGTCCATCTAGCAGATGGACGTCCTCGGCTTCGTCCGCCGGTACGTGGTCTCCATTCGAGAACCCTTCTGCCCCATCGGCCATCGGTTCTTCGAGCTATGTGCCCTGCCCACTGCCACTTCAGCTTGCTAGCCCGAGAGGCTATGTCGGTGACTTTAGTTCGTCTACGGATCTCCTCATTCCTGATTCGATCACGTAGGGAAACCCCGAGCATAGCCCTCTCCATAGCTCGCTGTGCGACAGTGAGCTTATTTATGAGGCCCATAGTCAGAGACCACGTCTCGGTGCCGTAGGTCATCACTGGCAACACACACTGGTCGAAGACCTTCGTCTTCAAGCACTGAGGTATTTTGGACGAGAAGACGCTGCGTAGCTTCCCGAACGCTGCCCAGCCGAGTTGGATTCGTCGATTGACCTCTTTCTCGAAGTTGGACCTACCTAGTTGGACCGTTTGGCCTAGGTAGACGTACTCGTCAACAACTTCGAGAATCGAGCTCCCAACTGAAACTGGGGTGGGCACGACATGGACATTCGACATGATTTTCGTCTTGTCCATGTTCATTTTAAGGCCCACCTGTTGGGAAACTCGATTGAGGTCTCCGAGCATTGTGCTAAGATCCTCCAGCGATTCTGCCATGACCACGATATCGTCGGCAAATCGAAGGTGAGTGATGCATTCGCCATCAACGTTGATGCCGAGTCCTTTCCATTCCAGGAGCTTGAAAGCGTCTTCCATCGCATTGGTGAAGAGCTTCGGAGAGATAACATCTCCTTGTCTCACACCCCTCTGCAATGGAATCGGCTCCGTGTTCCCTTCCTGTACTCGGACTGACATAGTGGCGTTGTTATACAAACACTTCAACACTTCGATATACCGATAGTCAATATGGCACCGCTGGAGGGACTGTAGCACTGCCCAAGTCTCGATCGAATCAAAGGCTTTCTCATAGTCCACAAACGCTAAGCATAATGGCAAGTTATACTCCTCGGTCTTCTGTATAACTTGCCGCAGCGTATGGATGTGGTCTATGGTACTATAGCCTTTTCGGAAACCGGCTTGTTCGGGAGGCTGGAAGTCATCAAACCTGCGCTCGAGACGATTCGTGATAACCCTCGAAAACAGCTTATAAACATGGCTCAGAAGCGAGATGGGCCTATAGTTCTTCAACAAGGTCTTGTCACCTTTCTTGAAGAAGAGCACCACCACGCTTCTGTTCCATGCCTCCGGCGTAATACCTTCGAGCAAGACGGAATTAAAGAGCTTCTGAAGGACTTTCAGTACCGGTGTTCCACCCGCTTTCAGAAGCTCTGAAGTGATTCCGTCCTCACCCGGCGCCTTGTTATTTCTAAGCTGTTTGAGGGCCATCCTAATCTCGTACAGGCTGATGTCCGGGATGTCTTCGGTATAGTGTCGGGTCAACTTGGCTCTTGGGTCTTTGGCCAAGTTGCCAACAGGTTTAGCGACCGAGGTATACAACTGTCCATAGAACTTCTCGATCTCCCTCAGTACCTCTTGTTTGTCGAAAGTGACACTGCCGTCCTCCCTCTTCAGCTTCGTCAACTGGCTCTGCCCAATAGATAAGTCTCTTGCGAACACTTTGGAGCCTTTATTCCGCTCTATCGTCTCCTTAATACGATTAGTATTAAAGAGACGGATGTCGTGTCGCAAGGACTGGTGAATCCGTCTATTGAGCTGCCGATATGCTTCCGCGTCATCAGGAGTCTGCAGTGTCATCGAACGTCGTTCCGCCAAGAGGTCGAGGGTGTGGTCGGTGAGCTTTTGGGGTCCATCTCTTCGACGATGTCTGAAGAATTTAGACCCCACCGTATGGACAGTTTCTACCAACCTGTTGTTGATATCGTCCACTGCAACGCAATCCTCTAGGCAATCGAAGCGATTTGACAGTTCAAGCTGAAAGCTTTCGGGATTCTGTATGTGGGCAGCAGTAGGTCGGAGCGTAGACTTCATCAGGCGGGACCTTTCTAACTTGACGTTTATATTCAATGTGCCTCTAACCATTCGGTGATCACTACCGGTTTTCACCCTGTGGATCACGGAGACATCATTGAATATTTGTCTCTTTGTGGCCATAATGAAGTCTATCTCATTTTTAACGGAACCGTCGGGGCTCATCCAGGTCCACTTCCTATGAGGCGGCTTCTTGAAGAAAGAGTTCATCATAAAGAGTCCCTCTTTCTCAAGAAAGTCGGCCAGCCTCTGGCCCCTCTGGTTCCGGTGCCCACATCCAAATTGCCCCACTCTCAACTCATCGTCGCCTCTTTTGCCCAGTTTCGCGTTGAAATCCCCCATAACAATATTGTAGTGTGTTTTCGAAGCATGTATGGCTCTACTAATGTCCTCATACATTGCTTCCACTTCGTTATCCGGGTGTGCCGAGGTCGGTGCGTAGACCTGTATGACCTTCAACGAATATCTCTTGGATATTCTGAGTATAAGGTACGCGACCCTGCTCGACACACTCGTGATGGCTACAACATTATTTACGAGGGACTTGTGGACGATAAACCCGACACCACCTTGGGACTGCTGGTCGCCCTACCGGTAATAGAACAAGTTGCCGGATTTCAGGGTTATCGTGTCCTCCCCCTCTCTTCGGATTTCTGATAACCCCAATATATCCCAGTGCAACTTGCCTATCTCCTCTTCCAGCTCAGCGATCTTCTCGTCTGTCCTCAAAGTGCGCGTGTTGTAAGTCACCAGTGACAACCTACGTCGGTGATCCATGTCAAAAGCCCTGGTCGTTCGACGGTGGAATCCCGCCCGGAGATTCTTAGCACCCCTGGCTCCAGCGCTCGACCAGCGCCCGTCGTCCACGCCGGTGTTGCGACTGGAGCCGCCGGGAACTTGGGGCCGTTTTACTTTTTCTGCCATAGGGGGGGGGGGGGGGGGGGTGGACCGTAACCCGCCGCGCTGGTCCAGTGCGTGGTGGCGGGTCGCCAGAGCCTCGTTCGTTGGTCGGCAGGGTGCACCACGAGCCGGTGAGGTTGGCTTGGGTCCCAGAGATGTAGGTTGGGACCCCATACACCCCCTACAACATGATTAGGTAGGTACTTATTACAATATTCATCTACTTAGCAACTCAATTTAGTAGCCTCAATGTAAACTTCAAGCAAGTTTTCAAATTGATTAGACGTCGAATTTTATGACTATACAATTGTCAATTGTTTTATAAAGACCCTAAGCACACGCGAAAAACACATTTTTGTCGACATTGGAAACTCCGTGTGATCCAGGAAACAATGGCCGATTGAAATCTCCATCCCGACCGATAAATCATACAAGCGTCCCGTGATATATCACGCGAACATAAATCATTCTAGAGTTATCTAAACATTCACAACAGACTACGTCTAGGTGCATTGTCTTCCTTGTTATTTTGTGCTATGCTAATCATACACCAATTATGGCTGAAACCACAATAAATAGATAACGTTCATTGAATCCCATTAGTCCCTCCGGGTTACAATAAGTTGTAAACAGTGGGAAACCAACTAATTTAGAAATAAAACTATTGATAAGCTAATAATTACAATTCTTAGTCCAATCAGAAACGCTATTATGTGAACTTAATTAACTTAATAATTTTAAAGATTTCATCTGATTCGAGCTTAAAAACGATAGGAACATGTTTAACGAAATTATACAGAGGTAAATGGAAGGTAAGTGCTTGGAACCCATTCGAATTAGTTGTTGTTGCCTAATTAAAAAAAAATACCTGTCGTTCAAATTTTGTTCGTGAATTTCCTTGTTCGTGAAAGAAAGAAGTATCTGTGTTTATTTTTATTCGGAATTTGAATCTGGAGAACGCACACTAATCCACTGCCAGTGCTGAGAACAAGTAGTTAGTGCATACATCTTTAATACAATGAAGGTGTTAACGAGTAAGATCTCTCTGCCGTGACTGTGAATACTGTGGATACGCCGTCAGTGAATATTTTAACTCCCTTCTATGGTTGTGAACAAGCTATAAAGTTATAGACTTGCGAGTGAATGAGTTCTAAGAAACATATTATATTCAGAATTCTCCTGTATGACGTTATCTGAGCAAGGCTACCTTATTGTCAGTATTGTCTTATTGAATTTGATTAAGTAGAAACATGCTCTAACATCTCATTATTAACCATTAGCAATATTCATGGGGGAGGACGGTCCTCCACTACACAAATTTTCGTGTATTTTCGGGATAGGAATGGGCTCTGGCATATCTCACTCACTACCGAAACACGTACCTTAATACATTGAGGAAATACAATAAAGTAGTAACTGCAGTACATTTCAAGGTAGTATTTTTAAATGTCGCTCGACAATTAAGTCCTTTTTTTCAGTTAATTAATTTATTTATGAGGTTTTCCAGCATTCTCACACTAATATATATTATGTATGTTAGTAAGAATATAAATAATGAAATTAGGTTTAAGTAAACTAATAGACAAACACGAAGTACATAAATGTAACACATAGCTACCCGCCCTCGCTTCGCTTCGGTTTATAAGTTTTTTTCTCATTTTTTTTTCAAAATTTCAAAATAAAATATAGCCTATATTACACGGATAATGTAGCTTTCTATATGTGAAAGAATTTTTGAAATCGGTTAAGTAGTTCCAGAGATTACCCCCAACATACCCACAAACACAATTTTACCTCTTTATGTATTAGTATAGATATAAATAAGGTATAAATACAGCGCCTGTTAGTGAAAGTTAAGAAACAGAGAATTTTGATTCAGTCTTTTACATATTTTGAATAATGAATGAAACAAACCATTAATGAATTATATTATAATGTCACAAATATTCGAACATATGCATTTACGGAAACGTCCGTGACTGTATCTAACAACATCAAGCATCAACGCGTGCATTGTGTTCGGAATATAATAAACTGCGCTCGAGTGCGCTCGGCGACGTTCCACTCGCCGGCGAACAATGCGGAGCGTTCACCAGCACTTCTTGCAGTATTCCAATACAAGCAGAACAATGGTCCAGACAACGAATTGGCAACAAAGCGTCGCTTTCTTCACTTTCCATGCTAATTTTAGCTACCATATAGCTGCAGGTTTAGGTTTTGTAATGCTTAAAAGATTTGTACTGTTTTAACTTGCATTTTTTATTTTAACTAGCATTTGCCCGTGGTTTGGGCTGCTGGAAATCCGATTTTCAAGTCAGTTTCTCAGTGTAATCAGATGGATATACGATATATCAGATTTTAATTTTTTCTTTCGAATAGAATTACAATTCAGTATTGTCTCCTTCAAAATAACTTCCTTGGAAAACCACACAGCGCTGGAGACGGTTCTTCCATTCCTCATAGCAGTGCTGGAATTCATATACTGGAATAGCCTTTAGCTGGTCGGTTACAGCCATTTGAATGTTCTCTATGGTCCCAAAATGACGTCCCTTGAGGTGATTTTTTAATCTCGGGAAGAGAAAAAAGTCACAAGAACTCAAATCAGGCGAATAAGGAGGTTGAGGAGCCACAGGAATGTTTTTACTGGCTCAAAACTCATTTACTGAAATGGTTGTGTGACAAGGCGCATTGTTCAAAATTAATGTCACTAATTTTTAATACGCACTAGAAAAAACCGATTTACGAAAATAATCACAAAGGACAAACGAATTATTCTAGCCAGTTCAAACTCGTACTAAAGGTGCATTACATGTTACCCTGCCGCCCTTCCAAGCCCCGTCTCCGCAGTGTTGCCAGATCGGGCGCTACGTTGCCAGTCTTATTACTTAATTTACACACCTCGTATCTATTCATCTTAATATCAAATATGGATCTATCTATTTCAGCATTTAGGTAGGTACATATTTTAATAAACATATTAACATATATATTATATGTAGTAGACGGGGCTTACTTACGGATACTTATTTTATTTTACTCGTCGTTCTTGTCGGATTGCAGCGACCACGGTCATAAGCTCATAAAGCAACCGGTATCTACTCTGTATGTGTATTACTTGAAGCTAGTAACCATTCAGTCCACACCCCTAAGCTATAAATCTGCCATATATCTTTCGTCTACACGTACAATCGACAACAAGTCAACCTACACCGAAAGCTATCTTACTTAAGCTTCCTAGCTTAAGTAAGATATCTGGTGGTGTAAAAAATCAGGGGAATATAGCGTATCAGAGTACAAGCTAGCCTTTTTGGATTATAAATTCTATTTATCGACGAGTGCTTGCCTTTGAATTTAGGATGTAAACTAGTAAATTAACTAAACAACTAAACAAACTATTGTTGAATAACTGAGTTTTTCATTACTAAGATTGTGAACACAGAATCGACCGAGTCCCGCTTCGCGGGCCTATATCTTGTTGTCACCAAAGAACCTAAACCTAACCCACCTTTAAATTTGCTGCCATCGACTTGCTGCCACTTTCAGTATTTCTGCTGCTCATTTACCTAATTATTTCCCATAAATAAATGCGTAATCCACCAATATCCAATTAGGATTGGAAAGTATAATGGGATGAGGAAAACTCATCGTTCCGTTATACTTCCTATTCACCATTTTCCCAACCCATCCCTAAATCTCTAAAGATAGGTAATCTGATAGAAAGAAAGATAGCGTATCTGAGGACGTGCCAATATTTGTTATTCTAGACTGATGTTGACACGTATCACTGATTCCCATGAGCGAGTGTTCACGTATCTACATATTTACCATCAGAAGGACTGTCTGTTCGTCTGCCACCTTTTCTCGATAAAAAAGGGGTTATAAATTAATACCGACGTCATAAGGTGATGACTACTGATGACTGATGATGAAGGGTTATGGTTACTTTAACTTGTTGTCGAATGTACACTAGCTCAGTAAAAAACGAATATCCTGGCATCTATAGCAAACAGCAGTCACCATCTGACATTAACATTGACGGGGGTCACTGCACTGCACCTAACTCTAGCACATGATTGGAAAGCGGCCATCTTGTACGAATTACGTCACTTGCTGTTTTATTTCTGTAGATATTTTTCTGTAATATAAATTATTTACAAATGAGAAACATCTGTTTACTTATTCGAAGTGATCACAGCAGTGGCCGCGATTTCGTGTGGGTACACGTTCCAGTATGTGTGGTTTAAACTTAATTCCCTTGGGAACTTCATAATTAATCTGGATAAAAAGTACCCGGCACATAAGTTGTAATTATGCCAAGTTTCATTACAAACGGTCTAGTGGTTTTTGCGTGACGCGCGTTCAGCAATGGATAGAGATTCAAAAATTCTTATTTTACACTGCAACGATATTAAATGTACGGACTCGACTTTGTTACCATTTTATTATCTATATTTTTTTTATTGTGTATAGATTAACATTATGGACTTATTAAGATTGAGTAAGATTTTGTAACTAAAACATATCGTTGTTTCAAAATTCGAAATATATAAGTAGCTATAGATAGAAGAGTACTCTAAGAAATTAATTTTAACATAAAGCAAAAAAAATGTTATTTGTTAAGATATAACCAAAATCTCCATATGTGGAAAATTTGAATAGATAATAAAGTCCCTTTTCTTCTCAGATAGTAGGTACTTATCATTTTTTACCACCGCTTAGGTACTAAATATTATTACTACCCACCTACCTGTAACAATTTTATAAACACAGAGATTTTAATTTAAAAAAAATCGTGTATTATTCAACAAACAATAAACGAGTTAGTGTAACAAAAGTGCCAATTTGCTTGGCTAGTTCGCGGTTAACGGGCGTACGCGTAACGTTCGCTACGGGCGGGTGAGTCCAATAAAATGGATGAACCATTAGCGAGTAAAACCGTAGAGATCGTTCATTAAAAATGGTACATTCAAAAAAACTTTATTCATATCGAGTAACTTATTAAACGTAATCTAAGTACCTACGTATAACATTCTAAAATGTAATATAAAACTAGATAAAAATAAATAATAATAATACCATAAACATTGGTTTTGTACAAAAGGCTCAAAGCACCGGAATAAATATTGAGAATGTTGAACAAATTTGGCGTTGTATTGTATTTAATTAAATATATGTATATTAGGCAATCTTCTACTTAATAAAAATCTAACACTTACTGACTGACAGACAACGCACAGCCTAAACCGGTGGCTCTTTAGTCTGAAGCATGGAATTTTGCACAGGAGTTTCTTATCGTTATAACGTAGGTGAGCACTAGGAAAAGATTTTTGAAAATTTATCCCCTAAGGGTGTAAAAGTTCCTGAGATGTTGCCGATGAGATTTCTCATCGGGCACACGGCTAGAGTTATTATAATATTGGCCACCTTTTTGAGGTTTACTACCTTTTAGAGGTTCATAAGGGAGTAATTATGGTTACTTTAACGATCACATACAAGTACGTTGCGAGTAACTAAAAGAACAGATTTGTTCTACAACGTTGTATTTGCCGTTTGTGCCACCCACCTATTGAATATGTTGATAACGGGCTGTAAAGAAGTTTGTATTTGTTCGAACGCGCCTATGGTCGATACAAAGTTAAATAAAAAGTACCTGCAACCATTTAACACTTTTTTTCTATTATTAAAAATAACATTTTTTATACTTTTTTCAGAACTTGATATAATCCTAAAAAATTTTTTTTATTGTTTCGTTTCTCTTTGTATTCATCCGTCCGCTTGCAATGTCTTTCTCAACAGTTGGACAACGTTTCATATTTTTTCGCTTCAAAGAGTAGATTACATTTTTAGGCAACAATATTATTGTTTTTGTGTGAAGTGGTGTTAAATTTTAATACGTCGTGTAACAAAAGTTTTTCGTTTTTAGCAAATAAATCCAGGGTTAAGGGAGTATAAATACTTTTTATTTAACCTTGTATAATTAGAAGTTATTGAAAATTCTGTAGCATCGCGAATCAAATTTCAACTCACGACCTCCCACATGTTAATCAACATACCCAAAACTACCCTATTCATAACTTATTTAACCAGGTGCTGGTAACGTTTTATTAAGCGAAAACTGAAGGTTATATTCATTGTTCCATGCAAGTTGTTGCAATGAATTGTTACCAACTTATAACAACATTGCTTTTAATTAAAAATTAAACCTTCACGGTTATAAACTTG
This sequence comes from Sesia apiformis, assembly GCA_914767545.1. Taxonomy (NCBI): domain Eukaryota; kingdom Metazoa; phylum Arthropoda; class Insecta; order Lepidoptera; family Sesiidae; genus Sesia; species Sesia apiformis. The sequence goes on along the minus strand of OU611954.1, from coordinate 6,875,382 downwards.
CATATTTTGATCGGCTATTTTACAGCGTTCATAGACAATAGAACGAACAGCCTTTTAAATCAATTAGAAACAATTTGCAAAATAATGTTAAGCCTAAATTATAATACAATTAGGCTAATTATATTCAATAATTTTTTTTCGTCTGTTTTTCCAAGTGCAGTAGACGGGGTATTATTATTATTTAAAACCTGGTTCTAAACCATCTCGTCTCTTCCTGGGTAAGTCAAAATGATGCCTCATTTTGAGACGGTATAACCCCAGGTGGAAGCACAGTCGGCCAAGGTTCAGGACCCCAGGGAGAGAAACCGTCGGACGATATGCGCAGTATCGAGCAGCACCGCCTGCTGCATCTTCCCTGAAAGCCAGCCACCACGGAAACCCAACCGCCTCAGGTTGGTCTCGAAGCTGGTGGGGATTAACTCGTTTACGGACAAGACGACTGTGATGATTTCAGTCGACGTCACGCCCCACCAGTGATCTCGTGCGCCAGCTCTAGATACTTTCAGGTTTCGACTTTCATGAGGCTCTCGTCATGCGGGACGGTGATGTCCACTAAGAACACTAGAGACTGCCCGGTCCCTCAACACGATATCAGGCTTATTTGCGAGAATGGTCCTGTCCGTGATGACGGGCCGGTCCCAGTGAGGTGTGTAGTAAGGCAATCTCTGTTTTAAGAGACCGTATTTCAGAACGAACTCTTGGTGGAGGATTCGGCCAATTGGTTATGTCTGTGCAAATACTCAGTGTTTGAAAGAGTCGAACAGCCGGTGGTGTCATGCTTGATTGACTCTCCGGGATGGCCACACGCTCGACATACGTCCACGGTGTTGTCCTTCATATGTACTTCCGATAGTTCCGCGTCTTCATCACCTGATCCTGTATTGCAGAGGCACCCCCCCCCCCCCCAATTTTATTATTATTATTATTAATGAGAATTAGAGTCTCTACAAGTTTCGTATCACTGCGAACACATTACAATTTTTTACAAGATAAGTACCCTACAAGTACAAGATACAAGTACCCTATAGGTACCTACTCTCAATAATGTATTTAAATTCTTTATAAAATATCCATATATTAACTTCCGTCTAATGCAATCACCAAATAGTAAATATTTAAATGTAGTTAAACAGTAATAGTTAATTATTTTTTTGTACTGGCGCGAGGACGCCAGTCGCCGTGATCTAGTTGTGACGTCACTCTTATAGTAAACAAACGCACATGCCAAACAGATTAAAAATTGTAATGTTTTGAAACTTAGACATTCTATTAATCTTGTGTTTTCATCAATAATCCCAATAAGTTTCTTATTGTACAGACGACCGAATTTACATAATTTTGCAATTATTTATCTTTGAATAGTGGCAGAGAGAACAGATACGGACTATTTATTCTACTTCACGCGATTTCGCATATCGCAGCTAATTGCGTTTTTAACTAACTGATTATTTTTTATATGAAGTTAATTAATTGCCGCTATTTCCTCAACCAGTGGCGTAACACTAGGGTGGCATAGCAGACAAAATGCCACGGGCCCCCGGCCAGAGGGGGCCCCCGACCCGAGAGGGCCGCGAACACGGGAGGATCCCAACATTTATTTTTATAAAATTCATATGAAATAGTTTTGTTTTCATTTTTTTTTATATAGATTAGTGGGTGGACGAGCAAGCGGTCCCACGTGATGGTAAGTGTTACCGCCGCCCATGGACACCTGCAACACCAGGGGGTATGCGGGCGCGCCGCCGACCTTGCAAAATCCTATTCACAGCTCTCTTGAAGAATCCCATATCGTAACTTAATGGAAAGACCTCTTGAGGCTTGAAATATTGGAATATTTCAATTAATTGAAAACTGGAAATTAATTGAAATATTCCAATATTCAATTAATAGTATTGGACATCCTCATTAATCAACTGAGATGGTGTTTCCTCGGAATGAATGAAATTGTATCCAATTTCAGTGTCTTGCAACCTGCCACTTTGCAAAATTTGACGCCGATTTATTGAAAAAGGCTTTACAATTTGTCGATTTATATGTATAAAAAAGACATATCTGTCTCGTTTTCCAAGGAAATTCTTAGTTTTCGATCCACTTTTAGACACGAAATCGAATAGTCATCTCCTATAAGAGAACTTGCTGATCTACTAATCATAAAGAATCATTTCATATCTTCAAGCTTTCCTGAAGTGTGCACTGCATTTTTGTTATTTCTAACCATTCCTGTGACTACGGCTAGTGCCGAGCGATTGTTTTCAAAAATTCAAATTGATAAAAACATACTTCAGAAATTCTATCGGGCAATTCTATGATTACACAATTTAGCTATTTTATCCATAGAACAGTCCATGGCTCGAAATTTAAACTTTCATGATGTCATTAACACTTTTGCTGAAGCCCGAAAAAAGGAATTTTAATAATTATAACTTTGAGTAAAAATATTTTTTTTATTTCAATGAAATACCTACGCCCTTTAAATTAGGAGTTACTAGAAAATCATCGAAAAATGCACACAATATTATAACAGCGTTTTGTACGTACTTTACGTTGTGATTTATTGAAAAGAAACTACAACTTTGGATGAGCTTCTTTACATTGAGGGAGGGCCCCATCCTATGAATTTGCCACGGGCCTCAGCGGTATATGGTATGTAGTTACGCCACTGTCCTCAACGAATATTAAATATATCTGCGTTTCTTAAAGGAGTTAGCTTGTTTTTATAAGAAACACCTCCACATATAACACATAATACACACAATATACATATAACACGATGCCCTTAACAGATGTCAAGGTGGACAGGTATAACTTATTATTTAATGATTTTTCATTATCCAAAATAAACCGGGTACTTTATACTGTTATACTGTTTACTGTACCATTCTAGTACCTTATGACGGGAGAATTAACTGTTTGGAAACAAGTCTTCAATCAGTGTGTCCTGCCAGTTATGCCGTACGATGCTAAAATATGGCCTATAACGGTAGGCCCAATTCTTAAATTCAAGAACTAAAGTCGCCGATGTAGTTCATAGAATAAGCATGCTAAAGTAGCTGTGGGCAAGTCATATTTGCCGCAGGACCGATGGGGTGGACTAGTCCTCGAATGGAGACCGTGAACTGTGAAGCGCAGTGTCCATGTGGTCCTACGACTTGAAGAAGTTCGCAGGTAGTGGCTGGATGTGAAGAGCCGATAATCGTGTGTGGTGGCGAGCCTTGTGAGAGGTCTATATCCAGCAGAGGAAGATCATAGGTTAATCAGTAAGTTATGGTATGTTCTTACTGTAGTAATAAGGCTCGATAAATATCATAAATATAACAATTATCTTTGTTTACAACGATTACACAGTTTAAAGCAATGCCTTAACTGCACGGTATTCTACAGTTATTTATCGCAATCACGAGCTCTAATTAATACGCGCGGGAGAAGCAAGTGGCGCTGCCGTCGCGCCCTGATTGTTTCACGCATGCGCTCGGTAGGGTCACCACGTGGTCTGACAATAAAATACCAAGAGGACTTTTTGATGGGAACTCGAAAAGCGAAGTTTTTATTTGATTACTATAAAAATTGTGTTTATTAAACTTCAAAGTGTTTTTTAAGCATAATTATTGTGATACTCAAATAAAAGCTTATCTGCGTTTTTCGCGTGCTTCCAAGAAGTTCTCTTCTGTCCTCAGTAAACTTACTATCACTTTATGGAGCGACTCTTGACTTACTTCGATGGTACTGGACATTGACAGGATACGTTTTAGACTTTAAAATTTTTTATTGCGAAGAAAACTTGACACTGGCAAATATGCTAATTGCACCACTGCCATGTTGTATAAAAAAATAACAATATGCGAAACATCATCAAGAGCTGGAAGAGACATGATAAGAGAAAACAAGGACTGGAAAGAGAGGTTAGAGGACATTCTCAAGGCCCTCACACGAAATGATCGCTTAATTCGACTTTGTGGGAAAGCTCTCCTATAAGAGACAAGAGAGTCGCTATTGTCTTTTTAAATGCAACCAGTTTGCTAAATTTAATGGGAAAATCTCATCTGTAATTCTAATTGTGCTTTTATACTCAACACATTAGAATTACCGATGAGCCTTAAAGAATTTTCAAAACTGCTCTTTCTTTAAAATTGCTTATTATATTCAAAGTTAAAATTTAGTTCAAAAATCGTCTTCACTGCAAGCTAGTAACAAAATAGTAGCATTTTACAATAATAAACAGATAACGGCACTTATGCCTAATTATTCGCTGTCTAATTAATTTATACATGACACTCAATGGTCTTGAGGGATCTCATCGTGGGTTTAGAGGTTCAAAGACGAAATACGTAGACGAACACACACTACCCCAGATAATAAATAAATGTTTGTCATTACAAACAAATGTTTGTGAAGTAGCAATAATCAGTTTTGCACAGCACGCAGTGTCACTACATCGTGAAATTTTGTTATACGGCCGGAAAAAAATCGTCTAAATTAATATAATAAGTTCGTTATAATGAAGTAATATTTATTGAATTATAATTAAGTATGATGGAAATAATACCTAAAAGTATTATGTTAAAAAGGTTTCATTGTCGTGGTTACCCTGCACTGTTTTGTTAGTGACAAAATGCTGACGTCCGCGTATGCCCGCAGGATATTGCGTATACGCACATCACTTTTATTTTCTGTTTGTTCTCCTAAATGGGAATGGAATGCAGCGCGCGGCAGAATCACATTTGCGCTTGTTAAAAAGTAGCTACTCCACATGTATCTTAAGCATAATACAGATATTTTTAGATCTACTACATTTTCTTGAAGTAATGATAGCATTTAGGTAATATTCACATTTAAACTATAGTACACAAGAACCGTTAAAATCATATTAGACATCTTTTTTTTATATTTTATGTTGGAATAGACATGTATATATATAATTTTCAAACATTTAAGAATTACAAAAAAAAACTTAGAATTTCTACAAATTATATTTATTTTACTAAAGCTATATGAGCCATTCAATAACATAATATGGAATAAATAATAAATGAATAATATAGATGAAAATGTCAATAGATAAATAATAAATAAATCAAATAAATCTTTTTTATTTATTTATTTATTGAAATTTATTAAAAATTGTATTTATTATTTCTAGCCTTCCATACGCTGATAATTGTCTAACGATGATATTAAATTATCATTTATTAGTCATTACACTATTTATTACCAAGGCGAAACCGAGGAGAATTGGTCGAGTGCATGCGATTACCGAACTCTCATTTCAGTACACATTAATCATTCGCGGAAACAAGTAGACTACTTACCACCTAACTCACACAACTCGTTTTTTGCAAATACTGTACCCCACTTACACCACCAGCTCCTAGAAGCAGTTTAAGAAAAGTGTTGTGACCTGTGATGATTCCCACGAGTCTGGTTGGATAATAATGCGTTACTTAACCGCTGTTCATTCAATTATTATATCTAGTGGTTACGCAAACAAAGTCCGCTCAAGGTTCTCCAGAGACGTGTGATCATGATCACAATGTACGTGTTTCTTGCTTTAATACGTTGAATTTAGATTATACATAAGTGTTTACGGAGATTAACAACTGATAACTGGTCTTCATTTGCCGTGGCTTTGAACCAGGTCTAAAGATAGCTGAGCAATGTAATGTAACCCTGTCGCGTTGTTTGGTTCACTGAAGGGAATATTCATTTGGAACTGGGTTCAATATCTGACGTTGCCAAGAAAATTATTAAGACACCGATTCTATCCTGTAATCGCAAATAATTCTGACACGTATAATCTGCTCAACTGTAAAACATGAACACGCAGGAAGCAGCCGTAAGACGCGTCGATTGGTTTAATAATTATGTTTGTAGTGAACCGCGTCAGATCGCTTCTCTGTCCGATATGGTAAAGACCTTGAGAGGTTAATAAACATAACAATTGGAGTTTATTCTGAAAGTCCACTGTCTGTATATCCAATGCTAAAAAGTACCTACATTTTTTTTCCAGTCTTTATCACTGGCCTGTATGATACTCGTCTCCCTATTCTGGGTATTGACGTAAGTAAACTCCTCAAGACAACCTTGTGTTTCACTTCACAATTCGAAATAAAAACAGAGAAGCGATCTGATAACGTAATTAACTGTTGGTCGTCCATTTTAATTGCACATTTGGTGGTCGTTATGAAACCCACACTATTATGTCGTTTTTATTATTCTACGCATTATGGTGTCAAGGTGTGTATTTTAATGTACTTAATATGAACAAAAAGGGAGTGTTTTGTAAAATATTGCAAATACAAAGATACTCGTACTCTTGTATTTATCATAAATAAAATTAAAAATCGAACATCAATATCACAATTGTCTTAATGGGCTTTTAACGTCGACAGTTTTATGTGATTATTGTTAAATCTAAATTCTATCTAATCTAAAATCTTGTCACTGAATATTTGAAAGTGATTTACCGACCTTGGAGGACGCAGTGGTAGGACCTTGGATGTGTTAAATTCATCAAATTCTAATAATGTTATACATCAAACAGCAGTATTTCATCAATCATCAAATATTGTTGAACAATATGACTTAACAATATCTTAGTTCCAGATTGCTCGGGTTAGGTGAAACGTAAAATCCATAAAATGTAACAAAAATACGTAGAGGTGTTTTTGACATATTATGTAAACAAACTTTAAAAAAAATTATAGATATGAGCTTGACAACATATAAAGTGAGTAGCCAGCATTATCTTTTATCACTCACACCCAGAGGCACTACTCTGATAGTAACTTCATTAACACAATAGTGCATTTCTTTTCTAACTGTGATTTCTATAACTTAATCGTATTTAAGATATTTCAATATTGATTTCACGGATTGTATATCGAAGTTAGTATATTTATTTCATTGTAAAATTATTTAAAGAGTGTATTGTCAGTAAAGGGATCAATTAACATCGTCACTACAAATGAACAATTAAGCTATGCCCACGATCATCCTTCCGCGGCGACCCAGTTCTACATTCAATTTTAATTTGTATAGGTTTCAAAACATCCGCGACGACACACCGAAAACTGTGAACTTGATTCCAACTATATTATAATCTGTATTATCAAATACGATGCACAAATACGATGTACATATCTAATATAATAATCATATATTTAGATATAGGCTGTCCCAGATTAAGCGCCTGATTTAAATTTCGCTCAATTTTTTTGTTTGGCAGTTGGCAACTCTGTTTTGTTTATAGATGTTACATATGACAGTTGGAATTAGTCAACATGGAACGCTATATGTAAGAGCAACGCAGTATGAATTTTAGAGTATTATGAAGTGGACCATCATTTTGGCGAAACAATCATCTTTAGTGATGAGGCCCATTTCCACCTTGACGGATACGTCAATAAGCAAAATTATCGTATCTGGGGCTTGGAGAATCCTCATGAGATTCATGAAAAACGGATGCATCCTCAAAGAGTTACAGTTTGGTTCGGCGGGATCATGAGGCCATTTTTTAGGTATCGCTATTTAGGTAAGCATAGAGAGGCATTGGAACATGCTACAGGAGTTTTTTTGGCACCAATTGGAAGATATGGACCTCGATCAACCGTGGTTCCAACAGGACGGTGCCACATGTCACGCAGCCGGGAAATAATGACTTTATTTTTTTTCTGAATTAAATCCGACGCTTAATCTGGGATATCCTTTATTACACTGTGCTTATATATTTGAATATTGATTAATATTTTAATATTTACTTACACTAGCTCTATTTTATATCTTCTATATTTGTTACATTTATTTACTCCTCTACCACTTCATGTCCTGCAAAATGTCCAAAGGATGACTGGGAGATAACGCCGTAAGGCATTAAGTTCGCCTTTTATAACAATTCACACAAAAGAGTAAACAAATAAATAAATAAAATAGAGATTGCTTTAAGTGGTCTTCAGACAAACAGTAAGTGATGAAGTTGCATCATTATGACGTTGTATAAAGTTGTAGGTGTATCGTAAAGAATCATCACAGAACAGAAAGGGAATACCAATAGAACATACATAAGAATTTAAAAACATAATAAAATAAAAAATACAAGATCTTCATAAATTGAAAAACATATGGAACCTTAACTGATGTATTTGATTTGTGTTTTGTAGTTAAGGTAGCAATTTCGATATCAGCTAATAGCGTTCTACTACCTAAGGTGTCTTCGATTTCGGACACAAGTCTAATTCCACTTCGTCCCGAGGTATGTAGGCGCAGCCCCTATACATGGTATCCCCAGTGCTGTCATCTGCATAGCAACGTAAGTTATCACCAATGGTTACGCGCCATAATCCGTCACGCGAGCCTTTTCACCTTTACCGTCGACTTGATGACTTGAAATTTGTACTTGAGTAGAAACTCAGTAATACGGGTCGAGGATTTAAACTTAATGAATGAGTATTGAGAATAGATACCTCTAGGATATCACCACTTTGTACCATTAGTAATAGCGTAATTGTCTAAATGTCAACAAAGTCCATGTTCTTATTTTTCGTGATTTCACCAGAGTCACCGTGGGTTGCTAAGACCTATTCGTGTTCATATTAAAATATTGTAGTTGTCTATTGTATGTAAATGTTTACTTATACGTCTGAGTTATTTAAGACGCAAGAGATTTAAGAAAAAACTTGTTTTTCTTGAAGTTTAATCTCTTGTATAACATTAGTCACCGAACAGACAACCAAAACTAACAATTGTAATTTGGACGCAAGACATAAATCAATGTCTATGTGTGTTATCTATTCTTGCCTAAGTACATTTACAATATCAAAACAGACAATATCAACGACAATGTTTGTGAACAGTGGAAAGTTAGAAATACAATATTAATGTGGTCATATTTGATGGCGATAGTAAGTCTTCTTGGGACGGAGAGCTTGAACGCTACAATCTCACAGGCGCTGGGCGCACTCGACTGTCCAAGTTACCTCTCTCTCACAGAAGACTATCGTTAAATGTACTCCATTCCCCATTTTGTTCTATTCCCCCAATGGACGCACGTGTTTCGGTAGTGAGTTAGATATACCAGAGCCCATTCCCATCCTACCCTATACTAATCCCTCTCCATTTTCCCAAGATCCATGCAAATCCAATCCCTTCCTAACCGAAGTTAAAAGGTAGGCGGAGCATCCCGGGGCGTGCTAACGTTTGTCATTCTGGACTGAATTTGGCATGCGTCGCAGATGTCCATGGGCGACACTTACAACTTACCACCAGGTGAACTGTCTGCTCATCTGCTGTCTTGTATGAATAAAAAACACTGTTTTTAACATAGTCCTAGTAAATTGTTACGTTTCGTTTGGCCGCTGTTGAACTGTGCCTAGCTTGGTGTAAAAAGCAAGAAGAAACTAGTTCACACGTTAAAAGTGAAATAAACATTTTAATATGCAGGAAGCAGTTATCTCGAAGACATCTCGAAACACAAATTCTTCCTCTGATAGCGTTTGTGATTGTGACGTGGGAACAGTCGGATGTTTAGCGTACAAAGTTATCATCATTCATACTGTATTTTAGTCTAACTAATATTATACTCGTATGTGAGTAAGTCGGTTCGTTTGTTAGGCTGTTATCTAAAAATTTTGCAAGAAATTAACAATTCGCTGCAAAATTTGGCATATGTGTAACGAATTAATATAGTGAATTTTTAAGAAAATCAAGGAATTTTGCACGCGATGGTATCTAATAAATTTTGTAACGAACTTATTTTGTAATAAATTAGACATCAACGCGTTCACTCTATTCAAGACAATAAAAAACAATTAAGTTTAAAAAAATCAACTATGTATATACTATAATTTATAATCGCAAAACAAAATTAAAAAAACAATTAAGTGACGCCCAATAGCTCAGAGTAGAATCATTAATGAGTTGCGTACTAGGCAGAGGGGTTTCGGTTTTGAATTCAGATTCAATTAAATATTCTACTTAAAAGTTATTTACGTTACAATATTGTAATTTAACCTCAACCTGAAGCATACATCTGTTTTAAAATGAATTAACTGGTTCTTGCCCGTTGAGTGTAGCAACACTTCCTCATCTCTGTAAGCTAATGAAATATCTCTTTATAATCGATCCATCACGTTCGCGTGATGTCATCGCATCGCTGCAGGCGCAGTATTGTACACATAGAAATCATAATGAAGTATCAATAAAGGCTAGAATGAAATAATTTTGGGTGTATTGACGTGTTATCTACTGTACATGTTCGTAATTAAACAACCAAGGACGACGGAAACTGTTTAATCTGTGAAAATTTAATTCGTTACATTGATAGCAAGTAGCTCGCGGACCGGCAATACGCGACTATGCGATATACTCGTATACTTAAAGCCTCTAATGACACCATTAGATTTATACATCTGGCTCCCAGATGATGTAAAAACACCCATATTAAAATGTTGCACATTTAGGGAGATACAAACACAAACATAGTAAGTTCATCACCTGACGCTGATGTATATGTATTCTATTTAAAAGCTATGAAACTTCCATATCTTTTAAAACCTATTTATTACTCGCAACAAAATGCACATGGAATTCTGTCGCTCGCCGCTTACAGCGTACTTATAATAAACAATTCTCGGATGAAGATCCCGTTTGTCTTAGAAAGGCTTCTTTTAAAAACAATTAATTATTTCTCTGAAATCACAGTGAATTTAGTACACACACAACAACCTATAAGCCTGTAATTAACCACACAAGTATACACATAACCACTATTATAACACTACACATTGCTCAAACAACACATACGACCACACAAAGTCATAATTAAAAAACCAATTAATACAGATGTATTAATTGGTTTTTATAATATTAGTTCGTAATTGGCCTAAAACTTAGTAACATTGTTAAATTAGTCCTTCCATAAATTGTAGTAGCGAAGTTTGTAAATGAATAAAAATTAAAAAAAAAGAAAATCTTTTTAAAGCTCTCAATACGTTTTTACATTGTCTTATTTGTTAAAATACTAACTTTATGTGTCAGCCGATATAATTAACAATTTTCGATTAATAATTTGTAATACGTGTACATACTACAGACAGCAAGTATGAATCGAGACAATAGTGTATTGAAATTAAGCGTGACAAAGGAAATAAACTGTCATATTTATCTATAAGACGACAGAAACCTAACCCATAGAATTGACGAGTTCTTTAATGCTTAAAAAACTTAGCGTAAACTTTGCGTGGAATTCCCATTTTTCGACTAGATAGACTAGCCACTGCCGTGGTATTACTATAGATTTGATACCAATAGATATCATCACGGGTAATATTTTTATAGTGGAGGGTGATGTTTCAATCCAACAGTCGACTAGGTGCGTTATTTATTTATTTTTTGATTTATTTCAATTTCAAAAATACAATTTACATAGAACCAAAAACAATTTAAAAAATCAATTTACATTAATATGAGTTTTTCCTACAATATCTGGTGGTCCCCAAACTAGGCAGGGTCTGTATCTTAGGGATCATACGAAGTGATGTGACAGAGTATTCTAAGCCAAATTGACACAAATTTGAATCAATTTAGATAAATACTACAATGCAATGAATATATCATTATTCTGGACCTAAAATGTTTATATACAAACAAAATTATTAAACAAGCAAAAATTACTGTACATTATTATAATTATCATATTTGTCACAACTTAACTTTAATTAAGTGGTTGAGTGGGGCAGAATGATTTATGCCGGCATTAAGTCCGCCTTTTGTACATATCATTATGCAATGAAGTTTAAATAGATAGAATTTCTTCTGGTCAACATGATGTTATTGGACTAGGCTATATGATATAATTGGTCTATATTTACATTTAGAGTAAAGAGAACCAAATAAAATGTCGTAAAAGAAAAAGGTTTAGATGGCAGCACTGCCGTCAATAGTGTCTTCGCAGTTAGCGAAGAATCATTACCATGTGGTCAAGTGTACTTTGATGCTACGTGACTTGACTAAGCAAGTGTCCGGATATATTAAACCTTATTAAGGCATTTTTATTATTATATTATTCTCTTCTCTACAAGTTATTTCCGACGTGCATTATAATGCAAGCATATTATCGCTTTATTTTACAATTATATAATTATGCAATTGTACCTACGACTAAAACATATTAGCGTGTGTATGTATAGTTGAAGATTACGTTCCGCCAAAGTCACTGCTGTTAAAATTCGGTTATCCAAATTAAAAACGCAGTACGTATTATACATTGAACCAAACTTTACAGGAGGGTCGAAAATACATGTTTGTATTTGCCCTTCTGTTAAAGCTAATTAAATTGAATCCAGCTGACATTATCATGCTATCATATTTTAACCGTACCCCTATTCCATGTACGTATCTTACGTTAGGTCTGTATATATATATATATATATGCAACACAGCTAAACACGTAAAAATCAGATTTTTTCACAAGTGTCCCTTATAAAAAAATAAATAATGTATAATAAATTAAATTAAATAAACAAATTGAAACAACTCAAAGAATCAACATGCTGAAGCTGAAGCGGCATATTTGCCACAGGACCGATAACCGACAAGGTAGACGAGTCCTTGAGTGGAGGCCACGCATCGTGGATGAGACGCCTTCCAGCAGCTGGACCGACGACATGAAGAAGTTCACCGGTGGTGGTTGGATGAGAAGAGCCGAGGGTGTGGTGGGGAGCCTTGGGAGAGGCCCTATGTACAGCAGTGGAGAGATATAGGCTGATGTATGGTATGGTTTTTAATTTACCTATCGTATATAAAATAATATATAAATACACCACGGTGTATCGGCCGAGTTCGTATTACATATTACAGTAAATCTTAGACATTGAGAGCAATTCATTTTAATTAATTGATTAAAATTTATATCTAGCGAATAGCAAACATATGCTGGGCGCCTGGTACCGTCCGTATTGCAAATGTTACATAAAAACAGAAGGTATAGAGCCATTGTATAGCACAGCTTGCTCTTGGCTCGCTACACGCGTCGGATGCGCGCTATTCACATCTGTCATGTCATCGACAGCCTCTCACTTCCGACTTGAGTGATTCATTTATAATAAGCTCAAATCACATTAGCTAATCACAATTTCTTGTGTTGTGTTCGTCATGTATGTAAACAACGACCACAAAAATACAAAATATATAAACAAAATATTTACCAAAAAAAAGCACTGAGATTAGTCAATGTGGGAAAAAATATCAATTTATTTGTTATTTTTTCTACCTGATTTATAGTAGGTATGTATAATAATTAATTGGCTGTGGTGTCGGCCGGCTTTAGAGCACTACTCCATTTCTTCCCATATGTGTCGTAAAAGGCGACTAAGGGTGCGACTGCATCATCTCTAAAAGAGTGAACTCACCAACCCGCTTGCAGTCAACGTGGCATTTTAGGGCATTAAACCCTCATGCACAAGATAATGTGGGTGAGGGGGCATATATTTAGCAGATGACGGTAAAAGAGATGGTTACGGTTGATAATAATTAAAAAGATATTAGGTAGTGAAATAATCAGAAAGTAATAACAAAATAATGACAACTAAAATACCTGAGACAAGACGTACATCCAGGATCAAAAATCTTATGGAATAGTTCGGGATTAACATGAAGCCTTTATTCCGAACAACAGCCTCTCATGTAAAATTAGCCATGTTAATCAATGTCCATTAGGAGATGGTGCCAGACAAGAAGGTCCTCTGAATAGTAATTGCGAGTTTTATATTCAGAACGTGAAAATAGTGAATCACAAGTCTTCTTATCTACCGAAAAATTACATACCTACCATGAATTAAGGTTCAAAAACCTTCTAAATTAGTAAACCAAGTAGGCGCAATTGTAACCGAAAACAATGAACGGATTATAATTCTATTGCAAACTGCATTCGATTTGCAATTAAAAAAACAAAAGGCAACGGGCGTAACAAAGAAAGCCTATTCATGATAATAAACAATAATACATCATAAGAAGTATTAGAAAACAGTTAAAGAGTTGTCTAGATCAGTCTGAATGATAACTGGGCGCAGTATCTCAGCTAAAGTGAAATGAGGGAAGAAAAAAAGTTTAATCTTGCAGTGAAAGTCGGCAAGAAGTGTGAGCACCGTTCAGAATCGAGGTATTTTCACTGCCATTATGCTAGTATTAGAGCCGCCGCCTTGTTACATTGTTTTTATTTTCAATAATTATCGGTTTTAAAACTGGCGGTGGCAATTACTAACGTGACAGTGGCGTGAAGACTGCAATATCGTATTGCGTGTGAAAATAATAATGTTATTAAATAAGTAGACACAGCTATAGACATTCGTTTTTTTGCTGCTTTTAATTAACTTGATGCGATTACCATTAAAATCGTGCCTCTGGGTAATATTATGGTTTAAACATGCCTACTGGAATACAAGAAAAAACGTAAACATAATTGTAGTATCACGGGATGGTATCCATATTATTATAATATACTCGTATATATTTATGATAAACGATGTCTGTCTGTTCGTACTCATTTTTGGTACTTACGTAGTCTGATTTTATTGCAATTTACAATGTTATCTATAATTCTAAAGGTTTTAATATTATCAAAATCAATCCAATAGCATTGAAAATGTCACAGATTTGGCAAAACAAGATAAAATGGACGTAGCAGACGTTCGTTCGGTTACCTGTCTAATTAATTAATATGTCTGGACTACATTTGACTATACAATAACAACAAACTGGTTGCAGTGAACATTAACGGTTATTGCGCTTATTTGTTACGATAACTAACGGTAACCGTTATCCTTGTGTCACCTCGTAAGCTTTATTCAACCTACGCAGCAACTGAGAAAATAATTGCAATGTACTATCAAAGAGAAATAGAGATATGATCAGTAATGACCTGAGATGAGATATTATCCCACTAAATTAATGTCCTAAATGTATAACGATACTTATATTCCATTTATATTCACAACGCTATTTCACAACGCTCCCATAAATATTTAGATAAATATTTCTCAGTTTTTTTTATTGACTTAAATTTTATTGCAAAGACATAATCTACAAAAGGTGAATTTAATGTGTTATGCTCGACCTAATTCATTAGTTTAAACCTCACTAATTTTAAAAGCCCAAAGAAGACATTTACGTATATAGATATAAATATGTATATCAATTTAGTTTACGTGAAAATGTTTGGCTTTTGCCTAATTAAACATTAATTACAGTAAATATAACGATTTTTTGTTATCTATAGGTACTCAACATTACTTGAGCACTCAACTCAAAAGTTGTCGGACATCTAACGTCATCCGGAAAACTCAAAAATTAAAATAAGCGTCGCATCGCCTTCGCTTAATATCAGCAAAAAGGTTAACCAATTTAAGTGGTCTAGTGCTTCAGACAATGCTCACGACAAAGACGGATGTGGTGTTGGCAGTGATTGTAACGAGTGCTTTGTCCTGAAAGTGTATGTGGGCGACATGCTCACGTGATTCTGTACTTTCGATTGTATTTTGTATTCAATTTATATTCCCGTTACTTTTATTTAGATCATCGTTTCTCAGTCTTATTAGCGTCGCGACCCCTGAATGACTAAAAATAAAGTAAATAACCGCACGACCCCCTTACAAATAATTAAGTCTTAGTTATATTTTACCGCTTACCATTTGATTATAAATTATTAATGAATTAATAAAAGATTTTGTCGTACATAAGTCTTTAATTCTTGTATTGAAGTGAGTCAGGTTGAGAAACGATGATTTAAGATGAAATGTACAATATATTTAAAGGCTGTAACCGAACCTTTTTCGAAGCTTGAAAACATGAATTCTCCTCATAATTTCGAGTTAATTGACATTTAATATTTTTTTAAATGATTTTTTCCAAAAATAGTTTTGAGGCTTTGTATTTATCCAGTTAGTGTGAAAAATTTTGTAAAAATAAAAAAAAAATACTTTCGCAAGTCAACTGGAAGAAATCTAAGCGGGATATAAGCTTGCCTTTTGTATTCTCCATTTCTTTTTCTTCCTTTTTATTTATTTCATGTTGTTTATGTACAATAAATGATTAAATATCAAAATTCATTGATTTGTATAAACTAGAATACATGGTTTCAGGCTTCGAAAACACATCGTACACGTTGTTTATAGGTAATAAATATTTTAATGCGGGTCTTTTAATAGTAAGACCTCATCTTTTCAGAACTTTTGTTAATTAACTTACCATACTATCAGTCTATGTCCCTCCACTGCTAGATATAGACCTCTCTCAAGGCTCGCCACCACATACGATCTTCGGCTCTTGAAGTAGTCGCTTGAAGCAGAAGTAGTAGGGCGCGCGGGCGCCCCGCACTGCGCTTCCTGGCTTTTTAATTAGCTTTATCTTATGAAAACAAAAATAGAGTAATTAGCGAAATATTGAAAAGGGGTTAAGGGATCCAAATTAAGCGCACGATTAAATTTATTCAATATGTTTATGAACACAATGTTTTGAGTGAATTCATTGAGAGTGAAATTTACTCGAAGCGTCAAAATAATATGCAACCTTCTAGTTGGTCCTTTACCACTAAAAGCTTAGCAAAATTTTCTTTATTATTTCCACTAAGGCCAATCCAACAGCTGTATCATTATGTATGTCATAATAGTAAACATATGCTTGGCCACATTAATCATGAAATACAAAAACGACAAATCATCAATCGTTGGCAGATTACGTCACACTTCCGCCATTATGGAAGTCGAGTAGAGGTTATGTTATGAGTAAAAACCTATTTTAACTTTTATTTCTTCCACATAAGAAATTGTTTTTAATAATCAAAGTGTAAATATAATTTTGCGTTGAAGGTAAGTCGAGTCGTGACCAGACTCCATTGGGAATGGAAATAAAAGGAAAGGTCCACTTTATGTTGCATAGGCTTCCTTCTGTTCAGACGAACGTTTGGAAATCATTGACAATAGATGATTACTTTTCGGTGACAAATTGATGATGTAATAGAATTGTAACGATTGTGGAAAATAAATGCCTATGTAGAATAGAACAGAGTCGAATAACTTGTAAATAACTTTTTTATAGGAACTAAATAGTCTTATAAGTCGGTAGTTATAGTCATGAAAATAAACATGAAAAATCATCAAAAATACACAATTAGTAGAATACCTTCAACAGTTTAGATTAGAGCTATTCCAGCATTCGCATAGTTTTATTTTTTGATTCAGACTATAAACTTCGATTTTAGGTTTAATCAAATTTAATTTCAGCTCTTTTTTATTTAAAGTTACAAAGGTTACATAACGATTTTCAATATTAAGGGCCTACAAAGACATTACCTTGTTAGATACAATAATTAGTAAACAGAAAAATCGTTCTTAAAATAAATATAACCTTGTATAATGTATCTAACTTGTCACTTTGATTAAATACCTAAAACATACTCGTATAAGGTATACCTAATGAAAAACTTGTCATTAAGTTGTTATGGACATGTGGACGTTAATGACCGTCAAAAAAAGATCGTCAACGCCTTGACGGACGGCACGAAAATATGACTGTTGTTATTATTCATTTAATATTCGAAAAACAAGTGAAAATTGGTTCGATTTAATTTTGGACATCCCTAAATTGGTATTATTACATAAGGGTACAAAATTCATGAGGTCGTGCGTTCAAATTCTCGGTCCGTACCACTGAGTTTAGAAAACATCGTGAAAAAACCCTCTTGCTCCAGGGTCCATCTAATGCGCGGGACCCGTGTGGTGGATTATGGCCCTCCTTGTGATTTGTTAGGGGAAGTCCGCTGCAGTGGAGCGTTATAGGATGATATCACTTCGCGAGCAATCATATCTATTGAAGTTTTACAGCTACAATTTGGTGATAGATTATTCTGGAGACAATAGTACAGTTCTTGTTTACCCACCTAGCCTTTAATGTCCCACTAACATACTAAAAGTCACTAACTAGCATTAATGTTACTTTTAGTCACTAACTAAAAGTTTTAGTCACTAACATACAAAAGCTCGATGGTCCCTCAGCCACAAATTGTAAAGACCTGTCTACGTGCATATTTGATTGTCCTGAAAGAAGGATAAAAGCTAACAATTTTCTTCAAATGCGAGGCAAATAAGCGCAACGGCTATTCGTGTCGAAGCCGAATATTAAAACAAATGTTTTATTTCATAATTATCATTTTTCCTGAAATGCCAAGGTAAAATCCGGGTGTAACCTTTTGTTACACCTTTAGTTCCGTACGTACGTACTTATTATAATTCTTACGTACTTTTACAAAGCGGAAGGGATTAGAGAACAGTCACGTGCTATCTCTCTATGGAAATAAATTATCTTCACATTTTAATTTTTGCGTTAATTACGCTTTTTTATCTTGTTAATGACTGAATTTCTTTACTGACGACGCGTTAATTAATATTGAATCTTTTACAGCATCACAGTTTATTTCATAAAAAAGGTTTAGAAAAGTAGAAATTCTACGTTTTACATTCACTTTTAATACACATGAAGTTTTAAAGTCAATACAGGTTTTAGGCTTAGATTAAATTAGGCACCTGTAGATTTATAGGTTTTCAGTTTCCATACATAGACAATTTATATTTTTAATCGGATCTCACGCACACTGCCTTACATAGGTGTTAAGTATATTTTATGATATTATACTACGTAAGCACTAGTTTAAGCAAAATGAAATTGAATGTGAATTTTATTGAGGATTTTCCATTTTGTCGCGGAATCTACTAACCTATGAATAAATTGTTAATGTCAATTAAGTTCGAAAACCACCTATTAAGGTTAATTTTTCATTATTATGAATATGCAATTTGCAAAAATGTCCTTCGTAAGAGGGTCAGTTTAAAATAACTCTTATGACGCGTAGAAGGCGTTGTGTTTTTAACAATAATTATGTCTGTGGTGGATTGTCATACGGTCATCCTTCTCATGAACTCCCTATAAATTGGTCTTTTATTCTCCCTACATCGTGGGATGCCTTAAATACTCGAAATTCCTTATAGTTCGGCATCCGCAACGGGTGCAAGGCGTGCCTTTTCGTGACCGGCGGCGGGCGCGCGTCGAATGTGATGTAAAGATAGTGACACATTGCCAACGAAACTCACAACAGTAACTAAGGCCGTTTGGAACCGAGATATAAATTGTTACATTCCTTTCCAAAACTCTCCCCACAGATAAATTGTATTATTATGCTTATTGACATTGACAATATTTGTGAATCGACATCTCCATATTTTGGTAGGTATATATATTATATATACCTATCAACATATCAGCTATATCTGTGCCCGTGGCTCAAAATAAGTTGTGTGACATAAGTTCCATCTCCCTGTAATATATCAATAGAACATTAAAAAGAAAGCATTAGTTGATGAATAATGTAATATGAGTTTTATTTTATAAAAGAGAACAAGAACAAAAGTGACAGTTAGTATTTTAGAAACTCTGGTGCAAGCACAGATATCCTAGCCTAATTTTTGCACAACAACAATCAAGAAAATCGCAATATTTCTACTCTAATATTGACAAAAAAATTGTTCTGTAAGTTAAAAAACGAAGTATAAATAAAATATGGAAATATCATACATATGAAACAATTTAATGAGTCCAGACAAAGACTAAACGAAGCAACGTGGTAAGGAAAATACTAATTAGCTTACTCTATTTAGATCCCCATTACGATGAACTATTTGAACTTTCTTTAAATTGTCTTATCTTCGTCCTTTTGCTTATCGTTTAAACTTGCAACAAAATGCGATAAAACGACCGTGCACAAAAACACCGTGCACATAAAACGTCACGTGACACTTTCATATACTTAAGTAGTTTGCAAATGGTTAGGTTAATAGTACTAATGACAGGCGATAATGCAACGGAGTCCTCTCGTTGTGTGGGGTAATCGTGGATAGCCTTGACGGCAGGCCTCTGGGGATATCGCATTATATATTTAGTGTATTATGTATAATGATATTATTAGGTAACAGTCAGGGACGAAATTATTTATTGTTGTCATGCGTATCATAAGTCAAAACCACTTTTCCGTGTTGTGACCTTTCATCAATGTCGACTATTTTCCTTCAAAAGCACTACCTACTTACGTTCAATGTAAGTACTAAGATAACAACTTATGTTCTAAAACGTATAATTTGAATGTTATTCAAATGTATGTTAGTATATACTAAAAAAAAACTTGGACGTCAATGGAACGAATTAACTAAAAATACAGCGGAGGTTGCGGATTGAAACCTCAGCTCATGTAGCAAATATTTCAAATTTTCCGCTTTTTTAATTATCTTCTGCATTTTTTACATCAGTTACAAAAAATCTGCAACTTATAAACAAAGCGGTTATATTAATACCTACTCATGAAATCTAATTTCTATAAAAGGTAAATATATCTAAAAATATGTAAAAACTAAAGTTTTTAGACTAAAGTTCGACGCCCACGTGTCATTCAAATCCGACAACTTGTTTTTGAGTTTATTCAAGGAAACACACTATATTCTAATGTTGTTATCTAGGAGGCTAGATCTCGGATCATGACCTTATGGCAACCGGTTTGTGAGCACAGGCTTATAAGAACAGACTACAAAATGGCTATTAAAAATGCATGAATATTCTAAGTAGGGAGGTGCTATGCAATGCAATGCAATCAGCTCTTTCAGTATCCACTGCAGGACATGTGTCTTAAAATGGTTTTAACACGCCACGCTGGTCAATCGGGTTGGCGAGTCCATTCTTGCAGAGGTGGTGTAGTTCCTCAGCGCTTGTGGTAGTCGCTTTGTTATCCCTTAGTCGCCCCTTACGACACCCACAGGAAGAGATGGGGTGGTCTTATTCTGTAGTGGGCCGACACCACACGGTACAGACTGTAAAATGGCTATTAAAAATGCATATTCTCAGTATGAATATATGATTAAAAAAAGGTTAATTCCATAGATTCTTATAATATCTTTATGACGCTATTGAAGATATGTTTTTATTCGTTGTTTTTGTTGGAGTCAGGAAAGTTTAATTAAGTAGAAAACTGAGATATTGAACATGTTCGATTCAAGACGGCAGTTCCCTTTGAGGCGACTTTAGAAGTGTTAGTTAGTTTAACAGTTATGTCTTTCTACACGTTTGTGATTAATACATTTCCTGTATTTACTATTATTTTCTAATGGATAAAATCAAACCAAATTTAATAATTATTTTAAAAGAAAATTAATATTAATTATGTATTTAGGTATGTGTAGGTATTAGCTGTTAAAATTTTAATTACCCGTTCTTTTCGGAGTAATATTATTTAGGTATATCGCTAATCTTATATCGCTCTCTTTTTTGTATTACGTGTAATTAATTTTAATGGTATACATATTATAATGATTATGCCACAAAAGTTTAATTGAGTACCTATTAATCTCTGCGTGTAGTTACCTCAATGACAAAGACCTTGGACTTGTAGGAGGAAAGTAAGTAAGCACCTTCACAACATGCGTCACGCTATATTGTGGTCTGCATTGATTTAAATACGATCGGCAGACGGCTGTAAAAAAATATTTGCGAGGGAGTTGCTGGTTGCAATTTTATTGCATTTACTTGAACGTGTGCCGGAATGTTAGTAGGTACCTACAGATGTCAATGTACTCGCATCTTTGCTTCCCAGAATTCGCTGTTCTTGCCTATCTTAACTCGCCTTGCCTACTTCAGGTAGAACGTTTTTAGAAGATGTATTTAATATTAATTAATATTAATTTAATATGCACTCTAATTTCACTAATCAAACTCGAATGAGGTGCACAGTCGTGCACTTAGATCTTTAAAAATAGTGTGGTATTATGTGTTTATTATTTATTTGCATTTATATGTTTATTATGTTAAATACCAATATGTAATTTTGCACGCCATTATAGGCAAATGTGTCGATCTGACTATGTATTTACAATCTTTTGTAACGCACATTGCAACAAACAAATTGAATTTAACTGAATTGAATTCAAAAAAACAATAAGAAATACGATCAAAAACTGTCTGTAATAAATTATGTGTAAGCGGAGCCTAGACAGACAGTTATAATGATAGGTTAGGATCTCTGCATAATATTAATAACATAATCAAATTTCGTCTAAACAATTAAAAAACTGGTTCGCACGTTATCCTTGCCACGGTTGTAAGAATTTACTGTTTCTGGTCTGTCAAGTGAGAGCGGGATGAGGCGGCATTGAGTTATGAATATGATCTATGTGCCTAATTGTAGTCAGGCAGACAGACCTTGTGAGAGCCAAGCCGTCTGAAGGTTAGGTTCAAACAATAACGGTACAAAGCCTGTGATGGTTACATACTACAAGTAAGGTGTAGTATCTAAAGGTGATTTTTATCACTTAAAACAATACAAACGTACGACAATCGAACGTCAAATAAAATTAGTGTCATGTAAACGCCTCGAAGACGAGTTTCTCATACAAACTCATATCTAGATAGACGAGTAGCGTCCCTCACTTGCCGCACGAGCTGTGACGTTATTGTCAAAAGCAATTTTCGTACCATGTATATAAGCCTTTACTAGCATAAATCTACTTGGAAACCGCCCTGTGAAATCATTTTTGATTACCTTACCTTACAAAACATGTTAAATTTTACTTAAAATGTTAAAAAATACTAATTAAATACTGGACTGCCTTTTAAAACAGATCTATTAAAATCTTCTGAATACCTAATATTTACTTCGGTGTCTCTATCCGAAGTTATAATAAACAAGTTACAAATATATATATGTATGAATTTCGATTGGTTACTAAAAAGTTTATACGTTTTTGAAAAACAGTTAAGATGAAATTTGAGATAAAAATCCAAGTTTGCTCGTTAAAAGTTTTCTCGTCGTTAGGTAGTCGTAGTTTCTCGGTTATTACAAGAATTATTCTTAAAAATCAGCGATGTCAGCGACTTCGTTCGCGTGTGATTCCCTTGGGAATTTCATAATTAATCAGGATGATAAGTACCCTAAACGTAACCCGGCATATAAATTATAACTGTGGCAAGTTTCATTAAAATCCGTCCAGCGGTTTTTGCGTGATGTGCGTTCAGACAGATAGACACAAATTCTAATAATTGTTGTTTTAGGCTCTGTATCATTCGTACTTATTGTTGAAATAACTTTTTTCTAACAATATTTCATGTACAGACACCACTATGTTACGATCTTGTTATAATATATAGACAACTTGGACCAAAGGTTCGCTTTCATTTTCTATCGCTATATTTTTCTTTCATTTAAAAAGTAATTGCCTTATACCTACACATATAATAATATGCCTTATTATATTATGGATCATAGATTCGGCTAAATCGGATCAGCGGGAGCACGAGGGGAAGTTGGAGCACGGGTCACAGGTGCTAGTTTTGGGAAGAGCCGGGCAAGTCGAATTATATTTACTCACTCTAACTATACATAACGATAAGGAACCAAGAAAAAGCGTGTCAAAAGGCGCTATTTGGTCCGAATAACTGCGACGTTTCGTAGACTTTCAAGATGGTGATAGAACCTGTACAAACTGGTCAGACGATACTAAACTTCCTTCAGATCCATTCCTTTAAATCTCCAAAGATGGGCAGCGCATCCAACGCGTGCCAAGGTTGTCATTCTGGATTTATATTGGTGTATACACGAATGTCCATGATGTCCACGGTATCTACTTAACACCAGGAAAACTTTCTGTTCGTCTGCCGCCTTCTCTCTATAAAAAAAGTATAAAGGTATACATTACTGAAATAAGTCTAGCCATAAATTTAAAAGAATCAAATGTATATACCGATTCACAGTGCGTGATGTAAATTGAATAAAATGATTATTAAATCATGGTTTAATTACATTTTATAGCCGAAAATTTGTTATATCTAAATATTGTTTTATAAAATTCAACAAGGAAATTAGTCCCTGCAAGATTAAGTTGCATTAGTGATGCCTAAATTAAAATATAAGTAGGTACATACCTATCCTAAAATTTATAGTTTTTAAATTTATAGTCCTAAAATTTATCCTATTCCTAAATTTATATACCTATCCTCGTATAATATATGAGAGTTATTATCACGGTATTGGTAACACTAGAGTGCAATGCAATGCAGTTTTTCAGCTCACACGAAAACAAAACATAATAAAATCTCGACGCAAACACATCTAACCTAATATGAAATCTCATTGTCATATCATGTGCAAATGTCACGGGCCGAAATAACTCAGATGTTATCGAAAATTATACGTGAAAAAATGAATGACGAATTCATCTCGCATTAGGTTCTATTAAATTGTGTACGTACGTGATTTTATTAGAAGCATAGGTTCTGGCATAATTAGGTACCTCATTTTATCTCTCCTAAAGCGGTGTTTGCAGACACGTTCACGTACCTACTAATTATATTAGCTTCGTTCGCGGTAAGGATTCAGAACTGATTCGGAACTATACGCATGCGCAGTTCAAATAATGCCGTTCGCGGAACACACAGTTCAGAATTTCTAGTTACAGTTCTGCGTTCGCGGAACCGTCGAACTCGGTTCAGGATCGGTTCAGAATTAGTTCTATCAGTTCTATAACTTTGGCAAGAATCCGTAGTTCCAGACATGCGCAGTTTTTACCTAACGACATTTGACATACATGCTGCGGCTATATTCAGTTGGTTAGAAACTAATAAACTGGTTAAATAGTTAAATAAAATATAAATTGTATTAATTTATTAAGGGTTAAATAAAATATGGTTAGTTTTGTTTGTTGTTTATATAAATAAGTTTATATAATACTCTAATAAGAGTAATTTGTTTTGGTGGGTCCACTTAAATACTTGCCAAATTAGGTTTTACTTGGGTTTTCCCCCCAAATTTAGGGGGTAAATAAGTGGGATGGGTTTTTTTAGGGGTTTTATATTTTATGGGTATTTTTAGGGATTTTTTGACTCTTCATATATTTTTTTGAATATACATTTTTCATTTATTATGTGAAAGTATAGGCCCTGGGACAATCCAAACTATAATAGCTAATCATATTTATTTGTTGACCTAGCGACTTAACGACATCTAGTACAAATATATTACAACTACTCTGTGGTGACTGGTGGTTATTGTGCCTATGCTTACTGGAAATACATATGTGCGTTGATTATTGTTTACTTGTTTAATTCGATTTTGTTGTTGTACTGCTGTGCCGACAAGCAATTTGTTAATGATGCCTAAAGAAACTAAAAATAAAAAAATGTACAGTCAGAAGTACACGTAGATTTGGGAAACAGATCCAGATTTAAAAGGTAAAGAAATTTCATTGCATTTTTGTAATTTATATTTTTTCTTTTATTATATATTTTTTTAGAGGTATTTCTATGTAATTGGGGCGATTTTGGGGGTTTTTGACTTAAGCTTTAGGGATAAATATTTTTGAGAGTTGGTAACACTGCCGATGACAGTAGATCGTACGCAGTTTGGTTCCGAAATCGTTCGCGGAAATAAAAATCACGAATCGGTCTATAACCGAGCATGCGCTCTACTACGATTCCAAATTAGTTCAGTACTAGTTCCGAATTAGTTCTGAATCCTTACCGCGAACAAAGCTAATGAATCTGTTTTTATATACTTTTAGGATAAATTAATTTTGTTTTAGTTTATCTAAAAATACCTAATGAACTTAACTTACATTTTATACTACTTTGCGATTTTCTTAGATACCTAATAGGTAGAATATGGAATGTAGGTACTGCCATGTTTGTTAGTAACTATTTTTGCAAATAATTTGTTTGAAACATTGAACAGAGAACAGAAAACATTAAATTGCATTGAACCAGAAAATTTATTTACTATTTTTTTTTCTCCTCGTTATGTTAAAACACAACACCAGCAAAGATTTTATTAATTACAGTTAAATAACAAGTTTCAGGAATGACTACACATCATCTAACCAAAAAAAATTAATAGTTATGGTTTTATTTCTTTATATCCGAAAATTTGTTACATCTGAATGTTGTTAAATCTTTAAAGAATCCTATAACCCGTAACTGGTTTTCAATTATAATTTCAATATTATTATACTTACGTTCCAGTAACACTGTAGAAATAATTTAGATTCTAGCTGTGAATTACAATGGGTAAGGAATAAAAATAAAACTTTTTTTTCTTCAATTGTACAAAACATTCAAAAATCACCAATCAATAATAGTAATTATAACGAAGTCAATCTCATTAAAATTGTGTATCTCAGTACAAAACGGTATCGAGGGCTGGTCGAAAACGAGTCCTTTGTCTTCTTTTTATAGAAGCAGCTGCTTCGCGAAACGAGTTTGGCCGTGCGGCCTGGAAAGGCGGCTGACGTGGCTTCTGACATAATCTGGCCTTCAAACATTCGATAACAACATGATGGAACATTGAACAGTGCTACGATTTGTTCAGTGTAAATGTGAACTGAGTAGGTATACGTACACATATGGAAAAAATGTGAGGGTTTATAAAAGGGTTGGGATATTTTTGTATGGAGCCTGGCATAGCTACGTTCGGCCATTTTGAAAAATTCTCGATTTTGTGGCCACCAACTAAACCTTAATAAATCGATAGACGACGTCAAAATAAACAAAACATATCATTAGGTAAAATCTCCTAAAACGTCTCGGAACTGAGATAATCGAGATCAAAGTTGTAACTTTCAATATTGTCTCGGTTTCTAGAGGTTTTAGAAATTATTACTTTAGAATATGTTTTGTTTATTTTGATGTCTTCTGTTAATCTATCATATCTGATTTGGATCTCATAAAATATTATGGAAAGAGATGTTTCGAAAAATACAAAACTTCTTTAAACAGAGTAAATCAACCGAGATAATTTATACCAAAAGTTATAACTTTGACTTTATTATCTCCGTTCAGTGACGTTGTAGGAGTTTTAACCTAACGACATTTTTTGTTTGTTTTGATGTCTTCTATCGATTTATTTAGGTTTGGTTGGCGGCTACAAAAACCAGAATATTTCAAAATGGCGGAAAGTAGGTATGCCACTTAGGGCACATTCCCTTTAGACTTTTCTTTTGAGGTCTTTTGCGAGAATATGAGTCTGTAACATTTCTACAGGCTTCTATTCCTAATTTAGCTAGTATCTATCGAGGGTAAACTTATATTAGGAACATACTCGTATATTCCTAATAGCAATTCCCCAAAATTATCGTAAATAGGTACAATTGAAAAAATGTAAATTAAATTGTAAACTTTTTCAACTTACGACTATTGAAAGTATTAAGCATTTGTTTTATATAAGTCTAGAAGTCTTTAAGTCTAGAAGCATTTTTAATTGGCGCCAATCGGATCGTAAAGCTCTTAATAACCGAATTTATTTTTATTAAATTTCCAAACATAAATTCCACTATGTGAAACTTGTTCTTGGTTAAAAAACTACTGGCTTTGGCAACTTTTTGTGCATTTATTTTATCTCGTGAAAATTTAACAGCGCATTTGTTACACTCCCATCAGACGGATAACTAAATGGCACGATTCGTAAGATCTTTTCAAATCATAACAGATTGTTTAATCACGTTTTTAGATATTGTGCATATTTGTCGATAAATAAATTTACAAGTACCTACTGATCATTAAATATGATGCGAATTACTTGCCACGATTTTTTTTATATTCGTATATTATATATTTTTTAAATTGTAGCACATTTATCGCCATTGGCAATGTAGATATGTCATCAAATATTGTGTTCCAACATTTACCCATTTTTTTTATTATTTTTTTTCTATAATTTTATCTGAATAAACCATTTTCTATGTAATATACAGTTTACTACGTACTATATTCATACTACCTGAACAAAATAATAAAATATTTAATATATACTTGGAGTTTTTTGCGGGAACTCGAGAAGTAAAGTGTAAAAGTTGTGTATTTGGCGTTTTGTGGTTTAATAGTGATAGTTTATTAAACTTCAAAGTATTTTTCGTGCGTGGTGTTTGTGATAGATAATCAAATAAAAGCGTGGAACTAAGTTTTTCGTGTGCTTCCAAGGAGTCCTCTTCTGTCCTCAATAAACCTACTATCGCTTTACTGAGTGATTCATGACTTGCTTCGACGGAACTGGACATTGACAGAATGTTTTAGACTTTGAAATTGTTTATTACGAAGAAAACTTGACACTGGCGGAATGTGCTAATTGTTCCATTGCCATATATGAAAAAAAAATCTGTCAAACTCCTACGTCTGCCAAAACCTTTTGATTTATATAGAAACATAACATCATTAGTTCTAACAACAACTCAATGGTATTTTTTCAAATACAACATGATTGTTATTCTTAAGGTACAAAAAACATTATAAGGAGCATACTCGCCATGTGCTTAACTAAGAAAATATGATTTAATGCTTTGACACTTAAGTAATAAATCATATCTGATGGTATAATTTTATAAATAGATTGGGTATAATTTTGTTAGGTTAGTATTTTTTGGCTAATCTCGGGAATTAATGCCTGTGTATATTTCGATTTTTATACGTTTTATCGAAATTGGTAAAGTAATATCGTATATCGTATCGTAAGGCTGTCGTAAGGCAATTTTCTAGATAAAATTTTGATCCAGAGGAGAGAAAACCGTGGTCAATAAATACAACTAAATCTAAGTAGAAATTTTAATAAAGGCTGTTGTCATCTGTGTAGGTATGTATTTATTTTTAAGTAATATCGTGCTCCTTTCTTCATTAACTATAAATAAAGTATTTAGTTTTACAATATCAGTGTTTTTAGTTTTGTATACCTATGTATAGTTTTCTTAATTTTCTTTTATTTTATTTCAATTGTACGTATACTAAGTTTGGCATGAATTTAGTACAGGGGGGGCAAATAGGTAAGTATATATTCTGACTATATTCGACCTGGGGAACACGAATATGTTATTAAAAAAATTTAATACGATGCGCTTCCGGCTGAAAAAAAATTATTTTGAAAATTTTATAATAAAAATACAAAAATTAATTTTTAGGCAACAGGCCGGATTCGGATTTGGCGCTTCGCCGGCCGCTGCCGCGGCACGCTCGCTTCGCTCGCTCGGCTCGCGCGTTGTATTCACAAGACAAACGTAACCTAACCCAGCATAGGTTAGGTTAGTGATTTTCTATCAACAGGTCAAAGCTAAATTGGAAAGGAAAATAATTAAGAAGAAAGTTGGAAATTTAAATGAAGAAAATGCATTCTTTGCTAAATTGAAGAAAAGACTCGACGATTTGCCTAAAATTAATTTTTGTATTTTTATTATAAAATTTTCAAAATAATTTTTTTTCAGCCGGAAGCGCATCGAATTAAATTTTTTTAATAACATATTCGTGTTCCCCAGGTCGAATATAGTCAGAATATATACTTACCTATTTGCCCCCCCCTGTACTAAACTCATGCCCTAAGTTTAGCCACTAATTCATAATAACGTTTCTCATAAAAGTTGGGTAAAAGTCATTGTTTAAAATTGTGTCCTTTCATAACCAGGTTTTCTAACCGGAAAAGGTCCAACAACTAACTGCTAAAACTATTCTGCATAATCAGCAGGTCACATTCAGTGCCGGCCCGAGGCAGGTTTTAGGATAGAGCAAGATCCATTTATGGCGCCCCCTTGGTCGCTCCTAATACATACCAGTTATGCGTGCAAGCCCATGCTTGGAAGATCTCGACAACATCTTAAGTAGTTCCTCGTCTCTCCCTCGATAAGCCAAAGTGAGGAAGAGACAGTATAACCCCCGACGAAAGCACAGTGGGCCGTGGTCCAGGACACCAGGGAGAGAAACCGACGAACGATTCGCCCGGTATTCCACATTCCGCCTTTTACATCTTCGCCAGAAGCGAGCCGCCGCGGAAACCCTACCCTAGCCTCAGGTTGATCTCGAGGCTGGTCGGGATTAATTCGTTTACGGATAAAATAACTGGGATGATTTCAGTGGACGCCATGTGCCACGTGTTTTTTACCTCGTGCGCCAGGTCGAGATATTTTCTTCTCTTCTCGGTTTCGGCTTTCACGAGGGCTCCGTCATGCGGGATGGTGGTGTCCACTAAATATACCCGAGACTGCGCCCGGTCCATCAACACGATATCCATCAACCCCATATCCCCCACCATAGCATCTCCAACCCAACTTGATTGAGTCGAGGCCGCCGGTCAGGGAATACAAGGTAAACCCAGTCAATGGTCATTCACATACTAGCTACACGCTCGCAATCAAAATACCGAAAAGCGAAAAAAAATTTTTTTTCTTTACCACAGGCGCCCCCTGAATCTTGGCGCCTGGAGCGGCCGCTCCATTCGCCCTATGGTAGGGCCGGTTCTGGTCACGTTGGCTTAGACATTGGCAACGAACTATAAGAAAAGTGACGATCACAATAGATCAACAGTGGTCGCAGTGACACGAGACTTTATTGACTTGCGGAACTCCTAATCCTCAATAATAATAATAACCAGTTTAAAGTTTTTGAAAAAAAGAGGTGTTTTTTATTATTGTATTTGAATTTGATGGTTGTTTAACCATCAAATTTAAATAGCATTTTTGAGTAAAGCAGTAAATTGTGTTAATGGTTTATAAAACTTTTTAGATAAATAAATGCGGTAAAAAGTACAAAGCACTGATGCTGACATGGCCTATTCATCTTAGATGACGCCGCAAATTGAGTTCTACTAGTAGTGCCAATAATTGAGAGTAATTCAAGACTTTTTATTTGCACAGATTTCCAACTATGTCGATCTGTTTAAATTTTAGACGTAATTTCTCAACCGTAGCAGTGAAAGGCGATGCAAGGCCATACAGACAACAATAGAGTGAATTATAGCCGATACAAATACAAGGCATATAGCGGCCGGAAGGAGGCTTCCATTCATATAAACGAACGCTTTGTTTTCAAGATCCTTCTAGACTAGAAATGGTGGCAAATCCACACTTAATTTATAGTCGCAATTGTTGAATAATTTATTGAGATTTGTAAAAAATCCACCTATTTCGACTAAGGGCGAAACTACAAAACTGCAAGACTACAAAACGAATTGGAGGGCGCGTTTGTTAAACGATTAAAAAATCACAATTTATCACAATCGAAGTACTCGTACATGTGTTGCGGTTAAGTTTTAATATAAGCTAAATAGTTTCAAAAACGGTGATTTAAACGTTTCAATTGAAACCAAAAAAAATACAATATCTTTAGTTTTCTACGACCAGTTGTTAGAGGTTGGTCTCCTTCAACTTTTTCCACTTGTTCCTATTTTGGGCAGTTATGATATATTTGCTGCCCGCCACTCTCTCAATGTCGTCCTTCCACCTGCGATCTCCCTATAGGTTATATATATATATTTCTATATCCCCCCTATATTTTCCAATATTTCTTGTCCCATGCCAGCAGGCAATATGTACAATCAATATATGTATACAAAGGATGAAGCTCGTTTTAAGCTCTGCAACTTTTGTCTAAACATATTTTTTTGAAACTTACGAAAATTTTAGAAACCTACATTTCAAATTGTCGCGTGACATGGACATTTTTAGCTATTATATTTATGTTTAGAAAAAGTATTCAAAGAAAGGATAAAACTTAATCTATTTCTGATCACGGTCGTCAAAGAAAAAAATATTTAATACAATGCATTTGACACCTAACCTGTTGTTTTAACTACTGAATCAAATAATATAAACTTATTTCCACATAAGATATAACAGTGTTCTGTACCTATCAATAACAGTTTCATGAAGCATCTAACGAATCCGACTGGTTAAAAACCAGTCCGACCAACGTTGAAATTATTCAGTGTGTTTCTTTTTTGTGGTAAATGAGACGTATCTATGTTAATACAAGTTCGTAGGGTATGTCATTGCATAGGTTTAATTAATTTACACTTTACAGTAACTTAAAGATAATGTCCTATGAACTCGATTTTTTATACAGACATACACAAACACATTGTAATATAAGGAAAGCACAAAGAAATATTTTAACCATAGACATACTCGTACTATTTTAATCAATGTTCTTAACTACTTGGGTGTGTGACTTGTCATTATGTAGGTGACACCGCCTACTAAAACACCATAATCCACATGTTTATTGGGATTCCGAGACTTTCCAACTAATTGAAAACGTGTGTCATATTATGACAGTTACTTCTAATTCTTTCTGATTATCGTGCCGTGGTTTGAATTCTCACTCATTCGCTATGTTGATTTTTGCGGTTACCAAAAAACCTCCAGCTATGTTTTTTAACTAAAAAAATATAGCCCACATGTCCTTGACAGCATAAAATACTTGATCATGCAATAGTTGATCATGTTAACTTTTACGGTTAAATCGGTGTAGGTACCACACAAGTATTTGCACGCTGAAAAAGTATCCTCTTATTTATTTCTTATGTTAGCACGTATGTTAAACGTTCCCTTTAGAAATATCTAGTTCGACATCCACTGCATTCCTTCACATTTATTTTTATTATTTGCCCTTGGAGGGGAAAGGTTTAAATTACATAGAGCGGGCACGTATTTAAGTAAAATTACTTCTTGTAATGATACCTTGTCTTGATGTGATACTCGTACATATCGTTATTAAAACTTTTCATAACTAAGGGTTTTTAAGTCAATTACTTGGTCAAATATGTACAAATCTCTGACAATTAAGTTACACGTAGTCACTTCATCAAAGGTGTCTGAATACATTGTTACTAAAATTATAAATGTGAAGGTTAAAAATTATAAAATTATAAATGTGTGTGTTGGTTTGTTCATTTGTTTATTATCTATTAACTCGCAACAAATTAATTAATCGCTACCAAAAGTATACGTATTTAGTCTTAAGTAAGCAACAGCTGGTTAAAATGATATTTATAATATTGTAACAGACACTTCAGCGTTTGTAGAAATACTTGTTGTTAAAGCAAAAACGTCTAGGAATGAATTTTGTTCTAAGTTTCAACTTAGGTAAGTCAAATTCTTTGAACTCTGTTAGAGGTCAAACAATACAATTAGTTAGAAATAATTTTAGTTTACATCCTATTATTCCTTATCGAAGTAATTGAAAAACATATAATAGAGAATGTCTTTACCCTACAACTGAACTTTTGTAACCTACAATTTACGTGTTGAGGCTTAAGGTCGTTACACTCTTCGTATAATTTAACGATTTGTAGTAAACGGATGAAATCAGTATCCGTTGAAACATGTATTAAATTTGTTCTTTATGAACTCTCATTTGATATTCATACTATTTGGTACACATTGAAATTGATTAATAGGGAAGAAATCTGATTTGAACATATATTATGGTCAAATAATTCATGAATTAAATATTTACTTTGTTTTCGATGGGCAAGCAATCTTAAAATTGTGAATTGGCTAAATTTGAATGCTATATTAAAATACATTGGCTTAATCTCTTTCGAGTCAATAACAAACTAATAACTCAGAATTTAGGTAGCTTAATATTTCTTTATTACTCAATAAAGGTGTCGGGTGTAAATTAGTTTGGAACTCTAAATTACTGCACTTCAAACCAGTAATGGTGACAATTACACCGCCACCACCTACCTTCGCCCTTCCACTGCGCACGATCTGAACGAAACAAAACGCTCCTGCCCATGACAACGACGCCCTACTTTTTGATGGCCCGAAGTTACACTGTGCTTGCTCGAGTAGAAACATATTACTTTACTGTAATTTAAATAAGAGCTAATTTTTAAAACGAACAACAGAAGCTAAACTGTTTGAACGTGCATTATTATGGAGATGCAGCGGTGTGCACCAGGGCTCCACACTCAGCCCTCTGCTATAAAGACTACATATTAAGCATTTGTAAGTTTGTTTCTGCATTAGATAGTATAGTACACCTGATCCCATCTACGTAATGGGGCTTACATAAGTAATTTACATTGTTTCCGGGAGTTTTAACAGATTGGATTCACTTAGAAAGTTGGGAAGAGAATAGCTGAATAATTATATGGTAGCGCTGTAGGTAGGAATGTTAAAAGAAACGTCCGATAACCATTTAATGATTACTTTTGTTGTAGCGAGTTTCTTAGTTAAAATTAGCTTCTTTCTTGTCGTGACTGACTCCTGTAACATTATCAGGAGAGATATTTTTCATTTTCTTTTTTCATGGACTTCTCACCTATTACTTAAAGATCAGACCCTTAAGTAAAAGTTGAATGGTCGCGGACACGATATTTATCGCCTCGCAATTATAATTAGGTAAAATAATTATTTAGAAATAGCACGTAATAAATGTTATCTTTACTTGAAATCAATGCAATAATTACACATATGTCCTCATAGATAAGATTACAATGTTTCAAAATTTCCCACAAGTTTGAGTTACTATTAATATATTTTTTTTAAAATAGTAATTTTTGAATACCCTTCTAATTTAGAAATACCTTGACGATTCGGTTGAAAGTACCTACTATTTCCCTGTTAATTATTATAAACTAAAGAGATAATCTTTATAGCATACAGACACAGCAGATTTTTTGACACATATAAATTCTTCGATATACAATAAATATATAATATGTAAGTATTTAACATTTAAATATATCTTAACTTTAATTCACTTTTGTTACTCACGTATAAAATTAGTTACCCCAATTACGTGTCCAAACACCGTGTCGAAATAAGTTCAAGAAATCTGCGAATTGACCATTTACATACTATAATAACTATCAATTATAATTATGATAATGCACTACATAGGCATTTGTTGATGAA
The DNA here is from genome assembly GCA_914767545.1 of Sesia apiformis. Lineage (NCBI taxonomy): Eukaryota > Metazoa > Arthropoda > Insecta > Lepidoptera > Sesiidae > Sesia > Sesia apiformis. Next base: position 6,840,640 of record OU611954.1, on the reverse strand, counting down.
AATTGAACTGAATATCAGTAGTAGCAGCATGCAAAATGGAATGTTGCAAGTGCATTGTTAAAATGGTCAAACTAGTCAAGTTTCCAAACTGAAAGAGTCTTGAACAATATGCATCGGTGGAGTGTGACCATTTCGCAACTTGTCTTTTAATATTACAACGCTATGTTGTTGTTCTTTAATGGCATTAAGCCGAACATTTTGAACTACAAAAAGAAACATGCATCTAATCTAATAAGCAGTTATTGTTTTTTTTTTATTTAACCGTTTGCCTCTACCTAAATAACTGTCATCAGGTATCTAAAATCACTCACAAGCGATTTAACTGACTTATTATTTCGATAAATCATGTTTGATTTAATTTTTTTAATACCTATTTTATAAAAAATATTAATTTATGTGATAGGTATAGTCGGCAGCAGGTCAATATGCGCCCTGATTCGTCAACGAGAATGGCTAGATTCGTATGAATTTGGGTACAATAGTGTGTTGTTAAATGTACATAAATACCCAGAAACATTTTATATCAACAATAGATGCCTTTTGTATTTTTCTTCAATAGGTATTTAGAGCTAGAATTTGATCGAGACGTTTTAAGATTTGCACGTAACCCCTGATAAAAACAGACTAATTTTCATGGATATTTAGCCAAGCTTCAGTAAACGAAATTGTTAATGAAAAAAATGGTTCCCTCTAGAGCTAGACAGATTGCAACCGCACTCGGCTGCAAACGTTTCGCTCCAATGCACTGCACTTTAATAATGCATTTCGTCTGGACTAAATTTTGTTCGGAAAATGTCATGTATTTGTTTCTATTCTTAGTCACAATGCCTCTAATTTAGCTATATATTGTAGTTTAATGCCACGAATCAGTATATATACTTTGATTAGTCTTAGAAATAACTAATTATTTCTTGCTTTTCTACATGTTCTAAAACAAAATAAACAAGCGAAAAAACTTCGCTAAACATTTAATAATATTTTCAAACTATTTATTAAGTGAACTATTATAAATAGTTATATACATTCTATAACTATTTATACAAAAGATATAAAAATGTACATAAAATGCAATAAAGTTTTCAATAAAAATATCCACTTGTATTTAGAGAAATATACCTAATATAGAAAATAAACTTTATTGAATAGCAACAATGAATTGGTACATTCTGGAACAAATCCGGGTAATTGGTTTGGTTTTGCGATTTTTAACGAGTATGAAGAAAAAGAAATGTAGAATATTCAGTTCCATTCTAGGGGAAAGAAAAAGTTTAATGAGTATCTGGAAGCGCTCGAGCCACTTTTATTGAAAAGACATAAGAATGAGACTGAATTTTCGTTTAGGTAATGGTACTATAATATAAACTAAGAGTTTATATTATAAACTAAAGATTAAACTTAAACTGAGGTTTTCAACATTTGAAGAGTTTCGGGGTGCACGGTCATTCATATACCTAGATCCTCATTAATATTAGATATTTATAGAAGAAAATATTGTAGTAAGAGTTCGGGAATATTTATGGTACCTACTTGCTAATCAAGCGTTCGAACATACTCATTTCTTTGTAGCTCCATTATCACCTTATTCAATAGGCCATTGGGTAGGGCCAACCGCAAATACAATGTTGTAGAATAAAACTGCTCTTTCAATTACAACAACAAATATAAACTTTAAAGTCATCATAATAACTCATATACATACTTACATAAGATAGTTTGTAATTGCTTGAATGTTTGCTTTACCAATGTTATAAACATGTGGTTGTTAAACCTTATATACCTACATCGAATATTTCAAATACAAATAACCTTATCTTTATTGATTGTAGAAAGCATAGACAAGAAAGTATAACTTGTTTAAATTCACATCTCTGTAAAATAAAAACATAACAATTCAAAGCGAGGCAGCAAGAAAAGTGATTAGAAAACGAAATTCTACTCCCTATTACACGATTGCTTTTAAAAAGTAATTTGATATAATGGTATCGAGTGCGAATTACAGAAATCTGTGCACGCTTCACAAAGTCTAGTTTCAACGACTTAAGTTACTATGCTCTTTTATTTTTGTTTATAGAGCCATATACGCCATAGGTATGTATGTATATGTTAGTCAGTCGGGTCAGTGATAAAACCCCGTTTTTAATTAAAGATCCGGCGCTATCAAAAAATCCGCCCGGACACTCCCTGGACACCTACCATACTAGGTCAAATAAGGATCCATACTAGGATAACTATATTCCTTAACTATGCCCCAATTTTTAATGTATGTAAGTATGTCATGTGGTCTGAGAGAGACTGCTAACAGACTCAAGTTGTCACAAGAAAGGTAGTTAAAAATGATGACAGGTTGAATTTCTTAACAGAGGAGACCACTAAAAATATTGGAGGAAGAAGATCTAAACGGTAATATATACAGAAAGAGAGACTAATTGTAAAATAAAGTGGAGAATGATTGCGGAGAGGGCGAGATCCACGACGACTTGTACCTACGACGACCGTGGAAATAATGTGTCGTAAACATTTTTCATATTGCAGAAATGTTAAAACGAAATTGACTAAGTTCCTGCACATGAAATAGCTTTATCAGTAAAACGTGTACCTGAGTGTTTTTTTAAATCTTGACAGCGTGCGCTATCTTTACTGAAGGGAGATGAAATTTAGTCATTGTTCCAATTAGTAAAATTTATTTAACTACAAAGTCAAGTAATATCACAGCGGTTAACCACTAGTACCTACACGTGACATCATAAGGATTTATCATGTATATAGTATAAAAATAACAATAAAATAATAGTATAAGTAAGGTAATATAGTGTATAAGGCAGGTTTTCACCGAGACGATGCTACAGTAATTCTAGACTTTTTTGTGTAGCTGTCGTTAACCCAGAATACGGGTTGTTAGTTGTTTCGGGTAACAACCTGTAACGGCGTAAGCGGTGATAGCCTAAGGTGATGATGCCCTAACTATGACTATAACTATCAATTTCTAATTATTTTCGACCCTTATTTGTAATATCGTGAGTTCAAACGACGGCTCTTACTACTAAGTTTTTAGTTAAGCACCGATTTTTAAATAATATCGTGAGGATATCTGCATCTGAGGATGTCCGATAATAAAAACATTTGGAACATGTACATCCATGTCATCTTCATACTCATGCTTGAAGTATGGCCGTCTTCGTCTGGACCATGAAGTGAAATTAATTTTAAATTTTATTAATTGTTCCCATAACTACAAGGTGAGCCCTGTAGTGGAACATTATTGATTGAAGTAGAAGTTCGTTCGGCTTCCAAAAAGTTTATTTCTACACACAAATGATTATTTTATATTTATTGCTATTCAGCAAAGAGACCCGCGGATTTGTATTATGTAATAGAAAAAAATGTACACAAAGTCTACACAGACAGAGTGAGGGGGAGAGTGCACGCTGCAATCCAACAGCTGCTGGGCTCACTCGACTGGCCACGTTACCTCTCTCTCACAGAAGACTACCTTGAAATGTACTGCATTTCCCACTTTATCTTATTTCCCTAATGTACGTACGTATTTCGGTAGTGAGTGAGATGTGCCAGAGCCCATTCCCATCCTATCCCCCCCCATTTCCCCAACCCTTTCTCGAAATCCATTCCTATATCCAAAGGTAGGCAGCGCATTCGGGGGCGTGCCAACGTTTGTCATTTTGGACTAATGTTGGCATGTATCACGGATGTCTATGGGCTACAGTATCCATTTACCATCAGGTGGACTGTATGCTCGTCTGCCACCTTCGTCCATAAAAAAAAAAGACAGTGATACAACTAGAAAAAGGTGAGTGTTTTACTCGGAAGCATATTAGCCTGAATTTGAGTTCATTGTTATCGTATGCCTAATTTAATACAAATACAGATAAAAAACAAAGTCAAATGTTTCACTTGTCTTTTGATACTCTTAACTTTTGCATATGAGTACTTCCCTTCTTTGATGTCCTCACTGCATATAGCTACTAATACACTATTAGGTACTATCAGCTTGTGTTTTGTCTACATTCGATATGCGCCCAGCTATTACCACGATAACTATGACCAAATAGTACCTACGCGTATAAGATCCTTTTGAATAAACAAGACAAACAAACATGATCAAACACTTAATTTAGTTTCTTTGATATTTTATCCCTATAACACATGACAGTAGGATATTGAAGTGTAGCCTCAAGTTTTGCTTTCCTAATATTCCTAAGACTATCTAAATTTCTAATGTCACTAACTTCTTGACGGTGGTTGAAGAAAATTGTCTTCATTATTTACAAAATTTCGAGGCACGTGTCGCGTCTCTCAATTCGCACTAAGCCATCGCGGGATAATTTTAAATCTTCCTTGCAGAGTATAAAGAGTATTAAAATTATTAAAATCAAAGAGTTAGTATTAAAATATGAATAGGTTAGATATCAAAATATTTATTACCACTCTACCCAAAGGTTGTCTGGCAGACATCGCTCTCAGCGAAAAGACCGCCTCAGTGCATTTTTGTGTCTACAATGTCGGTTATTGTTTTGTTTTGGGTGTGCAATAAAGAGATCTGTTATCTGTAGTTATGGGTCGTAGAAATTAGCGCCATTGGCTAGTAAATTGGCCATTAGAGTTGGCCAAGTGATGTCGGTCGGCTTTAGAATAGTATTACCCCCCCCCCCCATCTCTTGCCGTGAGTGCCGTAAAGGGCGACAAGGGATAACAAAGTGGATACCACAAGCGCTGAGGAACTACACCACGTCTAAAAGACTGAACTTGCCAACCCATTTGGCCAGCGTGGCGTTATAAGGCACATCCTCATGCACAAGGCAATATGCCTGTGGAGGCCCATATCCAGCAGGAGGCGATAGAATGCGATACGATTTTCGTTGAGGATAGTAAGTGGGTAGTAGTAATACACATATTACCTATATCTTCTATACTAACCATTCTGACACTGACACTGAATCTATCTGACCATTGAAAAAGTAGGTGAAACTGGTCGGGATGTGGTTTATTTTCCGTTACGTTAAGTTGCATATTTAGCCACGGTACAGTGAGCAACGAAATTCCTCTGACCGTGAGCACGGATCATCTAAATGCCATCAATTTGAGGTCTCCGGCGGTAATGTTGAACGGAAATATTGGAAATGTCACGCTAAATAACTTCCGACTTGTTCTAAATGGATAATTCACCTATATATTTATGTAATGAACTGAAACCAATGAAATGACGAATAAATAAGCTCAAAAATTAACATAAGTAGTATTATCTGAAAAAAAGGATCTTATCTCTTATTGTTAAGGCGTTAAGTCCGCCTCTGTACCAATATAATTCAAAAAGAGTCAATAAATAAAAATAAATAAATCATCAATAAATTATATTTTTTTAATCTTAAAAATCAAAATTTGATATGTTACAACATGTTTCTCTATAAACAGAATTGTTTGAGCCGGAAGAGACTGTGTACTGGGCGATTTATTGTTAGGGACATAGATAATGGAACGCTCATTTATACAACCTCGCGCTGCCCATACATCGAACGAACATACAAACGAAAAATAAAAAAGAAGGAACATTTGTCTGTCACAAAAGGTCATCTAGAGCTAAAAAAATTATAAATTAAGGAGTTTCTGCCGGCTTCTCAATGTTTCAGGCTCCGACAGTGCCTTATTGTCGAGCCCATAGGTAGAATCAGCCAAGCGCCTTGGTGGTGGTGTTCGCGCTCCCGGAGTTTTGATGCCGAGTCTCTGGATGCTGCAACTCCGAATTTACAGCGCTCATTGATTCATGTATTATTCATTCCCTACCAAGAAGTCGCTGCCAGACAGAGTAGGCTCGTGTTACCGGATTCCGGACTTCCACAGGGTCTAGCCTTAGGATTCCCAGCCGCTACAGGAATATTGAAACAACTAAATTTTAAGTTAAGAAATCTTAACCAAAGTCAAAAAGTCCACGCCGACGATAAAGTTATCCTTTACTCAAGATTAAGTACCTACTTTCCAACGAAACCTATGAAAAGCAAGCAAACGTACTCTATCAAGAATTAAGGTTAAAAATTTACATTAAAATACTTGCTAAGGTTTTTAACAATTTTTTAAACTACAACCTACACTCATCGATTTACCTGTGGCCAGTACGAACTTGCGACCTATTAAACGGCAAATACCATTAGCGACCTATTTAATACTTTAAATAGGTCAATCTGTACGAGGGGAGCTCGCGTGTCACTCAGATAACGGTGACAGACCCCATGACATGTTTAATATGCTGTTGTTCAGTAGGTATACACCCATTATCCACACGTCAGTTAAAATTTATTCCGCCTCTGACTATACACTAAATAGTATATCTAAATACTGACTATACTAGCACCTACTCTAAATAACAATATAGCACTTTATTGAAAATTAAGGCGACAGATAAACGAGTTCTCCCTGTTACTTTGCGGCTGTGCATTTACTCAATCTAAAGTGGATGCATACGTTTGACACTTTCTGCATTATCCAGGAAATTGTAGAATTCCTCTTTCTGTATGTTTAGATACGTAACTAACATGATCTTTATCTTATTAACTATTTTACTAAATAATTAAAAAAAATCATCGGAAGTTATGTTTCTTGCCTATAAAAAAAATGTTATGATCCTGAGTTGGTCGAAATAAAGAATTTATTATTATTATTATTATATTCTTATTTGTGCCAAGGCATGTATGTGTTTTTGCAATGTGAAATAAAACGATTGTTACTTTTAATCATAATCCTTATTATAAATGATCCTGGTTATTAGATATATAGATGTACGGCCTACTTATCAAGATTGGCGCCAGTAAAATATTAATAAGGGGCCCTAATAAAAAGTTCGACTTAATTAATTAAAAGCAAACAAGGATGGGCAGTCGGTGAATTAAATGGAAGCACACAAAATGACGTCCGTAAAAACAGTTATTTTATGAAGATAATTAATTAAAATAAGGAATTAGTAGCTACATATCTCATAATGTTTTTAGATAGATAGATCAACATTTTTATTTCATACACACAAGTGATCGCATAACATGACAATTTCTTATTTTAAAATGTCATTAAACATAAATAAGCGACAGCAAACAAATAATAAAAATTAAACAAAAAAATTAAATTGACAATTTGGCATAGACATCTAAATAATTTATTTAGATTTCTATGGTTTATGGTAAATAGTGCTTCAACTAACGAAACAAATATAATTTGTGTAGAAATATTAAATAATTTTAAGGGATAGGTAAGAAAGTATCATAGATTTACATTTATCGTAGACAATATTTTAAAGTATATGACATTTAATAATAAATTTTGAAAATACTTAAAATACCCACTAAAACGGGACCAAGATATCAACTATAATTAATAATATTTTCTTAGGTTTTCGCGATTACTATACATAGCAATTAAACAACTTTGAACGGTTTAAATCGCGTATATTTGACATTATTTATATCCCTACGTTTCGAACACTTTGCAGTGGACGTGGTCACGGGGTGACTAATTGATTTTATTTGTCACTTGAGTTATTAAGAAATTATTTAAACTACCGTCTGAAATTTTTTTAATCATAACATTCCCTATGCACGCAGTATTCACTCACGGTGTCCAGAGGTCTTGCTCCAGACGGTAGTTCAAAAAATGTCAGACGGTAGTGCAAATAATTTCTTAATAACTCAAGTGACAAATAAAATCAATTAGTCACCCCGTGACCACGTCCACTGCAAAGTGTTCGAAACGTCGGGATATAAATAATGTCAAATATACGCGATTTAAACCAACTATAATTAATGTTTTAATTGCAGCATTAATTCGTAATCACAGACTATTGACGCATTGTAATACCATTCGAAACACTCAGGCTAGTTTCTAGTTAGTAAAGCAAATTGAAAAAAAGTATGACAGACCGGGATAGGATCTTGATTCAAGTTGCAAGCGGCTGACGCATGCGTCATGCATAATACTATAGTTTGTGTTGACCAATGACTCAGCGGCGGCGCGGCGCGGCGCGTTACCGTCCCGCCTCTGTTGTTTGTTCCATACATTACAAATCTAATACAAACGAACGGGCAAGACAATATTAACCTGATGACTAGACCGGTTCCTTCAGCTGGTTGGTGTAAAACAAAATACAAGTTTACATATAAAATGCATCGATATCGTTGCAACAGCCTCCAGACCGATTGGTCTATTTATGCAACAATGTTTCCTTGTAGGTTTGATTGAGATTGTTCACTCGAATTCGGTAATTCTTATTTTGTTGTCATTGTACAAAAAAAAAACAGTGTCAGGACTCGGGTAGATAAAAAATAGATAAAACGCCGGTGGCATCCCCCAAGCGGAAAAATGGAATGCGCTATTTTTTGTACATTTTTTTTTAAAGTATTAAGACAAAGGTTGTTAAGCTTTACAAGCCGTATCCAACGACATATAATTAGTAGGTATGGTATAGACGTCGATTTTTTGAAAAGTTTTAATTCATAATAACGATATAATCATAGTTCTAAAGAATCATTATAATTCGAAATGGTTCTAAAGATCTACTGAACCGATTTAACTCATCGTTGAACTTAATCGAAATATCGACACCATTTTTCTGCCAAATTTAATTTCAATCTGGTAAGCATATGAGAGACTACATAAAAAAATGCGCCGTCCAGTTTATCCAAAAATAACGTATAAAAGTAATAACGTATAATAAAGTACGTATAAATAACGTATCCAACGTATATACTTATCCCACGTAAGTATGAGCGTACAAACTTCAAAACTGTTTTGAAATTAGCTGGTCACTCTTACTCGAAATGTAGTGAAATATTTCCGAAATTCGAAAGTAGTGATCTCTAGAATAGAAGATGAAGATACAAGATATTAGATACCAGAGCTATCAATTAGGTCTCAATTTATCGTATAAGGAAAGTGCAGCTAAGGCGGACGCGTGGGCAGACAGCCGACCGGTATTTGGACATTACTGAGAACTTTACTAAAATGCAATGTAAAAACAAACAATATTCGAAAACACTGCATAACATTTTGCTACAAACTACACAATAAGAACATTAACATTTTCGATTTTTTTTAAGAAATACTCGTATAATCGAGTAATTGTCAATATAATTTCTGGAGACGGATCTCCACTAGAAGTAAAATTAATGAGGCAAGGCAAGACGAAACAAGTGGAGACACAGGCGACTACTCGTGATATCTCGCATCTACAACATGCACTATAAGTACCATGTAGATTTTTTTTTTTAATTATTCGAACAATTAAATTAGACGATGATAGAAATGGATATTTATTTTGGTTGTCAATTACATAGATATAAATAAATATAATAAGGAATAAAGGAATAAGGATAACTGAAATAAAGGAGACAAAAATTCATCCAAGAACTGTACCTACTGCTTCACTCGCACACAGAGACGCCTCGCTGTATGTATGACTCGCCTCGTTAAAGGTACCAGTGTAGCTTTGGTTTAAGATCTGTTCTTTAATTCAATCTCTTCATCTATATAGTTAATAAGCAGACGCTTTTAAGCGTAATAAAACCTTATCTATTACGAGGTCATAATATCGTCTTAAAGTATCTTTTTATATTGCGCTTTTATAGATTTCTTTTAAGTTTAGAATTTAATTACTTTTAATTAAGTTTAGAGTCGTACTACAATTACCAAAACAATAATAACATCTATGTGGCCATTTAGCCCGCATTTTTTAAAAGTTTAGAATCGTACTGCACCTACCAAAATAAAAATAATATCTAGGTTGACTTGAATTTATTTCCAAACAAACAACAAAAAATGTGCCACCAGCTTGGCTCTACAATAGCGAAAGATATTAGTGGAGAATGAAACCTTGATGCCTTTGTCCGGGTGACAAGATAAACATGGTGACAAACGAAATTGTGTCGCATTGTGCAGTTGTTCAAACTTTACACTCCGGCGAACCGGTTAAATTAAAGTATCTCTTTAGTTTTGATGCCACGTTTCATTTTAAGCAGTTTAAATATGCAGTCAAGCCACAGAGTTATAGATACATAAATATTGTATATTTATTTATTTAAAACTATACTTCTACAAAAAAGATGGACTTAATAAATTCATAAATTTTGATGTAAAGTCCGCTTTTGATTGAACACTAAATATATAATAACACATAATATATACCTACATAATTAATATACAAACTCATTGGTTTATATATTTAATTACTTTTACATAGATACAGTTACCTACATACTTAAAAACACATACAGACAGATTAAATACATAAATATAACATAATACATAAAATACATGTTTGCATAGGCTAGGTCAAACGCCAAAAAATCTATTTTCAATTCTATTAAGAATGATTAAAGGTTTTAAAACACAACACTGCTAAATGCTTTGAGGAAAATTAGTTTTTTTCTTTAAAAAATATATTGAAAAGGGTAGAATTACAAATAACTACATTCTTCGGCATTTTTCAAATGTAATAAAGAAAACTTTTGGTAATTAATTTGAATATTCCCTTAAAAAAAATTAACCTTTTCTGGTTTCGTCATAGCAGTTATACATACGTATTGTCATACTAATTTGTCACTATTTTTTCTAGTATTGCAGATGTGGTAACTGGTGGACTTCACCAACCAGTTAACCGCTCATATTTGTATAATATTTATTATTATGTTTTGTTATTAGTGTTATTACTTTACACTACATATAAACGAGATATACTACATATATACTACGTGCCTGGTCTGAGTTTTCTTCATAATCAATTATGGCATCACTTCTAAGAATGATGTCATATCTTGATGTGTTGGTTACTTTTTACGCAGTGTTTTACTAATAATGTTTCGTTTTGAAAACATGAGCTTTTACAGATTACACTGATCAACTTTATCTTGAAAAAAAATATTTGTTTCTATTATAAATGTTGCAAATCATAAATAGTAGAGATAAAATGAAATAATTTTGGCGTACTTATCTAATATATTTTTTATTTCGAGCAATTTTAAAAGAATTGGCGAAATCCTAAGGATTCATCCCAAGTATCCTGTAAAAACAGTCTTAACTTCTAAATTATGTAATCAGCCTTTGATGACGTTAACTATTCAAGACAGAGAAAAGCGTAAAGACAATTTGGTAAGCTTCAAACACTTTGAATGACGTTCATGTTTCAGTCTCGTATTTTACGAAGTATCAAGTCCTTGCAAATCTCTTTGAAACTATACTCGAACATTTAAAGTCTAATAATAACTGTACTGGATAATTTCCATCTAAAGATTTTACTTCAAAGTCGAAGAAAACTAACGCTTGTGAAAGGCGGGTTTAAAACAGTTTTTAAGAAATATTAGAAACTGATTAGTTGAAATCCTAGACTATCGATGAACTCTGTTTTAAAGGTGTTTGTTTATTGTGTTTTAAACCATGAGAGTTTGCACAGAATTTTTAACTCTCCCAATCCTTTTCTAAAAGCTAATTCCTAGTGATATAAAGATAATGCATCCATGGATATACCAACGTACGTTGTTCTTATTTGATGTTAGCATACACCACAGACTTCGCAAGCAGTAACCGCTTATCATCAGACCGATCTTCTGCTTGTTTACCTCCATCTTGCTATTAAAAACATATTTTCCAGAAACCTATGTTGAAACCTATCTATGTTGAAGCAATTGATTTTTGCTCACTTTACTTGAAAACTTGGCATTGTCACTTCCACTTCACGTCCGCGTGTGTCAATTCCCACCAGTCAACGTTGTTTCCTCGTGTTTGATATTCATGTCTCGTCGCACGATTATCATTATCGACTACTCGGAGTGTCACTCCGTCTGTATGTGTCAATGAACTAATTGGCAAACAAAAGGCGCAATTATGCTCCTTTGCTTAACACGACGTGTACATTACGTGCATTTTCTTACAACGCGTCTGGCTGGCCAATGTACTTTGTCATTCCCTTCTTGCGTCTGAGTCCCGTCATATTTTGCTAAGCTTATTGAAATTTTGTACCGGCACTACTGTGTACCTACAATACTTAAGCCGGACGCATGCAAAATGAAACGTCAGTGTGAGGGATGTGTCACTAATTGAACCCAATGCGTCCGCCGCTCCCTTTGATATAGGATAAATAACCCTACGAATAATGGGATTTGCGTTCAATGCACGTTAACTTCAAATTGAACGGTAAAATCCAATCAGTAAATTGGAGTACGTGAAAAGCCCGCCGAAAGCTCCCCTGCATAATAACTCCAATCTAGGAGGCAGCAGAAATGTGTTTTTAATTACATTTTTGGGGTTTGGGAATACATTTTATATATATCTATATATAGGAATTAGGCGTCAGACGAGCATACAAATCCACCTGATGGTAAGTGGAAACTGTCGTCCGTAAACATCCGCGATACATGGCGACATCAGTTCAGAATGACCAACGTTGGCACGCCCCCGGATAGCAAACATTAAGGAATTTTTTTGGAAGAAAGTGTTGGGAAAATGGAGAGGGATAAGATATGATGGAATAGGAATGGGCTTTGGCATATCTCACTAACTACCGAAACACGTACTGTACTCTGGTACATTGGCGAAATAGTTAAAATGGTAACTTTAACTTTGTAGGGAAGAAGATAAATTTAGATGAGTTACTTGAATATTCGCTAACCAATCGATTATCAAATAAATAGTTCTCATTATCCTAATAACAATATAGATAGATAGATAAAACTCTTTATTGCACACCAAAAGCAAAACATAATAATCACAGACTTTAGACTCAAAACGCACAAACGGTCTTATCTCAAAAAGCGACCTATGCCAGACAATATAAAAGACACATTAGATGAAACCAACGGTCTTTACTCTGGTATTTGGATCGACTAATGGAAATGTCAATATTCTCATTTTCAGATAAAACAAATATCTATGTAGACTTTAGACTTACTAGTATAAGAATAAAAAAAAACCTGAAACAAAAAATTCAAAATTTGCTTTACTAATAAAAAGATAAGTCAATTTTAAGATTTTGGCAGTTAGATCATTTTAATAGGTAGTCTTGAACAGAACCATCACAACAAACGTAACAATTAATTTTGCTTAAACTTTCTGAGTTGCAAAACTCAGCGAAAGATTACAGTTCCATGAATTAACCATATCCTGAATCGCCTATATGTTACGTCTAGAAAAATTATAAAACATGCGTATTAATAGTAAAAGTATAAAAGATCTCATTAAATCCAATATTAGTAATAAGAATATAAGACTATAACAAAATAACTATAACAATATAACTATAACAAAATATAAGACAAATAGAACGTCAGGACCAACTGAAGATTTTCTAATTAATAGATTTTTAATCCCGGATTAGCACATAGTAATCTAAAAAATATCAGGTAATATTCAGACTCAATCGCTTTAGTAACACTGATAGATATATTTAGTACAATTTAAAATACAAAAATTACAAAAACCTGTAATACATTTATTTGGGTAACCGTAACTCGTAAGTAGTATTTCTTCTTGATGTACCTACCGGATGATCGTTTAGAATACATGAACCTAGTATTTTTAGTTTTGTATTTGTTCTTTATACACGAATATTTAGTTTATGTAGAAGGTAGCAATTATAGTTCAGATAGTTTTAAACCTTAACCTCAGTTATATAAAATTATTGTTCAGCAGCAAATGAGATAAATATGTTTATTCTACAATAAGTATTATTATTTTGATAATTTTTCAGCTTTTCTGATGTTTCTTGGGTGGCCCCATGTTCCGACAAATATCTAAAAATTTTCACAGACAAGTGAAATGGAAATAAATCTTTGGAGACTTGAATTTTACAGATATTTAAATACCTTCTAAAAATTTTATGACAATCATTATCTTGTTTTTTCTCTTTTTATGATCTCGATGTAATAAAACACGCTTGAATGGGAAAACAATCAGAAAAACAGCGTATCGGTCACGTTTTCCCACACGTTAAAATTAAATAAAAAAGTGTTATTACTGAGAAAAGCGTCTCACAAATCCGGTTGGTTCTCGTTTACAACTTATCTTAAATCTTTAACAATTGACATTTACGGCACAAACACTGTTACAACAAGTAAAACGATCTGTTTCATTCAACCTCTCGAATGTAAACCGTGAACGGAGCCTGTCCCGAGCTTTCGTAACTGAAACGTTATAAAATAACTAATAAAAATACTTACAGATACAAAGATCCGAGTTGTTAAACAAATATATAACACAGCACGAGTTAATTTGTGTAATAAAAATACAACTGTCGCTTGCGGCACTGATATTCGTCTCGGATATACGTGCGAAGAACGCAGAGAGTGAATGTGGACTGAGGTGCGCCCTACCGTGCCTCCGTATAGGCGGGGGAGATGTAGGCCTCTCTATTAAAATATCCTCTTGCGAATGTAGCTTAATTTTAACGTCCATTGCTACTTCCTATAGTACTAAAGCTTCGTTCGTAGCTTACGTGGATTAGAAGCAGAGATATTTAATCAAGAAAAACGAATCTTAAACCTTTGATATGGAAATATTTTGATGTCGTCTTCAAAACAATACCTACATATTGTGGTGATCTTAACGTCACGCCATATTGATAAATTATCTGGATTAGTCTTATTATTAGACAAAGATGAGATTAAACTCGTAACACATAAATTAAACTTTAAATCTATTTAACATTTTATTTTTGCGAGTGTAAGAAACAAACAACATGTAGTAATTGCACTGTAGTCAATCAGGTACGGTAATGTATAACGCTCAAAGATAAAATGTCACTGAAAGTTTAACCGTTTCAGTAGTACGGGGCGCTGCAGTGAGGTCGCCGACACGAATGTTTCAGTTCGAACGGGGAGTCGAACCGGGATCCGCATCACTTGCATCTTGGAAAATTAAAATATAGATTTTATAGAACATTAGTATTTGCCCACCCTTTGCCAGCTAGGAAAATCTTTTTTCCAGCTAGGTTTTAATTTTTAAAATTGTCTCACAATACCAGGTGTACATGAAAAACTACGAGTCCTATTTTAATAAAATACACCAAAACCTTGAAGAATAAAAACCCTACACATTAGGGAAAACCGTAAAAACCATACCAAATAGACACATACAGGTTATAATGTAGAGGGCAATAGGTCATAAGTCAAGGCACTTTATACAAAGGGATTATACTCATAATACAATAGGTAAATAATCATTACTGTATCAATTATACTTACTACAATCCCTATTATTTATGATCTTTTTCTATATTTTTGGCTGCTTGAATACTATTTAGCTGAAAAATCTAATCTTATATTTTACCATTAGTTCTTACCATCTGAAACACCAGTCTGAGTATGTGCTGCCAATTTTGATGTAATCAGCTCATGAGCATGGCGACTATCGACTGCAATGTAAATAGAATTCTCGTAAGCCTAAGGCCACCCACCGAATTACTGTAATGAAATCAGTAAATTTAATAAGTGATGTCAGTGATGTGGGAGGCTGAGGAGACTCGCAGGGGTATTTTGGTTCGATTTTCTGATACATTCAATAAAATAATATGCAATGAAAGTTGTAAATATTTTTGTGACTTCGTCTTTCAATCCATCATTTAAGTATCCTTAATTTTAACCCATAAATTTCCAGGATGCAGAACAGTGCGGTATGATAGACACGTGACTATATGACCTAGATTTTAATTCTCCGGTTTTCACTTCCCCTCCTGATTAAATAATAAAATGTCATGTAGTAAGTATTATATAAGACTTTTACTAGTATTAGTACTAGTATACTCGTATATAAACACAAAACACACTACATACAAATAATTACATATTGAGCCATTTTTGGAAGAATATCGTAAGCGACACACCTACTTATTATAAAAAATCATAATGACTTTAATATTTACGCTTACGATGTTCTTCCTGAAAAGGCTCGATATAATAGTTCAGTGTGCAAAAAAGCTCGGCGTATGCTGTTAATGCTCGGCTATAGGTCATATAGCGCTGATTTCCAGCCTGACCCTACCTCTTTACTACCATATATTACTCGTAATAGCAATCATATTGTTGTAATGTGATGTATGTCACATCACTACTTTTATACACTCTATGCTACTGTTTAGATTATCTATGATCTTATGTCATTCACATTGGAAGTACATAATAAAAATGTATTATTATAATGTTTCTTTTATTTAACTAAATTAGAGATACAACATGGCGCAGCCGATAAAACTAAACATTGAACCGTGAATTTTATAAAGTTTCGACACAAACTTAAGTTTACAAGTTTGCAACAAAAAAATTTTTACGAAAATCAAGATCAAAATATCAAGATGGACGCCGGCAAATGTGCATCCCAAACTAAACATTGAACCGTGAATTTTATAAAGTTTCGACACAAACTTAAGTTTACAAGTTTGCAACAAAAAAATTTTTACGAAAATCAAGATCAAAATATCAAGATGGACGCCGGCAAATGTGCATCCCAAACTAAACATTGAACCGTGAATTTTATAAAGTTTCGACACAAACTTAAGTTTACAAGTTTGCAACAAAAAAAATTTTTACGAAAATCAAGATCAAAATATCAAGATGGACGCCGGCAAATGTGCATCCCAATTAGAAAATGTCTCGGTTAAACTGCCACCAAACTTAGATATTTCAAGAGAAAATGCAGCTTCAGAATGGAAGTTCTGGTTGTGCAGTTTTGAAGATTACTTGGTCGTTACGGGTAAAAATAAAAGCCCAGATGCGGTAAAATTATCCTTGGTGCGAAACATGATGGGGCCGGAAGCCGCTAGAGTCGTGTCAACAATCCCTATCGCTGAAACCGAGTTGACCTATGAAAATGTTGTCAGTGCAATCACTGCGCATATAAATCCTCGAACAAATATTGTTTTCGAGCGCTTCAAATTTAATGAACGCAAACAACAAGAGGGCGAACCGTTTGATGCATATATGACGGACTGCAGACATTTGATAAAATCGTGTGAATATAAAACTATGGAAACCGAACTGATGAGGGATCACATAGTTCAAACTGTCTATGACAAAGGAACACAGGAAGCCTTACTCAGAGTTGATGAGCTTACACTAGATAAGGCAATAAAATTTTGCCAGACCAAAGAGCAGGCGTCAAGACAAGTATCAGCGATGAATCCTGTGTCCATTGAAGCCGCAAGAATCAATAAGAAACCTTCTAATATATTCAAGTGCAAGAGGTGCCAAACGGAGCATGGTCCACGTTCATGTCCCGCATTTGGTAAAAAGTGTGTGAAATGTGGCTTGTTAAATCATTTTGCAGTGAGTTGCAGGGTCAGCAGTCATAAAAAAGTGCGTGAAGTAAATAAAGAGTCAAATTCTGATAGTGATTGTGAAACTGTTCACTGCAAGGAAGCTAAAAGTATAAATAGCTTAAAATCTGAGTGGTTTGAAGTTATCATTATTGAGGACACCACAATAAAATGTAAGCTTGACACGGGTGCCGATGTCAGTACAATGCCTGTTAATTTATTTAACAAAATTAATAAAAATTTAAAATTAAAGCTACTGCCAACAAATATAAAACTTGAGTCGTTTGAGGGCAGCCAGGTTAGACCGTTAGGCATGATCAGTTTGCAGTGTAAATACAGAGACAATAAATGTCTAGAGAATTTTATAATTGTTGACTGTAAATCCATGCTGCTGGGTTTGCCTGGTTGTGTCAGCCTAAAGTTGATAAAAAGGGTGCATAATGTACAGGCAACTGTACCTGATGTCAATAAAGAAAATTTTATTCAAGAAAATGTTGAAGTATTTAAGGGGATTGGCAAGGTGCCTGGTGTTTTTGAAATTCCCACCAGATGTTCTTTAGATCCAATTTGTTATCCTTCGCCTAGAATCCCACACTCCATGTTGGAGCCGTTAAGAACTGAATTAGATAGACTGGAAAAGAGAGAAGCTATTGTAAAAGTAGAGAATATAAGTAACAAAGCATGTGTAAACAGAATTGTATTAGTTGAGCGGCCAAATAAGAAAATTAGATTATGTTTGGACCCATCTGACTTGAACAAAAAAATTGCAGAATTTTACTATCATGGTTGGCCAAAGTCTTTACCAGCTGAGCTCAAAATTTATGAAAAATTTAGAGATGACATGTACATGCAGGATGGTTTATTATTTGTAGGAAATAGGCTCATAGTACCTATGTCACTGAAGATCTATGTCCTTGATATTCTACATAAAGGTCATTTTGGTATTTCCAAATGTATCTCCAAAGCTAAGCCTTTATTTTATTGGCCAAATATGCGAACTGATATACATAACTATGTACAAAAATGTAGACCGTGTGAGAAGTATAGTTCCAAAAACTATATTGAACCATTGTTACCCCATAAAATACCTAAAGAACGCTATACTAAAGTAGGCTGTGATATACTAGACTTTAATGGAAAATGCTTTTTAGTGATTATTGACTACTTCTCACACTGGATAGAGCTTTTGCCACTGAGAGACAAGTCTACTAAATCTGTAATTAGTGCCATGCAAGAAGCCTTTACTCGTTTTGGTTATCCGGTAGAGCTAATTGCTGATAATGTACCATTTTCTTCATATGAATGTAAATGCTACTTTAAATCTAAAGATATTGTTTTGTCAACCTCAACCCCAAGATACCCTAAGAGTAACGGTTTGGCAGAAAAAGCAGTGAACATCTGCAAACAGATTTTAAAAAAAATGTAAAGAGGATGGCTCTGATTATAGAGAAGGTATATTGCACTATAATAACACACCACTGTCTGGTCTAGATATAACACCCTCACAGATGTTAAACAGCAGGAGGTTAAGAATATTACCCTGTAATAGTGATGTACTAAGACCTAAAGTGCAGAATGATGCATTTAATAAACTAGTTTTAAGACAATCTTTGTATAAGAATACTTTTGATAAGACAGCAAGAATGAAGGTCACAGATTATGTGCCTGGAGACAATGTAGTTTTTAGGGAAGGAAAGATGTGGAATAAAGCTAAGATCATATGTAAGTCCAAGGAGCCTCGCTCCTACATTATAATGAAACAAAATGATTGTAAGCCCTTAAGGCGCAATACATCACAAATGAAGAAATCATTTACTACAGTGAATGATAATGCTAACCTAATGATTGATGTTGATGATTACAATGAGACAGTGGATAGGAAAAACAAAACTCATGTAACTGAACAGAGTTTCCCCACAAATATTAATGTACCCTATATGACTAGAAGTGGTAGAACTGTTAAACCTAGACAAGTCCTAGATATTTAGCCGTGTTCCAATTCTAGGGAGGGAGGTGTTGTAATGTGATGTATGTCACATCACTACTTTTATACACTCTATGCTACTGTTTAGATTATCTATGATCTTATGTCATTCACATTGGAAGTACATAATAAAAATGTATTATTATAATGTTTCTTTTATTTAACTAAATTAGAGATACAACACATATTATTTTGTAATTGTGTAAATAAAAATTCATAAATCAGAAATCGCCATTAAAACAATTGACTCACAAATGATTTATCCAACGGGGTTTTCGAATTCAAACAAATTGAAAGAAAGAAAGCACCCAGTTGACTGACCGCCCGCGCCGGTAGCAATCGATCGATCGTCATCAGGCTATAACATTTTACATCCCACTCAAGGGCGTCGCCAGCCATCGCCAGTCAATGGGCCAGGGACGGGGGGCAAGATGAGAGAAAGGATGGGACAAATATGAATTAACTTAATAATGAGGGGGGCAACTGCCCTCCCCTGCCCCTGCCTGGCGACACCCTTGATCCCACTACAGGGCAAAGTATTTACACTTTTACAGTACATTAATAAAATTTAGAGTAGTTAAATTTTTTTTTTTTTTAGTTCTTTTCTTGTCGGGCTTGCTCGTGGTCCTATGCTCGTAGTTATAGGTGTCCTCGTGATGTTTTCCATAATTGCCGAGTTAGTGATAACTTAATAATCCTTACTTAAGTAGAAACTCAGTAGTAGAGACTACGCACAAATGCAAGTCGAGAATAGATACTCCTAAGTTATCACTTTGGTAGCACACGCTTATATCTAGCTTTTCCAGTGTCGAAGCAGTTTTGTGTATTCGATGTGGAGGATTGTAACCAGTCAGAACCGAAGATAGAAGACATTGATTCACATACGAATTGATTGTACTAATGCAAAAGTTCAGAAGGAAATTCACTGTCTTCCGGTTCTGCGTGCTTCAGAAGGCTTCTACCTGTATAGATACCACTCACCACAAGATAGCCCGCCTCACGGTCTCACTATCATCCATTTCATAAAAAATACACAAATGGAATACAACGGAACATCTCCAACAGTAATGTATGCGGCCGTCAGCGCAGTAACTCCGACCCTCACAAATCCTATTGGAATGTCATTCACACTTAATTCGAAGGAAGGGAAGCTATAATAGAATATTGAACTGATGACAAATCTGTTTTTTATGGTAATATTTTAGGGTTCCGTCAACGAAGACATATATTTATCTATTTAAACTAATAGTAATAGTAATTTAACTAATAGTAAAATAAATAAGGTAAACATTCGCGTTAAGACTCGTTTAAAAGGATAAATATGTGTGAAAAACGCGGAGATCTCAAATGTTATGTATAAGATATCATTTTATACATATGAATTTAATTACATAAGATCATATCCATATATTTGTTAACACTTAGAACTTACATAGGATTGAATTGAATCTACGCACTGAAGTTTAATTTGAAGTGATTCAAAATACACCTGTTTTTGCGTTGGTCCACAGAGCGTTCGTCCGATTACAATCTAAATATATTTGCGTTTGTAAACGACTTATTATAGACACTTAACGTTCATACTCGTTTTTCTAACTGAACGAATAGGTTTGTTTTGCCACGTTATGTTTGCCGTTCGCGCTATCTAGCCACACTATTTAACCCTGTAACACACACCTGGGGTCCAATGGACCCCAGGTGTGATATTACTGTAGATGTCTCGGAAAGTATTGATGCTGAAAATCTGAAATTTTTGTAATTCCTCTACTAGCCACCCCCCCATACCTGTGGAAGATTTGGGTGATTTACAATTTGTCGTTCAAACGGAAAATAAAAAACAAGATACTTCGGGCATATTTTACACACCTGGGGTCCAAAGGACCCCAGGCTATAACATTGATTGACACATGATGCGACTGCTTTATTTACAGCTTGGACACTCAATTATTGTGAGTGATGCGACCTGTACTATACTTAGGCTGTTATTTTTTTTGTATTTTTTTGGTGTATTTGTTCACTATGTAATCATTAGTTTTACACATTTGTAATTCTTTATATTTTGAAGGTGAACAAAGAGGCCAGGTAGGCCTGTGTTCACTATACACGTTACGTTACGTTACGTTATTATTGTTTACATATTATGCTATCATTGTTTACATGAAAATAAAATGGACGCCTACTGAAAAAGAATAATATTTTTATCAATACAAAACTATCTTAGGCTACAGGGGCGGCGATCCTGGAGGGGACAAGGGGCGGTCATCATCAATCAAAATCATCAATGGCTACACGATTTTCATTATCAGAAGTTGTCGCTGCAGTCCTGGAATCAGAAACTGACAGTGATGTATCTAATGAAAATTCTTCGGACGAGATGAACGATGAACCATTTGAGCCAGATCCAAATGATGAACCAACCAGTGTCGAATCAGAAGCGCATGATCAGTCTTCATCAGAGAGCGAAGGTTCTCCGACGCCACAACGTCGCAAAAGAGCTCGACGCCAGTCACCCTCACCACCGGCATTTCCACTGACACTAGCAGGCAGAAATGGTTACACTTGGTCGACGACTCCACCTCAAACAGGCAGGGTGGTACAGGCCAACATTCTTCGACAGGCAAGCGGTGTGAATGCGTCAGCTGGATTATTACAAGATATATGTGACAGTTTAAATCTGTTTGTCACTGAAGAAATGCTCCTAGTGGTTGTCAGGGAGACAAATCGTCACGGTCGCAATGCAGCACGAGTGTGGAATGAGGCCCACGTCGACAACGAACCGCAGATGTGGGTTGAAACTGATATAATTGAGTTGCGTGCGTTCATTGGTCTGCTGGTGTACGCCGGAGTTCATAAATCTGGAGGTGAAAGTTTGACCGAACTTTGGTCTACAAAGGAAGGTCGCCCACTGTTCAAAGCCACAATGAGCTTGAATCGTGCCAGGGATCTCCTTCGTCACCTACGCTTCGACAACTTCAACACGAGAGAAGAACGTGTTCGCATAGATAAACTAGCTCCGATACGAGACCTGTGGGAAATGCATCTGGCAGCACTCCAAAGTTACTACAAACCAGACAACTGCATCACGGTGGACGAACAGCTGGTGGCAACTCGCGGGCGATGCAGTTTCCGTCAGTACATTCCAAGCAAGCCAGGCAAGTATGGCGTGAAAATATTCTGGGCATGTGATGCTAAGACATCGTACCCTCTCAAGGGTGAGGTATACGTTGGTCGACAACCAGGCGCTGCAGCAAACAGCAACAATGTAACTGATCTTGTAAAACGACTCGTACGTCCATGGTACAACACAGGAAGAAACATTACTATGGACAATTACTTCACCTCAGTACCACTCGCTGATGATATGCTTGCAGTAAGAACTACCATAGTCGGGACAATGAAGAAGAATCGGCCTGAAGTACCGAAGGAACTTCTACCTAGTCCTCAGAAAGAGCAATATTCGTCGATATTCTGTTTTGATAACCAGCTGACGCTGACGAGTTATGTACCAAAGAAGGGAAAGGCTGTCTTACTTTTATCCAGCATGCATCATGACGCCACTGTCGATGCTGAAAATAATAACAAACCGGAGATAATAGCATACTACAATTCAACAAAATCAGGTGTTGACAATTTGGACCACCTCGTTGGTCTATACTCATGTAAACGTAAGACTCGACGGTGGCCCATGACTCTTTTCTTCAACCTCATCGATACAGCAGCAGTTGCTTCTTATGTTCTTTGGTGCCGCAAACATCAAGAATATCATGCTGGAAAGTCACACAAAAGGCGGCTCTTCCTGATCGAACTGGCACACAGTTTGGTCCACGATCATCTTCTTCGTCGAAAGAGCAACCCCCAGGCTATGCAAGGCGGTGTGAAGCTCGCCTTCAAAGCCATTGGCTTTGACGCACGCCCAGATGCAGTTCTGGCCGCTGTACCACAGACCAGGAAAACTCGCTGCCAAATCTGTCCACGCACAGTTGATCGAAAGACGAAAACGAGGTGCAGTGAATGTGGCAACGCATGCTGCCATGAACACAGTAAACCTGTTTGTGAACTATGTCGTCACTTGTGAAATGCTCTCTCTTTGAAGATACATTAACTGATGCACTGTCATGAAAATGATAGAATAAGTAACATCATTATAATGCTTGTGCGAGTAGTAAAAGTATATACTGTAGACCCTAATGTCGTTTTCAGGACTATGACCTTGTTTTAGCACAATCTATTTAAAGTTATTCCAAACCTTATTCTCTCTATACAATAAATACTATAGTTGGTTCATTTGTTTTCATTTCATGTTAATTAAAACGATAGATAAGTTAATCGGAACCTATGTTAATCGATGGGGTCCAATGGACCCCAGGTATGTAAAATAGGTTGGACCGTAAGGTAAGTGTTACAGGGTTAAAGAGTTGAAAAACTGAATTCATAATGGGCTGCAAAAGAGTTTGCTTCCGTTCAAGTACTTGATTGGTCTATACTAAGTATAGATATAAAGAATTATTTCAAACTACACATTGCTTTCACCATCTACACAGTTCCACCACGAAACGCCGAATGCGGCGCTGTGGCCTTGAAAAACCACTACCATGTCATAACTATTATTATAACCGTGGACAATGTTAAACCAATTTGTTCTAATGCCATTGGTTAGCCTGGACGCACACTAGATTACCAAGGTAAACTATAATATTTTTTGGAAAAGTTGATAGTACGATAGACAGCCAGGGATCTATGGAGCCTACTCTGTATGTAAGAGACAATCTAAGCCACTCAGATCCTTAAATGGTAGGTAAGCCACACAGAGCATGGAAGGGTATTCAACTCCAAAATGGTTCCTAATTGTTTATCAATTAAAACCACAGTTAAGACCAACCTCACCCTTGGGCTGACAATATGTAATGATTATTATTATACGGTTATTTATATTTACATTTACATCAAAACGTATTGCTGCTTTACACCGCTTTTAGCTAGATTAAAATTATAAACGTAAGGAATGTCAGTTTATACACATATTTACGACATATTGTTAGATAATGCCCTCTGCCCTAGCTTAATTTAATTGGTATAATTAGTAGGTACCTACTCATTGACCATGTTTGTTTCTTTACATCCATATTGTATTTAAGTAAATGATAATCGTTCCCATTATCCCCACTAAACTTCCGACCCATTAAATATCCCCGTTCTACCTCTCTCAATTCAATTTGTATCCAAACCTAAGTCGTGTAACATATTCAATAATAAATAGTCTTTGTCACGTTGTCACGTAACTATATACCTATAGAAATTTTGCAGTCCTATAGAGACAGTAGAAAGTAGACTTATATGCTAAAGTAGATTTTTTAATGCACTATTTATACATAACTAAAAAATATACAATTATTATAAGATCGTTTGAATTATACACTAACTTTTAGAGCATAAAATATAACTAAATAAAATTTCAATGCAAAAAAATAAGAATGCAAGTAAAAATTCTTAGTATTTACTCGTGAATAATAATTACTTATACAGACTTCGTTTAATATTTTTATTTTCAATCTTAGGTAAATGCAGGAACGTATTGCTACATACCTACACCATACTCAATTTCATTCACCGATGAAAACATAAAGGTCCTTGGTTCCTTTCATGACTTACCAACGTAGGTACCTATTTATAAAATTAAAATGTGTCGCACATAAGTCGGTCGTATCAGTCGACACCGGAAATCCACTGGGGGAATTCGGCCATTGTTGACATTTGTTATTATCGCCCTGCATTACTGGAACCACACGGTTTGCGACTAACAAACAATTTTCATTTCTATTTATGCCCTATTCATATATACATAAAGGTCAAACGCGTTCCTCTCAAGTGAATTAAAAATAGCTAGCTCGTATTAGGGGTGGTTACCAAAACAAAACTTGGAGTGAATCCCGCCCTCTGTGAAGGCCTCCAACAAAAATAAAATTTGGAATGTCTAATATTTATTTTTAAAACTGTTGTTTGTTGTCTCAACATTGGCCTAAAAGCAATTTTTATTTCGAAACCAATACTGTGCAAAGAAATTTTATATAAATTTATATTTTTACACATACACATACACATTATAAACGTGTATGTTGTATGTACGGCACTATGTTGTATATTAATATGTACTACAGGTATATTCACGATTTATTAGTTGTACCCAACTAATAAATGAATAATAGGTAAGTAGATAATCTAGAATAGAGTAGATAGAATGTTTTAACATGTGGTTAACACCATAAACAAAATTACCATTGTCTACATGTAGAATAACTATGTAAAATTAAAAAGAATTTAATCGAAAATTGTAATAAGATGACAACATACCTAACTATAGACTTTCAATGCGACTTTACCTATTGCAAGTGTTTATTATTTAAATACTCTTTTGACAAACAAGCAGAAAACGTAGACGTCATAAAATTTACATATCTATAGGAATCAACGTAAAATATAAAGAAATTTAATAGAACATTATAATAATACAACATTTACATTACCTTTACATTTCACTATGACTTCACTTGTTGCAATTGTTTACTGTTTATTATTATAAAACAAATATTATTTATTTTATTTAACCTTATTGTGTATTCTATTGTCCCAGACTTTACTGGAATCTTTGATTTTTTTTACTTACGTATTAACTCTACTACCTATCCTAAATCTCATATAAGTATTAAAGCATGGCAGTATCTTGAAAAAACGCAATTTTAAATAAGAAACCCTTAATCAAAATCAAGATCATTATGTCTATCACTTACATTTATAGTATCTACTTGTACTATCTATCCGCTGGATGCAGGTCGCTGCCGATAGGTCTAAATGGCGGACAATGGGGGAGGCCTATGTCCAGCAGTGGACGTCCAAGGGCTGAGAAGAAGAAGAAGAAGACTTGTACTTCTCAACGCGTCAAAGATAACATACTAAATAAACTTTGACTATCTACTCGTAAGTCAGGGATGCTCCATCTGTGGGTGATCATTTTGATCAATACTGTTCGTGATCTCCAGCATAACAATTGGGTGGCAAGCGATCTGTTCGAGAATCTCTGATCTGAGGTGCATTTGTAAGTTCATTTTTTCCTCTTTTATCTCTCATTAGTTTTTATATAAATACACACAGATTTCACTATAAATTATAACAAGTAATTATGTATCTGTTCACAGCCACGCAATACACTGTCAACAATGTAGACAATACAGTGACGCCGTATGATTGTCAAAAGACTATATAAGAAACTACTGTCAACAATACTTTGTTCATTACCCCTTCTGGAAAAATGAAGAACAGTCGGTTGATGTTAGTTTTTGGAATTGCGATTTTGGTAAACGTTTATTTTCAATTAAATTACATTACCTACCACCTACCACAAAAGATAGAAAAACTTTAAAGGTTTTAAAGAGAGTCTAACGAATCTGATTGGTCGAGAACCTATTAGATTAGCGTAGAATATTTTTATTCTTTGTGTTAAGAAGATTGAGGTTCAATTAACTTTTAAAATTTTCACGTTTTTCACTCATATTTATTTATTAACCGGGTCTTAACGAGTAGGTATGTTTAACATTTCTATTTTACTCAACATTTCGTTGAGTTACACCATAAGAATAATAACTAATTACTTGTATTATTTACTATTCATATCAATTAGGTGTAAACATAAGTGGGTACGTATTAAGAGCCTTTTAATAAATATAGGTGTAATTAAGAAGTTTTTCTTCTAGGTGCTAACTCTTGTGGTGGAGCTGGAGACCAAAGGTAAGTCGTGATACCAATGAATATATAAGATAGTTATCACATGTCAACACACCTAATATATCCATAAAACTACAGTTTCGGCAGTCACACATAAACAGTAGTTAGGTGATTGAAATGATTTAATTATAACATAATATCATTTAATTACAACTTAGTATATTTATCGCTTAATATACCTATACAACAATGTGCAAAATTCTAATTCTATGTAACCTACAATAATTTAATTAATAGGTACAGATACATTACGAAAACATTGCCTATCGGCTAATTCGGAAACACCCGAACGCGTCATCCACGTTTATAAATTACCGTACCTTTACTTGCATAATTTATTACGAGATAAATACAAAACCTTATGATCATGTCACGAGTCAGTGCAGAGAAATATATGGAGCTGTTATTCAAAAACTAATGACATTATATCTTTACTAAACAAGCTACTATATTGCTACTTAGGTCTTATTTCTTTATTTATGTATATTTGCATACTAAATAATTAATTATAATAAGTATTGTGAAATGTATGAAGATATAACTTTATATTGTTTTTATTAGCGTTATTCACATTACATCGTATAAAAACAATAGGTACCTATATCACAGCGCCTATATAGTACCAATCATCAGTCAAACGTTACAGATCATTTAGAAGATCTTGGTTGACCCTCCGGTGGTATGTATTCAATATCCTTCATGTTATAATTAGAATATTAGTAGTTTTCATCGGCACTTTCAGATCATCAGAACTTTCAGAAGTAGGTATTATTATCCTATCCATAAAAACACTTAAGCTGCGACCATATATTTTCAATTCGATAGAAAACCGGATATATGACAGTAATATCAATAAAGTGTGTCCATATTCAGCTAAAATTTTGTCAATAGAATATTCCACAAATCTTTTCGTATGACTAAGAATAAGTTGGTTAGCTTTGTCCGAGTTGGATCGACGTTAATGTTTACCAACCAGTTTATCATATCTTGCTTTAATAACTTTCGGAAGGTTTTCCACGTTTTTATTATTATATGCAGCATTATCAACGACGAATACCGAATCTATAGGTAACTTATTAATCAATTGTCGCTGTTCACCTCATTGTGAGAGTCTCCTGTTGTATCTGTAGATTTATACATTAGTAAATCGACGGGAATAAATCCATTTTTACTGCCTGCGTGTACTATAAATAAGACGTTGTACTGTGGAAATGGCTTGTTTTATACCTTTTCCCGTAGAATCAGTCCAACTTTTACCTGTGACATGTGTATGTACATAATTTTCATCCATATATATAATTTTTCTGCCTTCAGATAGAAATCTTTTAATCAAATCTAAGAATTGTATCCGTTTCGATCTTACATCATCCTTTTCCATCAAAACTTTCCTGTTATTGTTAGTTTTAGTGAACCGAAAACACAACTGACGAATAATTTTTCGCAATGTACTCTGGCATCCTTTGAAAGCAATGGCTTCGATTAGTTTCAGTTTTAAAGACTTAAGTGTCGGCACTTGCTTAAACCTCAAATGAAAATTATGCAGTCAGTCAATCAAAATCGTCAAGATTCAATACGATTTTTTTTTCGGTCTACATTGTTTTTGAGTTCCTGATGAATTCGAACTGGCATCATGAGCTCTTACAGTTTTACGAAAACTTTTACGGGACTTGACTTAAGTATTTTGATTAATACTTGACGAACTCTTTGTTGTATCTTGTTAAAATAGATTTCTCGGACGTATTTATAAATTTTGCTCCTTCAGTTTAAAAAATAAAGACATACCCACTCGTACCTATATTAAAAATAATTTCACCGACTTGTATATTTATGGGTTTTAATTTTCTTGAATTCTTCGGTTTCATTATGGAAGCGACTCTTGTAGTTGACTGTAGTGGACTGGTTTTTTAAGCATTTGTGAAGGATTTTAACATCCATTACAACATCATTACATGGACAGTATACCTTTTTGAAAATTAAATATAGAGAGGTAATTAAAATGATGTCGGTAACAGTTGACGAAAGCAAATATACTCTCGTATTCGCATAAAAATTATTATCCATCGAAGAAAATATTTTGGGGGTATTAGGAGCTCTATATATTTATGAATTGAATGTTTGCCGAAGATACCCGAATATTCCTGATGACCAATGTTTTCGTACAAGATCTGTACATATTATTCTCAAACAAAAATGTCGTTATTTGAGTTAACTGTTCCTGTCGTTATTTGTCCCTTTGACCTTATTTTAATGAATTTATTGATTTTGATTAATTGATTTTGATTTTATTCAGGTACCTAATCAGATTTTAAGATAATACAGTGAAAATTATGAAATGAAAATATGAAAACTTAAAATGAAATATCATTATTTCATTGCAATTAAACAACTTTTAACGGTTTAAATCGCGTATATTTGACATGATTTATATCCCGACGTTTCGAACACTTTGCAGTGGACGTGGTCACGGGGTGACTAATTGATTTTATTTGTCACTTGAGTTATTAAGAAATTATTACTACCGTCTGAAATTTTTTTTTTGAACTACCGTCTGAAATTTTTTAATCATAACATTCCCTATGCACGCAGTATTCGCTCACGGTGTCCAGAGGTCTTGCAGTATGGCGTTGGCCTTGTGATTTAATTAATTTAATGACTGGATCCCAAGCTGGTGGTACTTGCCAACCATCTTCTCTATTGAAATTTGGGTGTTTCTTAATTTCAATAGCCTCGCGTAACATTCTTGGCATGTACCGGGTCTCTCTAGCGAGGATTTGTGGATTATCAAATCGAATGTAATGGTTGGGTTTGTCCAGAGCATGTTCACAAACTGCAGACTTGGTCGAGCGTCTGTTCTTCATGTCAGCTATGTGTTCTTTTATCCGGATACCGATGCTCCTCTTTGTTTGCCCAATGTATGATAACCCGCATTCACAATCAAGCTTGTAAACACCTGCATCTTGTAGGGGGATATTGCTCTTGACCGGTCTTAAAAATTGGCTAATCTTCTTGTGCGGCTTGAAGTAAGTTTTAATTGAAGCTCGTCTTAAGATATTGCCAATTTTGTCAGTGATGCCCTTGATGTATGGTAAGATGGCAGGTTGTCGCTCAACTGTAGGAGGCTTGGGGCGGCTTCTGTGACGCATTCGTGGGAGTTTGTGATTGTTGCTTCGCAGTACTTGTTTCACATGCAGAAGCTCTTCCTCGAGGTGGTCAGTGTCACAGATGCCGTGTGCTCTCTGTAACAAAGATTTGCCTACGGTAGTCAACTGACATGGATGGTGATGGGAGTTACCATTGAGATATTTATCTGTATGGGTGGGTTTCCTATACACAGTATGACCAAGAGAGTTGTCAGGATTTCTGATGACTGAAATGTCAAGGAAAGCCAAGGATTTATTGACCTCAGACTCCATAGTAAATCAGGATATAAATCATGTCAAATATACGCGATTTAAACCGTTAAAAGTTGTTTAATTGCAATGTATAGTAATCGCGAAAACCTAAGAAAATATTATCATTATTTCATTTTAAGTTTTCATATTTTCATAAACTAAAGACTTTAGTCTTTATTTTAAAGGGAACTAGGACCGACAATATGTTTAAGGGGAAACTAGAACCGACAATAAGGTTTATTTTCTCAGATAATGTTACAAATATGTACAGTCAGCAACACACTAATTCGACTCTAATATAAACATTATTAGTAGCCAATTAAGGTAGGTACCTAGAGATATGTGTTTACGTTGACCTATCGTTGACTGTACCCTACTAATAAATAGATGGTATCGGCCAATCGAGTGTTCACAAAATTATAAATTCATTTGCAGCTCTATAACAACTTATTCAATACCTAAGCGAATAGGTAGCGCCAACCGCAAATGTAATTGTAGAACAAATCTATTCATTCAGTTAGAGCAACGATTGTGAACTTTATACAGACTCTAAAAAAACTCGTACCTAATAACTCGTTTAAGAACGCAAACAAGGCTTGTAATCGAGTGAACAGTCAGTTGGTTAATTCTTTGCGTAACATCCGAATGGTTCGGCTAAGATGTCGTGAAAAATTGGATCAATTACAAATGAAATAAATCAAAAAATGACAAATAAAAATGGTTGTAACTATTTTATAATTAAATTATTTCTGAATATGAAATATGTATGTATTTCTTAACTATTTTGAATATTGTGAATATGAAATTATGAAATGCAAATCGGTTTTATTTAATTTTGTTAATTTTCAATGGGAAATAATATTGCAATGATTTTGCATTGGTCAACCAAGGGTTCGTACGATTACATTTTTTTTTACGTTTGTAGATATACGAATTATTATAATGTAATGACTTTAATTAACATTCGTAGGTATTCATTGCTCTACTCTAACCGAGTCGTCTATTGACTATGTTCTATTGAATAATAATGAACTGCCGAAGAGTTTGTATTTGAGGAGATTAGAATCAATGGATCCTAATATCATTGTTCGTTTTTTGGTGATATTTTGGAATTTTAGGTGTAACTCTTTTTTTTTGATTCCTAGTGTAACTCTTTTTTGATTCATAACTGAAGTAACATTTCCCTCAAAAGGTGTGAAATTCTATATCAATCTCAATCAATCAATATATCAATCAATATCAATATCATGGTTTGCGTCAAAGTCAGGAGTGTCATTTTTAACAGATCGAGACATATTTATCATTTTCTGGTAAAATTAGAACGTGTTAATATCATATTTTTTCCTAATCTCCTCATTTGTTCGATTAGCCAATACCTACTATTAGATACTATGCTAACAATTACAATCAACAGCATTAGCAGCAGCCGAACCCGATCCAGAACCAGAACCATGTTACGGATACGAAAAACCAAAACCAAAACCAAAGAAAAAGAAACCTCCCGTTAAGAAGGAAACAGAAAAGGAGAAAAAGCTTAAAAAGTTTTTGAAGAGTAAGTAACAATAGGTACATATCATTAAACAATATAGTAACATATAATTAAATCTCATCAAAGTCGTGTAAAATAAATATGAACTGAAAATGACATAAGTACCTATTTAAGAATATAAAATATATAAATTATTCTTATCCAAATATGAACTCTATTTAAGAGATAGAGTGAAATTTGAATGCGATAGGATAAGACGGGATTAAATTTGATGAAATGAGGTGGAATGGTGGTGAAACCCCACAGTGATTTACTAGGGGAGGCCTATGCCCTGCAGTGGGACGTTATAGATTGATACATGTAGGTGGTGAAATGGAATGACATTGTAGAGGATGTGGATGGGACGACACACTAAAGTCGTTGCGAACAAAATCGTAGGCATATCTAGTATCATATACATATATTGAATATAGTCAGTGTGAACAAATAAGAAGGTAAGAAGCTGTTAGTTTAAAAAATGTTTTTTTATGAAAATTATTAATTAGGTAAAATAATCCTTTCATATCTTATTTCACAGTTTTAAACAAAACGATGGACAGTTGGTAGAAAAAGCTATAGTTCCTAAAGTCGGATTATATATTCCAGTCAGGGATATGACATATAGAACTGTCAAACAGAGTGAAATTTGTACGGAGATGACACTTTATTGACAGTTACATGTCATATGCCTGACTCGAATAAATACTCCGACTATAGAATCCTAAAAAGTTGCTGATTTTATAATCGTTAATACAACTTTTCTTTCTGTTTATTTCAGTGTTCGAGGAAATGAGTAAGTGAAACTAGCATTAACAAGCTTACTTGTAACTTATTCCCATTTGTCTCTATAGGTACTAGCCATTTATAGCTCTACGGAAAGATGAGAAACTGGATTTCTAATATTCGCACAAATATTACAAAAAAACATTAAGTTTTAGATGTATTAAATTAAAAGAAATGACATATAAACACCTGTGCTCTTAGTATAAATTTAGAAATGAGAAAATGTGATTATTGGCGGGAAAGTGACTCTTGACTTTGACTTAGAATGATTATATACTAGCCTCAATGCACAAGGTGCTTATATACCTAACGATTTGGACTAATTACTTTAAGCCAAAGAAACTAACTAAGGTCCGGATAATAACAAAATCTTAATCGTGTCTTAGGTAAGCATCACCTCAGCTGATTTAAGCAAAGACTCTTTAGTTCTTTGGTTAGCACGCGATACATTCTGTTCTATGGTGCGTTCATAGATTATTATATCGTCGATTTATAAATCTTATTAAATATACAATATTACTTTAATTAGTATAAATTTAATTAATTTTTTGAAGTACACATAAATATAAGATATGACAAGATATATTTTATGACAACATTTGTCTGCAATCAAATGTGAAAATTGAACGCATCGAATTATCGGGAGTGCACACTCACAGATAAATGGGTATCGCACTCACACAGCTAGCGGCATGTATGTCGACGTGATATATTCACTTTTTTTTTATTAATTTTATATCGTTGAAATTAAGTTATTGAATTAGGTCATTTATCTTAAAACGAATAAAATTTATTTAAAAATATAAATAAAATTACGCAAAGAATTAGGTATATATTTATTATTTTGTTTTTGTGGGAAAAAATAAAACGTGTCAAATATTGTTTTTGTGAAATTACGTAAAACAAAACTGTTTTTATAAAGTGTTAAAAAAATCAAAGTTATATCCGTAAATTATTACACGATCTATTATCTTATGGCAGATGCAAAGAAAAGTCGTCAAGAATTCGTTTTTATTTTATTAAATCAAGATTTACATCGATCTAAGTCTACCAAAATCATGACTAGATCATAACTAAGAAAAGTCTCGATCTAAGACGGCACTTGCGTAGTCTAACACTGTCTATTATGGTGACAAACGTTGAAAAGACATTGCTAAACTAAGACACGATCTGAGCTCGTGCTTATAATCATCTATATTCTATAAGTATATACCGACCTAAGTCTATTTATTAGGCAACCTTTGGAGAGGTCTGTGAATGTAGTAGGTAGTGTACGTACGTATAAAATGCAACATAGACAACTCAGACTTATGGTGTGATAAAGATTTAAGATACCTAATAAAAAAATAATGTTAAAATTTGTTTTTGTTACAGTATGAATAATAGTGACGTCACAATGATGTCCATAGAGAATTTGTCTACTTCAGCATATTTCATTGTGAATAATAATAAAGTATAATAAAGTAGTTTCTTGTTTTATTTATTGAAATATAGGTATGTGAACTTTTAAACTAGTCATTGAACGCCACGGTGAGATAAACATAAAAACTATGTTTCATTGTTAATAATAATTCACATTTATTTATTCATAATAATAATAAAGGTAATAATAATAAAGTATCCTTGTATTGTTTCTTTCTATATTTACATTATACCGAAACGTATGTAGGTACAGATAACACAAGTAAGTAGGTACGTAGGTATAATACTCTACTTAGGTATGTGATTTGTGGAAAACTAAAAATAAGTTTTAGTAAATTATTTAACAATGAAGAAACATACATTAGGTATCTATTACATACGTTGTATGTTAAGTTATTCGATAAAATCGATTTGAGATTATGTACCTATTTCATATTACCTAGTACTTACCTAATATTAAAAGAAATTTACAAACAGTTGAATAGCCTAGAAATTAAGCTAAATTCTAAATTCAATCTGTAAATTAAATCGAAGAAAACAAAGAATAAGTGCTAGTGAAAATCGCACGCCAAGGATTCCGAACAATGAATAAAGAAATTTTGTTAGCGATTAAGAGAAATCAGCGATAGGAGCCAATGTTTACTACTCCGAAGTTAGACACAAACTTGTAAGCATTTTGCATCGTATCATAAAAATTGTATCCACCTTAATAAATATAATCATAATATATCTTAAATCATAATATAGTATAGTTAAATGTGCTATTTATTTATTGTCATGTGTGATGTCTTTCTTTGCTTTTTTTCTTCTTTAATAAAATAAATATGTATATAAAAATGACCTACGACTACATAGAAATGTGTGGTTGTGTAAACTTTTACTAAATAAAAAGCTCAACCTGACTTTTTTCTCACTTTTTTCAATCCAGCAAAATTCAACTGTTCCCTCCCAAGTATCCCAAAAGTCCCAATGCCAAAGGTGTTCCGTTTTTCTTTACAAACCATAATACGTTAACCTTCAAGAACCACCTGCTTAATCAAAAATTTCAGTAGCGAAGGTAATTCGTTTCATTTTTTTTTAAGAACACGAATGTATAACTAAGTATACACATTTAATATAAAGTGATTTTTGTAACATTCCAAACAGTAGTGTCACGACAACTGTCATAGTAGCATGTCGCAATTCAAGATGGATAAGAAAATATTCTTATTTTGTGCTGTACTACTTTGTTCCTCGTCTTTGGTAAGATCAAATTATTTCAATCTTTGTACAGCTAAAAACGGATTTTATGTCATTATTGCATTATTTTATCAATTCTGTAATTAATGTATCAATTCATATAAGTACCAAATATTTCACTCTGTTCATGTAGGAAGCAGTGGCTATATTCATTTAAGTGTGTAGATACTTATAACAGTAGCAAATGAAATTGTAGAAAATCATCTTATGTACCTACTTTTCTTATGTCAGTACATGCCTTTGTGGCCAGTGTGTAGAATCTAAGACCTAAACTGTTCTTTCATCTTTATCAAATACGGAATTCATGACTCAAGACAACTCGGCGACGCATCCTAACCCTCCCTGGAGTTGTAGATTTTAATAAGCGGTAGTTATGAAATCTTGTTCGTATAAAATGATTCCCATTAAAAAATATTTATTAAAAACAAAGCTATTATTAATGAAGATAACCCACGACTGAGCTACCCGTAGATATACTTATTATATCATACAATGTGGGAAACATACAATACTTACATAAATACGTACGCTTTAGCTATATTAGCAGGCACTTAAATAAAGCAGAATTGTTAGTTATTTTATTATCTATACATTCAATGGATTTTGTTTAAAATTTCAGACTAGAGGCGCCTCTATTGCGATAGAACCTACTGGTAAGTGTCAAATTCATATTTAACTAACGACCTCCCTGGTTTCGCCCAAGTGGCATAACGATTAAGCTTTCTAAAGAAAAAGTTTTCTAAAAAAAGTGAAAGAATTTCAATATCAATCCAGAAGTTTTCAAGTGTACCTCTAATTTTAAAACAAACAAACAATAATAATCTCTCTTTATAAGTAGAAATGAATAACAAAATAATGAAAATCACTAAGACTGAATTTCCATAATTAAAATTAACAATTCTTGTTCTGAGACTTATTTCTGTAGTTGAATTTTCACCAAGAATTTAACCCTGTATGTCTGTGTTATTTAGCCCAGTATATCTGTTCTATTTAGACCTGTACATATGTTCTATTTAGCCCAGTATATCTGTTCTATTTAGACCTGTACATATGTTCTATTTAGCCCAGTATATCTGTTCTATTTAGACCTGTACATCTGTTCTATTTAGCCCAGTATATCTGTTCTATTTAGACCTGTACATCTGTTCTATTTAGCCCAGTATATCTGTTCTATTTAGACCTGTATATCTGTTCTATTTTCAGTGGAAGAATTAAATAAAATAAACGTGACAGAACTGTTATCGGGACCAAAGATAAGCGACGAGTTAAAAGCACAGCTTATAAATTGTTTGAGCGACAATGGTGCAAATCCAGCGAATTGTCCATCTGCAAATATTCCTATCTCGGACTCAGTACAACGAATACTTGCTCTCAGCAACGTTGCAGAACCAAGTACTCCTGTGGCAACAAGCACAGGCCTTTTGTCTACCCTCGAAAGCATTAAGAAAACTATAATTACAAACCCGTTAGCAAAATTAAAAGAGAGCCTCCAAACAGCCGTAGAACAAGCTCCAACAAAAGTGACGGAATTGAAAGCATCTTTATCAGGCGCAAAAGAGGAGGCAGAGACTTTGATCAGCTTAGCGGGACAAATAACGACAGTAACTAGAAAACCTGATCCTCGCGACCCCTACCAAGATATAAGTGAGTACCTGAAGACTAAGAACCCATCAAATGTGAAATATGACGCCGGGGGTATAGTAACGAATAGGAAAAAGTTGGTGGATACATTCGCGAATGGTGATACCGCGTCACTCAGACGTTACGCCGCTAACTACAATCCGTTGGTGCCAGATGTACTCATTATGGGCACTCTTAGAGGATATGTGCATTTGTAACACAACGTTAAATGTATTTAGGTACTTCAAATTAGTGAATTATGCAAAATCAGTTGCATAATGTTACACTTTTGTAATATTATGTGACATATGAACGGTTTATTTGAAGACTGCACATCTGTGCATCTAATTATGCATAATTATCTAATTATGCATGTAATAGGTACTAATCAACAGCCATAATTATACATAACCCTATAGTCCTGGAGATTTTGCCTTTTAATATGTTATCTTGACAATATTCATAAGTTAAAATGTGTTTTTAAATTATTGTTTAAATTCGAGTTGACATTTAATTTTGTTTATTTTTATTTTACTTTTATTGGTACGCCTCAACAGCCGAACATATCGGATTTTGCCCCACTGTTCTTCCACCAACTGTACACCACAAACACACAAAACACTGTAGGTAACTATCCACAAACAAGATCGGATAACATATTTGAATTTATTTTCAAAGTAACAATTATATCTAATAATCGATGACTATAGCATAATTATTTTGTTACAAATTAGACTTAGGTAAATAGTTTAGATTTTTCCATGTTTAAAAATAAAAGCCTTTTTTATTTTCGTTCAGAATTACAACCTGGTAGGTGTATAATAAAATTGGAATATGATGTTTCTTGATCAAGAGCAAAATCAAGTTTGCTTGATGAGGGTGTTATAGTAATATTATCGGAGGTTGCATGCTGCAACCTCACAGTCGCTGAGCGCACTCAATTGGTCATTTTCCTTCCTCTCACCGAAGACTACCATAAAATGTTCCACATTTTACAATGTACGCACGTGTTTCGGTATAAAATATGTAGATAAATACTTGAGCCCATTCTTCCTACCCCATCTTATCCTATCCCTTCTCATTTTCCCAACCTTTAAATGGTGCTGAGTGGTAACAAAGAGTACGGACACGAGTAACAATTGTCCTCTTATATTATCTACAGTTATCTTGCATGTTACAGATTTTGCCAATATGTAGGTAGGTACGTACAATCACAACGTTTTCAACATAGCACTAATTAACAAGGAAAACAAAACGTTATGTAGGAATGAAAACAAGACATAAAACAAGAAAAGGCACATTTGGTCAGTTGTGTCTGTACTTTTTAGTAATCTTCTTCTGTACACTGCTTTTGTATGTACATATTTTCTTTTGTAACTATTTTTATCATTTCTGTGTACAATAAAGTATATATTATAGATAAATAGGTAACATTGTTTAAAAATAAGTAACATTTACTAGTATCTAATGCCTTTTTAATATATAATGTATGTAAAGCTTTTTCAAATAAGTGAAATAATATTCAAATAAGTTTCTAATAAAATGGTAAGGTGCAATTGTGTAATTGCAAGCATTCAACTTAGCAAAAATAAAATGCGCCTAATCGTTTCCAAATATTTGAATCTGTGTGTTATTTATGCCTTTTTTGCTTGGTGTATCTTTTTAAACTATGCAAGTATAAAAATGAAAACACAGACAAATGCCCCCATATTTTCCTAATTCCAAATACCTATATGTATATTTAACTTTAACTCGATTTTGTTAAAAATGTCAATGTGCCCTTTTATGAGGGCAGAACTGAGCGAGGGGCTAGTATGTAAACACTTCCCGTCGCTCGCGCTGCCCTCCCTTTGAAGTCTGCGCATAAAACGGCCAACGAAGGGTGTGCAGGGCAGCGTCAATGGCATGAGCAGTTTTAGCGCGAGAGATGTGTTTGCATACTCGCGTTGCCCACTTCCCTGCTCACTGCCGTGGAAGTGGGCTGCTTGTAAATTAGGGGATAGCATTGTGGTTTAGATCTATTTTAAAATAATCTTTATATTTATATGGTGGATAGGTACCAATAAAATCCATCCCATAACTAATTTGATATTGTTGAAACTTCATACGAAACCAGCTGTTCAATTAGTAGCACAAAAACGAAGAACCTACGCAACTTGAACGAAACATTTGAAATAACAAAAACTTTTATTATTATTATACATATTTATTATTAACGAACCCTGAACATCTTTATGACAACTTTCTTTTTTATTTATTTTTTATTTATGTACCTAACTATTGCTATCAGTAGTCACCTAATCGGCCGTGAAACAACATGGATGGAAAAAAAAGTTTTTTTGTAATGTGTTTTTATTTTTATTTGGTAAGTTGAAAGTTCAAAATACTTTCTATTTACAATGCCTTTCTTTTAATCGAGTTATGTTTAAACCTAAAAGTTTCCTTTTATCACGCTTAATTAATGTTATGACACAAAGTTCTCTATCTATTCTAAAATATATAAGGTCGGGGAAAAGTTTCTTCGTATTTTATATACAAATTCAATGCTGTAGAAATTTTGGGATTTGTGGTCAAAAAATCGCGACAAGTAGTTTTGACAGTCCTCTTTTGATGTTAACCTTACACTACCTAAAGAATTCTGAAGAGACCGAAATAAGTAGAAATCTGGGGGCGCAAGGTCAGGGCTATATGGTGGGTGCATCAACACTTCACAACCAAGCTCTCTCAATTTTTGCTGAGTGGCCAAAGATATGTGTGGTCTGGCGTTATCATGATGAAAGACTACACCCTTTCTGTTGATCAATTCCGGACGTTTTTTCTCAATTTCTTGCTTTAGTTTCATCAGCTTTTGGCAGTAGAGATCCGAATCGATGGTCTTGCCCAGTGGTAAAAGCTCATAATGAACGATGCTCTTCCAATCCCACCATACACACAACATCACCTTATTGCGCGTTAATCCGGGTTTCGCCACAGTCTGTGGAGCTTGGCCGCACATAGACCATGATCTTTTCGCACGTTCTTGTCGTAAGTGATCCACTTCTCATCACCAGTGATCAATCTTTTCAAAAATGGTTCGGTTTCATTGCGTTTTAATAGAGAATCACAAACGAGTACACGGTTCATTAGGTTTCTTTCAGTGAGCTCGTGTGGTACCCAAATATCGAGCTTTTTTGTGAATGCAGACTTTTTTAAATGAGTCGAAACTGTTTTGTGGCCAATGCCCAGTTCATCAGCAATGTCGTAACTACTTATATGCCGACCTTGCTGCACCTTTTCACAAATGGCATCAACTTTATCGGTAACAGGGCGACCGGAGCAAACTGGATCTTTAACATTAAGATTTCCGGACTGAAACCGCTTAAACCAACTTTGTGCTACTCTTACTGACACCGCATTAGGTCCATAAACGGCACAAATTTTTTTCGCGGCTTGTGTCGCATTTTTCCCTTTTTTGTAATAAAACTTTAAAGTGTATCGAATTTCTTCGTTAGATTCACTCATTTTCTTGGACAGAAAAACAATTGAAAAATGGCGGGGAACAGTTTTTTTATTTCTTTTTCTTAAATGTTATCATAACCAGCCAAGTTCAATTAAAGATTGAAGACGAAAAGAAAGAAGATACTGCGAAAAACGAAAAGACTTTCTCCCCGACCTATTATTATAAACTAGTACGTGTTAGGTACCTACTAGTTTCAAGAGCGTCGCTAGCCAATGGGCCAGGGGGGGTAAGATGAGAGAGAGGATTCGAGAAATGTGAATTGTAGGTACAGACGACGTTGACTAGTTTGTACCTAATATAATAGAGGTTAAAGTATGAAATTGCCGTTTTATAGTAATAGATACTTTGAATTGACATAAAACCTTCATGGTGTGAGATTTTCGAGTGAAACTTTTTTCACATGATACCTACGAGGTTCTTGAAAGTTTGTTTGAAAGTTTGTGAGCAAGTAAAAATATGATAATGTACAGATAATGCATAACAACCTAACGACAGTCTAGTCTTTGCAGGTGTCCATGGGCAGCGGTAACACTTACCATCACGTGAGACCGCTTGCTCGTCCGCCCTCTTCTCTATAAAAAAAAAAAAAATTGTAGCCGAGGTAACCACGTGCAAAAGTTTTAAAATTTTTAAAGAAGTTTTAAAAAATGTGCAACATTCGATTTTCGACTTTCAATTGTTTTTTTTATTCAGCTTAGACGGGAAAGATGGATACTTCGAAAATCCGAGTAATCTTTGAATACGAGTTCCGACGCGGAACTAACGCGGCAGAAACGGCTCGCAATATCAATGCTGCGTTTGGAGAGGAGACTGCTAATGAACGAACCGTGCGTTTTTGGTTTAAACGCTTTCGTAATGGAAACTTCGACTTGAAAAACGAACCACGTGGAAGACCGCCCACACAGGTGAATAACGCTGAATTGAAGGAGATGGTGGAAGCCGATCCGAGTCAAACTACCCAGGAATTAGCGGCATGATTTAACGTTACCTTACCTACAATATTGACTCATTTGCATCAAATCAATAAGATAAAAAAATATGAAAAATGGGTGCCTCATGATTTGACTGATCTGCAGAAAGAAACGCGTGTTGAAACTTGCGTTGCCTTGTTGAATCGGTACAGAAATGAAGGAATATTGGATCGAATTGTGACATGTGACGAAAAGTGGATTCTTTACGATAACCGAAAGCGAAAAATGCAATGACTGACCCCAGGTCAAACGCCGCAACAGTGCCCTAAGGCAAAGCTTACCAATAAAAAGGTAATGATAACTGTTTGGTGGTCTATTCATGGTGTTATTCACTATAGCTTTCTCAGGTCTGGTCAAGCAATAACAGCAGATGTTTACTGTGCCGAACTTCGAACAATGATGGCGAAACTAGCAGTGAAACAGCCCCGACTCGTGAATCGATCTTCACCATTATTGCTCCATGATATTGATAACGCAAGACCTCACACTGCACGAGAAACCGTTGTAACTCTACAGGAGCTGCAGTTAGATACCATACGTCATCCTCCGTACTCGCCAGACCTTGCTCCAACGGACTACCATTTTTTTCCTGATTTGGACAATTTTCTACGTGGTAAAAAATTTTCTTCCCAAGAGGCAGTACAAAATGCTTTCACACAGTTTGTCGAATATACATCCCCAGAGTTCAATCGCAAAGGCATAAATGAACTTCCGATTAGATGGCAACAATGTATAGATAATGAGGGTAAATATTTTGATTAAATAAATATGTTACATTTTAGAAAAAAACGAGTTTTAATTTTTCAGTACAAATCGGCAATTTCATACTTTAAACCCCTAATATTTACTGTGTACCTACTAGGTACATAAAATGATTCTCAATAAAGCTTTCCTTTGAATATAAAAATGCACTTTACGGAACCGAAACCTCGAACAGGAGTTGGTACACATACCTAATATAAAGAGTAGACTTTTTTACAGATTAGAGCTGCTATTGAACCTACTGGTACGTATCGAGATGAATTATTATTAAATAACTAATTCTATTGATTTGTAAATATGTATTTACTAGTTATCAATATCTACCTATAATGATCCCTTTTTAGTTATAAGTGTAATCTAACTGATATATATTTTTTTACAGTGGAGCAATTAAATAGAATAAATTTCGAAGAGATTATATCCGGACCACCAATAAGCAGAGACTTGAATGCGCGTCTCATTAACTGTCTAGGTAACAACAAGACAGCGAATTGTCCTTCGGGTAGCATTCCCATTTCAGAGTCTTTGAGGCGCATACTTGCGCTCAACAGACTAGCAGAACCAAATGTTCCAGTAAATGCTCCTGTTACTGCCACGGAAAATACAAGGAGAACTTTAATCCCTAACTTGTTATCAAATGGCCAAAAAGTGGTAATGGGAATAGTAGAACAAGCACCAACAAAAGCTATAGGCTTATGGGCGACTTTGCCAAGCGCGAAGAACCGGGCACGAGCCTTGGTCGCTTTAGCAGGTGGAATAATAACTGGGACTAGAAAACCTGACCATCGAGATCCGTTTCAAGACATAAGTAAGTATGTAAAGACCAAAAACTTGGCAAACGTGAAGTATAACGCAGGAAAAGTAGTGAA
This sequence comes from Sesia apiformis, assembly GCA_914767545.1. Classification (NCBI taxonomy): domain Eukaryota; kingdom Metazoa; phylum Arthropoda; class Insecta; order Lepidoptera; family Sesiidae; genus Sesia; species Sesia apiformis. The sequence goes on along the minus strand of OU611954.1, from coordinate 6,797,505 downwards.
GAACAAACAAAAGTTGGCGGACACATTTGCGAGAACAAACGGAGCAACTGTGAGACGTTTCGGTGCTAACTACGACAAGCGAGTGCCAAATGTTCTTATCATGGGCACTCTTAGAACTTTTGTGCACTTATAGAATTACAATGTGCACTTATAGAATTACAATGTGCACTTATAGAATTACAATCTGCAAAAATGTGTTTGTATCTTATTTGGGCAATATAAAAGCTCCGAACAAGAACAAGCTCCGAACAAGAACAAGCTCCGAACAAGAACAAGCTCCGAACAAGAACAAGCTCCGAACTTTGATGCCTACGAATAATTATCACATCTCTATACGTACCTATTTGTCGGTAGCAGTTATATGATTTACGATATGAAGAATGCGGATTTTAATTTTTTTTTTTAATTTTTAACTAGGCTATATTGACACGGGTTGCCTGATAAATAAATAATTTTCATAGAATGTAACGTCGTCGGTTTGTGCGCATACGAATAGGTATGTGCACAATGTAGGTACCTATATTAGAAACTGGACGAATTTTTATGGGTAGGTATTTTAATAATTAGGTCTTCGATCAGCAATACAACTTTTAAGTGTTTGCATGGTATACCAAATTAGTTTTTGAAAAAATACTGTAGTTTCAGGACAATAATCTAATGACGTCACTATACACTACTTACCTATAACTTGGAACGAGTGAGATAAGTACATACAAATACAATTTTTTGGATTTTCGTTTCTTTGTCTGTACACTTGAAATTTGAATTTGCATTGTTTGGAATTACCATCTAAGTTAATTTTATATAATAAAGCATATATGTAGTTCTTGTAACTCACGAGCGCTCGTCGTCTATCTTGATTGTGGTGGTGTATCGGTGCGCGTAAAAGAAGACCTTATATTTTTATAATATACCTACCTACCTTTAGATAATACATTAACGCGAAAGTTATAACTACTTTACGCGTATACGGACGTTGATCTGCAACCAATGCGTGTAGGGAGTAAGGCACTACTTTTGGACATACAGTGTAATCTCTATATAGCTACACTGAAGGAACTGCGCATTTTGTGGCGTTATTGAGAGTTGTCGTTAAATGGAGAGAAGAAAAATCAATATCATTTTACTATTATAATATTATTTACTAATAAAGTATATATAACATTTACAAACAACAAACATTAATAGTGATACAAATAACAATTTCTTAGCAGATTTTCCATCTTCCTCTGCTTGTAGGATTTTTTCTTTGTTTTTCCATATTGTAGACACGGTAGAGCGACTGAATCCAAAGCGTCTTCCAACATCACTTATCTTTTCTCCCGCCTCTATTGCGCGTATTAATAAAACCTTTTCGTTAACACACAAAGATTTTCTCTTACTCGCCAAGTTCACAGTTTGAAAGTTTGTGAGCAACTAAGAGTATGGTAATGCACAGATAATGCATAACAACCTAACGACAGTCTAGTAGCCGAGGTAAACACGTGCAAGGTAATCACAACAAACAAAAGAACGGATTTCTTAGAATCTTCGATACGTATGATGCCGACAGTCGAGGTAAATACGGGCTAGACAATAAAGCAACAAAAAAACAAACAAAAGAACGTACACAGCTGCAGTTCTCATTTCGGCAACTTAGAAAGTACTGTTTATTGTTTAATAATGACGTATTGTTGTCGTTATATAGAGTGGGTGTGATGCTACATAGAGTGTATCATTGTATGGACAACAAGGTAAACCAACCATAGTCAAGTAATTTCGACGTTTTAGGTTTGTCGTTAAATGGAGTTTACACTGTATTATTATTGAACATGCAACATTCGTGCTGCAACCCTTGGAGTGGTATCTCTCGAAAAGCTTCTAGTGCACCAATTGCAATATTTGAACTGATATAATGGAACCTTACCTCAGACGATAGGGCTTTTCAGTAAAGAATACCAGCTCGTATTATTTACTTATTATCAAACCTGAGTCAATCAAATCAATTATCAAAATCCGAGTACAGGAAGGGAGCACGGAGCCGATTCCATTGCAGAGGGGTGTGAGACAAGGAGATGTTATCTCTCCGAAGCTCTTCACCAATGCGATGGAAGACGCTTTCAAGCTCCTGGAATGGAAAGGACTCGGCATCAACGTTGATGGCGAATGCATCACTCACCTTCGATTTGCCGACGATATCGTGGTCATGGCAGAATCGCTGGAGGATCTTAGCACAATGCTCGGAGACCTCAATCGAGTTTCCCAACAGGTGGGCCTTAAAATGAACATGGACAAGACGAAAATCATGTCGAATGTCCATGTCGTGCCCACCCCAGTTTCAGTTGGGAGCTCGATTCTCGAAGTTGTTGACGAGTACGTCTACCTAGGCCAAACGGTCCAACTAGGTAGGTCCAACTTCGAGAAAGAGGTCAATCGACGAATCCAACTCGGCTGGGCAGCGTTCGGGAAGCTACGCAGCGTCTTCTCGTCCAAAATACCTCAGTGCTTGAAGACGAAGGTCTTCGACCAGTGTGTGTTGCCAGTGATGACCTACGGCACCGAGACGTGGTCTCTGACTATGGGCCTCATAAATAAGCTCACTGTCGCACAGCGAGCTATGGAGAGGGCTATGCTCGGGGTTTCCCTACGTGATCGAATCAGGAATGAGGAGATCCGTAGACGAACTAAAGTCACCGACATAGCCTCTCGGGTTAGCAAGCTGAAGTGGCAGTGGGCAGGGCACATAGCTCGAAGAACCGATGGCCGATGGGGCAGAAGGGTTCTCGAATGGAGACCACGTACCGGCGGACGAAGCCGAGGACGTCCATCTGCTAGATGGACAGACGACCTCATAAAGGTGGCGGGCACCCGCTGGATGCAGGTCGCTGCCGATAGGTCTAAATGGCGGACAATGGGGGAGGCCTATGTCCAGCAGTGGACGTCTAAAGGCTGAGATGATGATCAAACCTGAACAAAAACACCTATTAAGGTGTATTTTTATACCTATATTTAACCAGTGTTGGATTAAGGTTATTGGGGGCCCGGGGCTATTTGAGAGTAGAGGTCCTCTTAAGGCGAGTAATTTGAGATACGGTTCATTTGGACCTTCTACCGTAATAATTAATATATATATTATTAATATTATACTATGTATATATATCATTTTATATAGAACTCGATTGCACATAATTAGCCGGCAAGAGACCTTGCAACAATGATGCGTTACTTGAAATGGATAGATTGAGAAATATTTCTTTGTAACTAAAAAGGTGTAAGTAAAATAATATAAAAAAAAAGTTTTTTAAAAACAAGCTTTTATGCAAGCCATGTACTAAAATGAATAAACTAAGTTTATATTGAATTATTTGTTCTCAACAATAAAAATATTCATAAAAGTAGGTACCATTTACAATTCGCGCGACAAGCTTGTTGAGAACAAATAATGCAATATAAACTTATTTATTCGTTTTAGTAGGTATATGGTTTGCAAAAAAGCTTGTTTTTAAAAAACGTTTTTTTATATTATTTAAATTGAAATTATTTCGTTACATAGACATAGATATTCTAATAGACAAGGAACTCTGCCTGTAGCTATCAATGCAAGAGTAATTCTGTAAGTATATTCATCACCTTCTCGTAGAATATAAAGTAATATTTTTTAAAAAATAAACGGAATAAAAGCAACGAAAACATTTAGTTTTTATATTTCTATGTCAAAGAGGTACATTGAAAATGAAAGCGGTACATATGCTCGTCAAGGGGAGTACATTTGATTAAGGCACATCTCAATAGTTCTAGCCGAGGCCGGCCGAGGAACAGGACTACCCTGAGGCACGTAGGTAAGTTTTTCAGCCCGGCCCCCTATCCACGTCAATATCTCATAAGTATCGAGAAAAGCGGTAGGTACCTACATGTTTTATTTATGGAGTACATTCGTTCTGTACTAGGATGGTCTCAGTACATAATGTAGTTATCGAGTTACAATAGGGGGTAGGCTGAAAATGTCTGGCTGGTCCGGGGCCACCTTTAGAAGCCTTGAAATTGAAGGGATTGAAAATGAAAGCGATACATATGCTCCCCAAGAGTACATTCGATTAAGACATAGGTCAATAGCTTTATAATGGGTCGGGCCAGCCTGACGAACGTCTGCTATCAAACTCTTTTTTTCATATTGAAAATAGCGACAGACGAGCATACAGCCCACCTCATGGTAAATGGATACTATCGTCCACAGACATCCGCGATACATGCCAACATCAGTGCAGAATGATAAACGTTGGCACGCCCGCGGTAGCGCTGCCTACCTTTGCAGATGGAATGAATTGGGAAAATGGAGAGGGATAGGATGGGATGGGCTCTGGTACCTATATTTCACTCACGTACGTACATTGGGTAAATATGATAAAGTAAGAAATGTAGTACATTTCAAGGTAGTCTTCTGTGAGAGAGAGGTAACATGGCCAGTCGAGTGCGCCCAGCGGCTGTGGGAATGCAACATGCACTCTCCCGCTATCATGGCGATCTGCTGGTGTTATATCCTATCTGTCCTCATTTTCCGAAACCATTTTCCAGTTTCAGTATACACTTACCATCAGGTGGACGGTATGCTCGTCTGCCGCCTTTTTCTATAAAAAAAAAAGAAAAAAATCAAAATCTTTTCAATTTATAGAACTGTTAATGAGTTCTATAAATAGAGAAGTTGATTTTTTTCTTCACTAGTGCGTAGAGAAGGGAAAGAACCTTTCAATTACAGTTCTTATAACACAAATTATAGATAACACTTTCCATTGAAGAAATCCCATTTTATAGATATTATACTTGTGCCTCATTCAAGTGTTGCTTTGAGAACCACTTTGTTATGAAAATCTGATTGCACCAAGAATTAGTCGAAATCAATCGAATTAGGTAACAAATAAAAGACAGAAGCGGAATTATATTACTTTTAATCAGACTCATTTCACAACATAACAAAATGAGATACTCACGAGTTCGTTTACCAACACTCCGCCATTACTTACAATAGCTTTAGGCTGATTCGGCTAGTGTTGTGAAACAAACTACATAACCAGACATCATTACTGTCAATACTAGTGTTGCCAGGTACTCCGCTTTTGTCGAGACGTCTTGAGGGAAAATAGAACCGAGAATAAGGTCACTTTTCTCAGATAATGTTAAACATTGCATAGTATTTTTTTATATATATTTTTTTTAATTTGCCCTTTTTCTCAAATTATACATCTGGCAACACTAGCCGATATATAATAAAAAACCTGAGCGTAACCCACTCTATGTACATACAAATTTCAGTACAACGCGAACGCGATACATAAATAACATACACTACACGCCTTAAAATTGGAACATTTCGAGTGTATAGACATACACTGTACAGACACACACTGCTATAAACATACTGGAATTACATTAAATACATATTGGAAACCTATGATATTGTTGAAAAATTCCAAAATGAAATATTTTTATCTCTCATAAACGCTATTAAGAAGCGCTGCTTATAACTCTTGTACTAACACTTGAAACTTAGAACGAGACAAGAATATTCAGCAATGACTAAGATAAACGTTTATGTTGTAAGGTGGTTGTTATCCAATACATCGACAGCATCACATCTAGTGATGGGTAATTTTCGATTTTTTTTGCAAATAGTAGGAAAATTTGGAAAAATATCCCTAAATGTACGGTATATTTTTCCCAAATAATATTTATGTTTAAGGTGGTTTGTTATCCAATACATCGATAGCATCACATCCAGTAATAAGTAGCTTTTGAAAAAAATTACAAACGTTAGGAAAGTTTGGAAAAATATCCGGAATATTACCGAATATTTTACTAAATTTTTTAACTTCGGTGAAATTTTCCAACAAATACCCATCTCTAATCAAATCACACCCGACCCTAGTTGCTACTTGGAAATAGCCGTAAATGCGTATTTCACACGCACACACGTGCGCCCACTCGCACTACGCCTCGTACCCGTCGGTACATATTGTCTTTACGCACACAAACACTGTTTACAGCTCGTCGTGATCCTCCTGTTGAGAAAAACAAACCATTAGTTTTTATTAAAGAGGATATGCAAATGAGACGCCATCATTGAACACAAGGTTAAGGTAAGTCAAATTAAAATATGGAGGTAAACCTAATTTGGCGCGAATCAAATCAAAAGGGTAAAATGTATTTTAGGGACTTTTTGTAAGCTTCATACCGTCATGATTTTGGAACACTTGAAACGATTTTGGTTCATCAAACTTAACCAACCCAAATTTTTTCTGTAAATGTAAATTCAATCTGTTCAGTTTGTTCACAAATGAGGATGGGTAAGAGTCCCAAAAAAATTAACACATACCAACACACTTGAGATATACCTCAAATGAAAACTTAGATCTTTTAATATAAAAACTGTTAATGTAAAAACCGTGGGCAAACCATGATATAAAGCGCTTTTATATTTTTATCTTTTATTTGTTAAAATCTTTTCATTATTCTTATGGTTTATGATAGTAAGAAACCCCCATCGTTCTTTCGTTATATCACATTCCGTTATAGATTTATTCCTAGAATGCCTAAAAAACAGTGTGATTGTGTAAAAATTTAGTTTCGAGCCAAAGGGATGTAAACAGGTATTCAACTCCGTTCATCTTTGTACTTGAATCGATATCGATAAAAACTATAACATCCCACTACATTTTTTTTTATGGATGAAGGCGGCAGACGAGCATACAGTCCACCTGATGGTAAGTGGATACTGTAGCCCATAGACATCCGCGATACATGCCAACATCAATCCAAAATGACAAACGTTGGCACGCCCCCGGATGCGCTGCCTACCTTTAGATATAGGACTGGATTTGGAGAAAGGGTTGCGGAAATGGGGAGGGATGGGATGGGAATGGGCTCTGGCACATCTCACTCACTACCGAAACACGTACGTACATTGGGGAAATAAGATTAAGTGGGAAATGCAGTACATTTCAAGGTAGTCTTCTGTGAGAGAGGGGTAACGTGGCCAGTCGAGTGCGCCCAGCGGCTGTTGGATTGCAGCGTGCACTCTCCCCCTCATAATGACACAGCAATTGCCATCAGTAATGGCTTTAGCAATTACGAAAGGATTTCGGGTCATAATGCCTAGTTAGGGCTTAGTGCGGACAGATTTTACTCAAATGTAGCTTAAATCAGAACCATTTTACAATTTTAATCACGATTGTAGTTAATTGCTCCTTGTCACATTATTGTACGTCGCGATGTATCGCCTTTAAAGATCTTTAGATCAATTTCATACTATAACGTCCCAGCACAGGCCTTCCCTACAATACTAGCAGGTTTTCGACAGTAATCCACCAATCGGGCCAAATACGGATACAAACGATCCATACTTTTTGCTCCTAAACGAAATCAAAAAGTTTTTTTTCATCGCCTAGTATAATTTAAAAATCTGTACAAGTAGAAATTCAGAGGTACGGACCGAGGAATTCAACTCGCAACTTCTTCACGAATGAAAGTATTGTAAATAGATACCTCTGGCCTATCCCGGCTATTAGCTCCTCTACTTTGCCCTTTTGTCCTGTGACACATTCAGTGGCTTTAATAAGATAACATCACTACATCCATTAGAAAAAATAAAAAATCACTTACAATAGGTGCGGCATCTCCAGGTTCATCATCCAAATCTTCATCGTCTTCATCATCTGGCTTCTCCGCTTTCTCCTTTTCTCTCTCTGCCTCATCCTGTGTATTTTTCATTTTCTTCTCTCCTTCCAAAGTCTTCTTCAACTCCTCCCCACGTTCTTTAGCCAACTCTAGATCATTGGTAAAGAGAAAATTGTCAAAGATGGTGCCGGATTTGACCTGCCATAAGTCCAGTCCAAGAACACAAAGCTCGTTCCGTTTGTAAAGGTTAGGGTCGGAACTGTACTCAGGGTTGTCGATTTCAGGATGGATCCAAGGGCCTTTGTATGCAGGGTTGTCGATCTGTAAACATAAGTATGAAAAACATTAAATTACAGAATTTAATTTCGAAGTTACTGGAACTGCATAAAATATACAATAAATGTGACATTATGTGAAAAAAGGAACTTATTGTATATTTACCTATTGCAGTACCTATTGCAATTGATTGTAAGTTTTAATTCCCAGATATTAAGACTGTACAATAGATAGATAGAGAGATCTGTATGGTACACTAAAAACATACAGAGAAATAAATACAAAATACAAGTATTTAGAAGTATAACCGGTCGCCTTATCGCTTGCGATGAGGCGACTTGAGTGAAATCTTAAAAAATACCGATTATTTTATTTTCTTAAAAATTAGATATTAGAGTAGGTTTCTGTTTAAATAAAATCTTGAAACAAGAATATTTCGATATTCACTGATTGACTTGATTTCGAATAGGACTGACTACAGTCAACTCGTGACCACAACTGGTGTAACCCGTTCAGACCCGATTTACAATATAAAATGTGTAACACGAAAGTTTAAAAAGTTATAAGGACATTTTGCTTTGGAAAATCTTAACAAAGTTAAAATTCCATACAGACAAAATAAGGCCCCTTTATTCAGATAACGCAACAAATATCCCTAATTTTATTAGACGGTTGATACTGGTTCCTAAGACACAGGCACTTTAAGGGCCTTCCTCACCATTTCCTGATACTTTATCAGAATGTCAGTTATATTTTAACAGGAAGTCAGTATCAGCTATATTTAATTGGTAGATAATTTATCACCAGATTGTTAACAGTTAATTTATCAATCTGCATTAGTTAAACTCCCGAAAAGTGAAAGAATCTTCAAAATCGCTACAGTAATTTTTATATTTACCTGTACTATAACTATAAACTATAAACTAATACTATAAACTATAATTACTATAAACAAAAATAAAAACTATCTTATTAAGTATACATAGATCAATTGCAAGTAACTGTTATCCATATTATTATTACATGTTATTATTATTAGATATTAGCTGACCCGACAGACAGTCCTGTCCAAATTTCAATAATACAATAAGTTCATACAAAAATCCAATAGAAATAAATCAGTTTTCCCGAATTATCCAATTTTCCGGGCAACTTTTCCAATTTTTCTTTCCCTAAAAACCTTATTCGGACTATTACGAACATTTAAAAAAAAATTAGCTAAATCGGTGGAGCCGTTCTTAAGTGATGCGCTTACCAACGAACAGCATTTAATTTTTATTTATATAGATTAGTATATTTTATTAGATTATCTATTTTGAATATGAAACATGCATTCATTGTACATTTAACAGTTCACTCAGCAACTTGCATGTTAATTAAAAATGTTGTTTGACAATATTATGATTAAAGTAGTGAAAAGATTCAATCAACAAATAGACAAGTTATATATGACATTCTAACTGGTTATTTCACTATTACAGGTGAATGACCAGAAGGTAGACGATCTCGGATATATCTACGGCAGTGGTTCTCAACTTTTTTTGGCTAAGCCGCACCGAACCATCTCTAAAATCATGAGATCTCCACCATTAAGACATATTATTATCTTCATATCAAGTCACATGCGGATGATATACAGAAGAGCCAATTAAAACCTACCTTGAAATGTACTGCATTTCTCACTTTATCTTATGTACGTGTTACGTATACTCAATGTTTGTGTTTCAGTAGTGAGTGAGATGTGCCAGAACCCATTCCCATCCTATCCCTCCCCATTTTCCCAACCCTTTCTTCGAATCCATTCCTATATCTCCAAATGTAGGCAGCGCAGCCGAGGGCGTGCCAATGTTTGTCATTTTGGACTAATGTTGGCATGTATCGCGGATGTCTATGGGCGACAGTATCCACTTACCATCAGGTAGACTGTATGCTCGTCTGCCGCCTTCGTCAATAAAAAAAAATGAATTTTTATTCACATGGAGGAAGCTTTGGGAGTCATTTTAAATAAGTAATTCACGAATTGCCCTCCTTAATAAATAAATTTTCTCTCTGTAGATCATGTTGAGAACCATTAGGCGACGCATAAAAGTTAGCAAATATGTATCACTATGGTAACACGTATCATGAACACGGATCCTTTGTTTTTAAATCCTAAAATTAGTTTTAGCACGTGTTATTCCTGGGGTTTTTGTTCTCTTTTCGTAATGTGACGTCTTTTTATAAATTTGGCAATGGGTCAAGTCAGTACAACGACTTACGAAGAATATATTCATTGATTAATATCATTGATATTAATTCTAATTATTATGGTATATTTAGCAAATATGCTTTTTAATACTCCATTATGTTCAAAAGGTTTGTAATGATTTAATCCAATTTACGTAAACATAATATTATTTTAATAATAATTCGCAGATACTAGATACATTAATTGACGCAATTAATAATAAAATCAAAGTTCTACATGATGCCTTTTACTTCCTAATGTCACAATGGTAAATTCGAAAAATATTTTATTTGGCAAAATTTCTGAATAGAAACTTGAATACACATACACCATACACATCTTGCTGTTGTTTACTTTATATCATTAGATGTGAAATAAATCTAGACTGTATAGATTTGCAAATTCAACGAATCGCATAAGAAACGTTGAATTTGTTGAAATTGGGGCATACCGGCCATACCACTAAGGAATAATTTGAATAAACTATGGATTTTGAAAAACGTGAATCTGACTTGAACGACGCGCTATAACGTCTAAAGTAGATATGTAATTATCTAATTTCTTCCTACATTAATTTATGCTTTATTTTTGTTAGTTGTAGATTAGAACGAAGAATATAAAATATCAAATTAGTTTTCTTCGGATTAAAACTAGTTTTAACAGCCCAAGTTTTTTTCTTATTTGCGTCAGGCCACTTTTAGACTATCACAGCGACTCGGAAATTGTACATAAATAGATGATAATTGAAAAGTAATTATAAATCTAAGGATGTTTAAATCGCAATCAAATTAATCGGTAATTACAACCTAAAACCCTATTGCAAAGGTAAAATATTGTACCTACCTGTTTGGGTGCCCAAACGCCCTTGTAGTCAGGGTTGTCGATCATAGGTGGTTCCCACTCGCCATCCATCTCATCATCCCAATCCTCCGGTTTGGTGGCATCGGGATCCGGGATGTGTTCGGGTTTGTCCCAGTCTTCGGGCTTTTTGTCGTCAGGGTCCGGAATGGTGGCACGATCGTCCCAGTCCTCGGGTTTTTTGGCTTCGGGGTCCTGAGAAATATGGTATATCTTTATGATACAAATTCCATAAGAATGGTAGGGGGAGTCATAAGAATAAACTTCAACCACAACAGTCAGATATTTCGTTCAATTCAATTGATTCTATCGGCCCACTTTTTTTAAATTAAAGTAGATGGCAGACGATTTTACTCATTTCAAAGTATCATTTTACCGAACCCTACAAGTCATTCAACCAAGTCGTACTTAGCTATGGGCGTAGCCACGGTGGGGCAGGCTAAGGCGCTTGCCCTAGCATAGGGAAGAATAAGTAACAGACTTTCTGCATTACACTATCTCGATTTAAAAATCCTGACTACACCCTTGTCCATTTAGCAGTTACCTACATAAAAATGTAAAATATAAATAATTAATTGTACCTTGATTTTCTTAGATGGCAGGAAGTCCCAATCGGCCTCCAGTTCTCCTGATTCCACCTTCTCATTGTCGATGAGCACCTCATAAGTGTTGTCTGGCTTCACGATCAGGGTGTAGAGGTGAGTGTACACATCATCCTTGCACCTAATGTCCTTCTTGATCAGGTGGTTCTTGCCTTTGTAGCCGAAGATCACATGCACCTGTGGAAGAAATTTTTATTAAGACCTCAACTGGGAAACAAGGAACTGTTTTTTTTTTAATTTTTAACCCAACAGCGATACATGGTATACATAAATAAAAATTGAAAGTTAAAAACCAAGGCCATAACAAGATTACACTAGTGATGGATAACTCCGGATTCCAACGAATCAAAAGAGCAGAAACCGCGAGCGGAGCGGAAACCCTTAATTGTTCCACCGAATTGTTAGTTACTCCGACTCCGAATCCGGCGCCATGCGTTCGCGCATGGGCACTTGTCGTAGGCCCAAGTAAAAGCGAAATGCAACGATGGCATGCCCTTTTTTTTGCTTATGCAACGACCATTATGGAAAGGGAATGAAACGCTCTCGGAAGGTGAATAAGTAGGTGAATCGAAAGAGTTAAGGGGTAACTAAGAGGAGTCGAATCCGCAAGCGGATTAAGTGAGCTGAAACACTCCGAGAAGTCGTGATTACCCACTAGATTATACTATATAGTTATTAAACATATCTATTACTAAACATATTGAGGTGAGAGCAAGCTGCAGTCGCTAGTACCTCGTACCTGCTCAATACAAAACCATAATAGTAATACATAATACCTATGATACTATAATATCTTATATTCTGTCTTAAATCTTGGATCTAACAAAGTCGCCATCAGGTAGCCCCATATCGTAGCTCAATGAAATAAATAAGCCAATAAATACGCTCGTAAAGCGTAGTCAGTCTTCCTGTAAAAAGACCTTATTTGTGTCTCCTGAAAGTACGTATAAGATGTTGATAAACTTATATGTTGATGTTGATAATGATATAAGTAGACTCTTGTTGATAAATTGGTTTAACAAAAATATTCTTTAATATAATTAATTAAATTACAAGGTTCACAGAGATAAACATTTTATAGGAAAAAATACAAATTGCGACCTTGTTGTATAAAGAATTTCTTACAGGTAGCTAAGACAGACAGAAGTACCTAACAGTAGAATATTGGGTAGTGGAAAAATGAATGAAAGTGAGACTTACATATGGAATACTCATGACCTCAGATACTTCCTACATAATACAAATGGCACAATATTAAATTTACATACAAATTTTAATATTGCATACATTTAAGTTATTCTGATTTACCGATGATATAAGTTTAATTAGTTGGAGTATGCGAACTGACATTTACCTAAAGTAAGATTTCTAGATCTTATAGATCTACCATAATATGACACGCCTCTCCATATCACTTATCTAACAGTTAATTTATGAAGGGCGTATGGGTCCTCCTCTACACTACATCCTCTGAGTGAACTGAACCGTGTTTGATTGGAATCATTATGAATTTTGATGATGTATGTTCATGTACGCTACAGGTCAACCAATACCCATGGATATCTCAAACCGCTACTAATAAAGGACTAGTTTTGAATGGTAAGCAATGCATTATGCAAATTCGTAAAAATATGTATGTAAGGCGTTTGAAGGTATGGTTTTCCTCACTAACGCAGTCACAGCTGCGATGTGGGAATTCAATCGCGTGAAATAGAGTGCGATAACATCAATTTTATTGTACTTTTATTTATTCAAATAAAAATATCATTGAATATGTACGGTAATTGCCGGGAAACAATGTAGTTGGCCTTTAAATCATTCATTGGTAGACACGAATACTACAATAAGTACACCTACCTACCTATCTATGTACATAATGATTTTCCAAGCACGGATTATTTAGTTCAAATCGACAATGCCCATTATAGGAAATTGTACAAGATTTTTATAAATTATGATTTTGAAGGGACTTGCTACAAAGATTTCTATTATACCGAGCATATTTACTTGTGGCTTTATCTGAGCAAAGGGGCCTGAACGCTCATTCACACAAGGAGTTTCTCGAACGATTCAGGCGATAATAAATATTATATACGATTCTCGTATGCGAATAAACTTCACACGATTCTCACCTGATCATATGATGATAAAAACTACCATGATATCAGTGATCACATGATGATAGATAACAGTTGTTTATACGAGGCAAGCATATTCGTGACAGATTTTCTCTCCTGCATAAAACAGAATCGTTTCTACATAAAACAGAAACATGGTCTGCTATTTCATTTTTAAGATAAAGCAATCAAATTATATTTTTTTTTTTAAATTTCACTATATATCACTGTTTTCTCAAATAATGCCACATTTTATTTGTGACTATGTTGATTAAACAGAATGGTACAGTATTGTGTGTTGTGTGTGCCACTGTGTCCATATCTAATTTTAAGCTAATTCTACATTGAAAACCTCAACCTATAGGCTCTTTACAAGTGCTACTCGTAAGGTCTAGAATCGAATAGTTTAGGGTACATTAGCGTGTTGCCGACTGCACGTTGTAGAAGCAATATCAACTAAGTGGGTGCTTTATCTAAACGCGATATAAAAAATTAAGCCGATATAAGACTAAAGCACGAAATTTAATATTACTATTGTTTTTTTCCCATTTTTCCATCTAATTATAACCTATACCTCCCTATTTTCCAACCCTTCCTCAAATTGCATTCTCAAATTGCCAAAGAACTCCTTATGCATCCAGGAGTGTTTCAATGTTTGTCAATCTGGACTAATGTTGACACGAATCACGGATATCGCAAGGACATAGTATCCACTTACCATCAGGTCAGCTGTGTGCTCGTTGGCCAAATAAAAAAATAACTTTTTAAGTCCATACGAACAAATAAGGTCCTTTTACTATGATAAGATTTGCTTAGATAAGATAGATATTATGTTAGATTATAATATGACACTTGGGTTACTTTAAGTGTTTATGTTATTGAGGCAATGTTTTTAAAATAAATTCATTAAAACTATTCAATTAATGATTATTAAATTACAATACAAATGTTGTAATATCCGTAATTAATTACCAGTCAATTAGCAAATACCACTTTAAACTAATCTTGGTCGATTTCTAAACTGTGCAATATCCTTGCAATGAACTTGAATATTTGTAAATCGTACATGGGCTATGGCAAAATCATGAACAATTACTGTGATTGGTGATGGGTGCAGATCTAATATAAAAAAAAATTAGCCTGACCATTTCTATTCACATCATTTCTATGAGAATTAAATATAAAATACTAGCTGACCCGACAGACGCTGTCCTGTCCAAATTTCAATAAAAAAATTCCATAATTTCAAATTTCAATAAATATTTTTTTTTCCTGAAAACTTTTCCAGGATTATAACGAACAAAACAAAAAAGAATTACGCATATCCATCGTTCGAATCGTGAGTTATGGTCTTGAGTTCATACAAAAATCCTATAGAAAAAAAACACTGTTTTCCCGAATTTTCCAAGTTTCCAGGCAACTTTTCCAATTTTTCTTTCCCTAAAATCTTATTCGGACTATTACGAACATTTAAAAAAAAATAGCCAAATCGGTCCAGCCGTTCTTGCGCTTACCAACGAACAGCATTTAATTTTTATTTATATAGACGTTGTTAGTTAGTAACTAATAGCTTAGTTGATAATTGATTAGTGATTACATTTTTCTGTAGAATGAATTCGTATTTTATTTAAAGTAGTATATTACATTGTGTAGAGAAATATTGTCATATCTACGTACATATTTAAAATGACATTACATGACATTAATTTACCTTGCATAAAATTAACATGCTTTTAGTAGGTACCTATCTGTAATACAATATGTAATGACTTTTATGAAAGTTAAGCCCTATAAGTCCTATTGATAGTCATGAGAATGTAAATTGAAAGTAAACTGCATTGTCACCTTATTTAGTACAATAATATACGAGTGATTAATCAGATGTAAACGTTTTTATTTAAAGTTTAATAATATCAACAGTCATATTCCGAAGCAATACACACCTACATATTTTATGTTAAAATACGTGACATAATTTGATTCCACCCAAAAGAATAGTATGCGCCTGCAACCAGGCCTTTCAGTATCAGCTCGACATGGACATAACATGTACTTCTCATGCACATTGTCTTGTGCATGGAGGATGTATGGCCTTAAAACGCCACATAAGGCAAGCGGGTTGGCGAGTTTACAAGGCTCGTGGGTAGCTGTTTTATCCCTTAGTCGCCATTTAGGACACCTACGGGAAACGATGGGGTGGTGCTGTTCTGTAGCCGGCCGACATGACTAAGGCACTACTAGTAAGCATATATAAATTATTTTTTTAAACTCTTGTAAAAACTCATCAATTGTATTCTCATCTCAATTGTAACTTTGTAACTAAGTGATGATCATATTTCCAACTATTATGATTATAATATTTTCCAATCGAGTATTTGAACAAATACTAACTATTTTGCAGTTCATTATCAGTTTTTAAATAGGTGACTAGGTGGCGCCAATCGCAATTACAAAGTTTGTCAACTTGTACTATCAGTTAGACAGAGAAATATAAATGAAGATAATGATATACGAGTGGGTGAAGGTGAAATGAAAATAATTTCTATGACAAAAGCGGTGTTATAATAATTCAGTTATGAATATGATACTAAATGATAAAGAGTAGGTCAAACATTAACTAAATATACGATAGGTCAAACTAAAAGTTCTTAGTACTGACTACTGTACAATACCATAGAAAAAAACATATTCGAATTTTGAAAATGGAACTCTTTGCTTGTCAAATGGCATTAAATTTTCAAAGCTGTTATTTGTGTTTTATTTTTAGCGGCAATTTAAAAAATTAAGTGTTTGCGGAAGAATGAATTTAACAAGTGAATATTTTCGTTCAATGATTTTTTATGACTTTCGTTGTGGTCTAAACCAGAAACAAAGTTATGAGTCTTAAGTTAGCATTTAGTGATGAAGCCTCATCCAGCGCCAGTGTTTATAACTGGTTCAGTGAATTTAAAAACGTGATTGTACCTACCTTGGTGACGATGTTAGAAATCTGCGTTCTGCGACGGTGGTGATGGATTAAAACATCAAAACTGTGCGGCTCATAATTGAAGCAGACAAACGAACGACATATCACTAGATACGGGCATAAGTCCAAGTTCCTCACATTCCTCAAAATGCCAAAACACTGCCGCGTGGCATTACAAATGCTTGAAAAATGCGACAATGCTCAATCAAATGCTGTTTTTTATATAGGTGATGAAAGCTGAATCTACTGACTATGAGCGTAAAACTAAGAAGCAATCTGTGCAGTGAGTCGAAGAGTTACCGCCGAAAATGAAGTAAGGATGGAGTGCTGAAAAGAAGATGATTGCCTCCTTCTTTGGCAGATTGACTGAATTTGCTACTATAACTTTAGAAAATAGAAGAATAGTAAGTATGAACTGGTATGTGAACAGCTGTTTGCCTTTTGTTTTGGAAAAGTCAAAGAACGTCGCCCACGAAACAAAATGATCACCAGCCACTCACTCCACCAGACAAATGAAGCAATTCTTTGAGTACTGTAAATGTAGAGTTAATGGGTCATCCGCCATACAGTTTTGACCTGTAATTTTTATTTGTTCCCTAAAATTAAGGATAAACTCAGAGGAATATGTTTTATGAATGCAGAAGAGGCAATAACAGCCTTCCGAACGGCTGCTGAAGGGACACCTAAAGAAGGATGGGTTCAATGCTTCACACAATGGTTTCATCGCATGAAGAAGTGTATCGATTGTTGCAGAGAATACTTTTTATATCTGGTTTCATTTTTGAGATTCTAAGAATTTCAGTGTCACCCAGGTATTTGGAAACTAAAATAATATCTTTATTTTATTTTAGAAATGTAATATATCACCTTCATTCACTCATATCTTCAAATATTAGTTCTCATTTAGGAGTCTACAGCAGTTTTTGGAGTAAGAAGTGATTTTTGAAGGAGTAATCCTATAACTTGATCCAGAGATTCAGGGCATTCATCGTGACTGTATACATAGACCTCATTGCTTGACTGGGCAACCCTATGACACAGGCAAATTGTGGCAAAGGTGACCTAGGGCAACAAATTGTGGTTCGCAAGGGTCCAAGACTATATTGTGTTGTGGCTTTAATGAGTTTCAGCAATTATTACCACACACAGCTTTGCATTCACTGACTGGCTTATATATATATATATCATGCAGATCATACTGCAAAAACTGCTATAAAAAATGTTTACTAGATATATATAGATAATTTACCTTCTTAGTACCAGGACCACAGATATCAGGTCCAAACATGATCTCATAGGGGCTCTCGCCATGCATATCCTTCTGGTTCAACTTGCAGTCGAACACCTTGATGTAACCACCTCCACAGTCAATATCCTGTTCATGCTTCACCGAGAATTGGATTACTAGGGGCTTGCCTTCGTTGGAGAAGGGCTTGAACTTGCGCGAGAGGGCGTAGAACCTCGCATCTTCAGAGGTTTGCAGACCTGAAATTACCAATATATAAGATATTTGCAAGAGGTTGATAGCATGGACTCCAGTTTTAAAAAGATAGTGGGGCACAGATATTTAAAATACTTAGAGGTAAGTAATTAATGGATCTGATAACACATACTGATTAGAAATCACGAGGATTACAGGGCAGTTCTAATGGTTGGTAGATATTTTGTTAACCGGTGGTAAGAAGTAATTAGAAAGGAACGCACCTTTGTCAGCCTCCGGGTCGTTGTAGAACTTTCCAGCAGTTAACTTGAATTTCCCAAACTCTTTTCCAGGGTGCTCGCTGTAAATCCATTCTGATTCCCACGAGTCTGTAATCACAAAACATCGTATTTAGCTCAAAATGCCCTAAAATAAACCGGCAACCAACACCTAAAGGGACGATCGATTGCATACGCGAGCGGGACAAAACCGGCAAATATAAAACACATTCTTTTAAATAAACAAAAATATACATACCATCGGGGAATTTCTCCTCGAAATACACATCACAATTAATTGAATAAATTGTCAGTAAACTAACAAAAGTTATAGCTAGGAATTTCATTCTGATTCACAATAACGAACTTCCACTTTGTAAGGACTGGCCACGAATAACTTCAAAAATGTAGAGAGCCACCTATTATTTATTACCAAACGGTTTGTTGAACTCATGGACACACGAGTAAGACCACGTCAATTCAAAACTACGTGGTACAAATGAGATAGAAATAAAAGAGTGTGTCTATAGTATCGTATTTTCCGCGGCAGGAAAGAGATAGTAAAATTTTAGGGCAAGGGGAAAAGAATGAGTATGAAAGAGACAGAATTCTGAACGCTTATTCAATGACTTTAAAATTACGACAGACAGATGGAAAGCTGTCATTGGTTGTCCCTGGACAAATAAGAATTTAACACACTACAGCAAATTAAGCCCAGCAAAGCGGGAAATTTTGAGTAAAAATAAATTAAATATCTTTAAAAACTACCTTAAATTTAATTATTAATCTATTAAATCGCAGATTGTGACTTCCTAAATTAATTGTTTCTATGAGTATGTTCATTGATTTTGAAATCAGGATATTTTATTCTAAAAATAATGAATTAATATGTAATAAGTACTAATACTTTTAAGCTAATAAGTTAATAACTAAATAAACCAATTGTAAACGCACATGCTATTAGAGAAGGACATAAATAGAAATAATATATTGATAGAAAGAGTAAGCAGATCATAATTACGTGGATTTGAATAACATTGATCCTTTGTAATGTAGGGTGGGGGTGGCGACAATGAACCACAAAAAGTTTGAAGATGCTTCGTGAGCAATCTAGTACCCATAGGCTAAAAGTTTTTACAGCAAACTATAGATCATTTAATTAACTTTGATACTGCATATATAGAAATGAGCTATATTGAATAGATTTTTGCCAGAATGTTTTTAAAAAAAAAAAGGAGAAAGGTTCATTGCGTGCACCCTATAGTACACATTGAACCAGGGGGTGGCACATAATGAACCTTAGGGGTACACAGTGAATCATGCTTCATGTATTTAAGTATAAAAAAAAAGAAAAAGTAATATACGTTCTAATGTTTTATTAATTATTAAAAAAAAACACTTAAAAGACTCTACTTTTACAGTAACATTATTTTAGTTAAAGATTAATAGGAACTTATATTGTTTTGCTTTCACTGCAGATCAGTACAACATATAAATGCCTTATTATTAATTATCTCTGTCTATTCCTAGGTTTTTTAATTATTGTTACCTATTTATTATTTTTTTCATCAAAATTATAAACTTCACCATAACATCAAAAACAATACAATATTATAATATTTTATTATGTATTACGAAATGAGATCAATTGTTCGATGTATCTGAATTCTAAAAATAGTTTTTTCTAGTATCGTAAATTTAAAAGTGACATATCGACTGCAAACTTTAGAGTTGCATGCCGTCTAGACGTGCCTTCGACTATAGGTTGAGGCAAAATATATTTAATATCTTTTGCTGGAACTCCTGCAGTGTCAGGTTCCAGGGGCTCAGTAAATTTCTGGTTGATCTTGCTTTTCAGCTTTAAATATGACACATGATAGTCGCAGTCATCTTGATCTATTTCTTCTAAAATTTGAGCAACATAGTATATGTTTATCTTCTTACTTTTAAAAATTACGATTACGTAATCTTTAGGGCGAGGTTTTCGTATCAGTGGAGGAAAATCATCAGTTTCCTCATCAGACTATTTCGTCTCCTTCAGATTCACTCAAAAACTGTTCACCACTGATCCACTACAATTAAATTCTTGGTCCTCATCATCAGATGAAGTGAATTTTCGCTGCACTACCTTATTTCGTTTACATTCTTTAAATAAGACTTACTTTGTACGTTTTACTGCTTTTTTATTCACTTCCTTTCTTTTATTTCTTTCAGCTAAAGCTTTTTTCTCCGATGTGTCAGTAGGGATAAAACTTCTTCCGGGTCTCCTATGTTGAGTGTTTTTTCTAGGTTTAGCTTTCAATGGAGGGCGAAACATTTTTGGTGAAATGAATTGTTTTGGAACACATCCTTTAACACCAGATGGGCTTGGTGTAGTGAAAGAAGACAGATGCTGATTAAGAGAAGACATAGGCTTCTTTTTCTTTGCATTTCCTTTTGAATTTTTAAGCTCGGCTTGACTTTGGCCGTCTGTTATAGAAGATGGTGGTATAGATAACCCCTTTTCAACCTCACCAGAATTATTTAAACTCGATTCTATATGATTTTTATTCGATATTGTTGTTGGAGTATACGGTCGAAAGATATCTGCAACATTTTCTAAAAGAGACGGAGAAACACATTCTACAATATTTTCTTCTGCGTCAGTTTCACTTTCATCAACTTCAGCTCTCTGTACTGCTCTGTTATTACTAAGCTCTATGCTATGTTCCTCCGCGTCTGTTTCATCTTCATTATCTTAAGCGGGCGGTGCTAGTCTATCGGTTACAGAACTCGGTAAGAAATCGATATCAGAAAAAATCGATTCGTCATACGGAAAAATGCCACATTTTCTAAATGCGTTTGCAATGTTCACAGGGGTCATAGACTTTGGATACGCTACACCGACACATTCAGCTACATTATATATCGTTAAATTCTTCCCAGGGTTTCGTAGCATCCAAGAGTCTACGGCGGAATTGTAAAATGTCTTGAATGGTGCGTGGAGACCAACATCTAAAGGCTGCAATTTCGCAGTTGTGTGAGGATGCAGCGTTAATACTGTTACACCTGAATCCTTAGCTAAGTCAAGTGCCTGTAAGGACAAGTGACTCTCATGGTTGTCCATAAGGAGTAACGCCGGGTTTTCTTTTGAGGCCGAGGTGTGCTTTATGAAATGCTTTATGACTTCTACAAATAAATTAGCATTCATCCAACCGGATGGAGAAGCTAAACCAAGAGTCCCTGGGGGTGCTCCGTACAACATGTGTGTTTTTAAGTTTTTTCTCGGGAACACCATTGCTGGTGGTAAAGTCTGACCTAGGGCATTTACAATACAACAGGTGGTGACCAGTACACCACGTTCGCCACTTGTCACTTTACACACATTACTGCCTTTGAGTGCCAATACTTTCTGGGGTCGTTGAACTGTAGTAGTTGAAGTCTCATCCAAATTGTAAATTCTGCTGCCATCTCCAAAGCTTGGCTGACGGTTCATAACAGTTTTGAGATTATCAAAAAATGTTTGGACATTTTCTCTGTTAAACGCAGTAGTTCTGGCTAAACTACATGCCTCTGGTTTTCTAATGCTTAATTCAGAATGTCTCCGTTTGAACCCTCGCAACCAGTCTCGCCCAGCCATTTCATTATTTTGCCATGACGACGGCATTGAAATACTGTTTATAGTTGCCATCTGATACGCTATTCTTCGGCAATCTTTTGTACTAAGTCCATAAAATTTATTTGCACATTCTACAAAATAGTCTTTTAAGCTTAATTCCTGATATTCAGTAAAAATTTTATTGACTTCGTAATTTGGCACCAGCCGAACTGATGAATCTGTCTTGTGTTTCAAGACATAACGCCTCAGAGTGGGATATGGAACTTCACAATCTTTCGCAGCTTTTCTCAGGCTGATTCCGCTAAGGTGGAGATCAATTGCTTTTTTTATAACCGCTGCTGAATGATTTCCTTTTTTTCTAGCTCCGCTCCCTAGTGTATTGCGTCCCATGCTGAATAAAAAAAAAACAACGTAAAGCTATCTTAATAAGACAATTATGTACATAATGAATCACGTTGGGCGCACAGTGAATCATGTTGGGCACACAGTGAATCATGGTTCATTGTGTGCCCAAAGTGAATGAGTCATTGTGTACACCAGGGGTCTAAAAACATTTGA
Source organism: Sesia apiformis (assembly GCA_914767545.1). Lineage (NCBI taxonomy): Eukaryota > Metazoa > Arthropoda > Insecta > Lepidoptera > Sesiidae > Sesia > Sesia apiformis. Next base: position 6,774,959 of record OU611954.1, on the reverse strand, counting down.
GGTTATGTAGCTACCAACAGGAACACATGGCGATTGTGGAAATAATTAAAAAATATGATCAAATCATCTCTGTATTAGTGCGTATTAATCAAAGTTTTATAAGAGTGAAAGAAAAAAATCAAGACCAAAAATAACTCACACTTTTTTCTTGCTTTTCGCTGCAAAAAACACAAAATCACTCAGCATACGACCAACACAGACGCGAGCGAGCCGGCGACTGGGCATGGCGGGATGTGGTTTGAGACACGTTCATTTGTGCTAGTAGCACCAAATGGCAACGTTGCAAAACCGAGCTATGGTAGGTGATTCATAGTGTGCCTCTGGTTCATTGTCGCCACCCCTACCCTACCTATTGGTCTATTTTTACTTAATTTTATGACCGTAAAAAATTGTAAATACACGTGAAAAGCATGTTCATAGTACCTATTTCGAATCAAATTAATTTCAATTTACATTATAGGTACAATATTGTATGTGTAAAATATGCCATACAATCAACGATTTAAATCTTTGGATACAATAAAAGGAAAAATTAACTCAAATTCATAATTGATTACCGCAAGCAACGCATGGATCGCTTCTTTTTTTAGATTAACTGGTCACATGGCGTAAACGCCGCATAATCTTGGACCATGACCAGGGCCGTCTTAAGTCTATTCTGCGCCGGGGTGCGGGAGTGTATCCTAAGACAGTCAAACATCCTATTGTGTATCCTATGACAGTCAAATATCCTATTGTGTATCCTATGACAGTCAAATATCCTATTGTGTATCCTATGACAGTCAAATATCCTATTGTGTAATTGTTTACTATAGCGTTATATTTTTTCATTACCTTTAAAAGGTGAGCGCCCGGGGTGCACCGCACCCCTTGCACCCCCTGGTAAAGACGGCCCTGACCATGACAATGCCAGCTCTTACACGACCAAACAGACAAACGACTTTTTGAAGGCGAAAAACGTAGAACTCATGAGCCATCCTCCATACAGTCCCGACTTGGCACCTTGTGACTTCTTGTTTCCAAAAATTAAGAACCAATTACGCGGTTAATGATTTTCATCGCCAGAAGAGGCTATCGAAGAGTATGGTAAACATGTTTCCGAGATCGTCACGGAGGAGTGGAATAAATGTTATGGAAATTAGTTTCGTATGAAAAAGTGTATTGACGCCCACGGTGAATATTTTGAGAAACAATAAATTGATTTTTGGCCATTCGTTGTATTTTTTTCTTATTCAGTCCGGAAACTTTCAGTGTGGCCCTGGTCCTCGTAGGATATAGGGCCGTCTTTACCAGGGGGTGCAAGGGGTGCGGTGCACCCCGGGCGCTCACCTTTTAAAGGTAATGAAAAAATATAACGCTATAGTAAACAATTACACAATAGGATATTTGACTGTCATAGGATACACAATAGGATATTTGACTGTTATAGGATACACAATAGGATATTTGACTGTCATAGGATACACAATAGGATGTTTGACTGTCTTAGGATACACTCCCGCACCCCGGCGCAGAATAGACTTAAGACGGCCCTGGTAGGATATACATACCTACTAATAGATTGTATTGTAAACAATCCAGATTATATACTATTATATCTTTATGTGACCTATACCACGCAAACGAAGTCGCGGCCAAAAGCTAGTAACAAATAAATGTTAAATAAACGCTAAAAATGTTTCGATGTGCAATATAGCAAATATATTTTAGACGTGAAAATTAAGGTGTTAGCAAAATGTCGAGAAACCACTGCTTCAGGAAACCACCTAGGTAGATACTGTTGTAGTCTATGATTTGTTTGTCTATTAAAAATACTTTTAGTCTATGTCCTTCCCTTTCCGGCTCCTCTCGTGTCATGACTATAAACGATGTAAGACGTGACGAAATAAAATGTGATAATAAAACTATTAAAAAGTCTTAATCAAGAACCCAAACAGAACCCCAAACATGGTGTCAGAAGTGGGATATAGAACATATCGTTTCAAGTCCTCATTTTCCAAGATCAAATGGGCTAGCAGAAGTTTCAGTTAGAGTAGTGAAAAATATACTAAGAAAAAGCAATGAATCGGGATCTGATCCATACATCGGATTGTTGCAATACAGAAATACACCTAGAGGTAATCTTAATTCGCCTGCACAGCTTTTAATGTCTAGAAATTTACGATCAAAACTGCCTAACCAGATAAAAAACTTAAGACCTAAAATTGTTAAGCATTCAGAACACTCAGAAAAGAAAGAAAGCAACTTATTAAGGACTAGAGCATATTATAATAAAAATTGCAAAACCTACCCAGAGTTTCACATAAATGACCAGATTTATTTTAAGAAAAATCCAAGAGATATTATATGGACAAAAGGTATTATTGTGTCTAAAACAAAATATCCAAGATCATTCATTGTCAAAGATCTTAATAATGTAACTTATCGTAGAAATAGTCATCATATTCGCTTCAATTATAAGTCATGTAAGCAAAACTCAAGTCATAATTATGTCTCAAAGTCTAAACAAAAGAAAGTTAAGTTTTGTGAACCTAGTTCAAGTCTACAAACTTATAATGTTGTAAATCCAAGTCAAGAGATTCACAAGTCAGAGTCAGAATCTTTTAAAAAGTCAAAAATTGTAAATGAAGAGGATGATAGTTGTGTATTTATCTTCTTTCATGAGTCAAGTCCAACTTCTAAGTCACAGAGTGAAGATTCTGAATCATTCTTATCGGTAGAATCAGGTCTGCAGTCAGAAAATGTATTAAAATCTCCAATATTTGTCAATGTCGACGAAAGTGTAATGTCTTCCTCGAAGGGTAATAACGACGCTAGTATAGCTGAAAGACAATGCACTGATGGAAAATACAGTTCGAGAGGTAGATTATTAAAGAAAACACAGAAATTTGATTTGTAAAATTAATGTAATTGACGACTATAAACAATTTGTGTACAATTAGTAATAGGAATTAATATAGTAAAATAATTCAGTCTGGACATGCATATAATCACTAATTCACTTTTATTCAATTTAATTTTATTGTTTTACAGTAATTTGTCATTTAATATTGTATTGTTTTAATAACGAAACTTGTTGAAAAATATGGTTATAATTTATGTCACGGTGTCAATGTCATTCCAAACGTCAATGTAAAACCAATGTGTTAAATAATATTTTTTCTTTAGAAAAAAGGGCATGTTGTAGTCTATGATTTGTTTGTCTATTAAAAATACTTTTAGTCTATGTCCTTCCCTTTCCGGCTCCTCTCGTGTCATGACTATAAACGATGTAAGACGTGACGAAATAAAATGTGATAATAAAACTATTAAAAAGTCTTAATCAAGAACCCAAACAGAACCCCAAACAGATACCTACCCAGAGCCGGATTTACCTATGGTGCAGGGTGTGCGGCGCACACGGGCGCAGGGTTTTAGGGGGCGCTCTCAAAGACCCTGCGCCCGTGTTCGCGCGCCTACTAGAGGGCGCCAGGGTATTGATTGCACCCGGGCACTACATGGGCTAAAGCCAGCGCCTACCTATAATTATAGGTAGGTACCTACCTACCTATAATTCATTCAATTTCCAATAACAGTAAAAAAAGACCTAACGCTCGAAAATAGATAATGTAGATATGTGTAACGTTAATGTAATTTGAATATTTCTGTGGGTATATTTCCTTCATTATTGTTTGAAATTAAAAATTATTATCCATAGTTCCTATGTCCCAATGTACCTACTTACTTACCTAGATAGATACATGTTTCGGTAGTGAGAGCCAGAGCCCATATCGTATCATCTCCCTCAGCAATTTCCCAAATCTTTCTCCAAAGCCATTCCTATAGGTAGATACTAAAAATTCCAAAGGTAGGTAGTGCATCCGGGAGCGGGTAAACGTTTGTCGTTCTGGACTGATGTTGGCATGTAGCGTAGATGTCTATATGACAAGGTGGACTGTCTATTCATCTGCTGCCTTCTTTCCATGATCAAATAGGCATAAATAGTTTAATTTTAATATCAAGTTCTGAATCTCTTTTCTAAGATAATGTCCCTTGAAATGTAGAAATAAAAATATATAATGGAATAGTTAAAGATAAGGATAACATTTATTACACAACTGTTTATCAATGTTGATGTTATCGGTTATTTTTTATGAGTTCGTAGATGCTCTATCTATAGGCATCTAAACAATTTTTATACAAAAACCGACCAAGTGTACCTACTACGTCGAACACGTAGGTTCATCTACCTATCTACCTACATACCTACGAATTGCGAAGCTGTTTCATAATCATAATAAAATATCTATGTGAAGTATGTGTGTAATATTGTGAAGTACTATAAGACAATCACAATCACAGAAAAGTTAACAATATTAACAGAAAGCCCCATCTCTAATAAAAACTGCTATACGGAGGTATCTTCGCCCTCTAAAAATATGTCTACAATAATGAGTCTCCATTCTGCGTATGTTATGAATTATTTTATTATAAGCTTGTAGGTACCTACTATCCGACTGTTGAACAAAGACCTCTGCTAATTTCCTGTTTGAACTCCTCTCAGGTTTGTGCTGCTGTCGGCCAGTCTTACAATAATAGGTCTGCCACACGATGCCTTTTGACATTTCGTATTCGGACGACCTATCGGCATCTATTCGGAGGCCGTTAATGCCCATATACATGTTAATACAATATAAAATGCTTTCCAAAATCTGATAACATCGCTCTTTAAGAATTTAAATGTTCTTGTCATTATTTTATTAGTTCTCCATAACAGAAAAAGAATCCTTAATCTTTAACACAGTCCTAAGGTTTGTCATTTTGAGACAGCTTGTTTTTATTTTTTATGTAAGAGGTAGGTTCCAAATGTACCTATTGAAACAATTTTGGAAATTCTTTTACTTTTAGGAAGCTAAACTAATATAGATAAGTAGGCTATCTTTGAGTGTCCTAAGAAATCTTTATGCCACCTGAGCAGGTAGGACGGGTAGCTAGTTTCTGATAAAAAAACGGTACTTGAATCATTTAACTTCTAAGATATTCATATAATTTGGAGTGAAGCTAGCCTGACTAACCTTCATTGCATGTACCTACATGTATGCAATGATAAGCTATCGTTGTTTGATTATTTTGCAATGTCGTTGAAAGTGGTAATTATCCTCATTACTTCTGTATTTTTCAAACAGTTTTTAAACACACTATAAAAATGTATTCATTTTTAACTATAATATACAATGTAAAAATGTATACCTACCGTACCATTAGCCTGTCTCTTCGCTACTGGATGCCTCTGCCCGTCCGTTACCACGTTCGGTCTCGCTCTTTTTTTATTCAGCCACTAATAAGATTTAGGGTCATAACAGAATCCACTACGTGCACCAAGTACGGATCGGCGAATAATAAACATAGTGTTGAGGACACTTTTGTCTACTGCGATCTCTTCAACAGATCGAGGACAGTATTGTCCTACAACCTTATAGGTCGCCGGGGGATGTGGACTGTATATATAGGGATGTTGTACAATAATAACGCCTTATTTCCTTTTCTTCGATAATATCAGCAGAGCCGGGGGCAGGGGGCAGAGGTACTTGTTTTTCTACTACTTGTCCTAGTCACTTGGTTGACCGTTTGTAGTGTTCGGAGTGGTGCCGCTGATCGGAATGGAATCGGAATGCCGGAAGCCCAAAATGGTTCGTCTTTTATTCCATTTTGGCTTCCCCTTCTACTTTTCTACATGTGTACCCCTCCCGCTACCCCGCGGGGGATCATTTATTCATACAAGACACTGTTATACATTTTTATACATTTACAAGATTCTTATTAGATAAAACTTAGATGTAAACTAGCCTAAGAGGGATCTAATAAGATCATGACGCTATAACGTTCGGTTTCGAGTGGACGGGGTGCGCGGTTTGCGCGACATATTTACGTAACCCCGTCCCCCGCTTCAGGACTATAAATATTATATTCGTCCGCCAGGTGGCGGAGCGCTCAGTTGTTTCCCGAACGCCATAGCGCCCATAACTTATCCCTAGCATGCCCTACTTACCCTATTCACCAATAATTATCCTAATAGGGTAATAAAAGACACACTAGGGATCATTTTAATATCAATTACACAATACATAGTTATAAAATGGACATTATACAAATAGTGTAAACCTAATGATATTAAGAGATATTCATACATTTTCATACATTTATAAGACACTAAAGAGAAACAACTATACAAGCGAAATTAATATCTATACACATATACAAGTACCCTAGCTTTTTATATTTTCATTTATTTCGTCGTTAACATACTCCCGCCGTCGCCGTCTCGCGACCTAACCGGTAGAACGACGATCTTCTTTGTGGGTCGCCGCAAAACGTGTCCGTTGCTCGTTTGTAGGTCGACGACGCGCACTTCGCCGTCTTGCCCGGGGTACGTAGCGATGACTCTTCCTCGCGGCCATGTGTTCCTTGGTAGATTTGCGTCACACACGATGATTAAATCTCCGACGCGTGGTGCCTCGCCGATCGTGCGGGGCTCCCGCCGGTATTGAAGCAGGGGGAGATACTCTCGTACCCAGCGGCTCCAGAAGGTGTCGGCTAGCCGCTGGGCGCGCCGCCAATGCGCGCGTGCATCTATGTCTTCTTCGGTGAAGGCGCCCGGTGCTGGGACATGGGAATTGGGTCCCAGCAGTAGGTGATTGGGTGTGAGCGCCTCCGGTTCCCCTGGTGTCACTGCCACGTGTGTGAGTGGACGGGAGTTGACCGTGTTTTCTACTTCGACGAGCAGTGTGTGGAGTGTCTCGTCGCTCGGGTACTTTTCGTGTAGCGTTGCTCGCAGGCCTTCTTTCACCGTGCGAACCATGCGTTCCCAGGCCCCGGCCATGAAGGGGGCGGAGGGGGGAACGTGACGCCACGCGATGTGCTTCGCTGTTGTGTCTTCTCGGACCGCAGTGAGTGCGGCCTCGTTGAGTTGTCTTTCCGCGGCTTTGAAGTTGGTGGCGTTGTCGCACCACAACTCCTTTGGGCAGCCGCGTCGCCCCATGAATCTTCGCAGCGCAGATATAGCAGAGTCTGCGCTGAGTGATGCCGCTACTTCCAAGTGGACGGCCCTTGTCGTCATGCAGGTGAATAGGGCGACATACCTTTTTTCTCGGTGTCGGCCCACGGTTACTTCGAGTGGACCGAAGTAGTCGAGCCCGGTGAAGGTGAACGGGCGCGCGTGATGTGCTACACGCGCGTGCGGCAGATCCCCGGTGGCTGGACTCGTTGGTTTCGCCTTCTTCAATTTGCATGTTATACATACCTTTAAAACGCCCCGTACTGTAGGGCGAATTTTCATAACGCAGAATCGCTGTCGTACTTCATTCACCACTAGCTCGACGCCCCCATGATGCATCTTCCTATGTACATGGTCTATGTACATCTTTGTGTAGTCATGTGCGCCGTCTAGTATAGCTGGATTTGCCGTTTCCTCGCTAATCCCTTCTGTGGCAGCGATTCTTCCTTTTAGTCTTAGTAGTCCGTCCGTTCCCATGATAATACTTAGACCGGCGAGTTTGTCGTCTCCCGCCGGTGTGGTGCTACGCTCGATGCGTTTGCGTTCGCCTGCGTAGCTGTCTTCTTGTGCTGCCTTCGTCCAGAGATGTTCGGCTTGAATGAGATGATGCGCCTCTAATGGTACGAACTTGCGCTGGTCGCATGCGGATTCTCTTGCCGTTGCCGCCTTTGCGTCGCCCCTTTTTGTCCTTGACCATGCCGGGTCCGATGTCGGGTTGGCGATGGTCCTTTTGCGACGCGCTGCTGCCACGGTGTGTCTCCTTTTCCGACATAAGTCGATGAAATGTAGTACGCGTGCGGTGGCCCGGATCAGGCGTTGCCATTTTGAAAAGCGCGTGATATCGGGCAAGTGTGCGTGCCCCTTTATGTCGTTCGTTGTTGCGCAGCATCTCTCCCTTTCTTCCCCGGTGCGTTCCTTTGTCGTGCTTGTCTCGACCGGCCATTGTTCTTCAGGTGATAGTAGAAAAGGCGGGCCGGTGAACCATCGGTGATTCTCGTTGAAATCCGCGGGTGTCGCTCGTGTCGCGTCGTCGGCTACGTTGAGTTGTGACGGCAGCCATCTCCAGTCCTTTTTCTTTGTAGTATCTTCAATCTCGGCGACGCGATGTGCGACGAACGTTTTGAACGTCCGTGGTTCGGCTCGGATCCACGCGAGAGCGGTGCGTGAATCACTCCAATACACCTGTCTTGCGGCCATGAAGTCGTGCTCTTTCGCGACGTTTTTCGCTAGTCGTGCTCCGAGTACCGCCGCCTGTAGCTCAAGTCGTGGTATAGAGACGGGCTTGAGCGGTGCGACGCGGCTCTTTGCAGCGGCTAGTGATATTCTTACGGTGCCGTCGGCTCGTTGTAATCTCCAGTACACGGCGGCTGCGTAGGCTTCTTCACTTGCGTCTACGAAAGTGTGCAGTTCTCTTCTTACGGCCGGTTCTACATCATAGCAGCGGGGAATGCGAAGTTCTTCTAGAGCGCGTAGTGTATAAAGCCACGCGCTCCATCTTGGTTGCAGCTCTTCGGGAAGCGGTTCGTCCCAGCTCGTTCCATGACTCCATGTATCTTGCATAAGTCGTTTCGCCGGAGTAGTTATCGGCGATACGAGTCCGAGCGGGTCGAACAGCGACATTATCACGCTGAGTGCTTCCCTCTTGGTGGGTGGACGTCTACCTTCTATTACGTCGGGTGGTGTCTTCATAGCATTTATGTGGAAGCCGATGCAGTCTTCATTTACCTGCCATAGGAGGCCGAGTGTCTTCTCTATCTCGCTCCCGCCTATGGTGACTGTCGTGGTTCCGGGATCCGACGAAAATTGTTTGACGACGGACTTCTTGTTGGACACCCATCCCCGTAAATGGAAGCCGGCTCGACGGTGTATCTCGTCGACCGACTTTACGACTCTCGCAGCCTCCTCCTTGTCTGGGAAGCTGGTTATGAAGTCGTCCATGTAGTGGTTTGTTTGGATCTCTCTGGCGGCGCGTTCGTTTACATGTGCGAACTCGGTGGCGTTGCGATTCTTGATGTACAGCGCTGTGCATGGTGATGACGTTGCCCCAAATATGACTGACGTCATCTTGTACTCACGTGGTGGTGTGTTGCCTCTTTCGTCTCCCCTCCATAGGAAGCGTAGTGCGTCTTGCTCTTCCGGTCGTATCTTGACTTGCATAAACATCTCCTTGATGTCTGCTGACACTGCAATGGGATGTTGACGGAATCTCATGATGACTCCGGGCAGTGATTGAAGTAGATCAGGCCCTGACAGCAGCATATCATTCAGGCTGCGGCCGAAGGATCTCGCAGCGGCATCGTGGACGACTCGGATCTTCTCCTTTGCCGGGTTGATGACGGCGAAATGTGGCAAGTACCACGTCTTGTCTGCAGGTGGCGCTGTAGTCGCAGGCTCGGCGTATCCGGATACTAACAGGTTCGTCATACGTTCCTTGTATTTCTCCCTAAGCTCCGGGTCGCGGTCGAGTTTTCTTTCTAGGTTGTGCAGCCGTTTGAGAGCATCCCCATAATTGTTAGGGATCTTTACATTATCCTCTTTCCATAGGAGTCCGGTTTCGAACCGCCCGTCAGGTAACTGTCGACTTTGCTTACTCAAAATGTCGATAGCTCGCTGCTCCGGGTCATCCTTTGTTTGCCTCGGCTCGATGCCCAGTGACTCCAATTTGAAGAAGTTCTTCATTAACTCCTCCATTTCGTCGCGCTTCTCGCTGATGTGGCCGCAGAAGGTGACGGGTTCACATACTGAAGTGCGGCATCCATGCAGTACCCATCCCAGTAGCGTTAGCGATGCTACTGGTTTGTTCCTTTTTCCCGCTCGGATCTGACGGGAGACGATCAACTCCCAGTTGTCCTGTCCGATGAGAATCTTAGGGCATGCATTTTTATAGATGAGCTCGTCCTTGACGTCATCTAAGTGTGTGCAGTCTTCTAGGTCCGTTTCTCCGACAGTCTGCGATGTGAAGTTTAGACGTTTGATGGTACGTGCGCCTTTCAATGTGTGCACGCTGTCCGAATGCAGCCCTTGTATTTTTACGTCGATAGTGCGGCTTTTCTCGTGTTTTGTTTCTCCGCCGTTGATGCCCTGTATGGACATCGTGTCAACTGGCCCGTTGATGCCAAGGGAGTCTACTATAGCATCCTCAATGATGGTGACGGTGCTGCCTTCGTCGAACAACGCGTACGTATGTACCTTCGCGTGTGGTCCGGCAAGCACTACGGGTGCTATCTTTAGATACGCTCGGCGTCGATGTGGTATTGAATTTGCGGCGGTGGCCTTGTTGATAACTTCCGTTGTAGACGTAACTATCTCTTCTTCGGGCTCTTCTGACTTCACTATTGGCGATGGAGTCCGACGCGTATGATGTAACAGCCGATGATGTGCCATCCCACAACCGCTGTGCCCACATGGCTTAAGTCGGCAGTTGCCCCGGCGATGGTTGCTAGACAGGCAACGGAAGCAGATGTTATTTCTTTTTGCTATTTCCCAGCGGGTGTCGATATCGCTGTCTGCAAATTGTTTGCACGAAGGCAAGCTGTGATCTTCCTTGCATAGTGGGCAAAGCTTCATTTTTCCGTCGGTTGTGGCGCTGTAATCATGTTTCCCCTTTCCGTTGGCAGAGGCGCTGTATTCAAACTTGCCTTTTCCGTCGGTAGAGGCGCTGTGTTCATAGTTCCATCTTCCGTTGGTAGGGGCGCTGTATTGGGGCTTCCCCTTTCCGTCGGTAGAGGCGCTGTGTTCATACTTCCATCTTCCGTTGGTAGGGGCGCTGTATTCGGGCTTCCCCTTTCCGTCGGTAGTGGCGCTGTATGTACGTTCGGTTTTCCTTCTTATTGCTTTTTCTTTTATATTCGCAGGTACGGACCTTTCTCTTGTAGGTACGGCGATGGGATTAATGACTTCGGGTGGTGCGTAGGCACTGCACTTATCGGCTTCTATGTTCAGGAACGTCGATAGTAGGTTTAGTGTAGGCACCTCGTGTTCCCATGCGCTCGCAAAGTCGTACCATTTGCTCTTCAGTATTGGGGTGAATTTGTCCATTATAGCCCGGACTAACTCGGGGCTATAGAGGTAGTTCTCCCTTTTCATTTCCTGTATGGTGGCCACGGCGTTGGCCACCTTACTGGCGAATACGCAGAGGTCGCGGGGCTCGTCGGTCAGCTTGCGCAAATATCGCAACTTTTCTGCCTCATACGCGACGAGTGCATCCGGCCTCCCGAATCTTCTTCCGAGAGCCTCCATAATTTCGTCCGGCTCTCGGTGGGCGGTGAACAGGCTTGCTACCGCCTCCATAGCGGTACCCTTTAGGCTCTTTCTTAGCCTTGCCAGGTTGTCGCTCTTCATGAAGGCGCGCCTTGAATCCTCATACGCGCCCTTGAACCCCAACCATGCGCTGCCATGTCCGTCGAACGTAGGCAGCTCGGTTATATACCTTGGTGTCTCCCTCGCCGATATCTTCACCGCCTTGGAGATCGCAGAGGCCATTTGCTCCACGATGTCTGCGGTAGGGCGTGCGGGGCGAGACGTACTATGCTCTCGGTGCTTATCTCCGTCATCTTCATCATTGGCGGTGTAAGCTCCCCGTCCTCGTCCTCCTTCATACTTTATCGGCGAGATCTTGCGAGACTTAGGCTCCGCCTCCTGCGGGGGTACAGGGGGGGGGTGCGTCGTTTCGGTTCAACCATTTTTCTAACCGGAACGATTGGTCTTTGTCTTCCTTTTCTTCATCATCTGCCTCGGAGCCCGATTCTAATTCCGCTAGCCTGAGTTCCTGCTCCTTGGCTTGCAGGCGCAGCTGTAGTAAGGTACGTTCGACCTCCAGACGTTCCTTCTTCTTGGCGGATGCGGTAGAGCGGTGTGACCTCGCCGTGACGCTTGCGGCTCGTGGAACGATCGTGACGTCCGCTGCCGCCGAAGTCGTCTTCATAGTGGCCTCGGTGCTAGTAGTACCGCCGCTGGTGGTCGTCGTCCCTGTCGCTGTGGTGCCTGTGCCCGTGGTAGCGGAAGTCGTGGCCGTGGACTCCGTGGTGGCCGATGTTGATTCCGTAGTGGTTTGTGCTCCGCTCTGCGATCCCGTCCGGCTCTGTGATCTCGTTGTTGACGGCATTGTGAAAACAACGGTTTGTAGTTTTTGACGTGGAAATTGAGACGTTTATGACGTGGAAATTGAGACGTTTAAGACGTGGAAATTGAGACGTTTAAGACGTGGAAATTGAGATGTTTATGACGTGGGAATCAGGACGTGGAAATCAAGACGGAAATCAAGACTTGTATGCACGGACGAGTACGACGCGTCGTCTCTTCCCGCTGTTTCTTCCTTAAACAACGCCGTGCAATTCTTGACTTGGCGACTTGATGAACCGTGGACGCTGATTCTTCTTATCCGGCTGCTCGAAGGACCATCGATGTTGAGGACACTTTTGTCTACTGCGATCTCTTCAACAGATCGAGGACAGTATTGTCCTACAACCGTATAGGTCGCCGGGGGATGTGGACTGTATATATAGGGGATGTTGTACAATAATAACGCCTTATTTCCTTGTTTCTTCGATAATATCAGCAGAGCCGGGGGCAGGGGGCAGAGGTACTTGTTGTTCTACTACTTGTCCTAGTCACTTGGTTGACCGTTTGTAGTGTTCGGAGTGGTGCCGCTGATCGGAATGCCGGAAGCCCAAAATGGTTCGTCTTTTATTCCATTTTGGCTTCCCCTTCTACTTTTCTACATGTGTACCCCTCCCGCTACCCCGCGGGGGATCATTTATTCATACAAGACACTGTTATACATTTTTATACATTTACAAGATTCTTATTAGATAAAACTTAGATGTAAACTAGCCTAAGAGGGATCTAATAAGATCATGACGCTATAACGTTCGGTTTCGAGTGGACGGGGTGCGCGGTTTGCGCGACATATTTACGTAACCCCGTCCCCCGCTTCAGGACTATAAATATTATATTCGTCCGCCAGGTGGCGGAGCGCTCAGTTGTTTCCCGAACGCCATAGCGCCCATAACTTATCCCTAGCATGCCCTACTTACCCTATTCACCAATAATTATCCTAATAGGGTAATAAAAGACACACTAGGGATCATTTTAATATCAATTACACAATACATAGTTATAAAATGGACATTATACAAATAGTGTAAACCTAATGATATTAAGAGATATTCATACATTTTCATACATTTATAAGACACTAAAGAGAAACAACTATACAAGCGAAATTAATATCTATACACATATACAAGTACCCTAGCTTTTTATATTTTCATTTATTTCGTCGTTAACACATAGGTACTCCACTTTTCTTTTTAATTCTCGGGTTTCCTCACGATGTTCTCGATCACTGCCGAGCACTACAATAATGCGCCGCGCATTATTACGCTGTACTACAATACTACAGCGCCGACCTTAGCCATTGGGGCGCCCCGGGTGAAATTTTCTTCAGCGCCCTTCATTTCTTATCCGAATAAAATCAGTGTTCTCAGCCAAGAAAAAGGCGCTAGTGCGCAGCGCCCCTCAGGCCCTGGCGCCCCGGGCACCCGCCCGGGTTGGCTCCCCCTAAAGCCGGCACTGATTCTACCGCACTAAGTCAATGATGTCACTGATAATAGTGGCACTATAATAGTTCCATTTGATCTATGCTCAGTAATAAAGATACCTAGGTATAGCTCCCCAATTCAAATATTCTCCACCTCGTATGTATATTTTCGAATGAATTTGAGAAGTTATTTTTAATATGCATCTGATTTCTTATCTAATTTTAGAAAAATTAAAATATATCAGTTTAAGTACAGTCAACTACGGTAATAATAATTCTCTTTGTGGCGAACAGAAAAAAAATAACGAGACTTTTTACACATTCTTTTATTATTCAATAAAATAAACACTCAGAACTACAGCGAGAATACCTCTTCAAAATCGTAATCATCTTTCTTCTTGTAAGTAGTGAGTGTTATATTCTCCAGAACACCAGCCAAGTTGACGGCTTCCTTTTCATTCCTAGCTTTTTTCTTTTTATCTTTCTTAAACTGCATTTTTCTGAGTTTATTTTGCTTAATGTTGCCCTCCAGAAGCATTTCCGGGTCGACTTTGGCGCGCTCCTTGGATTTGTTGTTTTTATCTAATTTGGACCTTATGTTCAGCGTGTTAGGAAGCAAACTTGCTTCATCCTCATCAACTTGCATGTTGTCTACCAACGCTGCTTTTACTGGACCCGTGCTTGTGATCTGTTAACAAAGATAATATACAATTTTGCTATCGAGCTGAATGTTAAAGAGGGCATAACAGTCGACTATGAGATGTCAGGTTAAATTTTAGGTATTGCTGTATTGTAGAATTAAATTAATTATGCAAAAAGAATTAATAGATAAATCTTAAGTCGATGAGCACACTAAAGAAAATCAACCTGGATCGGGACAAATAGGAATACAGAAAGACAAAGGGCGAGACAACAGTCGACGCCTACAAACCAGCGAAGCTATCGCAGGTACGGCTGTTTTTTCCCCTCCTATCCATATAACAAACTTACCTTAATAGCTTCGTCAGTAGTATGTGTGCCGAGTGCGTTGATAATTTCAGTCTCCATCGCTTCGAACGAGTTGATGTCAAACTCCTGCGCAATTGCAGACACGATCTTAGCGTCCACGTGGATATCACTTTCTGATATTTCCGGAGGCTGCGTGAAGTAACGCACCTGGGGAATAAATACAATATTTATATCACGCACGCACAGACAAGTTTACAGTAAAGGGGATATTTTAGGAAAGAGTGATACACATGCCTGTTACTCGCATAAAAGCATGCCAGTACCTTTATGAATGCGTTTTACTGGCATATGTATTCAGATTTACCCAGTCAGAAGCATACGTTTTAATAGTACGCCAATAGATCGCAAGCCGTTTGATTTTTCATGTGCGCGTGTTTCCGTAAGCGGGGAGGGGAACTACAAACTTATAAGCCTCCATTTTATTGGCGCTCGGGAAACGATCCTAGTAATTGCCATGATTCTTACTAGCAGGTGTATTGAGTCGTCATCATTTGCTAGTAATTAGTATGCCAGATACTTCCAGTTACTGGCATCCATTGCCTTAATGCTGTAATCCATAATATTGATGATAAGTCTAAATAAATAAATAAATAAAAGGATATTTTAGTTCATTAAAGCATTTTCTCTAAAGGGGGGGGGGGGGGGGGGGGGGGTAAACAAAAATAACGATCCGGCTCCAAGGAAATTAAGCTAAGCTTAAGCTTGTCAAAAAATTAAGGAGTTGCTTAATTAAAATATTTATTATTATAGTCGTTTTATTATGTCGCTAATTTTGTTTCGCTTTATGACGTGAATGCGCCCGGTGCATTCTGTATTCGAAGATACATTAAATCGACGTATGCGCCGGGGTTGTATCTGGCCACGTATTGTATCCCATTCCCGAGCGTGACCGAACGCTAAGAGCTATTTAGAGTAGTTAAAACACAACGTAACGAACTCTGAGTGTGTTTAGATGTTTGTTTCTTTTTCCTCGTCATCTGATGATGTTTAGGAAGCAAATAGAACTAAAATCCTCAAAATAAAGAAAAAAGGAATTAAAAGTAATTAATTACCTTGCCGATATTCCAATCATTGAGGAGTATCCTTGCAGCAGCTTCCTGGTCCGGAACACCACCTTTCTTAAATCTGCCCATTCGAGACGCTAAGTTGGCGTAGAATTCCTGACAACATGGTACAAAAATATTATTGAAACACATTAGAAAATTTAATAAATAATTAATTAAATTATTAATTTAAAAAAGCAACAAGAAAATACTGTAGGCTATAAGTTCTATAAATTGAACTTACCTGCGGCGTACTAAACTCAGGAACACAGTATAGATCAGTTAGGGTATGTTTGTTTGCTCTCTGCAATATTGCCGTGGCTGGTGTTATGGGGTCTTTCAGACTGCCCACTCGGATGGAATTTTTCAATGCCACTGAAGCATCCGTCTCAGATCCTGTGCTAAATACTATGCCAGGGCTATCGAGTATCTTAATCTTTGAGTCGAGCTGGACTGTTTGCATTTGCCTGAAAGTTAATGGATTTACAATATAAAATTACTATACATACATAGATGCACTATTATTGATCAACGTTAAACCTACGCTAAGCCACGTTACCCCTCTCTCACAGAAGACTACCTTGAAATGTACTGCATTTCCCACTTTATCTTATTTCCCCAATGTACGTACGTGTTTCGGTAGTGAGTGAGATGTACTAGAGCCCATTCCATTTTCCCTCCCAATTTTCCCATCCCTTTCTCCAAATCCATTCCTATATCTCCAAAGGTAGGCAGCCCATCCGGGGGCGGCGTGCCAGCGTTTGTCATTTTGGACTAATGTTGGCATGTTTCGCGGATGTCTATGGGCGATAGTATCTACTTACCATCAGGTGGAGTGTATGGTCCTCTGCCGCCTTTGTCCATAAAAAAAAATTACTTCTTGACATTTTCCAATTGGTTAAAATCATTTTTTAATATTAGTAATGTATTTGCTAGTAAGGTTCCATTCCTATTATTATGTTAGCCTTGTACGCCAAGTCACATTGATTTTTAGATTTCACACTAAAAATTTTCACAAAGAGATCGAGAGCTTCATTCATATTTATACATTCAAATTCCTACAATTGTAAAGAGTTCATAGGTCCGTTTAAAGCTTTTATCACTATTAACAGTAGATTAATTTAGAACCATATTAAAATTTCAATAATTTGTTATTTCTAACATGAAAATAAAATGTGGATATACTATTATTCAATAACTTCTCTGATTAGTAGACGAAGGGCCTGTGCTTTAGATATTAATGTAAAAGAACTAAATGCAGTACATATTTTAAAATGCACTAAGTTATAAATGTGAATTAGTGTTAAGCTTTTATTAAAAAAATCATTAGAGTAAGAGTTAAAATAATTTAAAAGTATTTTAAAAGTATTATAAGTATTTTACAAAATACTCTTTGACTACTGAAGAAACTCAGTAATATAAAAACTTAAATTTTGACTAATAAATAATTTATGTGTTATATACTCTTATATACAATATATATAATCCTAATTTAATTTGATATTATAAATCGCCTCTACAATATTACAGATTGGTTTGCAACCTGTAAATGACTATCATTCCCTCCCCCATGTTTGTTTCGATCCTTAGCTGATTAAGTGATTATATAGTCAAATAACTTTAATAAGTAATTATATAGTCAAATAATCAGAAGTGCGGTCCATCCGCATTTCCTCGATTCGGAGGTGTCGCGTACTGTTCGGCCCAAAAATAATTTTATACTGTGAACCTGTAGGCTGTGGAACAAACTACCTCAAGAGGTCTTTCCATTAAGGTATGATATGGGGTTCTTCAAGAAAGCTGTGAAAAGGATTTTGCAAGGTATCTCCCGGTGTTGCAGGTGTCCATAGGTAGCTGTAACGCTTACAATTACGTGGGACCGCTTGCTTGTCCGCCTACTTCTTTATAAAAAAAGGCTTATGATAATAGACATATAAAAAATAAACTCACTTAGTAACGCCAGGAGTGCTGCCAACATTACACGCCTTGGACCTATTGAGGCTGTTGATTAGTGAACTCTTCCCGACGTTGGGCAAACCCACCACACCAACTGTGATGGACGTCTTTATGCCTTTGTTGCGACAATAGTTGCCTAGTAGGGACGTTAGAAGCTCTGCGCCCACGCATGATGACCCTGCAGTTGGAGAAGTAGAGATTTAATAAATATTATGTAAATATGTATATTGTGCGGTGTGGTCTCGGCAGGCTATAGAATAGCAGCAACCCAGCAGCAGAATAGCATCTCTTAAATAATGAGGAATAATTAAAGGAGCAGCAGAAAATACTGAATGGGCAGAAAATAATGGCAGCAAATTTAAAGATGGGTTAAGTTTAGGTTCTCTGGTGACAATAAAGAAATAGGAAGTCCCATGAAAGACTTAGTGATGAGTAATGACGTTCTTAGTAATTAAAATTATTTACTTTAGTCATTCCAGAATAGATTGTTTTGTTGATCATGATTTGGTGCTCTTTTAATATCTTTTAGTTGCTTGTTTAAATACAAACCATATTGTATGAATGACATTTACACAAAACTGAATTACATAGTTATGATAATATACAATGATAAGATCCAACAAGCTTTAACCATACTGGCAGGCATAGTTAAATTTCAATTGAACAATTTTTCTATTAAATCAAAATTACCAAGGAACAGCCTCCTTGTAATCGCAAAGGGCCATCAGTCCAAAAAAAAATATTGCATAAAAAAATTTTAGTCATAAAGCAACAAACTCTGAATAAACCTTTCATCTCCTTTTCTTTAACAATATGCTTCATCTTCCTCCTTCCTAAATTGTGTTGTTGATTCTGTGTAGAAGCCTTGAATGGTACAGCTGGTGCACTTTGCCGAAGATATTTCAGCCATGCGGTGAGATTGGTTCGAGGAACCAAGTCCGCTTTATTTAGAACTAGGACTAGACGCTTGCCTGACTCACGCACTGCCTCCTCAACTTGAACACAACGTGTGCCTGAAAATCATTTCAACATTACAACAATGTGATAGGAACAACTAAAAAACTGTAAACACAACTAAAAAGAAAAATAAAAATTAAATACATACAAAAAAATGGTAATGTCAATTGCGCTTACAATAAAATGCCAATGTTTTTTAAATAAAAATAAATCCTTGTTTGGTATATGAAAGTTTCTGAAAAAAGCAGATTCTTGTTATGACAGAATCACTAAAGGGCAAAAATTGTAGTAAACAAGATTATGATTATGAGTAACAGAAGTGTACATACTGTTAACAGCGTATGTCTTTACGTGTAAGTAGGCCTCGACAACATAGAAGGCAGGGACCATATAACGCAACTATGAGAATATGCTACTTACTGGGCTTTGCTCCCTGCAATTTCGATCCCTCAAGGTGCCTTAGCCATTAAAGGAATTTCGAATGATTCTGAAGAATCTACTGCATTTAATAATTATATTTCAACATAATGGATGAGACTAATAACACGGAATGCTTCCAGTTGTTACAAAGAAAAATATCTCTGGGGGTGACTTGGGTGGCTCAAAAACAGATTTCCAATAAAGCCGGCATTTTAAATATTCATACAATTATTAATAATTGTTGTTGCTCATTATAAATACAATTACGGTTATGAGAATCGAGTTGGAATTATAGTGACATATTTATTGATGCTCCTCTTGGTGTTGGACAACTTTAAAGATAGCACCACCCCATCTCTTCTTGTGGGTGTCGTAAAAGGCAAATAAGGGATACGAAAGCCGCGACCACAAGCCCTGCGGAACTATACCACTTCTAAAGGAGTGGACTCGCCCACCTGCTTGGTCTGTGTGCCGTTTTAAAGCCATACATTCCCCATACGCAAGATAATAGGCTCGTGTGCGGCAGAGAACGATAAACGGGATAGTTGCGGTTATATGTGGACGTAAAAAATTAATTATATGCGCACAGATACTAATTCATCTCAGCGAAGTGATGTACGACTTAAGACTGTGTGCATTACTTCCTTCTACATTTTTTCTCAATGAATTTTTAATCATTTTCAACACAGCCTTTTTTGTAAAGCACAGTCGAGATAACTGTCTTTTTTATTTAAAAATATATCTTAACACATCAACCATAACATTCATTATTTCATAATTAGATTTTCCTCACTCGTTAACTCGACTCATTCCATTGCAAATACAACCTTAAGGCACTCATCACCGGCAACTATAGGCCAGTACGAAAATGAAAAAGTTTATTTAAAAAAAAACTCAAACTCACTACTTATAATGAGTTATAATGATAAAAAAAATAAAAAGTACTTATAATGAATCTTCACAATAAGACATTACAGTATTACCATAAGAACAAAGGCGGACTTATTTCTAGAAGGATTTTCTTTCATTCAACCAGCTCTGTGAAGTATGAAGGAGGTTAAATATCAATACAGAAATTTACGAAAAACTGAAACGTGTTGCAAAGGGAAATGGCAGCATAGTAAAATTACTACAGCATAGTAAAAATCCCTTTTTTACTTAAATTACTTAAAAATTTATTAAAATTGACAAATAATTACAGGTGCACTGAAATAATGTTTCTAATGCTTGTGAAGAGTAAATTGTATTAAATTTTTAACTTTATTTGTCCTTTAGCGAATCTGCCATAACAAGAATCTGCCGTTTCCAGAATCTGTTATAAACCAAACAAGTGAAAAGTAATAGTAGTATGATGTAGAACCATAGTAGAACACATAAATTACCTAAAGGGTCTCTAGCATCCACAACTTCTAGAATCACTTCTGCTTCTGATATAACCTTTTTAAATTCCCTGTAATAAGTTTTAAGGGAGTTCTCTTGTTTCCTAACTTTTCCAAATTCCTCAATTTCACTGTCATTATTGCTTTTGAAGGCATCATGGACTTTCCCCCTTGCTTCAGCATTAGTCATCTGCAAATAAAACAATTGACTTTATGGTGGGAATTCTAGAATTCTAAAGGTATAGTTTTTGTTTGATTATTATAAAAAATTGTGTATTGTGGGTTTTTGTGGTTTAATAGAGATATTAATTGAATCTTCCGGGCTACTTGGCCGAGGTCTTCTGAAATCTCTTCTCTTTCTTCCAAACGTTTCGTCAACAACTGCGGTTGACATCTTCAGTGGCGACTGCATTCACTTTCGGAGAGATGTTATCTCTTCGGCTTCTCGAGCACAACTGACTCGACGATTGTGGCGCACCGCTATTTATAGTGGACGAGGGTAGTTGTGATTGTGTGTGTACCAAGTCTGTTTTTGTCCCCCCCTCTCGTCTCTCTTCCCCGTGAGCTTGATGTCTTCGGAGTGCTGGATACCAGATATTACGGAATCTTATATTGTCTTCTTTTTTGTTAAAATTGTTGGGATGCTTGTAGATTTCAATAGCTTCAATAGGAAGATTCAATTCAAGATTTTAATAGGAAGAAAGAGAAGAGATTCCAGAAGATCTCGGCCAAGTAGCCCGGAAGATTCAATTAATATGGACACCGGCCGAGAAAGCCTACACTCCACTTAATAGAGATAGTTTATTAACGTTCAAAGTGTGTCATGTTTGTAGATAATATTTGTGATAATCGAATGAAAGCATAAGACTGTATTTTTGGGTGCTTTCAAAGAGTTCAACTCATGTTCTCATTAAACCTTATTTTACTAAGGGACTCCTAACTAACTTTGATGGAGAAAACACTTGTTAGAAATTTTTCACTTGACATTGGCAAAATAGATATCGCAGTCCGCCCGACGCTACTACGACAGAGTTCCCCACCATCCCAACCCCCTAGTAGTTGACAGCCTATCCTATGTCCCCACTAGGAATGACCCTCTCCCCGCTGCCGTCGTCGTCCTCGGCACGTCTTAGACGACCCAATTACTGCTGCCAATGCGGTTCTTACACTACATCCACAGACTACACATATACACCATTCCTGCCAGGGGAGACGAGAGCATCACCCTCGCTACACCGTGAACAGATACCGGCCTTCAGCCAATACTTTAACAGGTATCGGCATGTGCTTGGGAGCTTCTCACCGATCTGGGATATCCTCCCCTAAGTAACGCCCTAAGCAGAGGTCTGTTCCTTCCGCCGGTCTACCGGCGGGGGAGCCCTTAGGCTTGTCGCTACACACATTCTGCACTCTCACCAAACTATACATATCGGATGACCCTTGAAAGACCATTAGGACCACAAGAATTTAGCCAAATTTAGCAAGATATTACATTTGAGTCAACAACTGATACTGTCATCATAACCAAAGAAGAAAAATAAAACATTCTTTTTATTATTGCTTATATTGTAACAAAAAGAATAGTATGTCAATATTAATTACTGACTTTGATAAATCCCTCTTTATAGCAGTTCTCATTTCTAACTAAATGTAAACTTGATAGTAACCTCCCACCCTAACCATTTTATAAGAAAAGTAGAAATCCTTTTTAACCTTTTACAACATATTTTTAAACATTTATATTTATAATATTTTTCAACATTTATATTTCGAACTTTATTGCATTCTATTTGAAAGAAAAAAAAATGGTTTATTTGATGCAACACAACACACAGTCAACTACAAAGAAAAGATTTAGTTCTTACATGCTATACCTTACCATTCAACCCTTGACTGTGTGTCATGGCAAAAAGGTTAACTGGCTCAGGATAATGCTGCGGAGCAGAATTTGCAACCACAGCAGTGATATTATGTCAGCACCTCATTGTAAAAGTACACACACAAACATTAACAAGGACAATAAACATATCTACTTTTTATAATACAAATATCCAAATACCAATAAATACAGGACCACTTCATATAAACTGTGCAAATGTTTTTTATAACATAACAAATATGACAACTTACTACTTAATATTTTCAGAATTCAAAATACAGTAGTGTTATTTACATTTTATACTTGCAACAAAAAATATAAAGTTAACAAGGTGAAAATTCAACATTTTCACTATTGTTTGTATTTTGTATTAGTATGTGTAATAGTTGTATTATTTGTATCACAATGCATAAAATGGCACACCCCATTCAGAGCACTGGTCATTACTGCCTAAAAGTATTCTTTCAAAACAACATGACCTACCAAAGAGCCCATATTGACACCATTTTGTTTCTTCTCCTCCTTCTTCATCTGCTTTTCTAGTTTAGCTTGTTCCTTCTTTTTCTGTCGCTCCTCTTCTTTATGCTTCTTCATTGCCTCTACCTCTTTTAAGATATCTTCTTTAAATGGACAGACATTTGGAATCTGAACTGGCTTAGCTTTTTTTGATTTTGGATTTTTCTTTGCCTTCTTTTTAAGTTTACGATTATGTTCTTTAACTTTCTTCTCTATCTTGTAACGGAGACGTGCTGGTTGCCTCTTTGATGGTTTTTCTATAGCAATAAACTTGTTAGCAATAAATCAAGAGGAGGTTTGCTTTTACATAAACTTTGTATTAAGGTATTTAGTACATAGATATTATTAATACAAAATAGTAAATGTTAAATAGTATTTATTTATTAAACTACTTATGGTACGTGACAATTAGTGGACTAGAATGAGATCGGTATTCGTAAAATGCACCTATGACAAATACCTATATCGAATTTACCCAAAAAAATTATGTTCATTAATTTTAAGCTAAATGTTTACTACCAATTGTACAACCATACGAAGAAAGTTTGTTAGGTTTTGTAGACTTAAAAATTAAGTGTTAAGAAAATGCAGTTTACTCACTCAATTTAAACTTTGCCATTTTATTACAATTAGTAGTTACTAAATATACAATTCACAAGTTAATAAAGTAGCAACCGTCATATACTATTGGTAAAACAAATTATTTATTTACACTGCACATAACAGAATTGCATTTGCAAATGCAATGCAAGCAAATATAAAATTATTTTATTTAAGACCACGTGCTACTGACATTGACATGACACATGACGTTGTAGAGAGAAAGTTACTGAGTTCCAAAACGTACGAAAATTTAAGTTTGTCTTAATAAAATATGCAAGAAATCTTTCAAGATTTAATTAAAACTACAAAAAAACCGGTTATTACTGCATGAGTTCTGACAGTTTGGGGCATTGTCTATTTCACGCAAAACATTTTTATTCCGTAACGCATTAATCGAAAATTTAAAAAAATATATTTATTACATACACGAATAGCAAAATTATAATAATCAAATACAAAGTGTTTATTGTTCTTTTATTGTATATTTAATCGTAATTTCGTTCCACACAACGGATAAATAAATTTTCCTCGATTAATAAGTAAATTCTATCGTGTATCGGAATGTAAATTGTGCTAGTGAATACCATCGATTTTTTTCGATTGTTGATGATCGATAATTTAAATATAATGGCAAGATTCTTTGCGTTTCAAAAACGCGTGAAATTTGCTCGTGGTCACCTACAATCTATTTCCGTATTATATATATTAGGCCCTTACGTATGAAATTGATAATAGTGATAATTTATTAAACTTCAAAGTGGCATAATGTTTGTGATAATTAAATAAAAGCGTGAAATCGCATTTTCCGTGTTCTTCCAAGGAGTTTAACTCTGTCTTCAGTAAACCTACTATCACTTTACTGAGCGACTTTTACTTTGACATGACTGGACATTGAGCTATGAGAACTATTCTGTGTTATTTTAATGTTAATATTAGGTCCTTACATATGAAATTGGCGTTTTATATGGAAAAAGCAAAACGATAAAAAAATATGAAATTATATATTTAATCAATCAAAGTATATACCATTGTCATCTATGCACTTTCGCTATTTTATAGGTAGTTCACGGATTCCTTTGCTGAAAAAATTGTGGAAACGAGAAGCAATAAAATCTTTGAAGGCGGTTTGGACTGCTTCTTCGGAATTGAACTTTTTTCTTTGCAAGAAATTGTCCAAATTCCGGAAAAAGTGGTAATCTGTTGGAGCAAGGTCCAGGGAGTATGGTGGGTGTCGGAGACATTCCAATCGCAGGTCCTCTAATTTAGCGACCGTCTATTGTACAGTGTGTGATCGAGCGTTCTCCTGAAGCAGCAGTGGGCTAGAGCAATTGATCAGTCTCGGTTGTTTAACGGCTAGCTTTTCCATCATGGTTTGCAATTGTTGACAATACAGATCTGCCGTAATCGTCTGGCCAGATCTTAGAAAGCTATAGTGGATGACACCAGCACTGGTCCACCAGACACTCATCAGTACTCTTTTCTGAGTCAACTTTCGCTTGGGGCAGGATTTGGCCGGTTCTCCTGGGTTCAACCATTGTGATGAGCGTTATCGTACCGATTATCGTAAAGGATCCATTTTTCATCACAAGTAACGATACGATTCAAAATTCCCTCGTTATTGTAACGGTTGAGAAACATAATGCAGCACTCGACGCGTGTTGGTTTGCTTCACTCAATTTATGCGGTACCCATTTTTCGAGCTTTTTCACTTTTCCAATTTGTTTCAAGTGATTTAAAATTGTTTTATCACTCACACCGATGCCTGCCGCTAACTCTGACGTGGTTTGCAATGGATCCGCTTCCACGATCACTTTTAATTCTTCATTGTCAACTAGGGTCTCCGGCCGCCCACGAGGTTTATTCTGTAGGTCAAAATTTCCAGAACGAAAACGTTGGAACCAAAAACGTACCGTGTTTTCTTTTACAGTAGCTTATACAGTACAAATGAATCAGTTTTTAGTCATATTTACGTGCATTTCCGACCTATTTCACAGCATTTTAGGAAAAAATGAAAATATACGTTTTATTACACTACACTTCTACTTTTCAAATCCGTTTAAAAAATTAAAATCGGATGATCCATAACGCATCCAGACCTGCTGCAAAATTGCGCATTGAAAAATTAAAATTATGAATATGCCAAAACTAATAGTGGGACAGCGTCAGGGTTTTTCACACACAAATTACCTATAAATTACTACATTTTTGCGAAGTTTCAGCCCTATAAGTGTAAAAATAGCCGATTTGTGATTTTTTTTATAAACTTTGATATTTTCGGTTTTTCCAGATTTTCTCCGTTACTAATTATCCGATCGAGTCGTTCGACATCTCAGTTTGTTCATATTTTTATTCTCTATAAATTGCCCATTTACATCATTAAGATTTCTTCATTAGTTTCCTTTTTATAAGCAAAAAAAGACTAGAAAAATTAAATGTGCAGTCAGGGGACTCACGTCAGGAACGAAGATCCTCACGCATTTTTTTTTAAACTCCGAATGAAATAAAATCTGTATAGTTCATGTATTTTTTTTTCTTTTGTATCATATTTTCAATGCAAATAATTTAAAATAAGGAATCAAATCAAAAATTTAGGTTATACAACCGGCCACCCACTAGTCTGCACGTTTGTTATTCTGCTTGAGTCTCGCTCTCGATACTCGCACGCACACACACAGAGAGAAAGAGAAAGGCGTATGGAGGGGGTAAAAATCTTACGTGACGTTACATTTTCTCTCGAATCACACCTACCGCAAGCCACGTAAAGGAACTTCGTTCCAAAACCGATTTTGTTTTTAAAAGTGTTTATAACAAATTAATTAATAGGCAACATTTCCGAGTGGAAAACAACGGAATTCATTTACGGACTGTTCTTCATATGATGGCACAGTCGGTTTCCTACTAGGATTTATGTCACAATGAATTGATCTATTGCTTGGCCTTAATATGAATTCCATCGTGGCAACAATGCAGCACAGATGGCACACAATACCAACAACGTATTCAGACCAAAGACCGCAAACGAACGCACGGTGCGTTTTTGGTTTGATCGTTTCCGTTCTGGAAATTTAGGAAACTACAAGTTCCGAGAACGACCGATACTGAAGTCGATAATAACGAATTGAAAGCAATAATAGGAACGGATTCATTTCAAATCACATCTGAGTTAGCAGCAGCCTTCGGCGTAATTGACAAAACGATATTGATTCATTTGCGTCAAATCGGGAAAGTGAAGAAGCTCGGAAAGTGGAAAAGTATGAGCTTAATGAAAGTCAGCTGCCAACACGCGTTGACTTGCCTTGCTTTGCTGAACCGGCACAAAAATGAAGGGATTCTGAATTGTATTGTCACTTGTGATGAGAAGTGGATCCTGTAAGATAATTGTAAATGTTCGTCACAATGATTGAGCCCGGGAGACAGCCAAACAATGTCCCAAACCTAAACTGAGTCAAAAGAAGCTCATGGTGACTGTATAGTGTTCCTGTGGCGGTATTATCCACTACAGTTTATTAAGATCTAGCACGATAATTAATGCAGATGTGTACTGTAAGAACAGCAAATAATCATGTCCACTGATCATAGCAAATACCTCAAAATATTATTAAATACAATGCCTTTATTATTCATATTTCGGAAAAATAGTTAAAAGCGAAATTCGTTCGTTTTCGAACTCCGTATCTACGCTGAGTTCGAAAACGTACAAAACTCAAAAGAAGATATGGGAATCCAATTATAAATTATATATTACTTATATATTTTTAACAAACGCGAAATCGGTAGCATAATATAATTTAATCACTTTAGGTATGTATGTATGTTTGGTTATTTAGTTATATTATACTCAATCAATAGCTCAATCTCGCAATAGCTGCACCCACCGGTATGTCGGCTGCAGCGTTGATTAAATAAATCGTTAAATCCAGATTAGTTCCTTTAAAGGGCAAACTAAACGTTCAGTTGCGGAAAGGGTCAAGGAACACATAGCAACTGTAAGAAACCGCTAAACTAGTACCTAAATCAGCAATAGCCGAGCACATTCTAAACGCTGGAATTAATCACTGGATAGAAGTCTGCACTTCCAAAATCCTCTCCATCGAACGTTATTATTATCCCAGGTTTGTACTTGAAGCGATTGAATTTAAGAAATATAAAAAATTCAATCGGGAAGATAAATATATATAAGTTGTTGTCGATGTGGAATCCAGTGATTAACAAATTTAAACCTTGCGATTTACCGTCGAATACGTCCGCGGACATTGTTAGTGTAGTGTGTCGCAGCCTTTCCGAATGTGAAGATCAAATCCTGGACTACCCGCCTCTTCACTCAACTCGTGACCACGACTATTATATAACCCGTGCTGAAACATCGAATAGGAATAAAAGGTAAACAAATACCTTTATTAATATACATTTCAGACCACGTTTAGGATATAAATATTTTTTATTAATTTATTTTATTGTACACATAAAACAATATATGTATGTAGTTATACATGATTAAATAAGAGAATATGTACAAAAGGTAAGCTTATCTCCACATGTATACCTTTCACAATGTTTACTTCTATCATAAAAACATAGGTACCTACTAATAAAAATTCGTGATATTAAAAAGAACAACATTGGTCTTTTTGTTCACTTACGCGATCTACCTACTGGGTCGATTTTGTTGCTGTTATTTGCTGCCAATTTGTGGCTAATTTGATTGCCAAATGTGTTCATCCTAGAAGACTTATATCCTTGAATCAACTATTCTAATCGCATTTAATAGTAAAATAATTAATCCAAAACAGGTTGGAAGCATTAAATAAACAGAACACGTCGGAGTTCTTTCATCGCAGTTTCGGTGAATGAGTAGTGAACAATTTGACGCACTTTGTTTGTCGTAAGAAGCAGCTGCACTCAAGTCACAAAGTAGTTTGAAAAGGTAACGGAATCAACAGGTAATTTCTAAGGCCACGGGGAGCGCCAACACCGGCCCCTAACATAAACTCATTCGACGAGTCAGTAATGTCAGTAACTCAGTATTCACTATTCATTCAGTTGCGTTCCGTACCGCGTGTCGATGGCACGTTATGTAGCGCGCTATTCAAACGATCGCACAAGACTTTCGCGAGTGAACAAATCGCGATTCCAAGTTATGTGCGCGTGAGGTGTGACGCACGCTTCAACAACTCATCTTCGTAGTAACTGTAAATATGCCTCTCATTCTGGACGGTATGGTGTTTCACGGGAATGGAAATCTGTCAGCGCGTCAACCGTTGCTGCCTGAACCGCAAAAGCCTTTAATGATCCCACAACGTCCGCCGCCTCGTGACTACGGCCCGCATCGCCCTTTACCTGCTCCTAGGAATATGCTAGTAACTAATCCCTACGAATGTCGAACTCCGAACGGCTACAAAGTCGGTTATGATCAAGACGAAGTTACAGCTCCGGATTTAAGCTCACTCTTCTTTAGGTTCGATACACACGAATCAGCTGAGTATATATCGAGTCAGCACCGTGACCCTACGGTGCACTACGCGAAGCCTTCGACGCCGGCAAACGGGTTTCCTAACCGTCTACCAGAGCGAGACGGTCCTTTTGTGTTTGGAGTTCACAGTCCGAGCCATTTCCCTATACAGCGGCGAGATGACGACGATTATGATTATTCTGAAGTTGCTGAAGAAAATACTCAAACTGTGATACGAGACGATATATCTGATGGATTAAATTGTTGTGATAAAGTGAATGAATGGACTGCAAAAGAGAAAAAAGCAAGGTGGACCTTAAGTCGAATGTCTCAGATAAAAGACAGAAAGAAGACAAGTAGTAGAAAAAACAAGATAAAGTGTGTGTTGGTCGGTGATGGGGCGGTAGGAAAGAGTTCATTGATAGCTGCGTACGCGCAGGATACATTCCGGGAAGAATACCAACCTACGGCATACGACACATTTAACGGTAAGAAAGTTAAATGAACTAAATTGGAAATATTTAATACTAAAGAATATCACTTATATTTATTTCCTAAACAAAGTCAAGACAAGGTAATCAATTGCATTACCAATTTATCGTAAATGGCCTGATTTGCTAAGATAATAATGCGATTACAAAACAAATTGTCGTTTTTGAAATGATAACAACATTAGCATCGGCTAAGTTAATGAGCATTTTGATTAACTGACTCCTCAAAATTATTACCAGATAATTAGTTTCCTAAAAAGTGAAACCCTATAGATAGATTATTGTTTAAACAATATAATAATGCAACGTATATTTAAAGCTATCTACATACTCGTATATACCTACCTATGCATACATAACCAAACCAAGCGGCTATTGCAGTCTTTTGATTTTGCTCACAGTTTGCTCACAATATTCACAATCTTTTGCTAAAAATCATCTGCCAGTGTATTATTTGACTTGATATTTAAAATTGTTGTTTATATTTTTAAACACTTTAACTTGCGTTGAGAGTCAATGTCCCATACAACGTAGCGTTATCAACAAAAGAAACTTGTTTTAAACGCACGTAACAATAACTCTTCTAGTCTGTGGTTGGTTTCTTATTCAAATTCACGCTTTCTCATTTCAGTTTATTTTTTAATGAGCAGAAAAATCTGTAATATATTTGTTATATAACTGTTAATTTACCTGCACACTGCTTAAACTTAAATTTACAAGCTTAAAGAAGTACATAAAAGGTTTAATAGAGTTTTAGGAAAACGGATATACTAATCGTATGATTAAACATTTTTCGAGAGTTAACTAAAGTATTTAAAAAAACAGCATTTTACGTAGGTATTATTAATTTTAATTCGTTTAAATTTAACCTTAAAATATCAACAAATATTAATGTTACAAGTAAAAAGCAAAACAAACGGAAATACTTTAGGGATAGCATAAGAGTAGTCACATACCTCTGCAATAAAAATTACATGATTATTTCAAACTTAGGGAATAAATAAATGCGTTGAAGTAGATATGCCGAAGAGAGATGGTTCAACAACTAAGTATTGTCAAATCTACAGATTATTTTACCCAATGAATTTGAATTACGTAAACAAAACTACACGTCGATTTTCAAAGTAATTCACATTAAGCTAGATGGATATCTGATAAGAAATTATTACAAATAATATTTTAGTATCCTCGTCATCAGACGTTCGCACTATGAAGTATCGTCATAATCATAACGATAACATATCAAAAGTACATGAAAACCATGAACAAACGTTGCATTTGCTGAGTAAATGATTACACAGTGTACCAGTCAAGTCAAGCAGACTCATATCTGAATGGGCGCGTCACCTCACCTTCACAGAAAACTTAATGTGAAATGTGCCAACTTATTTTGGCAATCAGTGAGAGACGGTTGCCAGAAACTTTTACCCATCTCTCATCCTATTATTCTTGCTATTCCTTATTTTTTCCAATCCTTAATACTTGAATAATTTATAGTTTTATTATGCTGTAATTTTTATTTATTTATTATATTATTGATTTTGGACTAAATGTAGAGATTTGTTATCAGATTTACAATTATATATTGATATAATTACTTAATTACCTATATTATTACCCCGTGAAACTTCCTGTAAAACTTCCTAACATAATTAATTATAAAATAATCCTTTTTTCTAAATTCTGAACTACGCTCCCAATTTAGACTTCGCTTTAGCCTTAAATAAACCTAATTAGCACGTCTGCGGACATACCTACCGACGTTAATTTTTGACTCCTTAAAACAATGGTATATACTATATCTATACTATACTACTATATCTACTCTATATCTATATGGTATATACTTCGGTGACAGTGTTTGGTTTTCATCGGGGAAATGCCCCGTATAGAACTCCCCTAGATACGAGTATTATTAATACATCGTATTGATAGTACTCGTACATTTCTGCACAATTTTATTAATGCAATAAAATTGTCCAGTACTCAATGGTTACTCTATATGTGAAAGTATATTATCTAACTTCCTTGTAAAATTGTTCTTTTTCCAGAATCCTAGAATTTGACTGTATAGTAGGTATTTGTTATCTACACGTTGTATGCTGTATAATTATATATAGTATACCTCATAACAAAATATCCTGTAGTAATTTACAACAGGCATTATGTGATTCACATAGCAACTCGTGCTACCATCTTTCTAGGAATCATCGAACTTCAACACACTGTAGATCGAATCTTGACCATATTTGACACAACAAATGAAGGCTATTTAGATCTTTCATTGTTTTTCTTGATAACCTCACAGTTAATTTAAAGTTAAAGACAATAATAATTGACGTTTAATCACATGAATTTGTCAGCGATGTTCTAATTGTGCACAATTTTATATATTACAGATAGATATAATGTATCACTCCGCATTTATAATGATGTTAATTAAAAATAAAGGTTGTTTCCTCCTTATTCATTACCTAATCGTTTCTTTAAATATACGTAGATTCACATTAATAATTTTCATAAACTTTTATTAAACTAAAACTAACATAACTCTAAAAAGTTCTAAACTCTAATCTGGAAATGCGTCGGACGCGATTTTAAAGAACTCAAGAACCCAACTTTTGTATATACTTAATATTGTAATTATACACTTAAAATTCACATCACAAAGTTGAAGTACTCCAACGGAATTACATTATGACCCAAAACCAAAAAGATAGTAAATTCTCAGCATGCTTCCACGTCGTAGTCTAGCTGGGGTCAAATCATTTTTTTAACGTGTAACCTCTCTGCCCAAGACCAATTAATGTTACACTGCCTTTGAAATTTGAATAGATAATCTGAATGAACGTCTTTCGTTGTACAAATTATTATAGTGCGTTAATCAAAACAAAGAATGTTTTAGACAAAAATAAAATAATTTAAGAGAACTAGGAGGCGCTCGGTGACTTTGAAAACCTGTAGTATATTTTATACTCTTCATAAAGGATTGGATTGGAAACGATACACGTTCATTATAACGAGTATTATAACAGTTGAATAACTTTCACATAATAGTAATATTGCTTGCCTCGCGAAAGTTTATTGATATGGCGTAAGATCCATTCTTCCATGGGTATAATTCAAACAATAGATGCTTATAAACATCGCCTGTGAATGCTGTCAATATTACTTACTTATTACGATTTCCTTTCCTACTGTTTCCTGGAGTAGAAATGAAATTATTTTGCATATTAATGTGAAAGTTTCAATAGATATACTGTCCTCACGAACCGTTTGTGTTATATGCAGTGCATGATTGCGTCTTTATAATAATTAATATTAATAACAGATGAATATAAAACGATAGCCAGTTCAATTTTGAAGGTTTTAGTTAGAAGATCAATGAATGAATTTTTGTCACTGACAATGTATGTACTGTACATACTACATTTTTTTCTATATAGAAACACCAACCAATTTTAGAATAAAATCTACAGAAATTTCAGCAGGTTTTAAAATTTCTAAGAATTTTCATCCTTCTCTTTGATTAAATGTGTTTCTTAAGTTTGTATTCAAAATTCATGAATTACTTAAGTAATAAAATCTTCTTGAATGTTTATATATTCGATAGTTGCAACATAATGTCATATATACAATCGATAAACATGTAACGGGAACGTGTTGTGTTGCAATCTATTCAGGTCACAAATTAACAAACAGCTTTCCAGCTGAAGTAGCTACACTGTTTCACAAACTACTTAATGTTCAACGAAAACGGTTAAGACTACATTCATACTGGACCTATATTATTTTTTAGTAGTAAATTAGTTGTAGCATTAATAACAACCATAAGAGTAACATTTAGATATATAACTTACAACATAAAGCATAGGTACTAGAAAATACAATGAACTTGTCGCGGCTTTTTGCCAGGTGCTATGAAAATATTTCCACCTATGTCATTGGCAGTTTATTCTGTCTATAACAGCTGTATTTCTCGGCAGCTGCCTCACGTCGTTGTGCCTTAACTTCTACGTAAAAAAAACAATAAAAAATGCAACCTTCAACCGACTTAGAAAAGGCGCCCGGTGCCTTCGGGATCTACCTTTTCTTTTTTTAACGTCCCGTCAGCGCCCATTATGACCGGCCCATTTGATTCGGAACAACTGATGAACATAGTGGAGGAAAAAAACAAAGTTGTATTAAATGTGGAATGTTAATTGTAAATGTAAGTACG
This sequence comes from Sesia apiformis, assembly GCA_914767545.1. Taxonomy (NCBI): domain Eukaryota; kingdom Metazoa; phylum Arthropoda; class Insecta; order Lepidoptera; family Sesiidae; genus Sesia; species Sesia apiformis. Next base: position 6,741,465 of record OU611954.1, on the reverse strand, counting down.
AGATAAAGATAACTAAGTACGTACTTTCTCGTTTAGGTTCTATTCGATAATCATTTTTTTTTCTTCAATGCATTATTGGACCATGATTCCAAACAACCTACCTGCATTTAAATAAGGCCTAAAATACCTAATAACGGTATGTATATGCTATAGTAGGCAGTAAAATACCTGATTTGACTGATTGAAAGAGGTAGTAACACCTATGTAATATGCATTAGCGGTATATTCTCTACTCACATCGCGATTCGTCGTGATTTCTTTCAGTCCGTATCATTAGATTTCTACTTAAGTACAGATTTGTTAATTTAAAATAATAATGATGATCGAAAAATCGTGAGGGAAATTAAAATGAAAAGTGAAGCATGTGTAGCATTCACCAATCTGTACTAGGTCAGCGTGGTAGATTGGTTTTATTTATGACCCGCTCGTGATTACAAGGGGAGGCCTGTGCCCCGCAGTGTGCATTACAGGCTGCTGCGTTACTAGCTGACGAACGCGTAACATACCTACTACAAAAACTACTATCAGTCTGTAAGAAGAACTAACAAGATACGAACTTCAGTTTCAGTCTGATTTAGAGCAGCTCTGCTTTACGGTGTAGAAAGGGACCACCAGTCTGTGTCTCCATTGTTGGATACGGACCATTCTGTCTTCCGCTCCTTTCATCCAGCCACTACATGTCTTCCACCTTGTCTTCAAGTCATCGTTCCACCTTGTCGGACGGAAGTTACCTTACGCTATGATTCCCGTTGCATGGTTCGTCCATGCGAATAGCTCTGTCATTCGCAATCTTTCGACAAATTTGACCTATCCATTGGCAGTGCAGCTTATGGTACTGATCCTCGATGACTTTGGTTCTTCTACAAATTTCTTCGTTTCGGATCCTGACCGTCAAATAAACTCTGGAGTTTCTTTAAACGCGTATATACGTACATTGCAAAGTAATGAATGTTCGCTTCGCGCTCTCATTGCATTTGGAAACTGAATAATTCGTAGGCTAACTGAAGCGGGCGAGTGGAATGCAACAATGATGTAATAACCAAACGGGGTTTATATCTATAAAATCTTAAAAAGAACACAAATTACTTGATACAAATATTATAGAGTCAAAACCAACTATTGTCTTTTACAGAATTTTTATATTTTATTAACTTCGTGCGCGTAAACGATAGAGTATGTGTCGTTAGCCTGATTCCCGTGGGAACTATGTATTGGATCTGAATAAAAAGTACCCTAAATGTTACCCGGCACATAGGTTTCAACTATGCCAAGTTTCATTAAAATTCATCGCGTAGTTTTTTGCGCGATTGTGACAGTCTATTCGTAAATTTAAAAAATGCAATAAAATTTTGTTTCGGGCTCTGTAGGTACCATTCATACACTGCAATGATTTTTCTCAAAAAATATTGTAGTATAGACAGACGGCTTTGTTACGATTTTATTACCTATATATATTGTATAATAAAATACAATGTATAGATTTCTGCGCTTACACAAGGCATGACAGATGTATTCGAGTTGTACGTTGGTTTACAGTTCTTTTTTTGCATCCCGCAAGCGAGTTATTAATATACAATACTTATACTGGTTGCTGTGTGGTGTCGGCCGGCTATTGAATAACACCACCCCAACACCCCCCCGCGGGTGTCGTAACAGGCGACTAAGGGGAAAAAAGCGGCTACCACAAACCCTGAGGAACTACACGACCTCTAAAAGAGTGGACTCGCCAACCCGTTCGGCCAGCGTGGCGTTTTCAAGTCATACCTACATCCTTCATGCACGAGTCCATGTGCATGTGGAGGCCCATGTCCAGCAGTGGATACTGAAAGGGCTGGTCGCATTGCATTGGTTGCTCTAAACTAAAGTAACTAAAAGAACAGTTTTGTTCTACAACTTCCTATTTGCCGTTGCAGCCACCTAGCCGCCTATTCAATAAATTGATAAAGAGCCAGCAAAGGAGATTGTATTTGTTCAAGAAGATCGACATAGGCTATGTTTGGGTTCCCTAGGGAATCATTATGCCACCTGAGCGAAGCCAAAGCGGGTTGCAAGCACTTGAAAATAGATACGATACATAGGTATAGATTGAAATACTCGTAGATACACGTATAAATGGCAATAGATATTCTCATCGCCTTAATAAAATAAATACAATATTTTAATATAAATTTCATTCTGCATCACTCGTATCTATTGACTATTGATCTATTGACATATCTATTGACTCGTATTCATTTACTACTACTAATACTCTAACTAACGTAATTAAAGTGATTGTCTGTAAATTGAAACGCAAGTATATGTGTGTCTATACAGAACGATTAAATAACTTTCACATATATAAAACAGAATACGTAAAGCATTTTATTCAACTAGAGAAAGTCTAAATCGCTTGAGTTACTAGATAGATATACACTTCACATACACGAAAGTAATATTTATTACTTTACTAGGTGATAAATTTGCAAATATTATTAACCGAATTTTAGTAGCTATTTATTAAAATATGGTTTTAATAAACAGGTATTCAGTATTTTAGGTCTTCGGGTACTAAATTTGTGACAATGAATTAAAAAAAATGAACTCTTCTATAACTTCTTATAAATACGTCCTGTACTTCTGTTTTGTATATAAAATTGTATATAATTATAATTATATTCAACCGAACACAGATATTCGTTATTAATTTTATTCTTAGTACATACAAAATATAAGACTTTGTAATCATCATCGAAAAAGTTGTTCGACTTTATATTATAAAAAAAATATGTTGTAGAATATAAGTCGTCAATAAAGTCAACTTGTATTAATTATACCTAGTGTTAAAGCACATTAAAATATTCCTGTTCTATTGATTATATGATCTAATAACAATATAACCTAAGTATAATAAATCGATGTCTACAGAATCGTTTTTTCTAACAACAGATTTTTTGGTTCACATCCCTACACAGAGTATTTTCACAACTGTCTAATCGGACCTATTAGATTGTCGGAGTTATAATTATCAAGCAATCACAACTTGATTGTAAAGGGTTACACGGACTTTATTAGAAACTTTATGAATTGTTCCGGGCACACGTAGTATATAGAAAAAAGTCTTAGAAAAAACGTCCAATGCTTTGATGGCAGGAATTCAATATATAGAAGTTACTAACATTTATATAACTTTGTAAATTCTTTTTTTTCCGCGTTTTAATTTTTCAGTAAATTAATAACCATGAACATGGACTACAAGTTGTTGATTCTAAATGCTAGTGTAGCCCAACATTTCATTTCGTTTAACTTTAATAGAAGGTAGTCTTTAAATAAATTATTGCAAAGAAAAAATGAATTCTCACGACCTCCCATCTTAACGGACAAGTAAAAATCATTCAACTATTCTATTGCATAATAAACAGCATGCGGGCCGACCGTCTGTCTGTCGATCGGACCGTTATCTTAATATTACATTATAATATTTATGTGTTTTCAAATATGAGTGCTGTTAAGTAGTTAACATAACATAACAGCAACATAACATAACATGTTGCTGTAGAACAAATGTTTCTATATTAGTCATGCGATATAATATTTATAACATCAAATGTACGAATAAATACTTTCACAATAGTTATTAGTTCTTTCATTCGAAAAGCCATTAGAATGAAAGATGTTTAATACGCATTAGCCGTTGCCCCTAACTTCGTTACCGTCAAATTAGGATTTAAAAGTGTCCTGTGTATTAATACGTCCTATGAACTACACTTAGGAATACCAAATTTGTAGACATTTCTTAGATAAATATTAGGTCTGAACGCGTACAATAAAGGCACGGATTACACCAGCCGTGGTCCCGAGTTGACTAAAGAGGCGGGTAGTACAGATGGGGGGCTGCGAGCAGTTTCATCAACCACCCACATTTGATCTTCACATTCGGAAGGGCTGCAACACACCACACTAACAACGTCAGCGGACGTATTCGACGGTAAATCGCAAGGTTTAAATTTGTTAATCACTGTATTCTACGTCGATGAAAATTTATATGAATATTCCCGACTGATTTTTTTATATTTCTTAATTTCAATTGCTTCACGTACAATCTGGGATAATACGAGTAGTGACATTCGGTGGAGAGGATTTTGGGAGTGCCGAGTTCGGTTTAGAATATAAAATGTGTACAAAATGCGAAAGTTTAAATAAATGTATTTATTAGATCTCTATTTTTTACTGCAAAAATTGCTGAGTATACCTTCATAAATATATAGTAATACAATGAATGACATGGTTTATCATCTCACTCAAAGGCGCTCAATGTGACGTATAATTCTCGAGAACGGATATCGCTGTGGTTTTACCATTATTTAAACGCCATTTTTTGTAAAAGATATAGGTGTCACTAAATTCTACGATGTTCACTAGATTGTGGTAAGATTTTCCTTTTGTCGTTTAAACCATAAAACATAATACAGAATAATTTTAACAACACAGAAGACTTTTGCATTTCCTGGCTAGTTTACTCGTACAACAATTTTATACTGAGCTAACGTACAGCTAGTTTACTGAGCAATTTTATGGTCATTATCGCACGTCGTTTTTTAGTTCAGTTACCTAGTGATTAACAATATAAAGACTGATTGCGTGTACATACAATAGACCGTGTTAAATGTAAATAAGTGTATGCTTCACAGCTCTTCCGCTATAAGAAAGACCAACGCTCCTTTCTCCGTGTATACAAAACCTGCACTTGTATGTGTCTTCTTCATCAAAATTCCATAACTATTTCACTTTAATATTCACTGGTGCGAAGTGCGTTGCGAACTAATCTTGCAATTCTGACCTTAACTAATCCTAACCGTGACCCTGTGTCTGTGAGGCACTGTCATAGGAATTTATGCATTCAATCATGTAAGAATAGTTCCAAAAACAGTATATACTACTCTTATACATTTACTACCTAATAACAATAGTGGTTAGGCCTTCGTTAATTTGAGCTTTCAGGAGAATTGAAATCCAAATTACACTTTGATTATTTAATCTTGCTGTAGTCTTGATACTGTAACATCCATTTATAAGGCAAGTACTTATGTACGAGTATGTATTCGCGTATTTGCGTAACTGCGCTTCGACTAGCATGAGTTGCGAAACTAGTGTTTGAGCATAAATCCCTAGCTACTTATCTCTAACTTCATAATTACTCGGTTTTAAGATGAGTAAAATAATTCTCATTTACCTGTTTGTGTAGCTTACTGTGATATTCTGAATGTGTTGAAAGCGTACTGAACGTTACTGCTCCGGACAAACCAGTTTGGTAACACGTGCTCAGATGAAATCGTGACTTCCATGTTATTGATTTTGTATAAGGTGATAGTTTTCTGAACTTCTCGGATTTAATGATTGCCTTCTTCTGTATTGAATACAGGCCTTGGAAATCTAGCGTCATGCATGTTTGAATGTATACGAATAGAAAGCGAAAACTAATGCAATATGCATCTAAAAGCAAGTTGGCGGTCATATTTTGTCTAATTACTGGTTGAGGTCGTCTTTGGCAGGTGTACTGCAGAACAGCTTGTTAGTAGGCTGCCAACCATACAAGCTTCACTGATACATCGTGACACTGTTATTATTGGCAGTATAACATCGCTTGTATTTCACAAGCTTTAAGGCTTGTGAATACAGGTGATCACTTCGAGATATTTTATGTTTCATCATATACCGTCTCTTATCCTTATAATTTTAGGCCACAAAAAACCTGCTGATAAAGAGGTTAATAGTTTAACCGATTGAAGCATAAATGATATACGACGCGAACGGTTTTGAATGATATAATAATAAAAGATTGCAGTCAGAGCGTGCTCCCATTAAAGAGTTCAATTGCTTAATGCCGAGGTCCCGAGTTCAATGTGTTATCTAATGACTGGACGGGATTCGCATAGCTATGTCGTGAACTGGTGACAGTATTGTGATTGAGGAAACCAAATATCCTACGTATGATAGGTACTACAATAATGCAACCCTGAATCCAATAAACCAATTCATGTTTTCTAAGCCCTCTTGATTAGGTGTTGGCGGTTCATCATAAGATTCATAAGACATGAAATATTTCCTGTTAAAAATATACTTTCTCATCATTATACCCAGAGGATCTTGTTAGCTTTGAATGGGTGATATCATTTACATTCGATGGAAATTTATAGATTTGTTTGTAATGATTTAAATAAGAATTAAATAACAGACTAGGAAAATCTTAAAATGAGAATAGTACCTACGCATTTTGTACTATGTAGGTATTTGCGTGTACAATAAATTATAATTGAATAAATAAGCATCGTTCGAAACGTAATTTTATCTTGATGATTATCTTAATATTGTGAGTCGAAAATATTTTATTCATTACTCGACAATCTTCTATTCACACTCTACTCATTAACACGAATCCGCATATCGGAACGCGAATTTTTAAATGTGTATATTTTATTAATAAACTAGCCGAACTCTCGCGGCACTGCCCGCAGTATTTCCGTGGAAATTTGACTTTCCCTATTACATTACACTGCAGCCTATATTAGCATACCATAGCTATCCAACAGTGAAAGAATTCTTAAAATCTGTTGGGCAGTTTCTGGGATTAACTCAAACAAAGAAAAAAACATTTCTCCTACATAATATGAGTATGTATAGTTAATGCATAGTTAATGTATAGTTTATAGCGTGGAAGTCGATAGAAATGGTCACCCGAATAAAGATCGGTTTTTACCTATATATACGATAATTATAGGTACAATAAGTATCAGATAATTATCTGGATAATTTCGAACCCTGTTAATAAGAATTTTCTAAACAATTCATTGTTTGTTGTTTCCGTTAGTAGATAATTTCTATATAAAATCCATCTCGTATAAATAACTACATCTATAAATGATTTAAGTCATATTCTCTATGTTGAGATTAACTTTACATACGTTTAGACGTATGCGTTTAAAACGATCGCACTGACCCATTTCAAGTCATAGAGGAGTTTCGTTACTAGGTACAGGTAACGTGGTAGAGCGCGAATGTAAAAACGAGTGTAACATAAGATGAGTAATTTATAGTACATACCTTGCGGTATACTACGAGGTATATTATAAAAGGTAAAATAAAGAGATAATCGGTCACTTTGGTCCCTTTGAAAACGCTTTAACTCATATGATGGTCAATGACGAAAAAGGCGGTTTTCAAAAACGAAAATACTAAATTATCTCTTTTTAATTTACGACATGCCTTACACCGCCTACTGTATGTAAATAACAATAATATTGGAATGTTTGGTTAGCATGGTAGCGGCACAGGTGCAATGGCTACGTGCTAAATCAGTTGACTTGGCCGTCTGGTTGGCCGAAGACTTATTAGTAAACTCACCAGCGGCTTTCTCAGAAACATTGCAGGGTTACAGCCGGTCATTCTTACCATTTAACTTTCATTCAGTTCATTCAGTTAGAGTTTTATTATGTAAGTTATTTTATTGAAAACGAGTAGTTTTATGTGTACAGAAAATAAAATAAGGATTTTTTAAACTTTCGCGTTTTGTTCACATTTTATATCGAGTCTGAATGCGTATATTAGCTATTTTCTGTATATTAATGTGTAGACAAAGCAGCTTCATGAGCCCATATCCAGTAACATATTTTTCCATATACCTATATTATTCTCCGCCCACCATGTTATTTTCTCGATGACAGATCGGTTTACTAATGTCCGAATTGTTTCATACCGCTTACCGATTCGATTATCCATACAATTTTATTACAATTTGCATTCACTTTTATAGATTGGATTTATTAAAAATATTTGTCTTAAATAATTGATTTATTAATCGTAAAAGTGTATTTAATACGAAATAAATTTAATAAATCGATTGTTTTATATGTAAACAATAAAATTATCGTAATAAAATAATCGTAGAACTAAATCGTAATAAAACGCAGATTTCTTTATTCTAGCAACATTGGCTATGGCGAATAATTAATCAATAACTATAACACGTTACTTTAGTTGTTTTATTTGCAAATAAGTACCTACCTAATAATTTTTCTTCTAAATATACTTGTATTTTAATACTATTATTTTTTATTTGATTTTACGTTTAATAATGATAACTTATAGTTTGTAGTATGATTCAGAGAACGTCACTATTTCTTCATGCTCAACAATAAAGTATGACATTGTTTCGAGTACACTTGACTTGACTGTCAAGAAATACTGAACTTGATAGGCGTGCAAACGTCAAATAGAAAATAACATAGTGGATGGAGTATAGCATTAAATTTTATTTTTTTTAAGGATTAGTAGATTTTATAGCATCGTAATTTACAAACTACTGAATTTAATCGAAATATAGACCCAAACTAAGATTGCCCAAAATTTCGTTATATTATATTCCATATATAAACTAAGTACGTAACCGATTGATATTTGGAATTCAGCTGGTCATCCTCAGTCAAAATGTACCGTACCTACTGAAATTTTGCGGAAGTTCGAAAGTAGAGTTTGACAAATGAAAGTTGAAATTGGAATAACGCGACCATTTAAAAAAATAGGTTATCACTATAAATAGTTGGAAAATAATTTTGATATTAGAATTCAATTACAAAATTAGCCAAGCATTGGATTCAAGTATTAAAATTATTGATCCATTTATTTTTAGTGATAGCCTATTTTCTTTTAATTTGCCGCGCTTTTCTAGTCTCAAATTTCGTTTGCCATACCTTATATGCACTACCTTTCTTCCAAATCTTCCTAAAAGATGCTCCACCCACACATCAAGCAGGGAACTGTACCCAACACCATTGACGACTATGCTACTCCTACTTTCTTGCATTGTAGTGAATGAGTTCATCCATATCTACTGCCATTGTTTCAAACAAGTAGTGTCGTATATCATTTGTTATCCAGTTTACTTTCTAACCAGACAGCTAATAGCTTAAAAATTACCTCTACATCTAATGTTCTCCTTATCTATAAGGAGCTAACATTCCACTCTCTACCTCGGTAAAAGAAAACACACTATTGCTATTGCGTTTCGATCAAGAATAATTGTTTACTAGTTTTAAATAGTTGTTAATAGTATAACTATACAATAGCTGTATAATGAATGACGCACATTCAATGTAAGACAGATGCAATAAGGTAGCACTGAATTGTGCATATCTGTGTTTCTTTGTTGTACGCCCTCAAGTATGAAATCTCAAATAATCATCCCACCATCTGTTTAATACATTCTCAGGTTATACTTAATGACATCACGGACATTATAAAAATATGAAACCACATATAAAATGAGCCAGCTGCTTTAAACATTACTCTCGAAACCGGTAGCAATGCAGTTTTACACAAAAACAAATTGTAAGAACAAAGAAAATGTATAATGTACTTTATCTTTAGATATCTATTCCACACTGCAACGTCTGCAACATTATAATATGCCTTAACTCCATGTACTGTAGAGGTTATATTTTCGAGAATTTATCGAATACAAAATAAATTCGAAGTTTCTGCCAATCAAAAGAATTATGTGGCACCTGTTTTTAAAAACGTTACGATAATTTGAATGCTACTAAACATTGAGCTGATTGATTGAGGTAAGCATTAAGTTGTTGTTTGATAATAATGCTTTGTATTTATATTGATATTTAAGATATTGATATTCAATAAACTTGCAAGAATAATCTATCATACAATACCAGTCTGCGCGAGTAGATGTTTTTGATATATGATTTAAAGCGGGGAAATTTAATTTCTCCTATGTTAAGTTTCCTAGTCCAGAATCTCTCTACACTATCAGTTGTCGATCCTGTTCCCTTTTTTTGAGTTATGTCGTAACTATAGGTCAAATATATCAGTTCGTTTTTTAATAAATATTTCATTTATCCGCCTAAAGATTTAACAAAATTTTTCAACCGTAACAATTTCATGGTACAATCATTGGAATTGTTCCTGCATTTTTGTCTTTTTTATTGTAATGGTGTGTAGAGCTGTTTTGATAGCTTAGTAATATATTTACTACTCTATTCATAGATTTTTAAGTATACCTACATTTAAAATTCTATGCAACGCGTCTTACATCATTTATATGCGTTACGAGTGTAAACCAATAATACGGAGGTTTTCAGTTATTTTATAAAACTGTCAATTTATTTATCTAGGCTTAATAACAATTATGAATTTTAGGTGAATTTGACTTTTATAAAAGGAAAAAAACATGCAAAGATTGCCAAGGCCGCTAGATTACCTGCTGACTGAAAATTCAAATAGCTTTTGAGGTGCTCACATAAGTTATATGCGCATGAGTGCATACTACTACTATTACAGGTAACGGTTTCTCCGGGCCGGCGCGCGGCGGCCTGACGGGTATACCGGACTCATTTTCATTATGGAAGCAACTCATGCGCCGTTTTCATTCCTGTTGAACTATTCCGATACTTCATTGACATTAATGGCATTTTATAGAAGGTACCACGTAGTGCAAGTATTAAGCCACAAGTTAACTGCGAACTACAACCAGAACATGCCTAATCAAACACTTGTGCCCAACATCATTGATTGCGCTGTGAGCATAAATTAAAGAGTAGTCTTATCCTTCATTTAAACCAGCAAATCATTTAAGGGAAAGCAAAACCAGTTTAAATAAAGAAACCGTTTTTTTTGCTTCTACATATAAAACCGGTTAACCGGTTCTGAAACCGTTTTTTTAATCTGTATTTTTATGACAGACGTTATTAATGGAAACTTTAAAGGGTTAGTTGGTGTCTTCCAACAATGTAACTTAATACTTAGTATTAAACAATTATTTATTAAACTTTTTATTAACTTCTGACCCGAACGTATAATTAAGTGTGTACGAGTATATAGGTAGGTACACCATTATTAGCACATTAACTTTTCTGTTATCACTAATCATACAGTATCCCAAAATGCAATACAGGTTATTTAACAATCAATGTTATCGGTAAAACCAAATATAATTCTACATTATTCAGTGAATCGGGTAGGTGGTATAAAAGTTTCATATGTAAGTATTTTTTTTAAACGCCGTCATGAAACGCTATCGTATTAAATGATTTCACTATGCTAATTGAACCACCCACCACATAATACTCTTATCAACTTATGTTGTAAAGAATTTAAAAATCAACAAATATCAAACTTATGATTTAGACTAGGTACTTGCAGATAAAACAGTAATCAATCATACTTATTTAAGTTACTACAGTCATGTTTCAATATCAATTATTTGAAGTTTCTTTCAACGACTAGTTATGTAACATATTAGATGATTCCTACTACGCTCTAAAAGCTTGAACCTTACGAATTCGAAACAAGTATTGTTTTTCAATAGAGTTTAAAAAATCAACGAAATATATAATATATAATTTATATAACGAAATATATAATGTAATCTACTACAATAATCAACAATCAATAATAAGCTCTTTTATATATTCTAAGACTAGTCATTTAACGTATTTGGAGATTACTACGCTGTTAATAATAATAAAAGCGTTTGCAATCAAACATGTATTTTCTGTCTGACTAAACCAACTCCTAACTCTTTTTTTATATCAAGATGTAGGTCAATTTAAACAAACATAATTCCTTTAATGACATTTTTTTATATTATTTAAAAAGAAGAACCATTGTACCTTTGGATAATGGCTGGTATTTCTTGTGAAAAACGAAACCGGTTTCAAAATCTTAAAAACCCGGTTTTCGTTTTTGGCCTAAAAACCGATTCTAAGCGTTTTTCCGGTTTCGATTAATCCACATACTTATCCCTATTCTTAATCCACATACATTGGCAACTTTATCCAGTTGTCATTGTCTTCGTATTATGGTAAATAGTTGTCAACATTATTTCTGCTGCTTGAACCTGTATTGTGTTGTAACCTTTACTTATTTCCTTGGTTGGACTGACATGAGCTGTATTTTATTTAATTGTAATGAAATATTTTGTCACTTTGTATTTTGCACTTGTATCAGCCTATAACGTGCATGGCACTGCAGGGCATAGGCCTCCTCTAGTAGGTAAATCACTAGGGGTGGTTTTCGGGCCGCATCCGCCACGCGGCCCAGACTACTATCATTCGTGTGAGCCCGTACCATTGAGTTTCTACTTATATGTATATTATAAGTACGGATTTTTAAAAATTGTCACATGCTCAGCAGTGAGGGAAAACATCGTGAGGAAAATTGCATGTTACAGAAATAAAAAATAAAAGATCTGGAGTATGTGATCCTCCAAAAAAAAATTATTCACTTGCAAACGAAAAAATATGACTACAAACTGGAGTACCTATGGTTATGAATGAATTATCCTATTGACTCAAACGCTGTATTTTAGGCGCCAACTACACGAGCGAATCTCTCGCGGCGATATTCTCCAACGGAGAGAAAACATTAGGATTTAGTGACACAATTCTACAATGTGGTCCTATGGGATTTCTTCCGTAGACTATGAATTTCATAAATTCGACAACGGCATTTAAACAATGGTTAAAGTTTTTTCCTTATAACCTTATTACTCCAATGAGAGAAGTTGTAGCTAATAAAGAGCCCACAGAATGAGAGCTCGAATGATCAAATTCGATATTTTTTTTGCTCCGGAACATGCTAAACCCCGTAAAATATTGACAATTACATATATATATAGATTTTCCAATATACAATATTTTTTTGCAAAAGTCATTGGATGACAATAGAAATTAGTGATGAGGTAGCCCTTGAAAATCCCTATGAATTGAAAATACCCTTAATATGTAACCACCCCTTATATCGTCTTCCGCTGGACATGAAGCTACTCATGAACATTATCCTATGCATGAGAGATTTATGGCCATCTAATCCCACGCTGAGCAAGCGGGTGGCGAGTCCACTATTTAGATGGTATTGTTCCTCAGGGCTTCATAATAAGTCTCCTTTTACGACACCAAATGGGAAGAGATGGATATGTCAGTTATTTTAATAATACATTTTAATTATTTTAATATATATTAACAGTCAGATTAAACGTAACGTAAAATTACAATGTTACAATTACTCGTAAGACCATCTAAAATACTGCCGATGGCACTCGCCAGTTGTGACAACAAATTTATAATGTTTTATCAAAATTTATAGATTAATGAGCTCTGTCTAAAAACATAAATCGTTTATATAAGGAGTAATATTGGCTTTGATTTTATTGGATTTTTACAAAGTTTAAACCGTCGTAAATTAATTACATTTGGGTCATCTACGAATTTAACTAAGATTTAGGCCCAAATTAGTGCCCTCCAGTTTATAAACTTTATGATATAAGTATAAAAACTTTGGAATTGATTGTACTTTTAGGAGTCTTCTCATCTTTAATAGTGTTCTGCAAGTCGTGATCTCGACGAAAATCGCTAGTTTTCTGCGTAATATCCCTAAAATTAAAGGAAGTAATTATTATTTAACCGAGAAATAACCTATTGATGTTCTTTAAAACAAAAAGCTTAACTAAATGAATACAGGCAAGCACTACCTACATACACGAACAACTCGAACAAAACATGAATAATCAGTACTAAATATGTCTTCTGCAAAATTAACTCGTGCATTCAAAGGGCGACAGGATAATGTCGCTTTATTTGAATCATTACTCATTCTCATTACGCTAAGCAACTTGGTGCCGAATTAGGTATAAAAATAGTAAACAAAAACATTGCGGCGCCAGCTCAAGCCGCCATTTTGAGAAACTTTTCATCGGAAATATTTTTACTTTTGCGTTTACGTATTCTTTAATTCCTATACACGTTTATGGAGTAGGTGGTGGAAATGGTTTATATATTTATTTACAGATAACTATGGTAAATTTTATATCGCTGTTTTATGTCTCATTATTCGTCACCGCTCATCAAGTTGCTAATAATATTACCGCCACTGTTTTCGCATCACATGGTACAAACACCCAGAAAATTTCAGGTGAACTTATTCTTGTGATCAAAATAAAAAATAAAAATTACATCTCATCTTTATGATCTAAATATATTACATGTAGTCCATTCTCTTGCAATATTACAAAATCATTTCGGACGAGGTGTTTAATTTAATATTGATCAGTTGTCACTTAGAGGTAACTTTGCTTGATCTTTTTAATAAGCTTTATAATAATATAAAGCTTTATAATAAGATCTTTATCTTTATAATAATTCATTGTTATTTGTATTTATCGCGAAAACAGTGAGTAGCTAACATGTTCACTGTACTTTGTACTGATTTTTACTTTGTACTGATTGATCTTTGTACGCACCATCTTTTACTGCGTGTTAAGCACCATCATTAGCTTTGTTTTATTGAACATAAACTTTTACTAGATACGAAAAAATAAATAAATACAAAGTCGTACCCATCGACTAATGTTTTTGGAATTTCCTGACTCAAGTTTTCATGTCCGACGTAACGAAAGGAAGTCTTAAACGGTACGTGATATCATTTTTCAGAAATATCGTTTATGTGAAATTTTATCACACAACGACGTGCCTTATCGATATAGCGCTATTATAACGCGATAACTTGGTGAAGAATACGATCTATACGGCTCAACATCTGATAAAATGATAAAGGTAGGTCCCAAGGCAATGTTTACTCAGTACTTAATTCTAATAATAAAAAACTTTCTTATCGATGATGATGATGAATAATCGTATAGTTAGGAGTCTATTTTATAAATTTTCTGTTTTGAATAAATGCAACAACCAAATTCATCGTTACCAAAACATTCTCAGTGACAGTATTGATTTGATAACTACAGATTGATCGATATTTGCACGAGATTAGGTATGGTACAATGGACTTTAGAAAAGATATATTACGTTTCACATTTGATTAAACAACTTGGAGTGTTCTTTAACCATAATACTCGGGGTGACTAACAAGGAAATTTGAAAATTATCATGACTGCACTCGCTTAAAACTTCACTGTAATTTGTTCCGTGATTGCTTTGAGTGTTGCTAATACTTAAAGCGTCACTGTAATTACGCTGTAATGATTTTGGTGGGCTTCAATATCAACTCGTCATAACCAAGGTCAGTTTATGACACAAGGTTAGATGTGTCAGTTACAATAGTCTTTTTAATCTTGTGCCTTTCATGGTATTGAATGTACCCTGCAAACTCAAAAAGGGTTAAACTTATTTTAATAAATGGGTTATATCTAACTGGTATCGTTTTAGGATATTTTGAGGTAAATATTTATTTAAATAAATATTAGTTATTTTTTACTCAACGCTACGATATGGGGTTCTTCAAGAAAGCTGTGAATAGGACTTTGCAAGGTCAGCGGCGTACCCGCATACCCCGTGGTGTTGCAGGTGTCCCGGGGCGGCGGTAAAACTTACCATCAACGTGGGACCGCTTGCTCGTTCGCCTACTTCCCTATATAAAGAAACCTCAAATATTTATTATTAAAGTTTCAATAGTTCAAAACCACTGACTTGAAGATTTCTCAGGAAGTTTTTTTTTGTAATTACCATGATATATTGTCATCATATGCAGCGACACTTTTAAAATAAATTATTCACCAGGTTTCCGTATATCCGCCACATGAAAAAGTTCAATTAAATATCCAAGATAATTTAATGGCAACAATTAATTTACGACAAAGGCTCTACGAAATATGACCCTTGTGGTCATTTTTCCTACTTGTAACCTCAATTTTCGAAAGAATTATTGGTCATTCTGTTATAATAACATTATTGAGATTAAATACTGGTTATTTTTAACATGAGGGGCACGATTGGAATGGATTGACTGCAAAAATGATTACAATTTTTTGACTGCAAACCCCAGGGGACGGAAAAGCTTATGTGTGATGAAAGTGAGATGTGGCAACATTTCTAAACATAAAGGGGGGGGGGGGGGGGGGTGTTGCACGCTAAAATCCAACAGAGCGCTAAGCGCACTCAACTGGCCTCGTTCTGAAATATTCTGGGCTGAAAATATTTTAGATAATACAAACACAGTTCTAATATGACATATTTAAAATAAAGCTAATTTTGTAAAGGATGCAATTTATTTCAATTGACTTATAGGGTCACTATCTAAAATTGGTTAAAATCTCATAAGTGCTTACTAAATGTGCTTGATAAAGACGCTGATTTCTAAAGTGTCATTTATTAACGTCAAGGTATTTAACGGTATTACTTCGAGTTCACAAAAGGTGTTATTAAGGGTAATTTTCGTATGAAAGGTGACGAGAGATTGAATTAAAAGCGAAATGAATAAGAGTTCAACTGCTCTTTTCATTGGAACCAGTTTTGTCCATTTCGCGACATTAAAAGGTAATTTGAGAGTACAAGAGAAACTCAAAGTACACGGTCGGTAATTTTAGGTGACTTGTATATGCGAGTAGGTATGTTTATGTGAGCTTCCGAGAAGCGTTTTTCGATCATTGTTTTTCGAACTGCAATGAATCCGCTTGTAATTATGTAGATTTCATTCCTGTAAATCCAAAAATAAGTCTAGAATACAATTTTGGTCTGCTGGATTGTTGATAAAAGTCTTGTAACCTACAATACTCATATTCATGATATAGTTTATGAGCCGTAAATGGGTGGTGGTGGTTCGCAATTTGGGTGGTTTTTAAAAGTTCGTAATACACCCCAGGCTTGTATTTATTAAATACGGATACGATAATCTCAGCGGTTCAACACTTGTTTGCGTTCATCGCAAGGACAAAGTCACGTTCCATAAAAAGCTTACATGCGGTATAAGTATTGAGCCTACGTATTGTTTGAAACACTTCAATGTGATCAGAATCGGTTAGTAGATAGATGAATGGGCACTTGTAATTTATTTCCAACTAACATTGCCCGCGACTTCGTGTGTTTAAATCTTAGAGTATACTATGTCGTAAGCGTGATTCCCGTGGAAACTTCGGTATTGATCTCGATAAAAAGTACCATACATGTTAACCCGGCATATAGGTTATAACTATGTAAAGTTTTGTTAAAATCCTTCTAGTAAGTTGCGTGATACGCGTTCAGACAGAGGGTCTGACAGACAAAAATTTCAAAAATTGTTGTTTTAGGGCTCTGTATCACTCTTACTTTACATCTCATCCCCTCGACCGGGGAATCCTTACACTCCCTATTCCCCATTTTTTCCAATCCTTATCCCACACTCTGACTTCTAAATTATGTATTACAGTATTAATTACTATAGTTATTTTGACTGACGTTGGCATGTGTCGCGAATGGTATTGAACGATAGGTATTCACTTACCACCATTTAATTTCTTTCTTTATTTATTTATTTTTTTACACTTCATTGCACAATATCATACAAAAAGCGATGCCTTAAAGCAGTGATTCCCAAAGTTATATGAACCGCGAATCGCCTAAAAAAAATAAAAAGTTTGGGACCCATCCTACGCCTTACATGAAAATAGCATTGTGTCGCTGCTGCAGCATGTTCTCGTTTACGTAGCGTAGTTATGTGAAGGGTTGTAAGATTAAGAAAATAAGAAAAAATCCATTATCCAGTGATGATCGAAATTTTTAATAAGTAAAAATAAGATAAATCAGAACACTATACTTAAAATTAGATTAATTTATTTTTTTCGGAGCCCACCCAATATTCGCTGGCGACCCACCAGTGGGTCGCGATCCATGCTTTGGGAAACACTGCCTTAAGGCATTCTCTACCAGCCAACCTTTGGGTTGATCAGAAAAGTTTGATTAGGAGGTGCATGAAAGACACAAAGACACCATGTGGACTCTCTGGCCGTCTGCCACATTCCCTATACAGAAAAAATATGACTGATACTAGTTTCACCCATACTTAATTTATCCAATGTTAGATTTAAATATTCAAACAGTACGACACCTACTTCAATAGTAAATAATATAAACTTTTCTTTTTATTTATCTGTTGCACATTTCCTTCCTTAATAACAACTCATGTTTGTGTGAGTAACACGAAAGGCACGAACTATCTTATCTTTACAAGGTTGTCTTTCAATAGAAACGCAACTCAACTCGCATTTAGCAACAATGCTTCGCATATTTGTTGCTTTATCTTTTATTTTATACGTAGCTCACTTACATTTAACATTGTTTTTACTATAAAATAATTTCACATACACTCGCCACTATATATATTTATAACCTAAATTTGCCTAAGAAATTGATAATATATATATAAACTTATCTTACAAGACTTACTATAGTTTCATAATTACTTGACTAATTGTTTAGACCAAATCTAGAATGGCAAAACAACATCTATTATTATTATTACACGGGACCAGTATTTGCACTCCAGAAACTATGCATGATACGAGAGAAGCAAACAAACTGAACGTACCGACTAGAAAAAAAATTAAAGTCCGCGTATACAGTTACGTTATTTGCGTATACTATATCGTTTTAGCCCTTTCATAAAACGGTTAAATATTGTTTGGTGTTACAGTATTAGTATAGCGGCTATTGTATTTCATAAAGAGGCTAAAAATTTTAGACACTTAATCTCTAGAAATTGCCTCTTAACAGGCTACTACGCTATCTGATTGCTTTTCATGAACTGTACTCTAGACTCTTCAGTGCTAAATTAATAGTAAGAGGCTTCTACACATACACGATTCCTTTTCATAGATACCTACACATGAATAATACAGTTCCATACATGATTATTTCATTAACAGGAAATCATAATAAATTTGCCAATGAACTTCATTCCGTTTGTAAGGCAGGTTGCTTGTTTTGATTAGATACAACCTGCTTTAATAAAGCATTAAATGACACCCACATTTCAAGGTCAATGGTGATTGAGGCAGGAAATGTTAATAAAATAGCGGAGCGCTTAATCTTCAGACATTGTGATTCACAGCTTAATCTTTAGATATTCGTCCATAAAACACATCGTTTGTCCGTTTGTTGTAGTTAATCTCGGAGTTTTGATTTTCTTGCGGTTTTTCTCGCGTTGTTGGGTGAGAAAAAGTAAATTATTGTAATTAAAAATTATTGTATTATAGAATTGAAATTTTGAAAATATAGCAGGGTTGGTAATTTTACGGCAATTATTTATGAATACTATTTATTTATCTAAGAAATCATCTATTAGGAAATCAT
The DNA here is from genome assembly GCA_914767545.1 of Sesia apiformis. Taxonomy (NCBI): domain Eukaryota; kingdom Metazoa; phylum Arthropoda; class Insecta; order Lepidoptera; family Sesiidae; genus Sesia; species Sesia apiformis. Next base: position 6,722,359 of record OU611954.1, on the reverse strand, counting down.
TTAAGAAATCATCTATTTGTTCAGATAAATAAATGATTTTTGGGACATAGATATTAGTTTCTCGGTCTGTTTAACGATTTGGTCTGTCTAAGCAAACGGTCTAAAACATCCAAAGCATTGGCCACACGAACGTTCGCACGATTACAAACTTTATTGCGTTCGTAAATAACAAACAAGTTATTACGGTCATTTTAAAGTTCATATTCGTTGCTATAATTGAATGAATAGATTTGTTCTGCAACGTTATATTTGCGGTTGGCCCTACTTAATCGCTTATATAGAATAGGTTGTTAATGAACTGCAAAGTAATTTGTATTTGCATTAACCCTCCATTAGCCGATACTGTACTTATCCGGCCCAAAACAAATAAATTCGCGGCATTACGTTTTAATAATATTTTAGTTTAAATTGTTGTGTTCAGATTGATCATGATACCATCGTTCCCTGGTATGACACTGATTCGTTATCATGCACTGATCAATAGCAGTAACCTTAATAATCTTTAAGTTATCTTTACATGACGCCAAGTATTTCCGTGATTTATAAAACAATCTTGAAGTAGAAACGTTACAATCGTAAGAATTTATTTTTTGCAGCATTTTTTTTATTTTATTCATAAAACTATCTGGAAGTTATGATATAGAACGTAACCATAAACGTTACAATCGACAGTTTCTTTTTTCTTTTTACACAGTTTTTTATTCGTTGAATTGCATCGATGACTTAACATTTCTGATTTTTAATCACTACACGCACAGTGGTCCAATGTATATAAAATATAAAGGGTATGTGGTAAATGAGAAAATTATTCTTTCTCATAAACATGCAAACATTTCAGTACCTACATAAAGTTTACATGACTTTTCCAGATTAAGTATGTATGCATTTATCCAGGTATGCATTTATCGCACCGTATTTTTAAGGTAATACAAGTGGACCTCGTATTAATTTCATTGTAGACTGACCACGTTTAGTCATGCTAGTTTAATAATTATTATGTACAAGTATTGTAGTATAATTTACTTGGATTGGATGTGTGGTGGACATATATGGTAGAGTCATTTGTGCCCTACGGATGCAGGAAAACTGCAAATCTTTGCTTGTGGTACAAAAAGAAAAATATTCAATAGGTGGCATGGAAGCAGGCGATAATGATGTTAAGTGACTTAGTATGCATTTTATAAGTACAACCTGGGGATATACAACCCCAGAGGCGCCCACGAATGTTTGGCCAAATATGTTTACGTCGAATTAGATTCGCAGATAGCGTATATTCAGAGCTGTGATTCCAAAGGAGAAAATGGAAAGCCTTATCGCGTTACCCGGAACACATTATTGCTTAGAAACGAGCTAGGCTCTTTACAAAAAATAGGCAATATATTGTGCTATTTCTACCAAAAATCCTATTGGGTCAAATCTCTTTTTACCATTTTTACAATAGAAAAAGTATATTTATTCTTAGTCTGGAATTGGGTTCCACTATCGGGCAAAGGCCTTTTCTCTTTTATGCCAAATGTATCTACTTTATTTTTTTATTAAAATTCGATGTGTTTAAACAGTTTTTAAAATTATTATCTGTGTAGTAGGTCTCGGAAAATCCTTGAAAATAGTTGGGTAGATCGACAACTTTTTCCTAGAAAATAATGTAGAATGTTGTCTATGTGGTTTTTAAGTCAGTGGAAGGAAAGCAAAAGTTTCCGCAGGATTGTGGGTGCATAAAACTATGACCATGATAAAGACCAGATTTAATAGATCTGATTTTTTTTAATTCGATAAGTTCATTCCTTGTACCAATCTCCAGTTCGCCGCCAAGCCGCCATGGATGCAAACTTTGTTTCACACCACAAATGGAAGTTGCTCCGTAGGCGACACTTATTTGAATTATTACTTAGGTGCTGAGCATTCTATTTTAAGATCGGATTTTAAAATGGTCAGGTGGGTTTTGTCGGCCTATATAAGTAGGGAGCGTTTGTCGGTACTGATATTACATAATGCGTATATCATCACTTCATCACTACATAATGTAAAGTCCCCGAAATGCATCTGGATGTACCTACACGATGAAGTCAAAAATTACTCAACGGATTTTGGTACTGTTCACATTTACAAAGGTGATTTTTATTAAAATCGGTTTACTAAACAGACTACTATTTTGAAGAAATAATCTTGAGTTAACTACAACGATTCCTCAGGAGACTGCCAAACGGAAATCTATTAAACACGTGTATTGTACAAAAGTTTTGTATAGTTTCAAGTTAGAGCACAATATTTTTAAACTGCTACTGCTTGACATATGTATTTTGTCCTTATTATCCGCAAGTGATTTTATTTCACACCCGTTTCTTACAAGCTTTTATTCAACTTCACATGTTTATTAGTTTGTTTAGATCAAATCTTGCAAGTCGATTTTAACCCACTTCCACTTGTACTACTTACTGCCTTGAAATTTTATACATGTATATAAAATTGATCACAATACAATAATCTAATGACCTTGACCTGATGCGGCGGCCAGGAAGGCCAGCACACCGAAACTCCTCAACGGCGAACAGTAGAGACGTCGTATTTGGAATTTTGCAAGTGTTTGTCGTGTTTGGTTCGTAATTTTGATGACAACAAGTTAGTGACACGAGCTTGACCGTCTGGTTCGGTGAGATGTGCGTCGTTAGCATTGATTTATAACCTGTCTAGAAAAAGTAAACCCCCAAAATCCAAAACAAACGATTTATATGCGTTACTGGAAATTGACAAGTTTCTGCAACTTGAACACTAAGAAAATAAATAAAATGAAAAAAAAACTTTTTTAAAACAATCTTTTATTAAAAAATGCACTAAAATGAAGAATATAAACATAGAAGTTATTACTATTATTTGATGTAGGTAATTAAGCCCCATTATGTTAATGTTTTTTATGTAATTTATAAAACTTTCGCGTTATAAGATTTTCGTAGGTACCAATTTAATTAATTAGAAATACAATCATTTAAAATTACAAATCTCGCGACAATCTTTTAAATCACATAAAAACATTAGGGGAGAGTTGGATATTGACGAGCCCTTACACAAATATGCCTATAATTTAACACAGGTTCGATATAAAAAAACAAAATCGGTACCGTAAACTGCCGCAACATTGCCTAAGTTTTACGCTTTTTTAAAGATATCTTCGAAATTTAAAAGCTATTTTCAACTTTTCTATGTACTAAATAAAGTTCAAAATCTTGTCTTTGGGATATCATGGTGATATTACATTATATTACTAAAGGAGTAGATCTGTAACGACATTTAATACCAGGCAAAGTTGGGCTGAAAAATCGCAACTTTGCCTACGTTGTTAAAAAGTATTACAAGACACAAATCCACAAACTCTCCACTCTATATTGAACTATATTCTTATATCATGTTAGTGTTTATTTAAAAATCGAAAAAATGTACATAAGTAGCCTAAATTAAAGCCAGGCAATGTTGGGATGTAAATTTTGGTCATTTTCATACATTGACAAAGTCTTGTATAGGGTTGTCACAAATTTAGAAATGAACGACTTTTTTTTTCACAGTGTAATAATTTCTTATACATTATTATTACTTAACATTAACAATATTATTAACATTAACATTATTACTTATAATAAGTAACATTTCTTTAGAAATGGACATAGTTATGAAGAAAACATCCAATCCATATTTTTGGGTGAAACGGAGTATTTCGCTCTCGGCTTTAAAAATACCACTTAATTTGTCCTAAATGGTTCGAAAAAGGTTTTATTTAAATGTTTAATGATCAAATAAACAGGCAAATGCTGTAAGCAAAAATTTAATTTAACTAATTTTACTTAATATTTATCAGGGGAATTATAGACTCTATATTGAAAATTAATTGGCCTCGTCGCCCGACTTTAGGGTTTCGTAAAACCTTTTCAATGTCTAGACGTGTGATCTCGGATATGTCTTCCACTAATGGCCAAGAAAATGTTCCCTCGGTGTTCTTTCTCAGATATTTCGTTAAATATGTACCATTGCTTTCATTATGACTTATAATCAAACCAATGTAGTATATATTGACTTTCCTTGCAAGGAATTTAACTAGTACATATTTTCCTACAGTAACGTCATCAGTGGAATCTTCTTCAATGAAATTTAAATTATCTTCATAAAAACTTTCAGTATCACTCTGTGAGTCTACAAATGGGCCATCTTCTGAAGAATCATGCAAAGAAAACGATGAAGTTATACTGTCTGAATCTTACCCTTGCCTTTTGTCTAGTTGTCTGAGTGAAATATTTGATAATATTTTTCTGGGTTCAACAGGAACACAAGAGGTTGGAGGGTCATTTTCACATGCCTTTGTAAATAAAGTGCGGTTATTAGAAATGTATAAGTTCTGTGGTGCTTCGCAATTCACAACCACACCTGGAGGAATGTTTATATTTTGATAAGAAGAACTAGCTTCTAATCTTTCTGTATTCGGTATTGTTGTAAAGTCTTCGGTTGACACAGATTCCCCTGGTTTTATATGGACTTTTTTATTTCTTTTCCTGTTTATGTTATTATTGGGAGATCTTGATTCTTTTAAATAACTGAGAAGAGCATTATTAAAGGTAACCTCTGGTTTCCTATTCTCCACGTTGTAATCAGGTAGTTTTCTTAAAACTTCTTCAGGGTTTAAAGGGTGTATCCCAGTGGCCTTGAATCCATTCTTGATTGTTTCTATTTGATTAATTTTTATTGCATCAATTAATGATTTTAGTAATTCTGGAAAAATACTTTTGTTTAAGGAATTACTGGACGGGTGTCGTACTTTCCAGTCGAGTAGAATATTGCGCCACGTTCTTTTTAAGGGTCTAAAAAATGAGACATCAAGTGGTTGGGTATCGTGAGTTGAATTGGGTGGTAGAAAAACAAAGCGAATATTGTTATCACGACATTTCTCAATAATGCTTATGTTTAAATGCGAGGACAAATTGTCCCCTATCATTACTTTGGGTTCCGGTGAGGATTGTGCCCAGGGTATTATAATAGTATTGAACCAATCTTCAAAGGTTTGATTATCAAACCAACCGGATTTCGATTTATTAAATCTTGTACCGGGCGGCCCTTTTTCACACCAGTTCCTCCACAGATTTTCTGCCTTATAAACTACGTATGGAGGAAATAATTTTCCGGACGCAGTGGCCGCGAACATGAGAGATATTGCAGTTTTAGTACTGTTGAGAATTTTATTAGGATACTTAACACCTCTTTTAAAAATGCATCTCAGGCTACCGGGATCATCAGATAAATTAGTTTCATCGTAGTTCAGAATGTGCTCTGGTTTTGCATTAGTTAAACTTACTTTTAGGTTATCAAAATATTCGTTATATTCACTATAAGTTTTTGTAGCCCGTACAAGCTTAATATTTTGAGTCGATCTCGTCGTTAATTTATCAACGCTTCCACAATTCTTGACTCCTCCTCTTCAGACAATTTATTAGGACATCCAACTTTACGCATATGTTTCAGCTTTACTTTATTTAAAATTGTTTTTCTTGGTATCCCAAACTGTTTTTCTGCTTCATATGAATTTAAATTTTTGTTTTTTACCAAATCTACTGCTAAATTTAGTAAGCTATCTTCATAATCTTTGTAGCGCCTGGCACCTGGCTTTCTTCTATGTTTTTCCATTGTGGACCTAAAAATAAAATAATATATATCAACTGCTTAATTAAAGTAATTTTTAAAGTAATACGTAGTAACTTTACCTAATACTTTACCTAATGTATTAGGTATTCGTTTCGTTGTTAAAAAAATATCCAATTAAACAAAATTACATTATAAGGCAAATTAAATGATAAAAAAAATAAAATTATATAATTTCAAAAATATAACTGCAACAACCCTACCGTAGATAAAGTTGAGGTTACTTATTTATCAAACTTATCCCATCTTTGCCTAAGTCTAATTTATTTTAGAACGCTTGACGACAAAACGAATCTAGCAATTGCATTATATTAAAGAAGACTAAATCGATAAGATAACTATATTACCAAAACTTAAACAATATTCTATTTCGACTTACCGAAAAAGTTTTGAACATCAGTTTAAATTCCCGTCTCCTTCTTGACGTTCAAAACGGCACTGACGTGAAGGTAGGTGACATTAGTACTATGGCGACCATTTTTTGTGTTGTCAGAATATCTTTACAAAATATACCATTGGTTTCAGTGATGCAACATAAATATTTTGCGAGTTATCAGCATATTACTATTTTAGGCAATGTTAAAGACTTGTGGTAAAGTTGCGACGTTTTACGGTATTGTTAAAAAGAGAATTTATTTGGCAACAAGTAATAATTGTAGAAATTATGACAATCTAAAAGAAAAAATATTAGGAACATAAATAAATCTGGCAAAACGCCCAATTATCAGACCTGTACCATAATACCGTAAGACTAAATAGGGACATTATTTCTTCATATTATATCTATGTATATAAAAATATATAAGCGTAATCGATTGAAGTGAATGAATGTACTGGCCGGCCAATTGCATGGGCCACTGACCTCTGTCACTGTGCCGCGATAATTAACATACTCGTTCACTTAACAAACTGGTATGTACCTAGATCTATAACTACGTAGCTAAAGTCTAAACACTTATACCTGAATCCTCAAACTCTCATGATCACTCGTATACACCAGGTTTCACCGTATATAAAACATGCATTGCACTGATTGCATTATTTACTTGTTCAGTTAAAAAGAAACCAATCGCATTCCATGTACGAGTTGTAATTGTAACGAAACAAATACACAATACAAAAATCAACGTACTACATATTTTTATTTTTTGTACAGAAATATTTTACTGATAACATAATATTTTACTTTATTATTAAAAACCGTTTATCACATGTAATTGGTTTATCATGTAATAATTAAGAATTTTATCTTCTAGTCTATCACAATTAGTGATAGAATCGCAAAGATATCGATCATGTTGGCGAAACATTAAATCACATCAAGATCCCACGATGATCCCAAGATCATATCAGAGCCCATTCCCATCCTATCCCAACCCTTTCTCCAAATCCATTCCTATATCTCCAAAGGTAGGCAGCGCATCCGGGGGCGTGCCGACGTTTGTCATTTTGGACCAATGTTGGCATACATCGTGAATGTCTATGGGCCACTGTATCCACATACCATCAGGTGGACTGTATGCTCGTCTGCCACCTTCATCCATAAAAACAAAAAAAAGATCATTAACAAATTACATTTTCGAATATATTTAAAGCAAACCTTGCTAATATTATTGGTATTATGACATTTATATAACACACGTTTACATTGTGCGTAAACAATAACTAAACTTACATAAGAGCGACAGGTTAGCGTAAACGAATAGTAGACGAGATGTTATGGACGTGTTTGGTAAACAGTTTGGTTATTACCATTATTCAATAAAAGTTCTAAACTATGCACTGTTTATGTTATTATGACAACTTCAATTATTATAAGCACTGACAGACAAAACTATATCAAAAATCTAGACAAAATTACTTAACTGGTCAAGATAAAATTTAGTTCCAATTTGTCAAGTGATTTCATAAGTAATATTGGTTGTATCTTGTCAAACATTGAATTAGTTTTGATTCCCCATATCTCATCCCGGTAATGCCTAGTCAATATTTTTTTAGTTTCAATCGGTCAATCCTTGAAACGTTAACCTCAAAGCCATAAGCTTCTTTGCGGGAGTAACTTGGTATTAAACATGTCTATGGACATGTCTTCGGTGGTCTTATTTTCTCTTTCAAGATTGTTCTCAGGTCGGGTGTAATTAAGCTTAGAACTTTTCGTGTACTTCTTACTGCCAAATGTTACTAAATGAAATCATGGAATCTTAATTAATAAAAAATCTGAGATTGATATTGATCTGGTATCTACGAGTAAAATCCATCGAATTAAGTGGCATTGATTTCCCAAGCCTAAACTGTTTCTAATGTAAAGACAACAGTATTTTATTAGAGCAACAAAACTGACAGAGACATTGTACAAACGCTACGTTTGGTTATAAAGTGAAAATGTCTTGCAGCTATTAAGCAGGACTTTTATTGATACATAATGATGACATTTAAAGGCTTTATTCCTGTGGTATTTTGTTCATTCTTGATCTTTTCAGACCTTCATGGATTACTTCGTCGAAATTTCAGTTTTGCAATTTGAAATAAATATTTTTTGATAAATTTTGATCAATCATACAAACTTCAAATTAGGTGAATATTTGCTTAATAGCAAGTAGCGAACACTTCTTAAGTTTAAAAACAATAAAAAATAATATTTTACTTGTATTATAGGACATTATTTTTGGGAAGGTACTGGCTGCCAAGATTCAGATTTGTTTCTAGTGTGGGAGTCAGAGCTCACTTCAATTTGTATCATGTATGTTTAATACAAATAATGAATTTTGAATTTGAATTTTATTTGAATAATATTTCAGACTTCTCATTTTTATTAATGGGAAATAATTAAACGACCAGCAAATTAATGCCTACTGAATGAGCGCAAATTGATGGCAGCAAATTTAAAGATAGGTTTAATTTCTCCGGTGACAATAAAAAAAACGACATTCTTAGTAATTTAGTATCTGTTGGCATGTATCGCGGATGTCTATGGGTGACAGTATCGGCTTACCATCAGGTGGACTGTATGCTCGCCTGTCTCCTTCGTCCATAAAATAATTAAAAAAAAATATTTACTTCAGTTATTAAAGAAGTTGCCTGTTTTATTGATCTTTATTTGCTGATAATTAAGTATATTTGCATCTCCTGCACATACTTTGTTGATGAGTGATTCTGATTACATACCCTGTGTATTTGTTAATTTCTACTTGAGTAAGAATTTTAAAAGACGGTGAAGTGAATTATCGCGAAGAAACCGGCATGTGCGAGAATTTAAAAAATCTGGGTGTTCGCACTGGGCTCACGTGGTGGATTATGGTCCGAAAGCTACTCGTCATTACTAGGGTAGGCCTGTGCCTGGCCAGTGGGGTGAGACAGATATCGAATGGTATATAAATATTTATATTTTTTTTTAAGATTGGCCTCATTTTAAAAGCTAGATGTTTGAAGTCGATAAGAAGTTCATCGATCGGTACTTTCTTTATTATCAGGAATCTCAATTATAGGTTTGGTAAATGTAATATTTTAAAATTCATCGACGTTTTATTTTATCTTTTGTCAGATAACGTATCTCTTTTCTTTTTTGTAAAATAATAGGCTTCTTTTTAAATAAAAAATGTCTTTATACAATGACTGTAAATAAAACACTACATATAAATAATTCTATAATACTCATGTAACGGATACTAAAAGATACATCTTATTTATTTATACATAAATAGATAGATGCCCCACAGTGGGACTAGGATTGCCAGATTTAATTGTTTTTTCCGGGACATTTCTACTGCATGTCTCATTTCTAAATTGCAACGAAAAATAAAACCTTACTTGTATTGAAAAGAGGATTGATTATATGTATTAAAAGTTATATTTAACTAAAAAGTGGGGGCTTATTTGTTGATATTCTTTCACTATGTACTTGTAAAAAACTTGTCACACTCACTACCCTCAGGAAAATGACAATAAACTTCAACGATGTGAAGTTAGCCACGATTTGTTTGCAAATGACATCGTTTTTTTTTTCTTTTTATTCAAAATCATTCCTAAACTGAAAGATTTAGGAATTCAAAGGCGGGCGTGCCAGCCTTTGCCATTGACTGATGTTGTAATATATCATATGCGGATGTCTATGGCCGACAACATCCACTTACCACCACGGGGCTGTGTGCTCCTCTGCCACCTTCTTTCTATGTAGAAAGCTCGATTGGACAATGATTCACAAGTATTTACGGAACACGTACGACTAAAATGAACTATTTTTTTGTATAGACTAGTGGGCGGACGAGCAAGCGGTTCCACGTGATGATAAGTATTACCGCCGCCCGTGGACATCTGCAACACCAGAGGGTATGTGGGCGCACCGCCGACCTTGCTCTATTCCTATTCACAATCCTATTCACAGCTCTCTTGAAGAACCCCATACCGTAGCATAATGGAAAGACCTCTTGAGGCAGTTCGTTCCACAGCCTACGTTGCACTTGTGGAGCTGCGAAGTGGTTCAGGATCACAATGTTGATGCAGAGAACACAGAAGAAGTAAAATGGATGTATTGCAAAGACATCGGTGTTTATTTTTTAATTTTATTATTAGATAAGGCGTATCGCTGGTGATTTACCTTTAATTAAGTAGGTACAATCGGTTACTAAGTTTAGACCTTACTAACTTTTACTTTACTGCCCGTCATAAACGTGTCTTTATAGCACCGTATCTGTAGCGAAATCTGAGTGCGATTAAAACTACGACAGCTCGTAAACTTGGCTTGGTATCTGACCCGTTTACTCTCCACGTTTGCTCTGAGAAGAGCAATGAAACTGCTTTATATATATATATATTATTATAATACTGAAACTAATACTAGATATTATCAAATACGAGTACTAATATACATACCGAGTTCCTACTTAAGTATGGATTTTGTAACCATCAATAGCTCAACGGTGAAGGAAAAAATAATTACAAACCGCGTGCACGAGAATTATATATTTATAATAAAAACAATAATATTCTCCCATAGATCTATAGGATTCACCTATCGATAATGTTGACTTTAGGTAAACGCATTGTGATGTGATGTATTAAGAAAAGCTTTTATTTTATGTACGTACATACAATAATATAATTCTCGTATCTTTTGTTTAATAACGTCATTTAGCACATTCGTTATGTACTGACTTTCAAGTATTTTCTACCCAATTCCATTATATTTATGTCGTGTGCTAGTGTCTCTACTTGTTACTTAATAAGATATTGTAAAACATATGTTTTTTATAAGCTAAGATTTAATAAAGCATGGCTTCGGTAAAGGAAAGGGCGCCAATGAGGCGTCTCATAGACGACAACGGCCTGAAAGGTTTAAATCCGTATTGAAGACATATTAAAGTTCATATATTGGCAAATATTGGACGAGATAAAAATAGTATTCGAGGTGAAATTTCATTTTAGGTTGAAGTCAATTTGAAGGTTTCTACACGTCCATTTATAGTCAAGCTATATGATGAATTGAAGCTGTAGGAAAATCGCTTCCATCACATGAGTAGGCACAAAGCCTGAAAAAAAGTCAGTTATTGTCTTCCTACGAGGAGAAATCAAAAAGTAGTGAGAATGAGATAGAATATAATGACTATTGATAACTTAATAATTTATTTTTCTACATAGTCTCCGAGTCTCTCTACACACCGAGTCCAGCGCTTTTCCAAGGCTTCAATCCCTTTCAAAAAAAAGTTTTGTCTTGGTCCTGCAAAAAGCTCTCCACGGCATCTATCACCTCGTTATCGTCTTCGTACCTGTTTCCCCTTAAGTATTCTTTCAAGTTGGGGAACAGATAAAAATCGCTATCCGCCAGATCTCGTGAATAAGGGGGATGGTCAACCAATTCGAAGCCAGCTTGTTGAATGGCAGCCATCGCAACTGCCGAGCTGTGCGCGGGTGCGTTGTCGTGATGAAACAGCACGCCCCTTCGAAGTTTCCCTCTCCTTTTCTCTTTGATGGTATTCCTCAACTTGGGAATTAATGCTGCATAATATTGGCCTGTAATAGTGGTTCCACGCTCCAGGTAATCAATCAACAATATCCCTTCTGAGTCCCAAAATATTGAGGCCATAATCTTGCCAGCCGATGCCACGGCACGAAACTTCTTCGGGGTCGGTGATGATGGCCGTTTCCATTGTGAAGATTGCTGTTTTGTCTCGGGATCAAAATGATGGACCCATGTTTCGTCCATTGTTACGAAACGAGACAAAAAGTTTTCAGAATCTTCTTGAAACTTGTCCAACAATGTCTTCGAAATGTCAAGTCGATTTTGTTTCTGACTGTCTGTTAACATTCTCGGCACCCATCTTGCGAAGACTTTTCTCATATTCAAAGATTGTTTCAATATGGATTGAATACTTCCATATGAAATGCCCGTTTCTTGAACTAAGTAACGGATGGTAACTCTTCGATCGCTCAATACAATTTTCTCGACTTTAACAACATTTTCTTGGGTGACTGACGTCGATGGGCGGCCGCAACGATGTTCGTCTTCCGTGCTCGTTCTCCCTACTCGAAATTGAGAAGCCCACCTTGCGACAGTGGAATACGGCGGAGCAGACTCTCCTAATGTTGCCTCCAAATCGCAGTGAATCTCTTGCGTCGTTAATTTTTTTAAACAGAGGTATTTAATAACGGCTCGCACTTCGTTTTTCTCCATTTTCGGGAACACGTTCCGACACGAAGCAAGCAAATGACTACATTCAGAAAAAAAAACAAAAGAAAATCGAAGACTTTTTCTTTATTAATATTACAAATATGTGAGCTATGCCTGCTAGTATTTATTTTTTTTCTTACCAAGGAGTATATATGTCGTTCTCACTAATTTTTGATCACCCCTCGTATTGTTGGACGCAATTCGTAACCTCAATGACATGACTTGTGAGTATGACACTCTTCATACACTTTTACTAATCTACTTGCAAAACTTAGTGCCACAGGTCGAAGCTTACTTACATTCAATCCATCAAGCGACTTGACTTTCGACCTATCTGCCTTTTGTTTTCACGTTCCATATGAGAACTAGCATAGTAGCCATCACACGACTTGATATCGAAAACCGAATGAGGTGAGTACTGAGTAGTGTTGTAAAAAATAATGTTAAACGCTCAAGTGCTGAGTGAACGCTAATGAACCGTTTAGGACTCCAGCGCTAAGCGCTCCTGAGCATCATAGTCCAAGTTTTTCCATGATCTTATTACAAACCTTTTCCATTAGATTCAATACGGTTGACTCAGCGCTCATTGCTCAGTTTTTTACAACACTAGCAGTGACTCTAGCTGGTACCGAGTCGTACTTAACCAAGTACGCTCGCTACCTTTATTCTACCAGCATTACCTTCCTCACATACCAATGGGTGCAGTTTATCGCAAGAATTACGTACCATTGTTCAATAAAACATTTTATAAACTAGAATATTATAAAATATCGTATACAATAAGTACTAAGTAGTAATGCAATCAGCCCTTTCAGTGTTCACTGCAGTACACGGGCCTGGTACACATGGTCTTGTGCATATGGGATGTATGGCGAGTCCACCCTTTCAGAGGTGGTGTAGTTAGTTCCTCAGCGCTCGTGCTAGCGGCTTTGTTATCCCTTACTCGCCACTTACAACACCCGCGGGACGAGATGAGGTGGTGTTATTCTATAGTCAGCCCACACTACACGGTATGCTACTACTAAGTGGTATTTGTTTATATTTACCTATATTTGACCGTTCGAATTTTACTTGTTGTTTATTCAATATTCTTTGTTTACAGCTCGTTGTATATAATCAAATCATTTAAGCTATGTGTATATTCCTATACGAGAAAATCCAATATAAGTATACTTTCTCGCGTAAACATGACGAAAGTAGCTTATCTGACATGATAGTATCTCAAAGGCTTTACGAAGCCATTCAAATGTGTGTCCATAATCTTTTTAATACCTATGTAAAAACCTGTGAAGTTACGTGAGCAAGATATAATTTTTTTACATTACGCAATAAGTAAGTATCTACACAAAACCAGAATACGTGGAATTATAATTCCAAAATGTAGATATTTTTTTTTATAGAAGAGATTGCAGACGAACGGGCGGGGGCCATAAGATGGGCGTTTTTTACAAAGTTAGTTCCATTAGCGTACAGTCTCTATAGGCATGTCAGATACTGCACGCTTTTGGAACTCACTCACTCCTATACAATAGGAGAGTTCTTTATCTCTGCATTTAAAACACATTTAAAAACTACTTATCTATTTCATAATTGCTAGAGATATTTATTGTATATAACATATTATACGTACATATTTGTTTATATGTATACTTACTTATGTAGGTATACTCGTAGAAAATCACAAACCGCCTTTATTACTTAGTGAAAACAGTTTATTGTGCCCCCTCAACCGAGTTTAATAAACTTGTAAATGTACATTACATAAAGACAGTATTCGTGACACACACTTGATTCCGTTGATCATGGTGAGTCACGTGCCACGTTGGTTTCCATAAAGGACTCTTTACACTAAAAATAATGATGTAGCTATTTATAGCACTTTTAATACCATTGCGACACCAATCTCACTGTTATTCTGGTAATTAGTACTTTAGGATGTAGGTGGAGTGTAGGTAGCTACACACATTTGTGTCACACGTCGGGCTCTAATGCACAAGATGCTTTTGTGAGATAGAAATGAGATAGTACTCATGCGACGAGTTACAAAGCTGAAACATCACAACACATTTCGAAAATTACAAACAACCTAGAGCCAAAACCACAAAGCAGACAAAAATTCTAAAACTGGACCAAAAATGAAACTCATTTTTAATTCATGATCGTAATTTTGAAAAATGGAATTATAATTTGAACGCTGATTATGTAAGCATCTTTAACAATGTATGAAGTGGTCGGCCATTGTCTTTTTTGTGCTAAACATAATCTTACTCTCGATTTCTGGCAGAGGTTTTTTTGAAGCTTTGTTTTTTTGTTTTTTACTACATAAATAAGGCGATGATTATGTATGTATAAAATATATGAAATAAATTGTTCCGAAAAAAATGTTTGCACTAATTGTGACCAAAATCGAAAGCGACAACATCATTGTCAAAGGTTTATTCACACATATTTGGCTTTTATTACGCGTTTCGGCCACTCGTTTGTGGGAAGCGAAATAACAATAGCATAACAAAACAAAGTGGAATAAAACGAGGATGTTCGCATCAGTCTGCTGTTCACCGCGCGTGTCCGCGGGAAACGGGTCGAGACGTATCAAATTCTCTATGACCACCTGTAAAAAGACCACATTTTGTACCTTGGATGGCCCTATTTTCGCGTTTATTTTATAAAATCCAAAACAAAAATAATTCCCACAGTCATACAAGTTGTTTTTGACGTCTGCGAACTGTATTCATATCCGTAGGGAAAGAACTGTTAAAATCTTCTTGAAACATTACATTTCACGCCCAACTAGTAAAGCGACATTTATGGAATTCACTATATCACAAAAAAATATGTTAAAAATATATTAGCCATTTTATATCACAAAGAATGATGTTAAAGACATATTAGCCACTTTATATCACAAAAAATCACAAATGTTGTACATTGCAGAGACCAAAGGACTTCGAGTTACTGAGTTATTATAACTATAGGACTAAATTGCCACATGTGGAGGTATATAGTAACATAGTAACGGAGTAACATAGTATTATTTATATCCCCAAATTATAATGTACCTGCGCCAAATCCTCTTTATATTAAAGTGTATATAATTTTTTATAGGACCAAGTTTTAAATTACGCATGTCATTAATCACTGTTCCTAATTTCTTTTTCTACATGTTTACCTATTAGTTAAAAACATCGATATAATTTTAGAATTTGTGTTAGAAAAAGCAATGTGTTCTAAAATGATACGATAAAAAGCCAATGAATAGATGACATAAATGAAATGAAATTTATTTGCTGACTAAATAAATAAAGATCTTAAAAAGTACATAATCATCATCTACTATTTTTGGCATACAAATATTTGAGATCGACCTAAATCGAAATGCTTTATAAACATTATTTTTAGGTTATTAATTTTACATTTTAATTAAGTCAATAAATTATTTAAAATCATTAATTTGCTTCCCAAAGTCAAATTACAATATATATAAAGAGTGCAAATTAGTGACATTACAACACTTCATTAAAAATAAATAAGTACTAAAGTAGGTGTTGGTACATCACAGTGATTTACCAGCGGAGGCTTATGCTCTACACTGCGACGTTAGTCAGGATGATATCGATTATACCTGTAAATGCCAGTGACGAATTCGATGACGTTAAAACTCTCTTTTTTGTACAATTTGTACAGTTACAATGACAATGACAACAACAGTACAATGACAACGAAAGTAATATCATAGCAAATGACGAATATACATCGCAAATTTGAATTTTGAATTTTGAAAGTATTTTATGAAATCGAATGTATACACGGTAGTCCACCGACATTTTAATATTGTGTAATACAACAATGAATACTTAAATTGACATCTTATTTAAAGTTACATTTTAGAAAGTTTTTGATGTGATTCTATATCAAAATATTTTTATATTGTATTTTTTTTCCAGTTGCTGTGGACGTGGACGATCGGCCGGTGTGCGTGGAAATCTGTGATACTGCTGGACAGGTAATTCAACATTGTTTTATACGTATTACATTGGTAATTATAGTATCATAGAAAGACTACTCGTATTTTACTAACGTCAATGGCTTCACTGTTGCTGCCTATGCTGTTCGTCCACCGCGACGGCGGCATGAAGAGAACTCGGGACAGTATCACGACCCAGAAGGCCAACCCAGGGGCCTGACCGTGTTGGCGGACAGAGGAGACGCCACTGAAAGGGACTCAGTCCCGAACAGTTACCTTCACCCTCGTGAGGGGTGTGAGAAGACCTACGGGCTAATGTCAAATAGTACTACCTGAAATATAAGCTGGTTCCAACGGTTTGCGATTTGAAGTTTGAATCTGAGAATAAAACATCGCGCTTTTTTCGATGACATATCGTTAGGAATTGTTATCAAGTGCGCGACACGTCACAGTTATTTTAAACGAATTGGGTATATCACCTATCATTAGATTCGGTGTTTTTCTCTTGAATACTTGAAATAAGCCGATTACTATGGATATTTTCCATAGATCTTTTGTATCTAGTTCTGCTGTGTAGTAAAATTAAGAAAATATCTGCCATCTGCTCCATTTTCATTATCAGATTTTTTCTTAACTGATCCTTATTAATCTCCTACGGATACAGGCTACCCACAGCACGTACATTCAAATGAATAATTCCACCTGGTATCCACTGATGTGATCAAACGCATCACCAATTTTTTTTTCACGCTAATTTGTCGCATCTGGCTGGCTTCTCACAGTTTCTTTACAAATACAGGTACATCAACTTCAGATGCAGGTTTACGAACGTGTGATTCCATTGTTGTACAACTAACCTCGTATCACGTCCCGTTTGTGCGTACACTATTTTGTTTCGTATTGAAACGTAACACAGGCCACATTGGCTTGTGGAAATGAGACAGCTGTGTTTTAGGTGTGTTGATTGTTTGTCCGTTTTATAGTTGGGTGTGAATGTTGACAGAAAATTTAACTGCAAAAGATCACAATACATTGTATTTTGTACATTGTATTTTCCCAAGAATCGTTTTACAGAATTTTGTTGCTGTCCCAGAAAAAACAAGTTCATATTAGTCGAAGTTTTTTGGAGAATATATCATACATTATTTTTAATAATGATAAGGTTCCTCAAAGAGGGTAAACTATCAACCAAGGTTTTTCTAAAGCTTCGATATAGGGCTATTAAAAAAAGCTTTTAATGGAAGTTTGCAAAGTTGGTAGTACACCCACTTCCCTTCTGGTGTTGCGATTGTCCACGGACCTCTTCAAAAAAAATAAAGACGTTATAATTTTTGTGTATTTTTTAAAAAAAAAATACACAAAAATAAAGACGATCTCATTCAAAATTATCTGTTGATAAGCCCACAAGATCTATAGATTGTTCGATCGATTGCTTAGTATAAATATCGCAGTTACCCGTACCAAAGCGATATTATGACATTATTACCTTATCAACTTCAAATTCCATAAAAAGGAATTTTGCTAGAGTATTATCATGTCGACTTTAATTGGCAGACTTGATAGTCTCATGCTCGCAATTTCGTCATTGTTAAACCATTTTGTACAGTCAACAGTACAAAGTACAAGGAACCACATAAAACAAATCCATTTTATCCTTTATTCAACGACAAACGATACACAAAACGACAAGATACCACAAAGCGCCCATGTGTACAGTTGTATATGGGGCCTATTATACCCTCGAATCACTTTGATAAGTTGGTCATGGGTTGGGCAATAGACCAATAACAAGCGCGCCTCCATAGAGGATTATCTGCAAAACCACTTTGCATTGACAGACAGACGGATAAATCAGTAACCTTAAATTATTGATGAATCAATTTCGAAAGTGCGTGTCTATAAAAGGCCTGTGCTTTGAAATATGATTTCTCGTTGAAGCTTTATGATTAATAATAATGTTAAGACCATTTAACTGCACCCTAATGTGGTGATAAAAAAATACATCCTATGAGACTTGAGACACAAAACTAGCTTGTTGAGGTCGGCCCTCAACCGGCTAGTTTAACCTTTTATGGTCCACTGCTGGACATGGGTCTGCTCATGCACATTGTCTTGTGTCTGTGGGATGTATGGACTTAAAACGCCATCGCCACGCTGCCTGCTGGCCAAGATGATTGACGACTCCACTCTTTTACAGGTGGTGTGGTAGCTGGGCTTGTGGTAGCGGCTTTGTTTCAGCTTATCATAATTGAGTTATTGTGCTTTGCTTGAGTTTATTAGAATTCATGTAATTAAGCTTATTATAAATTTAAATTTAAATTATGTAAGTACAATATTTTGACGAATAAAACAATAGGTAGTACCTATATACCTATCTATTCAAATATTCATAAATGTCCATGAGAGCATTCGACATTTTTTTAAATATGTGTTGATTAATTCATTCAATTTCTTACATGAAAACATTTACAAATAGCTATCACAGATTACAATTTTGTAATAATAATACTAACTTATAATAAATACGTATTGAAAATATAATAGGCTGTATTGTACAAAGTGCTCAAAGAACCGGATTATATTGTGTATGTTGTACAAATTTGGTCCGTATGATCCAGATGCTGGCTACATTACCTCACTGGATGGCAAAGCTGTGCTACGCAAGATAATGTGCTGTCGACTGCGTGTCGACCGAACGCTTTCAAAGATCTTTGAAAAGCGAAATCCCGCTAGGACACCACGGACCTGGAGTCTCGACACCGAAAACAATATAAATTATAGGGCTGATATCCCCCGTATTAGACGGTCTTGCGCTTCTCTGCTTCCTCTGCCGCTGCTCTAGCCTGCGCAACAAGTTCCATGGAGGATTTAAATCTCACTGATCGCGTTTATGACTAGAATTATGACGTTTATGACGCGTTTATGTGTAGGCAGGACACATTTATACTCCAGGGTAGAGTATTCTTCAATTTCTCTGTATAGCCGGATATTGAATGATATGCAAGGCATGTAAGACAATTTTCACTTTTGTATTCATAGTCAGCAACTGTCAACATTCAACAATTCTGTCGTGTAAGTGGTGTATTTGGCTCACGTACGATCGACCAATCGCTTGGACTAACGTCAATGCCCTACCAAATCGTTGAATAAACTTAACCGTCAGGTAGTGTTAAATCTTAATCAGCTCTGCTAATAGTCAATTAGCTAATTCAAGCTAATAGCGGAAACTGCAGTGTAGTGTTTCAACGTTATTCTCGATGTCACAGCTACCATCTATAATCATTGCAAATCACTATATATGTATTCTCTAACGAAATATTAGCAAGTAGTATAGTTATCAAAATTGCTACAATGGCTACTCGCCAGTACTGTACTAAGTTTTTGGAGGCCATGGTTAAAAATCCCACAAAACGCAATCTACCGATTCGGTTTTAGCTCGTGTCGGGTCCTCGCATTTCCACTTCCGCCGCTTTTCAGTAGTATGTATCGATAACATTTGTGTGCATTGCAATTGGTCCATTGCATCCATTGGTGCATTGGTGCATGCAATGGGTCACGTTACGCGTTGTGTCCATTCGTAGCATAAATGTTTTATGTGTAGTCTGTTAAAGCCATGGATATAATTCTCAATGGATTTAAGCGTTTCCACTAGTAGAACATAAGACTGCGTCGCCATTTCTTGTACTAGAAGTCGGCAGTTTTCCATCGATGTCTCGCACACGTGGAAATTTTGTCGGCGGACAACATCAGTTTTGTTCTATGCTCGACTCGTCCTGCTACGTTATCGGTCGACTGTGTTTGGATGTAGCTTTGATAAAAAGTTAATATAATGGAAACAGACTAAAGACCGACAGTGTTTGTTAGATAGTGGAAACACACGCTAATTTCCAACATTCTGTCCGTATGCGAAAACCTAGCGTGTAATTTTCTTTAAAGAAAAAATAGTTAAAAAGAAAAGAACAGATAATACTACTACTCGTATGTCAGTAGTGTTATCCATATATGTTCTCCGTTATTATAACTCTTCGGTAAAAAAATTTGTCCGATTATAACAGGTATCGTCGTTTTGTTTTGCAATGTTGATGAGACAGTTTTGACAGCTCGATTTGCGTTTGAAAAACATCTGTTCCATGACATGACACGGGCAAAATTATTGATAGATAATGATTATATAATAAGCCGCAGACGGCATTGATGTACGTAAAAATCTTCTAACTGTACATCGCTACACACAAAGTTACTTTCGTGCATGACAATGTTAATTGTTATTTTAAAGATGTTGTTGCGAATTTTTACAATGTGTTTACAATTTTTACTTGTTATAAGGCACGATCAAAGCGAAGGGAGTTGTCGAATTGCGCAATGATTTTACTTGATTTATTAGGCAACCAAAAATGGTGGTTCAATTGTTGGCTGTCGGCTGAGCGGCCGCATCAATGGGTCAACTTTCACCCATAGACAGTGCCAACTTTTTATATTAGCACTCTCCGACCGAATAGTTCCTTTTTCGGTAATATCTCGATCAAATATTACACACATCTCCAAAGAAATGCATTGAACGTTCCTTTGGATGTCATGTTATTTTTGGATTTCCCTTTTATAAAGTTCCTTGAAATTTTTTTATACTTCTTTAAATTGAACTTCCATTTGTATAATTTCTACATCAGAGTACTCTAAGTCTCTAATGATTTCAACATCATGTTCAAAATCTTACCTATATAAAGTTTATCTACCATTCCCACTGTCTTCATGTTTCAGGACTCTATGTCAGAGCTCCGAGATCTGTGCTACCCAGGCACGGATGTGCTGATGCTGTGCTTCTCAATCGTTCGACCGGAGACGTTCAGATCAGTCGCCGAGCGGTGGACGCGATCCGTCGCGAATGTGAATGCGCCCTTGCTTTTAATCGGCACGCAGAGTGACCTAGCCAACGATCCAAGAGTTCTCCAATCGTTACGAGTGAGTTTCTTATATTTCACTAGATAACAATTACTAGAAGTAACATTTTTAATTACTAGCACTTGCTACGAGTGCCAGATTAAAGGAACACTAAAACAAGCTGCCAAATACTGTCTTTTTTTATTTAAGTCAGGCAACTATGCATACCTCATATATATATATATATATATATATATATGTGTGTGTGTGTGTGTGTGTATATATATATATATAAAAATAAACATTAACTAAATTTTAGAGATTTTTATTATTATATAATGCTCTTGTTTCCCGAGGATGGATGCATACCTGACGAGAACAGAGCAAAATATTTTCAACAATGAAAAGATGTAACTACAATACAACTTGTAGAGTTTATAAAAAGCTCGAACCGGCGGCGCCTCTGTCAGTCGTGGACTTTTCACATTCATAAAGTTTAAAGTATCGGTCAATCGAGCGTTCGCACAAACACAAACTCCCTTGCAGAGTTGCAGCTCATAATCAACTTATTCAATAAGCAATTAGGTAGCGCCTACCGCAAATATAACGTTGTAGAATAAACCTATTCATCCAGACAAGAGCAATGAATATCAACCTTAAAACCACTGCAATAACTTATTAATGAACGCAGAAAAAGTTAGAATTCATGCGGACGCTCGGCTGGTCAATGCTTTACATTGAAAGTTATTCGGCCGTTTACTTTGCTCTCTGCCAGATATGAGTGAGTTACACTAAAACATCGGTACACCAAAGTTTCATTTGGCCAAAAGTTTTCATTAAAAAACTTAAAGCATATATCTATTATGTAGATCTTTAAATTGCTATCAGTACAATATACCTGTAACGTCTATTGGTCTATATTTAGGTTTCAAGAGTTACACCGCGATACATGCCGTCAGTCCAGAATGACTAACGTTGGCACGAATACGAATGCGTTGTTTACTTTTGGAGATTTAGGAATGAACTTTGAGAAAGGGTTGGGAAAATGCGATGGGATAGAAATTGGGATACGATAGGCTAGGAATGGGCTCTGACTCACTACCAAAATACGTACGTACATTGAGAGAATAGAATAAAGTGGGAAAATGCATATTTCACGGTAGTGATCTCTGAGTGCTGTGATCCAGTGGAATGACAGCGTGCACCCTCTGTCTCAGTACATTCGATTAAAATTATAAGTTATTCTATTTATCATAATCAGTTCTATTTAACTATTTCAGACTCGAGGAGAACATCCCATCACGGAAACTGAAGCAAGGGCACTAGCAACTAAAATTAATGCGGTAGTTTATATAGAAACATCAGCCAAAACGCGGAAACAGTTAAAAGACGCATTCGACGCCGCCATCGCAGCCGGGTTACCTGTAGCACGTACAAAACGACCATTTTGGAAGAAATTATTGTGTATAAACTAGTTTTATAAGGAAATAAATATGAAATAGCGACGTAAAAGTTATTAAATTAGCTACGCCAATTAGTAGATATACTATTGTAAAACACACCAACTATGGTACGTCTTTACGGACTTGTACTTCGCAATAGAGAAACATCACCGCTCTTTTTTATATCATTTAATTGGGCCAAATTAACAGTACAATAAATTTCAGGTCAAAAAAACTAGTGTTATTGGTTAAATGATTCGGCGGTGAGGTATTTATTACAAGAGAATGAAATGTTCACAAAGAATTTATCTTTGTATATTTACAAATCATTGTTAATGCTTATTAACATTCAAAACAAAGCGAACTTGTACCTATTGTTGGAAATAAATATTTGCCGCGATTGTATCGTATAGGTACACTGATACCCGTATACGTACCTATTTTTTTTTTTTTATAGACTAGTGGGCGGACGAGCTAGCGGTCCCACGTGATGGTAAGTGTTACCGCCGCCCATGGACACCACCATTTGATAAATCATCTCAAACCTAATTTGTATCTTTTATAGATTATGGGCAGTAATGAGTATATGCAAGAAAATCCGCTCTCTAACTTTTGTTTGGCGATTAAATAATCCAAAAATTAACATAATATCGATTTGTTATATATTTATAACTGAAACCACATTACAAGGAGAGCCTTGCTGTGAGACCAATATGCAAAGATCGATTTTTTTTGTCAATCGGTAATGTGCGATAAAACAAAATCGAGCGAATGTGTAAATCCGTTTAATATATATGTATATGTTGCAAAATGTATAAATAACATCTTTAAACGCAGATGAACATTATATTTTTGATTTGACGATAAATATACGAATTTCTCCACATTTGATATATTTTGTGATCATCAAATCGACCATCGATCGATCGATAAAATCGAGCAACATATCAATGTTTTGGGCATTATGATATATTTTATCGATCGGCATTAACATTGCTTGTTGTTAAACAGTATATCGACAAAATCGAACGGGAAAATTTATACAGTGCTAAATTTTTTGTACCTATTCTTATTCACATTCGGACAATACTACACTATACATACTAACAATATCCGCCGATGTGTTCGATAGTAAATTGCATGGTTTAAATTTGTTAATCACTGGATTCCAGTCGTATATGGGATATGGATATGGGTCGTATTTCTTTCGCTTCCTGTACAATTCTGGGATAATAGTGACCCAGTAGGACAGTGACGTCGAATACGAGTAAAAGGTAAACAAATACCTTTATTATACGCGTTCAGACCCGGTTAAGAATATAAAATCAGTACTAGATTGTCTTCCATTGCCCAGCCACGTCAGCATCGATGACAAAGGCAAATGGGTCATTGAAAGTGGTATAAGAATAAATAGGAAAGGTTTGTAACTACAGTGCCTTTATTGATTATGTCAATTTATACGACTTAAGTAAAATGATTTGTATATAATTTTAATAAGTATTAAAATATTGTATGAACTGTTAACTCTTTTCATTAGGTGTAAACTTTATTATTACAAGTTATGATTCTTATAGCGCTAGTATTGTTTTGATACTCATCACGAACTGATTAAAATTATATTTTATTAAGAGAACTTCTGTTTTTCTTTTGTATTTTATTTTAAGTACCCACACTAACCATTCGCTTCAACCTCATAAGATATATTACTGGATTTTTTTGCGATTTGATATCTAGTGTGATAATTTGTGATAACGATATAAAGAATCTTTTTTTAAACTAAATAAAGGCATTTCGGCCGGGGAAAGTACATCATCAGAACTAGATAGCTCAGTGCCGAGTTTATAAAAACGCTTCTCGAATATTTTAGGTATCGGTCCCATATCTCTTAAACCTCTTAATCTCATTAAACCTCTTTTTTGTCACGAGAGATAGTTAAGTCATTTTTGTTTCGTTCAAAATCAGATGCACATAATTGTTTTGCTTCTTTTATAATTTCACTATTTGTTGTTAATGTTACAGATGTGCTACACAAATATTTGTTAACACATCGCCAGTTGGTCGTACCACAATAATTTTTTTTTCACAAAATTATATTTGTGGCCAGCGTGTAGAAGCACCATCCCTTGATTCGAAAGCGGGCCTTTACCTATAAATCAAAATTAAATAATATTTTTTGTGAGCGACTCCAGACTAGTGGCGGCATATTTAATGGTATAATAACAGAGTTAAATCTTACCTTTAGTTCCTTCTATAAAAATAATATCATTTTTCCCAGAACTGGGGCCTCAATTAGGTATCCATTTTTTATATATATGTTCAAGTTCAACTTTCACTTTTTAATTAATAATTACCTACGCAGAAATAATAAGCGAAATTGCAAATGTCTATGAAGCGACATACAATGTCATTGCATGATGGATAATTGGAAATTTTATTTTATTTAAGTCATATTCATGCATGGCTGTACTATTTCTGTCCGAGAATTCGTCCACATGAGAATCTGTCCACATCAGAATCTGTCTTCTTGAGAATCTGTCCATATGCGAACGAAGCGATTTATTCAGTCTTTCTTTAAAAGTTTAATTGTAGGAACATGACAAAATTAATATTTGATTGCCAGTATTGATTATATTGATCTAATTACTAGTCTGTTTAATGAAACGCGTCAATTCAAAACCGCGGCAAATTTAAAAATCTTATAGCTGTAAACACTAAAAATAAGGTAGGTGAGGGTAATAACGCCCACCTAATATATTTTATCTTATATTTAATTCAATGTTAATTATAAGAACAAAAACAATTTATTTCAATAATCTCTATATAATAAGTATCAATAAAATAATACACATTTGTGTCTAAAATCTCGCAAAAAAATTAAAAACCTCTTTTAAAAAAAATGTGGTTTTGGGCGTTATAACACACACGTGTGTATAATAACGCCCTAACTAACCTTAAGCATTTAAGATACGGTTTTGTTCCACAATTTTACAACACAACGAAAAGACTTTTACGAATATCAATTTCTTACTTAAAACATCAAATACAAAATGCAAAACACAATCTTAACAGTATGGGCACTCGAATTCAATGTCTTTCTGATTTTACATTTGCATTGCCTCATATCTACCATCCTGTTCTGATTACAAGCTGGATAAGACCAGTTCTCCTCTTTAGAAGTAGAACTTCCCTGGTTTAGCGATGGTAAGAATATAGAAGTTGAGGCATCTTCTTTATTTTTTTGTAATAAGTCTTTGGCCAATTTTTGTGCTTTATAGTTTAATAATAAAAGCCTTCCTTCTTTACTGCCCAGTATTAGGGGATTGTTTCACTGGTGTGGGTATAAGTTTTTGAAACGAAGCCTTGAGTGCAACATTTTCTTTGGATTTCAGTTCAGCAAGGGGGCGATCATCATCGATATCCGAAAACTCCTCAGTGTTGAATGCAGTATTTTGTTGGGCTGATTGCAGACCTTCTGGAGCAATAATTGGTGTATTCTGATTTTCTGAATTGCTTATGTTGGAAGACCGTTCCGTAAGGACCGAGGGAGCAAAAGCAGTCTCTGGTATGGCATCGGGGTTGAAGGGATAGATCCCCACAGCCTTGAAGCCATTAGTTATGTTTGCATTGGCCATGCACTTTGACCAAACTCTTGTCAGGATCTTGTTAAAGCTGATCTTATTGATCTTGCGATCTGGATGTTCGGCTTGGAATTGAAGTAGCTCCGTGTCCCAATGGTGTTCAAAGGTTCTGTATACTGATTTGTCTAATGGTTGTAACTCGTGGGTGGTGTTAGAGGGCAGACAGTATAGAATATGCCCATCAATTTTATGCCCATCAGCAGCATCCAGGATTGTAATATTAAGATGGCATTTCGCACCATCATATACCAAAATTATTTTACCAGGTGGTTTGAAGGTAGCTAAGTGTTTAATAAAATCAATAAACAGCTCTGTAGTCATGTAACCCTTAGGAGCCATTCGGACTATGCTACCAGGGGGCAAATCGTCTTTAAATTCCGGTTTAAGCCTCTTTCCTTTGAAAATTATCATTGGTGGTATAGGATTACCAATCGCAGATACACAACCAACTATTATAACATTTTCTGCATGTTTGTTGGAGATAAAGTGCACTCTTTTAGCACCTTTTTTTGCAACAACTGTGGGCTGATGGTGAAGACTCAATCTGCATCCTTTTTCATCCATATTGAAAATTTTTTCGGGTTTGTTTTTTATATCCAAATTTTCTAAGATTTCTCCAAGTTTCTTAAAGTGATCTTCTACGACAAACTTGTTTAATTTTTGTGCCCTGGCCTGGTTCATGAATTGAGCCTTCCTTCTAGCGATCCAGTCTCCTTTCAGTCTCCAATCTCTTCCAGCCTTTTGTTTGTCTTTGTTGAAGCTATTTGGTACGATGTGTTGTTTACAGAACTTGTATACGTTAAATCGTAACATTTTCATAGTTAGTGGTAACTCTACTTCAGCCACACGTAAAATTTTGTTGACGAGGTCTTGCTCTTGTTCTGGGCTTAACACAGATTTCCTACCCATTCTCTTTGTACACATTCTCGTCTTGATATGGTCGCGAAGTGTTCTTCGAGGTATATTAAACCTATCTGCAGCAGCTCTCTGAGTGAGAATGCCTCTAGACACCGCATTGAGGGCTGCGTCCATATCCCTTTATTCCCAAAAATTTCAATTTTTAACTGTAGGCTTCCCCATACTGAATCTAAAAAAAAATCAAAGATTTTTTTTATTATATGTTTAATAACGCCCACGGCCCATTTCTTCGGGCGCAATTAGTCGTACTGATAAGAAAAACAAAATTGCAAGGTTATAAAAAACTCACTACATATTTCTCAAAAATGTTTTTAAATATGTATTACTTAATCATTATAAAGTACAAATACAGAAATATTAACAAAATAAATCAATAAACAACAGAAATAATTACCTTTTCCGTAAATAAAATATTATAAAATCAAGTGCGCAGTAACTCTCCAAACTTTGCTCGGCTACACGAAACGAATGAGTGACGCTGGCAAGATTTGCTTTCTGTTTCTTTTCTAACCTCGCTCGGGCGCGTTCATGAAAGCATTCATATATTTCGTCGTTGCATCCCATACCGCCAAATTCAAAGGTGGGCGTTACTACACTACGGGCGTCATTACCCTCACCTACCTTACTCTGAAATATCAATTTGATACTTTCATTATTTAATTTTTTAAACATACCTTTTTAGCAATTTGCTTCTTCAGTCTTCTGTCATTTCTGCGGTGAAGATTCAAATAATTTTCGGTATCACATCATTCATTCCTTGAGGATCTCAAACATTTTGGTTAAAATCCCTATTTTTTTGTAATAATACTTCATCGAAATTACAAGCTAGTTGAGCTTGAAAATGGAGGTCTACTCCGAAAACACGAAAAACGAAGTTTCGGCCGATATATCGGGCGATTCCTACCACGAAAACCTTCACTTCGATATATCGGCCCGAACGAACTTCGTTTGACATTTGTTACATCGACAGTAATCGAAACCCTACACTGAAGACATTGCAATTAATAGACTTGACACCATGAAAGTTGGCACATATAGGTATGTATTTTTTTATGGAGAAGGTTTTTATGCTATCCACTTTGTTGCAGCTCGCCACTAGATGGCGCTGCAGCACATACCGTTCAACCGATCGCAAAAATCGACGGCAAAACAGAATAATTTGGGATTTTATATACAGGCGTACATAAATATACACAGGCAGGACAACGTCTGCCGGGTTATGCTAATAAAATATAAAAATTAAATTTTGCATGCCTATTGCGGCAGAACATAATGGGAGATATTTACACTGTAACACTATATTTTGTTACCTTGCATTAATATTGATTAATAGATTTAACAAAATGTAAAAATTAAATTTAGCGCACCTAAGGTAGAACATAATGTAACAGTTGAATTATATTTTGTTGCCCATGTTCTATGAAACGATCAAATTGTTTGTCAGATTTTACGTGTTTGTCAAATTATTTGATATTATGCAGCTTTGTTTGACGCGTTTGTCAAACAATTCACGTGTTTGATGGAAATCTTGATTGACGGCGTGTTTTTCAAACAATTCAAACAACAACTTTGAAAGTGTGTTGCGCTATTTGTCAAACAAGATCTCAGTCGTCGCCTTGCTAACATGGAGGTCACTACGCCAAGTGGCAACAGCATGGAGGACAATGCGAATGCGCTGAGTGGCAATCTTGGCAATACGGAGAAAGAGTTTCTTCTGCATTTCATCTCCATTTATCGTGATATGCCAATGGGAGATTAAAATCAAAAGATTATATGAACAAAAATAAGAGAAGCTCGACAATAATAAAAATGACAGATTCATTATTTATTCTTTTTTTATATAAACACAGTGCTAGCGTCAATGCTAAAAATGCTTTGTCGTTATTGCTCATGGTCGATACGTTCGCGACGAAAATTGCATTGCCTTTACAACGCCGAAACTTCGAGTCCAAACGAAGGAAGTGCCAAACCCTTTCATGACTTTCCTTCGTTAGAATTTCAATTTAACGGGCACGACCTTCGAAGATTTGGGAACGAAAAGAATGAATGACAGATAGCTTATGATTTTTAAATAAATGCATATTTTTGTTGTATTTCGTGTATTATAAATTTTATAGTATTTTATAACATGTTAGAAATCAATTTTCACAATACACTCTAACTTGGATTCTATATGATTATCTTCATTTGAAATACAACCTTGTTGCCTTGGTATCTATTTAGAGAAAAAAAAAGTCCAACGGTCTCAGCTGTCATCACTCAATGACATTTAAATTCACGTTACAAAACTTTACAAAACATATTTTTTACTATATCTATTTTTACTATATTTATTATTTTACTATATCTTTGATTGATCTTAAAAGTATTTTTCTAATTCCTATATCTATTACTTAATATTTTTCTTAAATTACCTATTATATTTTCAATATGTCCGCACCTACGGCTGCGCAAATTGAAACACTCCTTAATTTTCTTGAGGAACACCGGGAGTTGGCCCGCGGACGATTGAGGACTGTTGAAGGACGTTTGCGAAGCCAAAGGCTATGGCGAGACATTAGCAACACCCTCAATGCGATGGCAGGGAGTTTGAAAACAGTGCAGCAGTGGCAAAGGGTAAGTTTTACTATACGAGTATAATATCCGTATCAGCGAGAAGACCGGCTCCTTATGTACACTTTTTATGTTTTTGTATTATGTTGTTTTTATCTGTGGTGTACATTAAAAATACTTAGTTATGTACTTATAAATAGTGTATAAATATTTTTGAATATCTTTTAAGGTATGGGCTGACAAAAAGTACTTTGCTAAGAAAGCGGCTGCTGCAGGAAGACGCGCTGCTACAGCAACTGCCGGTGGACCTTCAATGGTCGCTCCACTCTCGCAAGTGGATATTAGAATCATCTCTATAATGAGGGAAGGATCAGGAGAGCGGGATACAACAGCAAGAGTGCCAGCTTTTCCTAAGGTAATGTTAGGAAACTCCTAATAGCATTTGTACTTATAGTTACTAGCTGTGCTCGCGGCTTCGCCCGCGTGAAATTCGGTTATCGCGGTAAATACCCTAAGTCCGTCCCTGGAAAGTACCCATGTCTGTCCTTGGGTTCCTTGGGTCCTTGGTATCGCCATACCAAGTTTCATCAAATTCAGTTCAGTGATTTAGCCGTAAAAAGGTAACAGACAGAGTTACTTATAATAGTATAATTCAATATGAAGTGAGAAATATCTATTGTGTGAAAATTGTACACGTTTTTGTCATATACATATTTCACATTATCTAAATAATTATCCATCTATTTTTTACAGAGTCTTGAAGGTCCACCTTCCCAGCCAGTTAGCATCTACACAGCCTCCTCACAGCCTATGGAGACTGTAGGGTCTCTACAAGGTTAGATTAAGATTCTTCTCAAAATAAAAGAAAACATTGTTATTTTATAAAATAAGTAGATATATATATTGTTATTTACTTTACAGACTTAACACCTCAAATTAAAGAAGAAACAAATCAGCCAGCTCAACAACGAGCTTCTGTTTCACGACGTTGTATGTATACTCTCAAAAGCAATGAAAATACTGCTCAAACCAATGAGAATAATTTTGTAATAATGAGTCTAATAATAATATACAAGTATATTTGTTTGGCAGCCTCACGATGGCGCTCGAGGACAATGCGGTCTACTGCTGATGACTCTGTCAGGAGTAGATTGTTTCACATAGAGGAGCAAAGGAACATTGAGCTGACTGGCATAAGGGCTGCCTTGCAACAGAATAATGCAGAGCTGACTGGCATAAGGGCTGCCTTGTTACAGCTCTGTGAAATTATAGGGAATAATAACAATGGCTTTTAAAAATATTATTAATATAGTTGATTATTAAATACTTTTTATATATGATTCTTTCAATATTATGATGATAATACTATTGTTCCAAGTTCATTTAAAATTGAAATTTTTAATAAATATTATTTGAATGGAAAATACTTGTTATGTACGATTATTTTAATATTGTGATAAAAAATACTACTCTTACTACTGTCTATCTATTTAGATAGACATTTTAATAACTATTGTTTTAATAGAAACTACTTGTTATATGTGATTCTTTCAATATTGTGATAAATACTATTGTTCCTAGTAGATTTAAAATATACATTTTAATGGAAAATACCCATTATTTAGAATTATTTTAATATGATAATGAAAAGACTTGTCACTTTTTAATATTATCATGAAAAAGACTGGTTTTAAAATATATGTTTTTAGTAATAATAATCCAATAAAAAAGACTTTAATATTGTGATGAAAAAGACTGTTGTTACCTACTAGTTTGTTTTAAAATAGATGTTTTTATTACTTAATTAATATTCTAATTGTTATTTATTATACTTTTAATATTGTGACGGAAAAGTCTTGTGGTTCGTGATTGATGTAAGATAAGATCATTTAAATTGAAAATACCTATTATTATTTATGATAGTTTTAGATTTTGATCAAGACTGTTTATACAATGATTTAAGATATTATATTAGTGATACACATGTTCCAAATTTATATATGTATTTATTGTGTTCAGTTGGTAAATTATAACAGAAACAATATCTAGAAAATATTTAATAAAAAAAAATTTAAATGTGAACACAATATGAAAGATATGAAAAAAAAATATTGCCTTGCTGAGTACCTGAAAATACAAAAAACGAAGATAATTAAAGTTTTGTTTAAATTTTTATTACCAAATTGCTCACTTATTCCCCACTGCTCAACTGAAGTGCTCAATTTTAAATAGTTGAGCAGTGGGGAATCGCATTGAAGTTCTAATGCTCAACTGGTTGAGCACTTCAGTTGAGCAGTGGGTAATAAGCGTTTTTATTAGTGTTTTCAAAAAACTCATGAATATCAAATTTTCGAAACAAAATCTGTTGTCGAATGACAGCAAGGATAAAACCTATTTTAAGTTGTAGGAAACAGACCCTAATTAAAAACGGTTTTTAATGAGAACACCATATACTTAGAAAATACATTACACGGGTACTATATATTTTGAGGTTGCTCATATCGAGGTTGTCCAGCTCTTTTAACAATAATTAATCTGTGGTGTAATTAATGATATGAATTAAGCCATGTCTAAACAATACTTAGTTATTTTAGAATTTATTAGTTGCATTTGGATACATTTATCGAGTTTTCCTTCACTATTCTTTATTATTATAACATTATACTGAGATATAATGTTATTATTATTATAAGCTGAAATCACGCACTAATTCTGTCAATCTTTTCGATATCTTATAAATTATCTACAATATTATAGGTAGCCAGTGTCAGTTGAGCAGTGGGGAACAAAAAGTTCGAACATACAATGCAATGACCCTCTGCTCAACTAGTTGAGCAGTGGGGAATAAGCGAAATTGCTGTCACTATTTCCAGGGCCGTCTTTAACCTATTGTAGGCCCTGGGCACTAGGATAATGGGGCCCCTATGACTGACAGAGGACTATTTTTATTAAAACAGGCAAAAGGAGTAGATAGCGGTGAGCGAAATTCTATATTTATTCAACTGTTATTTTTATTCCTTTACAATCACATTAAATGATAGGTAATTATAATATAATCCGGAAAAGTAACTCTTAACATTCACTATACGCAGGTTAGTGCTTAAAAATCTATGTTGATTGAAGAGGTACCCACCCTTCTAGCTTTGAGATTAGCAAAATCGTCGATCACTTCTTCAAAGTCTATGTCTTTGAGCACATCACATTCTATGAACATCAGCGACAAACTGGTCAATCTTTCTTGAAGCATTGTACTTATTAATTCATTTTTCTTTTCAATTTGGAGAACGAGCGTTCCCCACTGCAGTTATAATCATGCTTAAAAAAATTCAATGCAATGTTTTCTTTCAAAAGATTATATTTTCCTGAGATATTAGGGGTTAAAGTATGAAATTGCCGATTTGTACTGAAAAATTAAAACTCGTTTTTTTTCTAAAATGTAACATATTTATTTAATCAAAATATTTACCCTCATTATCTATACATTGTTGCCATCTAATCGGAAGTTCAATTTTTATTTTTTTTATAGGTTAGTGGGCAGACGAGCAAGCGGTCCCAAGTGATGGTAAGTGTTACCGCCGCCCATGGGCACCTGCAACACCAGGGGGTATGCGGGTGCGCCGCCGACCTTGCAAAATCCTATTCACAGCTCTCTTGAAGAACCCCATATCGTAGCTCAATGGAAAGACCTCTTTGCGATAGAACTCTAGGGATGTAGATTCGACAAACTGTGTGAAAGCATTTTGTACTGCCTCTTGGGAAGAAAATTTTTTACCACGTAGAAAATTGTCCAAATCACGAAAAAAATGATAGTCATTGATTTTGGTCTGACAGTACTTTGAAATTGTTTTATAGGTATAACAGAAAAATTTGCCACTGGCAGAATGTGCTAATTGCGCTATTGTCATATAGGAAAAGAAAAAAATGACAACTGTCGTGCGTGCGGCGTGATGACATTTAGATTTTTATCGCGCGAAATACACATTACACAAGTATTTCTTAGATTTGATTTTCTGACTAAAAATTCTTTGTAAGAATTTTAGATTAATTTATGAACATGACTGACGGTGGAACTTACACAAATTTAGATATATCCTCAACAATTGAGGATAATGAGCAGTACCACTTAGATACAGAAACCGAGAACAATACAGAGAGCTCCATAATTCAACTTTCAGAAATAAATTCAGAAGAAACAATACCTAATAAGCTTCAAACCCCAAGCAATAAAGGTGAGATTATACGAACAACTAGATTACCTTTAACAAGGATAAAGAACATAATGAAAAATGATCCCGATGTGAATGTGATCACAGCCGACGCTGTGTTCTTGGTTACAAAAGCTACAGTAAGTATAGAAGCATAAAAAATATAACAGTAAGCATTTTTTTTTATATTGGTGGTGATAATGTTGTTCGTGAACATCCGCGGTACCTACCGCGGCATTAGGGTTAATGGCGCCCCGGGCGAGGTCATTGTACCTATTATGGACACTATTTCTAAAAAAAATGTAAAGGTTCTAGGATATTCCTAGAAACCTTAAAACTTACCCAGAGCTGTTGTAGATGTAGAAAGTTTTTATAACTCCTTATTTTTTTTGTTTTAAATATTCAGTCACCGGAAAATTCAGTACCCCTGCAAATTTGGCACCACGGGCGATTGCTCCCTTACACCGGCACTGGGTGCATGCCAATATCAGTCCAGAATGGTGAATGTTGGCACACCTCAGTATGTGTTGCATATCTTTGGAGATTTAGGAAGGCATTTGGATAAAGGAGGTAGGATGTATCCTTATACATGTAAGAAAACCCCTTGGTTTTCTTCATCTCAATATACCTTTGCAAAGATAGGCAGTGAAACCGGGGCATACCAACACTTGTCATTTTAAACTGATGTTGGCATGCATTGTAGACATTGAGCAAAGTATCAATTATTAATTTCAATACAATATCTGCCTAAAGTGTCTACTATACAAGCGAGTCTCTCGCGGCGATATTCTCGCCCGTGCCTCTAATTTCAGTAGTAACTACACACTCGAATAGTATTCAATTCAGTAGTAATTATATGGCAATATCGCCATGTGAAGCTATCAAGATTGGCTTAGCAATAGCCATATAGTTACTATTGAAATTAGTGGCATAGGCAAGAGTCCCTTGTGTAGTAGGCGCCTTAAAGTATCAGTATCAAACAAAAATTACTTGACACTGAAAAGTATCAATATTTTTCAAAGTATAAACCGTTCCTATAGGTGGATGTCGGCTTGTTGATCACCTTTTTTCTATAAAAACATTCAAACATTTTAGGGCTATTTGTACTTATATCTGTAACAAAAAAATAGTTTTATTTAATTGTTGGGAGTGTTACCTATGTCAAATCTTGAAACAAGTCTTTGTTGCATAATTTTTTTGTTAATAAATCTTGTCTATATTGCTGTCATTACTGCATGCTTGAAATAAAGACATGTATTAAATGTGATATTGTCTTTCAGGAATTATTTTTAGAAACAATAGCAAAAGAGACTTACGATTACACATCATCAAAGAAGAGAAAAACCATAGTCAAGAAAGATTTGGATCATGTTATTAATTTAGTTGACTGCTTATGCTTCTTGGAAGGTGCCATGGATTTTTAATTTGTTGAAAGTAAATCAAACTTAAAGTAAATTATTGTAAAGAGAAAGTATAATTTTACAATACCCTTTTATGGAATATACTTACTACATAGAAGACTCACATAAAATGATTCCAATCTATTCTATTCCAATCTGTCTAAAATGTAAAAAAACATGGCATCCTAAGGTAACTGGCACAGCCTTAAATTACAGCCCTATTTGTTTAAATTTTAGACATATTGGATTGGAATGGAATATATGTATGGACAGCAACAGGTCATCTTATACCAATGAGCACATTAACACAAGCTAGAATTTGAGTACTTTAACAGGTTGCTGATTGTACTTGTTTCAAGAGATGCATGAGGCCATTTCTCACCCCATCCTATCCCATATAGCACAAGGGTAAAGAAGTGATTACAAGTGAAGGGATTCTTTGTTCCATTATTAAGGTTTAATAAGTTTAATTAATAAGCATGGCGTTTTAAAAACATGATCCCTCATGTCTATGACAATGTAACAGTCCAGCAGTGGATGTGGTCACAGTATGTATAATTTGTTAAGGAAAACTACTTGCACTGTTATACTCTATTTTCCATTCTTCCCAACCCCATTTTCAAATCCCCTCTTAAATCTGCAAAGGTAGAGATGCAGAGCTGGGCCATCGTTTGTTAACCTGGACTGATTGGCTGTGCAGATTAAGTACACAGTATGTGCAGTGAAACAAATTTTACAAGAAAACAAGAACAATTTTTTTATTTGCCTTTATATGGCTAATTAAACTTATTCCGTGTGGACGCGGCGGCCATCATTTCACCAAAACCCTTTGATCTGTGTTGAAAAACCGACACCACTCGGATCTTACGCCAACGTGTGGGCCAACACTGCAATACCTAC
This sequence comes from Sesia apiformis, assembly GCA_914767545.1. Classification (NCBI taxonomy): domain Eukaryota; kingdom Metazoa; phylum Arthropoda; class Insecta; order Lepidoptera; family Sesiidae; genus Sesia; species Sesia apiformis. Next base: position 6,686,121 of record OU611954.1, on the reverse strand, counting down.
CAAGGTGATCACAAACCCCCCCTTCTACATTATGGCCATACGTATTGGCCACAACCATTGGCGCATATATTGGCCAACGTGAAGAGGAGCCATAAGAAAAATTAATAAAAGAAACTTGTGTTTTGCGATACTTTATTTCTCATTTATAACATGTTGATTTAATAAATAATAACAAAAATATCAACAATTGTTTTTTTTAAAAATATTTTTAATTATTAGATAATAGTCAGTCTCCTAATATTATTACACACAAGTAAATATGTAACACACATTATATTTACTTGTGGTTTATAAATCTTACCCTAGAAGATTAAAAACACGTCAATTAATAATAATGGGAAAATGTGTGTATTATCCGCTTCATTTACACAATACGCAAACTTTCAGACATCCAAGTAGATTACTTGAAAGTAGCATTAATTAAAATATTGAAATCAATTATCAGCGATCAAACTTCAAAAAGCAAATATTGTAGAAATCATGATTTCAGGTTTCGGGAATGGTTCAGTTGCACGCTGTATAGCTGTATGTCGAGGTGGATTTTCCTTTTGCGCATTTTCAATATCGATATCCCGGAATATATTTTTGTGCTGGGAAATATGTTTATAATAGTAAAAGTTCAATAGCTATATACCCATAAATAAGACGGTGTAGTAACTTAATAAGTCCCTAATTTATAGTCTTGTTCTATGCATTAGTAAAATTGTAATCAATAAAAAAATAATGTACTTCTTAGTTTTTATTACTTAATTCTACCAACAAGAATTTAAATTAATGTACATTCATTCATTTATTTAAATTTAATAATTATATTATTAAGAAATAAAAGAACTTATAAATGAGAAACTAATCTATACACTCTAACTATACGAAAATTATTCACTTTATACAACAATGTACATTCATTTTTTAACTAATAAAATTTATTTAAAAATGAAACCTTTTTTTTTAATTTATGTTAATTTCTTAATTTCCATCTTAATTATATTTATTAGTGTTAATCAGTATAAAACGGAAGATTAGCAGCTATTCTAGGTTTTCTCTTCTTCTTGGATCGGCTCGATGTTTCTTGTTGCGGAGTCTAAATTATAAATTACGTAAAATTAATATAGAAATGTCTTTTAAAAAATAAATTGTTATTGTAAAACTAAACGGGTCATATGTCTCTATGTATACAGGTGTCCCACACCCTGTATACTAAACGGGTCTTAAAAGTATATTATGGTGTATATTAACTAACTACTGGCATTCTATCTATACCTAGTCTACCCATAAATATTGTTACAAAAAGAAACATTGATATTTTTATTTTTACATTATCATTTTATTAGAAGAATTTGTTATTTTAGAAATGAATGGGTAAGTATTTTAAAAATATAACTTCTATCCGAAATAATCACCATTTGCTCTTATACAATCTTTCAAACGTTGTGGCCAATTTCCGATTTTTTTTTATAAAAAAGTGGGCGGACGAGCAAGCGGTCCCACGTGATGGTAAGTGTTACCGCCGCCCATGGACACCTGCAACACCTGATTGAAAACGCATCTTTTCCATGGGAAAATTGGCAACTGCCACCCTTATGGATTATTGTCGGGACTGGATGACGGCCAGTCTTCAACTGTAATGAAGTCGGGAATATTCCTTTCTAGCCGCACCTGTGTTGAGCGAGCCTTATCACCTGCTGCTGAGTCTTGTTGAAAGGACCATTCTTGGTTATGTAACGGGGAACACCGAATCAAGAATCGAATCTTGATACACTTGAGCCGAAAGTATTAATATTTTTAATTGTTTTAATATGGTTCAGTCATTCCTTGATAGATAACAACACCCCACTGAACCATCACTGAAGCGAGATAATGGCCACGTTGCACCCCAATGACCAATTGATCAGATTCTCTAGAGTTATGAGCAAAAACTCTATCATTCTGCTTGTTAAAACGTTTCTCAACGGTAAACATTTTCTCGTTCGTAAATAAGATTTACGAAGCGTTCGGGAAGCTACGCAGCGTCTTCTCGTCCAAAATACCTCAGTGCTTGAAGACGAAGGTCTTCGACCAGTGTGTGTTGCCAGTGATGACCTACGGCACCGAGACGTGGTCTCTGACTATGGGCCTCATAAATAAGCTCACTGTCGCACAGCGAGCTATGGAGAGGGCTATGCTCGGGGTTTCTCTACGTGATCGAATCAGGAATGAGGAGATCCGTAGACGAACTAAAGTCACCGACATAGCCTCTCGGGTTAGCAAGCTGAAGTGGCAGTGGGCAGGGCACATAGCTCGAAGAACCGATGGCCGATGGGGCAGACGGGTTCTCGAATGGAGACCACGTACCGGCGGACGAAGCCGAGGACGTCCATCTGCTAGATGGACAGACGACCTCATAAAGGTTGCGGGCACCCGCTGGATTCAGGTCGCTGCCGATAGGTCTAAATGGCGGACAATGGGGGAGGCCTATGTCCAGCAGTGGACGTCCAAGGGCTGAGAAGAAGAAGAAGAAGAAATAAGATTTGTCTGTGAGAGATCCCTTTGCGTACCGCCAACGAAGTTGTTTTGATTTGTCAACCATATTTTTCTTTAAATTATCAATTAAGAAATGTTCAATACATCTTTTGAGAACGAGTCCTAAATCATCTTTTAAAATACGTGACACGGTTCTGGGTGCTATATATTCATCTATGGATAATTTGTTTTGCTTCAGGACGGTATTTCTTCGGATTCTCTCCTTTACAGTCTGTTAATCGTCTGTTTAGTACGAATAGTGCGTGGACGGCCAGACCTTTTTGTCACAAACAGAGGACGTTTCAATAAACCTACCGATAGGCCGGTACACAAACATTCAGCTAATACCAAGCAAATGGAGTTTTAAAAATTGCATTTGGTTCCATGCCTACTTTGTGTAATACAATTAGAGCAATACGGTTTTCGTTATTAACCCACTCAATTTTAATATATATTTAATAATGAGTGGCGCCAAAATGAGAAAAAACATTTATTTTTCACACGAGAAAGATACGATTCCAAATTCAATTCTAATTTATTTATTTTTCTTCATTGTAACGGTATTTATTGCCAGACTAGAATTTCCATATGCGAGATGTTGCTAAAACGAAATGAAATCGATCCATTTCTGAAGAGAATTTGTAACAGGCGATGAGAGGTGGATCTACGATAACAATGTTCGAAAACGATCTTGGTCTAAGCGAGGTGACATCACAAATAGTCCCAAGTCACCACCGAACGGTGGTGTGTTATGTGTATGGTGGGACTGGAAAGGCATTATGTATTACGAGCTTTTGCCTATGTAGCAAACGATTAATGTTGATGTCTACTGTCAGCAATTACTAAAATTGTAACAACCACTTGATGAAAAAAGCCCTGAATTAATAAATAGAAAAGGTGTTGTCTTCCATCACGACAATGCTCGACCGCACACATCTTTGACGACTAAACAAAAATTGATGGACCTTGGCTGGGAAGTTTTAATGCATACTCCATACAGTCCAGACCTTCGAATTATCATTTATTCCACTATTTACATAATTCTCTAAATGGAGTAAAATTACTATCAAGAAAAGTCTGTATAAAACATTTAAACCAGTTTTTCGCTCAGAAACCCCAAAATTTTTATAGCGATGGGATAATGGCTTTGCCGGGAAAATGGCGAAAGTTAGTGAATTAAATGATACAATATTCCGATCAGTGTTTATGTAATGTATTATACTAAATGTTTATGTAATAAAAAAAGTCTTCATTATTTTCACTATAAAAAGGCCGCGAACTTATCAGATTATCTAATATTATTAATAGTTTTACTTTATCTCGTAATAAAGTATGCGATGAGAGGTACGGTAATTCATAGACGTGGATGACGTGTTCCGTCATTGTGTTAACGTATTATGACGTGATGAATGTTTTCGTAATGTATCTGTACCTGGTTGTCAAATGGTCCCGATGTTTGTTTGGACGCCACCGGTCTGGGTGCTGGCAACTCTGTGGTTTTCTTAACCGAAGTTTCGCTTGAATTTTGGTTTCGTCTACAATACACGAAAAAAAAATGAAATATCATTGTAGGTACATAAGGCAGCTAGACTTTCAATATTAGTAAATAAATGTTAAAACATGCCAAGATGTGTGATATATCCTGGGTTAGGTTCAGTTTCTTTGGTGACAAGAAAGAAAAAATGTGGATTCCGTCGATTTTGTGATGGCATTCTTAGAAATTTAATATGTATGTTTACCGTAGAGAGCGAATTTGAAATTCAGGCAGACTAGTTTTTCGTAGATCGCGGTTCGAAGGTAGAGCATCGTCCTCGAACAACGACGCCCGGAGGAATATTGCGTTTAGTATTGCAAAAACGAGCGCTTGACGCTCAAGCACTGAGTCTGTGTTAATGTACTTTTAAAACTAGTCGTAAAGGCTAGAGTGAGTTTCCATTTTTTTAATTTTTGATGGTCTCAAATTCCTTTACTTAAAAGCTTGAGTCTAAAACAGTTTAATGGCACTAATATAGCGCTCAAGCGTACAGCGCTCTGCAGGGCTCGTTTTCACAACACTAACTGAATTACAAATATCATCCGTGTGGGTAGTATTATTAAGTACGGATTTTTAAAAAATGTCACTTGCAAAGCAGTGAGAGGAAAACATCGCGAGGAAACCAGCATGCTCCAGAAATATAAAAGAATCTGGAGTATGTGTATTCACAAATACCACCACTGGGCCCGCGTGGTGGATTATGACCCGAAACCCCTAGTGATTTACTAGAGGAGGCCTGTGCCCTGCAGTGGGATATGAAGGGCTGATACAAGTAAGTACAAGTGGGTAGTATGAGAACAGACCTCTGACTGGTTTGTACTTGCAGCGGCACGAAGGGATTTAGTTTGTCGACGGCGGGCGCGGGTGTAGGCGGGTGTGATTGCGATGTACTTGCGCTAATGCCGCTCGCGTTGGGAACGCACTTTAAGTCCTAGAAATGAAACAAATAATAATAACATAATAATAAGTAACATGTGCTGTGCGGTGTCGGACAGCTATAGAATAGCAGTCCATCCCTACCATCCCTGCCCGCGGGTGTAGTAAAAGGCAACCAAGGAATAACAAAGCGGTTAGAAGTGGTGTGGCGCTGAGGAACTACACCCACCTTTAAAAGCTACTTTGCCGACCCGCTTGGCCAGCGTGGCGTTTCAATGCGATACATCCCTCGTGCACGCGACAATGTACACGAGGAAGCCCATGTCCAGCAGTGGTTACTGAAAGAGCTGATTGCATTGCAATAAAAAACATTTATACTATAATAATATTATAGTTCTTTTTGGTTTTTATGTCACAGGCCTCTATGGCCATAATAGTTTGTAACGTACAAACATGGTTGAATGCTTCTAAGGGACCATATCGCTCATTTATTCCAATACTGTCATATCATAACTAAAAAAAAACGTGATTTTAGAGCAGTTTTAAAATAATATATTGTTATATTTTTAACGAGAAACAAAAATAGCCAGCTTACAATCAGTCTGTATTGAACGTCTTTACGACACTCACATTCAAAAATATATCAATTAGAAATAATCAATAAATCAATCAATTAGATCATAAATAGAATCACGGACGGAATGCGAACGTCAAAGTTGTGCTCCGGTACTAATAGGTGAAAAAAATAGTAAACTGCCATCGATTCCAAACCAACAATTGCCCGTGTTCGACGTCGCGCGTATATTTATATCGACCACCGAAGTGTTCGAGAAACATCTACCAACGACTACAAACGTCGTGAATACCCATGTATTGCGAGAGGGTTATAGGGTACAGGAGAGGGTATTGAGTTATACGCCAGCGCGTGCGTAGCAAAAGAGAACAACGAACGTCTCTACGACGTGTCACCCATCGTTGCTTGTGTGTTTATTTACCTAGCTAGGTCCCATACAAAGAGACGGACTTTGTTCATTAGAAACAGTGGAGTGCCTGAAACTAGACTTAGGTATAATAGTTGTCAATTGTTAAAGATACCTTTTTGTTTATTGGCGGACCGGATAAAAAAAACCCGCGGGCCGTAGTTTGCCCATCACTGGGCTAGAATAAAAAACTCTATACAAAACGAACTTCGGGAGAATGACAAACAGTTTAAATAAGAAAATCTTTCTAACGATTCCTGTAACGTTTCAGAAATATATCTAATATAAAAGGCTAAAACAATAGATTGTTAATTAACTTATAGATAACTAGCCGTGTTGCTGATAAGATTTCTCATCGGCAACATCTCAGGAACCATCCAACTTTTCTCCCATACAAACTTTTGTCCCTTATTTGACGCCCTTAAGGGATGAATTTTCAGAAATCCTTTCTTAGTGCTCACCTACGTTATATAAGGAACTCCTTTGCAAAATTCCGTGCTGTCAGTCGGTCAGTGTTAGATTTTAATTAAGTAGATTAATCAAAATAAGAATTGTACTGACATTCAGCATTTAGTGTTACTTGGCACGGTGATTCGGGAGACGATGTTACACTTAACTCGCCGCGAATCGATACTAACACATATTATAAACCCGAAAGTGTTTGTCTGTTTACGTGTTCACGATTAAACTAGTGATTTTATTTCAGTGAAATTTGGAAAAGAGGTAGCCTGAAATCCGGAGTAGGATACCAAGATAAAATGGACGAAATTTACTATATGGCCAATTACTTTCAAAACAAAATGCAAGGGGAATTCTATGGTCCATTCCAATCCAATTTGCCAAAACAAAACCAAATGAAGGAAATACCTCAACATTTAGGTTTGACTCTAGGGCTTGCATTTGAATAAATCAAATTATGGATATGGAAATAATAATCACTTCTCTATTTAATTTAAGGCCATGTCAATTATCTCAGGATGCCATGTTTATTTATATTGTGGACAAATGGGATTGGAATCGAGTATAGTTATTTATTATACAACATGTCACTGTCACAAATAGGGCAAAAATTGAAAATAAGTTCTTCAGTATAGAGTAGAATCGATTCTACCAGTTTCGACAATAGGCTTCCTTTTCCATATTTTTTTGTTCATTTCTAGTAACTTATATCTTTTATTCTACGCGCGTCGCCTGCGCCGCCGCCCGGTCAACGGGCTACGAACGTTTTAGATAAAACAACAAAACTTTACATGTTTGCAACTTTTGATTTATACCCTAAAATAATTTTATCGTTCTCTAGAACGGTTTTATATATCTTAAATTAGTTGATGCGTTTCAGGTTTTGTGTCATTTTAGTGACCTGTTGTCTTTACAACAAGTCACTAAAATGACTAAGTAAGTGATAACTTAGTGATAACTTTATCACTACACTCACCTCTCCTTTCACCCAGTTGGGTCCTGAAGCGGCATCAAAATTGCCCACATTTGGCAGATGTTTCGGGAACGTTTGTTGCCCCGCCCTGTGTTGTTTCTGATTGCTCCTAAACACCTCCTGATTGCTGCTGTACATGGGCATCTGTTTCCATTTATCCGGGTTGCTATGGTGACCGCCCTGAGCCCGCTGTATATCCTGGTTGCCATGGTAACTGGGGCCGTTGCTACGCTGTTGGAAATGAGGGTTTTGGAAGTGGGGGAAGGGTATTTGGTTCGGGCCGGGCCCGTGTGGGAATGTTGGGAAGGGAGACATTGGCATTTGATTCTGGAAAAGACACGTATATTATAAAAAAATGAGTACCTGAATTGTGGTTTCAAATGTAAGTATATCGTCGTTGCGCTTACCTGATATGATTTTTTTTATTTTCCATTTTTTCACTAGATGAAAAAACGACAGTGAAAAATGGTGATGAAAAAGCGATAAATAAAAAAAGGGATATATCAGGTTTGACAAGCGCAACGACACGCCGTGTTATTCACGAGTCGAATGGTCGTTTTAAATTTACATTTACACGGCATTACAGACTGTTTGCGATTTTAGTTGAATGAAAAATTATGGTAACATGCGAATGCTGATACGATTCGAAAATTTGTGATACTTTACTCAACAATTTCAAGAAAAGAATTGGTAAACGTTTTATATCAAGTCGCGGTACGTCTTTTCGTTTAAAAGTTGGACTCTACACCAATTTACAGCTAGAACGGTTTTTCCGTCATTAGAAATACGGTAGTAGGCACATTTGTTCGCCTCAATCTAAACCCGGTAAAAGTTATATAATTATATGGAATAATCGAAAATTATAAATGTTTTGCACGAACATGATTTAAATGCTGGTTGCAAATAAAAACTTCACACAATGTCAATATACGAGTAAATGATGTTGACTTAGTTGAATTCTTGTTATAATAATATTTGATCGATTCTTTTTATCCAAACGTATGAATTTCTATAACTCTACAGTCGCAATCTATACCTGTTTCATTTGAAAAAATATCGCATTACGATTCGCGTGACGGCTCTTAAAAAAACTGATATCTGGAAAAAATATTCAGCGAATTTTGTTACGGTTTTTTTAATATTATACTGCACGAAATAAACACTAATATACAATATAATTATAATAATAACAACATTTTAATAAACCTTATTATAACATAATGAACATAAATATATTATTTTAATTACAACCAATTTTAATAAACCTTACAGGACGATATTGTTTGTGGAATAATATAATAACAACATAACTAAGAACTTTAAGCAAATATTAGTAACATTATCTTTGAAAAGGGACTTTATGGTCCCTTTTCTAGTTGCACAGATACCTATTGGATAATTTAGTGAAATCTGTATTTCTGTATAATTACTTTTTAAAAATCCCATTGTTAGTAGAGCATTTTCTTATTTAAACAGTATCTAAAAATGTCCAAATAATAAATTTTAACTAAAGTCAATATCAAAGAATAAGATCATATTTGTATTTTACTTCAGAAAACCATCATTATCATTCAAGTGTAATTAGTCGAGACATACCTTATAATTCTTGCTTGTCCTGTCGTTGCCTTGGGTCGGTTGGTTGGCGTTATTGAATGTAGAAGCTGTATCCTTGCGCCAGTTCTCCGCTTTTGAAGGCCTATTTGAAATATTTGGCCTAATTAAAAGAAACATTGGTCTTTATAACTGATAAAGGTTGCATACTCAAATAAAGTCACTGGTAGTGGCTGGACAAGAGCAAGTGAAGATCGTTTGAAACCTTTTTTTATAGAAAGAAAGCCACAGAATGTCCACCTGGTGGTAAATGGATGCATCCGCGATATTATGGTTAGATGTTACTGAAATGGCGCAAATGTGTTTCTCCCGCCTAAAAGTATTATATAAGGTGCGCAAATACCTCTCTGAGGATCTTCGGATACGGTTGATTGAAACACTTGTATTGTCCAAATTAAATTATGCCGATGTTGCGTATGGTCCCCGACTCCTATTCAGGAAAAGCTGATTCAATGCGTACAGAACGCATGCGCAAGGTTTTGTTTCTCAATCCCGCCACGACATCATGTCACACCTTATTTAAATCAGTCTAATTCCTTAAATATGAGGTCGAGAAGAAAGTTGCATCTGGCTTGTCTCCTATTTGGGGTCGTTAAATATAAACAACCTAGTTATCTCTTTAACAAGTTGACGTGGTTAGGGGAACGCGCCGGACGAACCATTCGTCTCTGTGCACCACCACTTCGTGTTCCGCGAAACAGTTCAGCTGCATTCAGAGGAAGCTTCAAATACAAATACCAAGTGTTGCAACAATATTCCCCCACCTATTACTAAGTCGATTAGTTTAAATTGTTTCAGAGTTAAATTCAAAGCTTTTTTCACTGACGTTCAAAAAAAAACTTATAAAACTGGTAACTATTCCATTAAAGCTTGATGTTTCTGAACCACTGCTATAACGGTTATTTGTACTACAACTAATATTTGACTATTGCAGCTATATTGCAGCATAAAAGTAAATATATTTGTCTATATTTATATATTATGTATATCTATATATAGGTGTTTGTCTTCTCTATTTTAAATATTGTAATGTAATATGTACATATTTGACCACTCACTCTCATAATTATAATTTACATTTACCTACACACCTTATAGGCCCAAGAATTATGTTCAACGGCGCACACCACTGTCACACCCGTACCCGCGTCTTGGTTCCGTCTGAAAATCAGCGCTGTATGCTGTTTGTAGGATATACAGCTTGTGCTGAGACGGATACCCTTTCGACACACATGGGACCGCGCAGTTTTATCGCCTTGTTTTAATTTCATTTTTTTTGTTTGCATAAGTATGTTTAATTAATTTTTAGAATAAGATTTTGTCACGTTATTGCGATCACTTGTGTGTATGAAATAAAAATTTCTATCTATCTATCTATATTAAAATTGCAAAAAGTACGATTTTACTACGTGTGAGTGAGCCGACATGCTAGTTACAACAGATGGTTCAGTATAGCGCATATCGCGAAAAAACAACAGAAATGAAAATATGTATGAAAACGATAACATATTGCGGTTGGTATGCATGCGAGGGCAATTTCGCTTTGACTTAAACTTTAAAATGAACGATTCACGTATGGGCTTAACTTAAATGTACTTAACTGTATTTTTGGTTCTTACCTAGAAAGTAAACTCCAAATGGCAAATGTGCTGCTTGTAATAAATTTCATATTATTGCAAAGGCAGAGAAATCCACAAAAGTTATAGGAAACGAAGATAGGGAGAGTAAATTTAAAGAGCGGTAAGCAAAACATTGTGGGCCTTATTTGACTTCAAAAACATCAAAATGCTGATAGTTTATTTAAATAATGATAAAAAATATATCTTACCTTTGTAGTGCATTCGGTTCGTCTTTCTTCCGCCACCAGTCATTTTGTTTTGATTCGTTCTAGAAGAAACCATTTCATATCTCATATTAAAATAAAATGTCTAATATCTTACAATGGAGAAGTTCACCATATTTATTTTTTACTATTTATTAATTTGATTATTTATTATAAAAATGACGTAGTTATAGTCTTTCAAAGTTGGATGTTGACCGAACATCGTGTGACGTCACGCGATACATTTACATAAATACTGTCAATTTTAAAGATTGTAAAGTAAGGCCTTTTTAGAATTCTATATATTATGACGTCATCGTCGGTATGGACCATTGAAAACGTTCGTCTTCAAACATTGGGGTACAGGCGTCGAGAAGAGGTAACGCATTTACCTCTTCTCGAATGCTGCCCAGCCGAGCTGCATGTGTCAATCGGCCTCTCGACTGATCGCGAGTAGTACGTTTGAAACTTTGAATCGCGAGTAGTGCGTTTGAAACGTTGAATAGCTATTATCTGAGTCATTTTCCAACGGATTTCAATTTTTTTTATCATATTTCTAATATCTTAGTTTATGTACGAAAAATCTGCTAATTCTAAACCAAGTGATCTTCTCCATTATAAACGTTTTGTCTCAATTCTACACACAAGTGCAGCTTAACATTAGTGTGGTGGGGGCTAATTAAACAACTGTATAATACGCACGCGAGCTCCGTACAATCTTAATTAACCGATTAAACTAGTTTGTCCCATATAGGCAGGAATTAAAAAAAAAATATCTCATTCTGTTGTCATACATGTATGTAAGTTTATAAATAATGTCATTTTCATAATATAATAATGTCAATGTGTTTCACGTTTAAGGGTTCAATTGCTGTGAGTGCATACCAGACATGGAAAATAGTGAGACTGATATCAAGCCAAGTAAAAGTGAAAGCGACAGATGAGTTATATAGTGGCAGAAAACATGTGATTTCGTAAAAAATATTCTTCAAAATCGGTTCAATATTTTTTTAAGCGTCCACCTGAATGTTTACCTGATTATTTTTCTGTGATGAAACTGATGAATCAGTATCCTTTTGACTTATCTTCAATAAGCTTCTAAGCAACTCCGTCGCTCCGTCCTACGAACGTAATACAGTCTAATAGAGATATTATTGCTTTAGTCTTAATAATATAACTATATTATAATAATAATATTATCAAATAGCAGAATTTTAATTGTCTTTTATTCATACCGGGTCTAGACTTTCAATTGAAGAGGCAGTTTCGAATTTATAACTGAACAACTATGTGAGAAAGTATTTTGAAAATATACGAAAAATTTCCGGCTGTTGACAAAAATAATTATCCCGCACACTCCTCCTTCACATGGGATTTTTTTCTACACATCCTCATTCCGACATTTTAACTTGATCAATAGGAATTTGTGGAATAATCGACAAAATCAGCTGCAATGTGTTTTCTAGATTTTTTTCACAATTATGTTCTACTACGAGTATCAATTCAAAGTGTCCGCTAATTTATCCAGATCTAAAATAACTACAAAGGTGTTGATAATATAAAATAACGTTTTTACCTGTACTGGTACATCATTGGTCGCTGACGCGCTTTTCGGATTATCCATCGGCGGTTTGTTCTCACTCGTCGGGCTAAAAATATAAATAAGAGAACGTGGTCGGCTCGTTACAGTGCTGAGCAATTTACGATCATGGGATATGTTCAATTTGCTCGTTAGTAAACTTTTTTACGTTCTTAAACATAGACTTTAGTGAAAGACAGGTTTGTTCTACAGCTATACAACTAGTTAAAGAGCTGAAAAGGTGTTTGAATTAGTGGTCAAAGCTTCAGTATACACTGACCTGTAGTTGGCGAAGGCGGAATGTCGTGAGTCGTGCCTGCGCAACAGTGTGGGCGCAGTGTAAGTTAACGGGTCCGGCTCGCGTACGCGCACCGCGTCGCGCAGTTTACGACCGAACGATATGTTCACCATGTTCGTTGGTAACATCCTAAACGAACAAACATTTTATTACATTTTCATATTTGAGAAACTACTAAACCCATTTAGTTTGTATACGAAGTTAACAGACATATAAAATATGTATGAACTATGCCAAATCTAATTGAAATCCGTTAAATGGTACACTAATTTCAACTTTACAGTGCAATCAACTTGTCGCTCAGACGAACTGTATTGGACGCAACGGCCGTGATAGTACCCTTGGTAAAACGACAACACTGCTTTTCCCACACTCACCTGTAAAACCTGGCATCTTCGAACAAATCCTCAGTCATGGCACCCGGGAAGGGCTCGTCGAACATCACTTGGTAACTAGACTCTGCATTCAGTTTGTCGCTCAACCGGACGGTATTGGACGCGCCCGACGGGTATACCGCCGTGATAGTGCCTTTAGCACCGAGCGGTACTGTCATGTGCCGCGCTACGCATATTACACGGTCATACATCTTGAAGTCAGTCTTTGGATCAGGCGATATGTTGCCTTCGTGTAATTCCGGCTGAAATAAACGCAAGGTTTCTATGCGATTTTTATGCAAGGTTTGGAGGAAGTTGTAATAGGTCTTTATAAGGAAAATCTCACATACCATCAACCAACAAAGGTGATACAATCGCTTAAATATATACTACTAATTATTATTTTATTATATCAACAATTTTATTATATCAATTTAAATTAAAGGCAGACACAAATTTAATTAATGCATGTGTACAGTCGGTTATTTGAATGACATGAGACAGGTCCTTAACAACACAAACAGACAGAAAAGTAAAAACATGTTTTTTTTTATGGACGAAGACGGCAGACGAGCGTACAATCCACCTGATGGTAAGTGGATACTGTGGCCCATAAACATTCGCGATACATGCCAACATTAGTCCAAAATGACAAACGTTGGCACGCCCCCGGAATATATTTCTTTCATCTGAATTTTGCCGCGCTCCGCGCTGTCAGTAAATCAGTGTAGGCGTCAAGTGAAGAGAATCGTGCTGATTGTCAAATTGTAGGTAAACATAAATAAGAGTATTGTAAGGATAAATAATAGACGTTAAAAAGGATTGAAGAATAAACTTTAAATGTCGTTTATTTGTATATCGAAGCAACACCACATAAGTTTGTTTCATTTGACAATCCTTTTGAAGAGAAAATAATCGACCTTATATAGATTTGAAAATCATGAATTTATCTGGACCTTTATTTCCTCCAACTGCAAAGAAATTACAAATCTATTACCTTGTACAATAGGTTCCATTTGACGTGCAATATGATTTTTTTCTCCATGTCGTTGATCGTTTTCAATTGCTCGTCAAGTGTATGTGCAAGTGCCTTCATTTCCTCGGGCTCGAGCGCGTCCGAACCACATTCCCTCCGCATAGCGTTATTGTGAGGCTGACTCTTTAGCCACTGGGAAATCTCTTGAGGGATCTTTTGGCTGGTACAGTAAAATATACAAGTTTTATTTTATTAAATACAATGAATAATTACTAAATACATATGTTTAACTTGTATATGTGAAGTGGGGTGTCGGCCGGCTATAGATTAACACCACACCATCTCTTCTCGCGGGTGACGTAAAGGGCGACTAAGGGATAACAAAGCCACTACCACAAGCGCTGAGGAGTTACACCACCTCTAAAAGAGTGGACTCGCCTACCCGCTTGGTCAGCGTGGTTAAGGTATGGTTAAGGCCATACGCCTCTCATGCATTGTTTCGAGGCCCATGTCCAGCAGTGGATACTGAAAGGGCCAACTGAATTGCTGTACTTCACGGTAAATTAGCACCCGGTTAACGACACGGTTTTCCTACGATACGGCAAGTTAGCCGCGCAGTATAGAAACCGCATATGCTTGTTAACGGCACGGTTTTATCGACGGAGGCACGGCTAACGTATTTTAGGTGCGGACTTTGTGTGTCATTTGTGAGTGCTAAGCTAAGAAAAAAGAATTAAAATTACATAAAATTCGAATCAGCAGAGGTAAGCGGTCACGAGATATTTGCGCGGCGCAAAAACGTTCGGCGTCGTTAACAAACTCTCATAGACTGTCATACAACACTGCTCGATATCTTGCCGTGCGTTTTCATGATGCATACGGCGGCCGTGGTGTCATATGTTAACAAGCTCCCATAGGGGGCCCATACAACAATAGAGATCGGAAAATCGTGTCGTTAACAAGTGGCCTTATTGTATAGGTTTTGTGGTTTTAACCCAGCAGCGGCGGTGGTGCAATCAGCGGCGCTGGGGTGTGTTATTACGTTTTATCTTATTACGCCATACACAATCTATGGTATGGTACTGCCTATTATAATTTATTTAATTTTATTTATTTAAAAACTTTTTTTGCACATTATGGTACAAAAGGCGAGCTTAATGCCTTAAGGCATTCTCTACCAGTTAACCTTTGGGTCGATCAGAGAGATACATTGGGAGGTGCGATGAGAGGTATAAAATATATAGGCAACTTAAACGACAAACAGGATAAATAATTTACCTCTGAATAAATAAATATGATGAATACATACAAGATAAATATCAAACAAAATGCATACATATATTATACATACCATACATCCATATCATAATAATTACACATATATATCTTATAAAACAATAGATTGCCATCTAAATTCAGTGCTGATTTTTAAAGGCGTAATCATGTCTAACTACCTTTTCTCACTTTATCCTATTCCCTCAATGTACATGCGTATTTCGATAGTGAGTGGATATGCCAGAGGCGATTACCATTCCATCTTACGTGTCGCGTTTATCTCAACCTTTTCTTCAATTTTAAATGATGTCGCAGAGCGACAATATTCACTTATCACCAGATGGACTGTATGCTCGTTTGGCGCCTATTTCTATAAAAGAAGTCACAATCAAGTATCAACTAAAATGTAACAAATACAAGCTCACCCGACTTGAACCGGCTAGAGATCGCACTGAAAGTATATGTCGCGATGGTACGAGGTGGTGAGCCATTCAAACAGCTTCGGTTACTTGTACATCGGGGGTATAGGATATAGAGGGAAATGTACATTTTACAGTAGTTTCCTATAACGGAAAATGTTCAAACTAACCCGACTTGATCTGGCCAGAGGTCGCTCTCAAAGTATATGTCGGCATGGGATGAGGTGGCGAGCCGGTCGAAGAGTTCCGGGTATTTACGCGCGTACGTTTTCACCAGCTCGATGCACCGCTTCGAGTATAACCAGTAACCGTTCATCTTGCAGCGCCGTGTGTATCCGGACACCTCTTGGTTCTAAGCAAGACACAGTTTTTTTAAAAACGATTGACCTAAGGGTGATTACACACTAGTTAGTCCAAGACCACTGATTGCACTTTGGTTGCAGGTACATGGTGTCCAAACGGGCGACCAAAGCTTACACGACTATATCTGATAGTCGCACGTTGATCGCTTGGCCTCATTCGTAGTGGTGATATCACACGACATGGACGTTGAAATGACAGCTGCAATTGGTTGGTTGATTTTACGCCAGAAAAAATATATAAAAAAATATAGCAAGAACTTCTGGTCGCATAGACTAGTCTACACGCTGAACTAGACGTCCAGTTCTTTTTCTTTTCATTTAACGCAATGGTGCAATTAGCACATTCTCCCAGTGTCAAGTTTTCTCCGTAATACACGATTTTAAAGTCTAAAACGTATCATCTCAATGTCCAGTGCCGTCGAAGCAACTCAGGAGTCGCTCAGTAAAGCGATGGTAGGTTTACTGAGAACACGAACACGAACAACGCAGTCCTATTTTTATAATAATAAACAAAAAACTCAACTTCACTCCTCGAGTCGCCGCCAAAAAGTGCTACGTCTGGACTATTGCGACCAGTTGTGTTGTTCTTGGACTATCAGTGGGCACTATAATAACCATCGTAGGAAGGCGAATAAAACAAACAATTTAAGAACCTGAGTTCAACTTCGAACCCATATAACGAAAGCGAGTGTCACGCGTCCAAATCTAGGGAAAGCCAAAGGAAGCTAGTTTTCTAACATTTTTTCACACTTCATAATACAAGTAAATCTTTTCAATTTAGTAATCTAATAGGTATATTTGTAAATATCTTTATGGATTAATCCATCGAGCCACGTTGCCTCTGACCTATTAGGTAGGCTAGGAAGATTAGCAGTACTAAGTATTTCTAATTTGTACAGGTGTGGGTATGTAGTAAAAGAGTGCTTAACAACCTTACCTTTTTATTAAACTTCAAGTTGAGCCCGATGTTGATTTTATTTTGTGTTTCAGTGGGCAAGTCATTCCTCTCGCCCGGCACGAGCAGTATCGTCCCCGTGATACGGGACAGCATTTGGGTCCCAATACCTGCAAATTAATCACTTTTACCAAAGAACGTCTATTTCATATAAGTATATATGGAGAAATGAATGAATATGTCCACTCCATATAAAAAATAAGGACAATGATTGAATAAAATACTTATTAATGGGCATCATGTCAGATGTCAAATAACTAAGACTCTTGAATATAAATCCTAATTTCAGTCTTGGGGACATCATCTATCACGACTTGTATATATAATAATAATAAATTTGTAACGAAATCTGTATGTGTAAATAAACAGATATATTAAAATACTTGTTTGTTGCGGATAAAAGCTGAAATGTGGCTATGCCTAGGTCTAGCCGGCTAGAACTAGGCGCAGCCGGTCGCAGTCGGTTAGAACTAAGTGCATTCTCTTTCTTACCGGTTACAACTAGGTGCAGCCGCTAAGAAGGTATAGGCAGAACTTTTTTGGCGGCAACTCGAGAAGTGAAGTTGAGTTTTTCTTTGATCATTGTAAAAATTGTGTATTAATGTTTATAGTTTAATTTTGTGGTTTAATAGTGATAGTTTATTAAACTTGAAAGTGTTTTTCGTGCGTGATGAGTGTGACAATCAAATAGAAGCGTGGGACTGCGTTTTTCGTGTGCTTCCAAGGAGTCCTCTTCTGTCCTCAGTAAACCTACTATCGCTTTACTGAGCGACTCCTGACTTGCTTCGACGGGACTGGACATTGACAGGATACGTTTTATACTTTGAAATTGTTTATTACAAAGAAAACTTGACACTGAGTGAATGTGCCAATTGCACCAACGCCATATATGAAAAAAGGTATAGCAGAAATAGCTAGGTAGGAAGGATTTTCTATAAGGACTAACAACCTAAATGAGCCAAATTGTTTCTAGGGAGGAAAAATTTCAATTCTAGTCAACAGTGATTGGCTGCACCTAGTTGTAGCTTTAGTGGAAATAAAACGCCACTCAAAATTTTAACTTTTTCTTGTTAACAGGTAGTCTCGTGTTTACATTACCGCGCGGCGGGTTCGACTGCTCGCCCTTATCAGCGAACGCGCGTCGCTGCCGTGCGCAGCTTAACTATATACAATAATAATCTGCATGTCCGTTTGTACAAAATATATATTATTTTTGCATTATCGGAAACATGCAGATTATCATTACCATACGCTACATAGCCAATTTGAATGAGTTAGACCTAGTTACAGCCAACTGCGAACAGCTATACATAGTTGTAGCCGTTACGAAAAAGGCTGTGCCAAGTTCTAGCCGACTGCACCTACTTCTAGGCAGCTTGAACTAGGCGTAGCCACACTTCGGCTTCCAGCCGTAACATATACACGTATAGAAGCATAACAATAACGAAGGTTTATTGGTTAAAATATATTATAAATGCGCAAGATGGATTGTAACCTAATGATTCTCCAATCAACATATCAATGAATTGCTGCAACATCATAGGAAAATAGGAAATAGTAATTCATAGAAACGGGCATCAATAAATAAAACAGACATATTATCATTAGTTCACGTACCTAATCGTCGAAGCAAATTAAAGACAAAACAATAATTCGAAAACTAATCATCAATCCATTCAAAGATTATTTATCGACTTAAGTTATCAAATTAGATTTCACGGTAATTTTAAATCATCGCTTTGGCTGAGAACTGAAACAATAATAATTAAAAACAATTTTACGCACCGCAAAGAGCCGCGGCGTGGTTGGAATTGTAGTAGGGGCTCGCGGCCTGGTGTACGACAGGGACGGGCTCGGATTTCTCCGCCACCTGCACTTTGATGCGTCCGCTGCGAATTGCTTCAGAGTCCACTACCTGGAAAAATAAAAGTAAGAACTATTGGGTTAGTAATAGTTTTACGCGGATGTTGTAGCCAAGCATTTGTAGTACTGTCCCTGTGTTAGCAAGAACACATGATCACCAGGTAAATGTATGCTTCTTGTGGTTAAGAGAATCGGTTGGCTTCCTGCATTATATACGCTCGTACGTCCCTGCACTATCGACTGGTATGCGTATTCATAGGGACAGTCCCTCTAGCATAGAGAACCTGTTGGATTCTTGAATTATATACGAGCATACATCCTAACTATTACCTGGAACGCGTATCCAAAAAGTACATTTTCATCTTAACTAACCTTTTATGTTACAAGCTAACCTTAGTCAAGCATCCCTAGTACTTTCCCTGTCTGAGTAAGAATACGTGAGCTCCAGATGGATATGCTTCTTGTGGTGTAGAAAATCGGTTGGCTTAGTTGGCTTTCTGCATTATATACGCTCGTACGTCCTACACTATTAACCGACATTGTATCGAAAGAAGCACAGAGTTTAACTTGGATACTTCTTTCAAGCTTACCTTGGCTACACATTTCACGTTTACCCTGGCTACACATTTCAATTTTACCTTGGCAACACATTTCAAGTTTACCTTGACTACACATTTGAAGCTTACCTCGGCCAAGCATCCATAGTACTGTCCCTGTGTGAGTAAGAAAACGTGATCACCAGGTGGATATGCTTCTTGTGGTGTAGAGAACCGGTTTGTTTCCTGCATTACATATGCTTGTACATCCTGCACTATCGCCTGGTATGCGTAACCGCAAGGCACAGAACACCATTCTGGTTCGGACACCATTCGCGTGTTGTTTTGAATCACGTATTTGTAACCTAAAAATGTTAAAATGAAACCTATGACGCCCGATGGTTCTTACAAAGTAGTTTACAATGTGTATACAATGTGTATGTGTTTACAATTTCATTATGTAAAAATTATACACAAGTTAGTCAAAATTTTTATGTTATACAATAGAATTAATGTAACAATAATTCTAAACGAAATGCAGTAGTTGTAACTGTGAAAATATTATAATCATCATTAATATAAGTAATAATTTTTTTTAACACTCAAAAGATTAACTGATAAGTTACCTTTTAGATTAACTGCGTGTATTATAATATTTACGTCTCCTAGCTCTATGCCGAGACGGTAGAAATTGCTGAAAAAAACGAATTATTATTTATTGATTACTAAATATATAAAAAGGATGATATACATAATAAAAATATTAATTTATTGTGTTGCTAGTTTATAAACATGTCAATATGTTATGATGTTAATGACATATGATGTTAGTGTTCAAAACTCACTGTTCAACTATGGTGGATCGTTCTGAAATCCACTGCTTGTGCATGTTCCCCACGTTCAGTTCCATAGAGTAGTCCGCATCTATGTTGTTATACAGTTTATCTACTTGGTGCAGACGCATCTTCTCGTTGGACACCGATATTACTCTGTACACACAAACATATGTGACATTATGTGATAAAGGGATCTTATTGTCGATTTCCCAGATATTGAAACTTTAGTGAAATCTCCAAAAAAGAATAAGTTTCTTGTTGCTTTATCTTAAAAATCAAACATTATAAACAACGATATAAGTTAGAAAACCAATAAGTTCATACCGACAATAGGCGACATTATATTTCCTCGTTGTGTCATAGCTTCACCATCAACCATCAAGTCGCTACTTTTTGCAATAAAATACCCAAATCCTTACACGTAAGGACCAAAATCTCCGGTACTTCAGAAGTGAAAAAACAGTTCTCAACATTGTCTCGAGTGCAAAGACCATTGAAAAGCAAACAATATACATAGTCTGGTCATAAATACCGTTACAATAAAGAAAAATAAATAAATTACATTTGAATTTGGAATCTGTCATTCTCACGTGGAAAATAAATGTTTTTTTTATTATTTTGGCGCCAATCACTATTAAATATTGTACTAATATTAAAATGGGTTGCGGTAATAACGAAAAGCGCATTGCTGTAAATGCATTACACAAAATAAGCCCCCATGCCTATAGCCAAATGTAATTTTTGGAACTCTCCATCTGCTTGGTATTAGCCGAATGTGTGAACCGGGCTATTGGTACATTGAAACATCCTTTGTTTGTGACAGAAAAATGACTGGCCCTCCGTACACTATTCGTACTAAACAGACGATTAAAGCTGTGAAGGAGAGAATCCCAAGAAATCTCGTCCGGAAGCAAAAGATTCTATTCAGAGATGAATATAGCATCCAGAACCATGTCACTTATTATAAAATACGATTTAGAACTGGCTGCTCACAAAAAACGTACTGGTCATTTCTTAACTGACAATTTAAAGAAAAATAGGGTTGATAAATCAAAACAACTTCTTCGGTGATACGCAGCGCAGCTTACAGAAAAAAAATATTTTCGGACGGGAAAATGTTCACCATTGACGAACAATTTAACAAGCAGAATGATCGAGTTTATGCTTATTAGAGAGATTCTAGAGATGCTAATTCTAGAGAAGCTGCTCAATTGGTCAATAGGGTGCAACGTGGCTATTATTTGGCTTCAGTGATGTTAACTCAAGTGTATCAAAATACGATTCTTGAGAAGGTCGTTAAGCCTCTTAACAACACCCCGTTCCATAACCAAGAAGACTCAGCACCAGGTTATAAGGCTCGCACAAAACAGGCATAGCTAGAAAGGAATATTCCAGACTTCATTACAGTTGAAGATTGGCTATCATCTAGACTTCATTTTAATCCGCTTGATTATGATTTATGGCCTGTTTTAGAGAGCATGGCATGCTCTAAACGCCATGATAATATTGAATCCCTAAAACATTTCATAAGGGTGGCCGTTGCCAATATTCCCATGGAAAGGGTGCGTGTTTCAATCGAAAACTAGTCACGTTTGAAAGATTGTATAAAATCAAATGGTGACCATTTCGAACAAACGTTATATTTTTAAAATGGTAAGCATAAATAAAATAATGTAAAAAAAACAACGTTTCTTTGTAACAATATTTATGGCACGACTAGGTATACGAGGAGTACATACATACAACGTATACATTTCTACACACACATGCCAATTGGTGCAACAATGTGAGGTAGATCTGGGTTCCAAGTCAAACCAACAATAGTTTAATGGACCTACATATTTGGATAAATACTGAAAATGTACCTGTATTTGTGAAAAAAGAAAGAAACCTACCGTCTAGAATCTATAACTACAGATTTTGATGACGAAAAAAGAAAATAAACCTTACTTGGCTTTAGTGAGATGTGGCCACCCCACCCACAGCACTTTTCCAAGTAACTCTCTGGCCAGGTTTTCTAAGGTCGGCTCCTCTTCCGGTTCCTTTAAAAGCTCAATAATCATGCTCTCGTTACGAGAGGGCTGGTCGAACACTTTCACCCGCGACTTCTTTACTTTTGTCTGTGAAAGACAAAAGAACCAACATAAAACGTGGGGTACATTTTGCTGCTTGTTCGTGGCGAGAATGGAGAAGTTCACTAGGTTTAGAGGGTTTATAGCTAGAGGGCTTATCGTATTTAAATAAAATATACCCTAAAATATTATGTATGGTGAATTTTTTTTGAAATCTGTTGGAAAATGACCGAGATAGCTGTTCAGTTTCAAACGCACTACTCGCGATGATGATATATATAATTCTTAAAAGACCTTACTGTAAAATCTTTAAAACGGAGATTCAGTTATATTCCGTATATTTTACAAAAAAAAATATTTAGACAAACATAGTTTCATAAGCACTATTCAATGATATATCGTTTGTATGTAAATGTAGTGACGTCACATGCTGCTGGGTCAATATCGTACTTTGAAAAGCTATAACGTAGAAATTTCTAAAGATATTGTAAAAAAATTCAGGAGACTGCATTATTTTCAAACTTTTTTTAGATATTGCAATTAAACAACTTTTAACGGTTTAAATCGCGTATATTTGACATGATTTATATCCCGACGTTTCGAACACTTTGCAGTGGACGTGGTCACGGGGTGACTAATTGATTTTATTTGTCACTTGAGTTATTAAGAAATTATTACTACCGTCTGAAATTTTTTGAACTTTTTTGAAATTTTTTTTTTTAGATACTTAATTTTTTTAGTATTTAAAAAAAAAAGGTGATTTTTTTGTTAACACATTAGCTCTTATTCGTATTATACTTATGTTAAATTCTATTATTATGGTAATTTATGTGTGTACAAATAAATGTTTTCTTTTCTTTTTACTTCTCCTTTGATGCGGCCGGTCGCATGATCATGCTGCTGGTCACTATGGCTGGTAACAGCTGGTAATCCGCTGCGTATTCTTCAAACACAAATATCAGCTAGTGTGGTCGGTATGACGGCTGGGCGAGGAACAGATTCTGCAGGGACACTTACGGGAGCGGACAGTTCGTCAGCCGGCGATTTCCGTTGCGAGTTAGTGTCAGTTTGTACTTTGTAACTATAACTACGTTTTTCAAGCATACCAAGTAAAAATGTTTAGGTAAACCTTCTAAATGAACTTTTGAGCGAGACAAAACAACAAAACATTGATACAAAACAGAGGCTCGTCTACAGCGAGACAGACACGTTATAAAAACCGAGAATCACGGCTGTCACTACACGTACGAATGTTGGAATATTACAAAAGTTGCAACTCACCTGATATTTAAGGTGCCTAGTGGTGGGGAATCCCGGGAATAGCATGTCCCGCATCGCATTTGGTAGCATGCCCGTTTTCAGCTCGCTCTCGGGCACGTTCAGTTCGTTTCTCCACACACGCGTGTCAACCGCGTGGCAATCGGTTATCGGCGGGAAGTACTCCGGCGCTTGTACTACACCTTCGAAATAACGGATTACTTTAGCACACTAAGGGCCTTTCTCATTACGTCCTGATAAAGTAACTGTTAAGAATCTGGTAGATAAATTATCTGCTAATTAAATTTACTGACTTTTTGATAAAGTATAACTGATTTTCTGATACCTTCTGATAAAAAGTATCAGGAGATGGTGAGAAAGGCCCTAATTGTTTAAACGCAATCGGAATACGGTATTTGACTCTTTTTAGATAATTATAATAGATAACGTGACATTATATAAGAGAAAAGGAACCAAATTGTTCAGATATTGAAATTTTAGTGAAATCTTAAAGAAAACAACATATTTTTTTTATTGCTTATTGCTTTTTTATCTTTGAAATCAGTTGTTAGAGCGTGTCTCCATTTAAATAGAACTTTTATATAAAAACAATTTTTTTTTGTCAATGAAGTTCCTTTGTTCAACGTCACATACAAAACAACCAAATATACTAGAAATCGATCCATGAGATCAAAATATCTTGAAAAAATATTGAGTTTGTGCCATTTAGCATGGCAAAGGCGAGCATTTATATACTAGTACATTATCCCTACTAATGTACTAGTGTTTACCATAGCGACGGTGACATCGAAAGCTAGCGATAACTATTTTCGCTCATTACGGGCACATTGGCAAGTGTTGCTATCGTAAACACGAGTACATTAGTACGGGATGAAAGTCGAGGAAATGACCGCTATTGCGAGCTAAATGGCACGGAGTTTAGTCACGAGCTAGAAAAGGACCGAACAACTTGTTGATATCGTCACTAATACAGTAGTGCCATTACAAACACGTACACGGTACACAAATATCATTTATCTAATTTCATAATGAATTTGAAAAATTAATAATATGGGTTTATTTTATATTTCAATTGTGGAAGAAATCATTTTAGTAATAGTACATAATTATATTTTTTATAGAAAGGAGGCAGACAAGCATAGAATCCACGTGGTGGTAAGTGGATATGTCGACTATAGACATCAGCGACATACAACATCAGTCTAGAACAGCGGTTCTCAAAACTTATTGGCGACGGAACCCTTTTGAACCTTTAAATATTTTACGGAGCCCTAAACATAGTCTTGATCGGACATCTTTAAAGTTGATGCCGCATCTTTTAAACTCGTAAGTATCGCATCTTTCGTAAGAGTTCGATACTGTTTTAAACTCTTACGATACGACGATGTGCATAGTTTTTGATCGTAGCATTATTGTAGATTTATTATGCTGCGTGTCGCCTCATTTTCGGCTATTATGTGATACGACTTGATGTGCTTCGTTCTTTAGGTTGATATTATTTCAGCGGAGTCCTCGTAGAGGCCTTGCGGAACTCCAGGACTCCGCGGATCACACTTTGAGTATGGCTGGTCTAGAATGACAAACGTTGGCACGCCCCGTATGCGCTTTGGAAACTTAGGAATGGATTTGGAGATAAGATAGTTTAGTGTCAGTGGGAACAACGGTACTAAACGGTAATCAGTTTTGTATTGGAATTTCCGTTGCCCCTACTGTAATTGTTATGAAGTGCCTTAAGTATGACCAGAATAAAAGAATAAGCGTGTATTATATTTACTAAAATTACATCTAGTCCATCTAATCCATCTTTTTTAATCTGGTAGGTTATCACTATAGCAATATAAACATAGTCGAGACAAAGAAAACTAAAACACATATTTAATGTCCCCATTAATTGTTGACCCCGCTGATGTCAGTGGGAACAACAGAAATAATTTTATCTAGAACTCCCGTTGTCCGCATTATTGGGGATTGGCACCAATGAGATGGAAATGGACCTTATATTTGAACTTATATTTTTTGGTAATATGCTCGCGCAACTGTACCCAGAACAAGTTTAGAAAATCAAAATAAAATCAAGTTTGCTTCTAAAAACGTTTTTATTATTACAAACAATAAAAAAATTACCTAAACTTTTCGATGACCAATTGTAGACGAGCATGGGTCCGTGTGTGTTTCGTCTCCGTTCCTCGTCGGTTAGTCTTTGGTAGCAAGGCGCCATCGCCGACAGGAGATTCGTCTAAATAATAAATTTAAGAAAAAATAAAAAAAATATATAGATGAACAGAATTTAGCCAGTGATCTTTAAAACAAAAATAGTAAAATATTTTCAACCTAATGTTCCATTTTTTATTTTATTTTTAAACAATATTATTTAAAAAAAAAAATGTTAGTAAAGTGACATGAGACAAAAAAGTAGTAAAGTTACTTAATTTCAATGCTATTTATTCCCTTTAGCAATATTTAACTCTTTTTAGATAATCATATTATAATATCAACCACTATGTAAGTTTCTCGCAAATAAATTTATTCCTACGTCGTCAAAGGTAGGCGGTGCACCCGGGGGGCGTGCCGATGTTTGTCATTCTGGACTGAAGTTAGCATGTACCGCGGATGTCTATGAGCGACAGTATTCGTTTACTACCAGGTGGACTGTATGCTTGTCTGCCGCTTTCTTACTAAAAGTCATCTTACTATTTGCCCGCAGCTTTCTCGTCATTCATTTAAATAAAGTAACGTGAGTGGGAACTGGCGATTTTATTTCTGAATGGAAGCAACAGAATAAATAAGCTTAGGAATCAATGCTTTAGATCAGTGGTTACCATTTGATCCTTTCTTTTGATCCTGATGCTTCTCACGAAGCATTGACCATATGGTGAGAAAGAAATAAAATGTAGTATCAATTAATAAAAAAAGTTATAAGTTTTACGAAGTTACAAGTTTTACAAGGTGATTTCAATGTTTTGATAATGAAACAAATACAGATATGGAATAAAACAAGCTAGAATATATTCTTTATAAAATTTCATATATTAATGGGATCTTTGGGCTTGCATTTGTCTAACTGTTGAGTTCTTGGTTCGGAATTGAATTTCATTTATTAAATAATTTTCTAGATGTATTTTTGGTTAAGTGACATAATAATTTCGCGGACCACTGCTAGTGTTCTGACGTACCACCAGTGGTCCGCAGACCACAGGTTAAGAACCACTGCCTTTAGATATTAATGCAAATATCATACCTCGTCAATAAAAGGTATAAGCACGACAGCCTCCCAGTCGTTTTTCTTCCCATTGAGATCTGTCTCGAAGTGTACGGGGTAATAGTGCACTATGGGCGAGTCCTCGTCCGTCATCAACTCGTGGAACGGAGCGGGCAACAGTTGCTTACTGGCTGAAGGTAGTACTGCTAATAGCTAAAGTAATACAAATAAAAGTAGTTTATTAGCCATAAGGTCATACATATATGTATGGAGTTATTGATTTTGATTAAGATTTTCTAATTTAAAGTTGCCTTATTTCATGATTCTCTTTAAATAGAAACGTGCTCCATATTTCTATTAAAAGATTATTATTAGAGTAAAACCTTAAAAAATGTTTTTTTTAGGTTTCAACTAAGACGGCGGCGTTACGATTTATGCATCCCGCAAATAATAGATAAACAATAAAAAGTCAAAGGTCTTGATTGCTTAGTCTCAATACCTGGGAAAGTAGAACCAACAATAGGGTCCCTTTTCTCGGATAATGTTTAATAATCTACACATAATATAATAAATCAGAGAATTTTGTAAAGAGCAGTACAAATGATAATCTGAAGGTGTTTGTCTGGAGTGTTGTCTGAGCCAAGGTCCATCAATTTTTGTTTAGTCATCAAAGATATATGCGGTCGAGCATTGTCGTGATGAAAAACTACACATTTTCAATTCATTACTTCTAGTCGTGTTTCCACAAGTGGTTGTTTCAATTTTACTAATTGCTGACAGTAGACATCAGAATTAAGCATTTGGCCATGTAGTAAAAGGTCGTAATACACAATACCTTTCCAGTCCCACTATACACATAACATGACTATGTTCGGAGTGAGGTCTGGCTTTGGGACTATTTATGAATGCTCGCCTCGCTTAGATCATTTTAAAACGTTGTTATCGTAGGTGATCCACTTCTCATCACCTGTTACCAATCTCTTCTGAAATGGATCGATTTCATTTCGTTGTAGCAACATCTCGCAAATGGAAATTCTATTCACTAAGTTTCTGTCATTTAAATCATGCGGCCTGCATTTAATCATGAATGCCAGAAATATAGCACGTAAAGTCACACGTTCCGCGAACTTTTCCGATTACCTAAATATTATATATTAATAAACATATATAGGTACTCATATACATATATACCCATATAAATACATACAACAATAAAGTATCACTATAAATTGATTTACTTAAAACATAA
Source organism: Sesia apiformis (assembly GCA_914767545.1). Taxonomy (NCBI): domain Eukaryota; kingdom Metazoa; phylum Arthropoda; class Insecta; order Lepidoptera; family Sesiidae; genus Sesia; species Sesia apiformis. The sequence goes on along the minus strand of OU611954.1, from coordinate 6,658,096 downwards.
TATAAGCCATTGACAAGAAGAAATAAATGAAAAATTAAAGCAAAAACTTTTTTTAGCAAAATGCATATAAAAAATAGTTTCTAACCTGCTCAAAAGGCTTGAAAGGTTCTCCTAATTCAAATTCGATCTTCAAGTCCTTGAAACCCTTAATGTCCGATATGTAGGGCGCGTAGTGATGAGGGTAGTACCAGCACCACGAAGGGCAGCCCTTGTAATAATAGAACAGATTCCATTGGATTGCTCGCACGTAGCACGTAGCTTGATCGGCCAATACTTCACTGGAATGATACAAAATATACTGAATTTTTGATTTAGTCCGTTGAGTTTTACTATTAGTTCTATTAGGGGAACTCAACGGGAAAAAAATCCGTTTAGATCTACGGCTATAGTATGAATAGAACTCGACGGAATTTATGGTCCGTTGAATACTACTATTTACGAAAGTTTAACATGTTATTAGATAAAGTGCATTATAAGATTGTTTCTTTTTTCTATTTGGTTTCATATTTTGTTATTAGAATCTATTATAATCACCTTCATAAACCTGCCATTATTATGGGTTGTTCCTCTTGTATTCCACTTTGGCAGTTATTAGTGGCGATAGCACTATCCGGAATGCCAGTTCTATTGATAGAACTAAAAGGACCGGAGCAGATTTTTTTATGATTTATTTATTATTTAACCCTTTGAACGCCACCGTCGGCTATAGCTGACAAATGAAAATTTGCCCTGAACGCCAACGACGGCAATAGCCGACAAAAAATGCTGGTCACGAAAATACGAAATAAAGATATTAAATCATTACTTCTGTTTGTTTTATTTACATATATTAAAAATTGAATCCCATTAGTATTTTAATTGCATTAAACAAATTGAATTATGTATTTTGGTATTGAGAAATTTGATGATAAAAAATAAGAAATTAAGTCTTCAAAAAGGAGTGTTCTCAGACGCCACAGTCGGCACTAGCCGACCGCTAGTGATGTTCAAAAGTAGCTTAGCTAATAACATTAAAAATTTAAAGAGATTTATATGAAAATTTCATGCAGAACATTTTTTTTTTGCAATTACTGGTATCTGAGTAAATCAAAATCTTAATCTAACAATGCCAGGTTAATGAAACAATGCCAGGAGCTACACAATCAGAAATAAAATGTGGTCAGGTAGACAATTGACCTTCCCTAATCTCAACTTTCGCGCATTCCTAGCGCAACACCAATTAGCAGTCCCCTGTATGCCACCGTCGGCATTATGCGACTCGCTTGTGACGTCATAAGCGCAAGAGGGCACTGTTTAGAGTTGCCCAATTATTACTATTGTATTATTTTTTAAGTTAATTATAAGTGTGTGATAATAAAAATGAGTGACAATGAAATGAATGCATGAGTGACAATGAAATTTTCCGAATTCCGAAGCCGAGCGCTATCAAAAATGACGTAGATACACTTTGTTCCCCAGACGATTTCGCACGTACTCTGCGCGCCAGTAATGCACTTAATTATAGCGGAGTGTAGGCTTTCTCGGCCGCTGTCCATATTAATTGAATCTTCCGGGCTACTTGGCCGAGGTCTTCTGGAATCTCTTCTCTTTCTTCCAAACGTTTCGTCAACAACTGCGGTTGACATCTTCAGTGGCGACTGCGTTCACTTTCGTAGAGATGTTATCTCTTCGGCTTCTCGAGCGCAACTGACTCGACGACTGTGGCGCACCGGTATTTAGTGTGCGAGGGTAGTTGTGATTGTGTGTGTACCGACGCATCGATATTTATAGTGGGCGTGGGTAGTTGTGATTGTGTGTGTACAGTCTGTTTTAGTCCCCCCCTCTCGTCTCTCTTCCCCGTGAGCTTGATGTCTTCGGAGTATCTTCGAATTTAGTGTATTATTTAGTGAATGTAGCTGTATTCACCAAAACATTTACATTTCATTGAACACCAGAGACGGATTTAAACAAAACAACTCTCCGATAACAAAGAAACTACTCAAAATGGCGGCGTCGTGTAATACAATAATCACGGTGGTATCTACAGTGGTCATATTTTTTACAAGTTTTAATTATTATTTTATTACACTAACAGGGTGCCTATTCCGAGTTATGCTATTCCGTACCAAAAACAAATTTATCTGTATAAAAACTAGCGGACTTACAATTGATAAACTTAAAAAGACAAGTGTTACGAATAATCAACAATAATTATAATCGTAAAATTTGTCATCTAATATAAAGCTGTACTAATATAAACAAAAATTGTTGATTTTTTAAGTACTTATAAGAATAACACAATTAAAATACTGATTTTTTAAGACTGAATTAAAAATGTTTTTATTTCATACAAAATAAAAATCACTACAAAATGCCATTGAATTTTATGAACGAAAAAAAATAGTCTTTTACAACCTATTTAGCTGTCGTTTTTATGCTAATTTTTCAACGACGCATTGTCTATTTCTGACTTTTATCATCAATGAGACTGTAGTGCTGGGCATGTAGTGGTTTTGATCATTTTGTTGTGATTCTATTATATGGTTTTATGGGCGATTACTCTGTAAATTTATGAGTAATAATATTGATATTATTGAATAATTAGTGAGTTGAATATAACTCTTATATTTCTGCATAGTTTTATTATTGAAATGAGTATTTACAAAACATGTTTTACATGTTACATGTTTTATCGACATATATTTTCGAATCTCAACGATTTTTGTCGTCGACTCATGCGTCTATAGGGTGGCGTTCAAAAGGTTAATTGTGAATTGTAGGTGATTTTCCACAACTGTGCATAAATCCATGACTTGCTTGAAAATAATAGCTTTTAGCGACGACAATTTTAATTACTCTTTAGACAAATTTGTTTATTAATGTACTGTGATGTGCTAATCACAACATATTTAGTTTTAAAAGAATAACACCACAAGTTATGAAGATGGTAATGACAACTATTTTAGTTTAATTACACAGATTGCCGCTGTTTATTTATTTATAACACACAAGTTTGGGTATATTCTTTATTAAGCCTCTGGTAATCAAAAGTCCACTGTTATTTATGGTCCAATTTGGAAAATCACCATCCGTACTGGAGTAGGTATCCATACCTACCCAATCATTGGGCATTCCCATGGCAACTTCCTAAGAAACTTACTTGGTAACTTTCGAGTAGTCCAGTTTATTAATATAGTAGTCCTTCTTATGCAGAATGAACTCTTGCTCGAAGATGGCATCCTCTGTGAAAATTATAGAATTACATTTAATAAAAGCTACTACTTTATATAATTAATACTTACTATGAGATAGTGTTGTCAATTAGCCAAATCTTTTTAAATGTGTGTATCTCTACGAGATTAATATAGGGTTACTGGTAAATATAACTGTTCCTTTCAGGATGTGGTAGTATGAAGTGTCACTATTATTTTTCACTATTACATACCCTGACCAAAAGTTGATAGTTTTCGAGATATTTAAGTATTTGTATTTTTCTACCTACTATCGACAAAACTCAATTATTTTGTTAACTCCCTGTTGACTTTTTTTTTGTTTTAATGCTTAGTTGAGTATTGCAGTGAACTGATACGAAAGTAAAACTATCTGGAAGAACTAAGAATAATAAATGAGAGACACTAAAACTAAAAAAAAAAAAATATCAAGATCATGTTGGAAGATCATTATTCTTCTTGTTGCTAATGGCTAATGTTGCTAATGATGTCTTCTAACGGTAGAGGCAGTTCGTCACGCAACAAGTTTTCGTACGTTTCCTCATTTAAAATTTGTGGCAAAAAGAAAGGTCCTATTAAATCTCGGCCACTTAATCCCATCCCCACGGTTTCGCTAAATCTCGTCTGAAAGCCTCTTTCCCGTTTTTTTTTTGATTATCTTCGGCCCAAAAATGTAAATTGTCGTAATTTGTTACATTTTCACGATCTAATTTTCATTGATTGGTCCATTTTTTTCCATTTTTGGCTCGAGTATGTAATAGTGAAAAATAATCGTTACACTCCATACTACCACCCCCTAAAAGGAGCTGTTCTATTTACCAGTTGTTCAAAACGGACTGAGATAAAATAAAATTAAAAAAGAGTTTTACCGTCACTAGTTTCTTCACAATCTTCATCCATTTCCATGTCGTCCATAAACTGGGAAGAATATTGTCAAGTGAATGATTTAATATAAATAAATGAGCGTAACTAAAATTATGTTCTTGCATCAACCATAAGAGCATTATTGGACAGGATAAAATGCTTGGATAAATTCATGTCATGTCAATTTTATGCTATATGATTAAGGATGATATCATGTTATTTAATTTGTAATATAAATATAATCGATGAAACACAAACAACATTTTGAATATTGTGTAGAGCCATAGAGATACATTATACAATCGTAATGTACTGTAAGAGTTCTTACAGAACTAGAAACGAAATGTCAAACTGTCTTTTTTACGCTATTGTTAGATTTGTAAGTTGATTATACTAAAGTTTAGAGTGGAAAAGATCGGTTCACATTTATTGCATATGCGTAAGATATTGCGAGAAAATTTTCTTTTAGATTAATTTTTTAATAAAGATGATTACTGTCGACCTCCACAAAGTTTGATTCTCATTGATGATAAAAATCAGAAATACTTGGTAATGCGTCGTTGAAATAGACAACGTTGAATAGACGCATGCGAACAATGCGTCGTTGAAAAATTAGCATAAAAACGACAGCTAAATAGGTTATAAATGACTATTTTTTTCGTTCATAAAATTCATTGGCATTTTGTAGTTCTAGACTGAATTGTTTATTATGGAGCATTAGCGAATTTTTATTGTAAAACTAGTCGAATAATTTTGAAAATATAGTGATTTTTGTAAGAGTTATGTATAGATTAGTTTATGGGCCAAAATGTTAATATAAATATGCTATAGAAGAGAACCACTGAATGTACGCTTACCATCTCTTGTGTGGCGTTTATGAGCGCCTGCAATTCATCATCAGGTTTGTTGGACTTGATGTCATCGATATTCACATTGAAGGTTTCGTCATTGTTTGGTTTGTACTAAAATAATTAAACAAATAAATCATTTATTACTACAGTGAGTCAAAATTTCAATATGGTAGCAATAATTAAGGGCTTAATATTTTTTAGATTTTCACTGCAGTAAAAGAATTCTGCATCAGCATAACGCTGATAACACATGACAGAAAACAAACATCACGGTTCAGAGAAAGGTTCGGGATAATCTGAGCAATAGCCTACCATGTGCGGCTAGCCATTCTGATCTCCAACATACTTTAGAAAATGGCACCAAAAGAAGAATAACATTAAAAAGACATCATATCAGAATTATTCAGCAATGTTTCAGGTATAGAGGGATAGACAACGCAAGGTGTCCGTCGCTGCCGAAATTGGCGCTAAGTTCTAACTAACATTTAAAATTGAAGGTGAAATATCATAACATAATCTTTATAATACGCTTAATTACTTTTTACGGTATAAATCGTATTATTGATCAAGAAAGAAAATTATCAGTGAAATCTTTAAAATCGCGAACCGTTGAATGCAATATTTAACAGCATAGAGCCAATATTGTAATACTTTCAATCTTTGACAACATAAAACGTCAAATCGGACAATGCTCTATATAATGATGAATGGATGAGTTTTCTACCTCTTTCCTCTCTTGTGCATTAGGTCGCCTGCCAGTTTTGTTTTCGAAATATTTAATATCCATAAATGTGTCTTGAAATTTCTCTTTATCAATTTTAGCTAGCTCTTGCATAAATATCTCAAACCTGGCTAAGTTTAAGTTGCCTGCTTCATTTATGTAGCCTGAAAAATATATTTATTACTAAAGAATCGATACAAAAAATTAGATCATGTTAAATGTTTTTTTTTTGAGTTCAGAAATTCTTCAGAATTCGCAATTTGTTATTTTTAGTTAGGGGCTAAATCATAGACCTGGATAAATAGACGATTCTCGGTCTAAAAATTAGTGGGAGACGTATATTACAAGACCTCATGCAGTCTGCATAAGAGTTAGTTCCCAATGATTTGGATAGAATGAAAGCAAACAATCTTAGAAACATCTATTTACGCGGTTCATAGTTACTAACAAAAGGCTATAACCAAAATAAAAATTTGTATATAACAATAACTGTACTTTTACCAGTCAGGCATCTATAAGAAAGAAAGAGTAAAGGGAAACAATACAGAAAGTGGTACGATGGAATTATAAAGACGAAAAGGGTGGAAAAGTTTGAAGGAGGCCTTTGCTGGAAGGTAGATGGATGCTGATATTGTTGCAAATTTGACAAATTATGGTCCGGTAGCGCTGACAGTTCTGTATTTAATTAGTTTTATTAAAATACCGCTTCTTTCTTAAATAACATAACACACAAAAAATAGAAAATAAAATTTTCTATATGTTTTCCATTCGTAAAAGATAATGAAAAGATAATGATAGCATTCGCCAAAAGGCTATAATGATAACAATAATAATACCCTTACCATCTAAAGTTGGCAATACTGTCATATAAGTTTTATACAGCAACGGTAGGGCGTCATTTCCTATGTGCATATTTGGCAAATGTGGTATAAAATCATTTCCCACTAGAAAACCCATTAGCACCCAATCGTCGACTATTTTCTCTAAGTCATATTTGAAGGGTAATTTGTCTTTTATTTCTATGAACTCTTGTGCTAAATACTCTCTTAGCAAAGATAAATGGAGTAAATAAAAATTGGTCTCTTCTGGGCTTGTTGACCGTTGCGTTGTTTTGCCAAATTTTACCTGAAAAAATATCACACATCTGTACACAAGATATCCAACAAAAATATTATGTGTGGTTGTATTGTTCGATTATTGTGGTATAACTGCTGCATTACATATTACTATCGATATTATTACGAAATAGAAATGTAAAAATATAGTAAAATAGAAATAAAACGTTTAAATACTTCATTGCATACGAAAATAACTAAATAAACACTAAACACAACTAAATAATTTGCTCATTGCAACTTTCTCCCGTTTATTTAAAAAAATGCAGAGTTTAGATTTTCAGGTATTTTAAGGATCAAATTGGTGTAAAATTATTATTTTTTCGAGTCACTTTTATGTTAGGCTAAAATAACAATTGGAAGTGGGCATACCCCTTTACGAATTGTTCAAAAAAGATATCTATGAAGGTAGCTAAGTAACAGCCTTATAGCTTATAGCACAATAAGAACATACCTCCTCTCTCAAGAGTGCGAAATGCGGTTCATGTGTGCACATGCCCAGCATGATGAGATCAGCGTCCAGCCCGTACAAACAGTGCCGTGTATTGGGGTTGTAGTCGGGTTGCGAGCGCAACCATCTGATGTAGTCCATTATCTTATGCTCGCCTTCGCCGGGCGTCTAAAATGTTATTATAGTTAGGAGAAAACTAAAGTACTAACTAAACCCACCTAATGCTGGCAATGCGGTGTATAATATACTACTTTTTGCCAGTGCCTTCGTTCGTGTGGTCTACGTGAGTAGAACGGAATATAATATATCTATTTACTAAGTTTCAACAAACATCCAAATATCCAAAAGTTCACATTTATTAAATTAGTGGGATGTCCCCGGTTTCTTTTAATCGACTATTAGAAGCAACTGTGAAATGGGCACAGACATCAAACAGAAAGTCGTCTAACTGTTAATTTGTCTTCCAACACTTTTATAAGTTTTCTCGGCTTGACACCAGTGAGTGATTTATGATTGTTATGATCATATGAATGACATATGAAAGTGAGCATTTTCCTCTACATCAAATGCATTGATCCACCATATGCAACCATACGTAAAAATTAACTGCAGTGGGCAGTTTGTGATTAAGCGTGAAAAAATCCAAACATCTAATAAATACATTTGTGATTTTTCATTTCATGAATGATTAAAAGTCAAAAGTGTAAACTATGAATGCACATTTCATTATGAAATCTCAAAAATCAAATCAAATTTAAAGTTGGAAGTTGTTTTATTGCTTTTCAAAGTCTCCGTGATAATCGATGATATACTTTGACGCAATGAAACCATTATATGAAGTATTCAGCCCACCCTTATTTAGGCACATTTTTAACAGCCGTTACTGCCTCTTGTAGAACGTATTCTTCTGAGTTTATCCTTAATTTAAGAGAATAAATAAAAATCACAGGGCAAAATGTCGAGACTGTATGGCGGATGACCCATTAACTCTACATTTGCAATACTCGAAAACTGCTTCATTTGTCTGGCGGAGTGAGCTGGGGCATTATCGTGATGGAGGATCATCCTGCTTCGTGGGCGTCGTGCTTTGAATTTTTCCAAAATAGAAGGCAAACAGCTGTTTGTATGCTAGTCCGCAGTTACTGTTCTATTATTGTCTAAAGTGGCCAGATCTGCCAAAGAAGGAGGCAATCATCTTCTTTTCAGCACAACCTCCTTTCTTCACTTTCGTCGGCACCTCTTCGAAAAGAAAAACTCACTGTGCAGATTGCTTTTTAGTTTCAGACTCATAGCAGTAGATCCAGATTTCATCACCCCTTGTTGAATTTTTCAAGCATTTGGAGACACGATTCCACATGGCAGTTTTTGAGCTTCGCTCAAATTGAGAGGAATCCATTTGGCACAAAACTTCCTTACCCATAGGTGATCATGTAAAACAGTTTGAACTAGACTCATACCAATATCTAATGATGCTCGTATCTGCTGATATGTCTTTCATAATTTTGTTTCTGGTTCAGACCGCATTGAATGTTATAAAAAATCATTGAACTGTTCTCTGTTAAATGTTCTGAAATGTTCTCTTGTTAAATCAATTTTTCCGCACACTAAATTTACAAATTGCCGCTAAACATAAAAACAAATGACAGATTTGAAAATTTAATTATATTTTCAAAATTCAAATTTGTTTTTCGAATCTTATTGTACAGTGGCCAATTCTAAGAGCTAGTTTGACCTATCGTAAAGTAACTTTGAGTGCAGCTTGAAGACAGCAGCTTTAACGGATTATTATTACTGTTTATTACGAAAAAAATACATGAGAACTATTTTAACCTTGAAAATATTTAAACAAAAAACAAACTTATTATCTCACCTCATGTCCAGACAGTATAAATTTGACCTTAGCCCACAATGGATCAGTGGAGATCTTTTCTTTAACAAAATACTGCAGTTGCTCATGTAAACGAGCCATGAACACAGTACCAGGTGTTATGCAATTGCTATCGAAACGTATCTCAGTCGGTAGCACCTCACCTACAAGTACATAAATGTTTTAGAAAATATTTTTAATTTAAGTATTATATTCTAGTCACATTAAGAAAAAAGCGACATCATCCATTGAATGTACCAACGTTAATTGGTAAATCAAGGAATGTTAACTGTGGAATGTAATTGGTCAACAAGTGAAATTCCAGGTGAATGAAATCACTTTTTTCTTAACTTCAACAGAGTATAGTTCTTGCATCTCCCAAGAGCGCATTAAGTTAGTGAATAAATGTGTGCAAGCACCACAGTCTTATTCATTTGGCCTCTTATTGGGTGTCATAATAATAAAAGTTAACGGAATATATAGCCGTATTTTTTTTACCTTTAGCTTTCGCTTCTTCTTCCAATTTTTCAGCTTCCCTTGCAGATCTAAATCTGTACAAAATATATACAAACAATTAATATTGTACACATATCCTAACTTATATATAAAAATGAAATGATGTGTTTATTTGTATTAAATGCTTTCATTTATCAACAAATGGATAAATGGAGCTGAATTATTGCATAGGTCTTTTTGATATTGTGAGGACATAGTTTACAAAAGCATATTTTTAAAGAGGAAAGTTTACAAGCAGGTGACACCGCAGGTAAAGGCTATTTAAGAACAAATTAAGTGATTCTGACAGGTAGTTAAAGAAAAGATGTTCAAAAGAAAGACAATTTGAAGTAATCAAATGAATGATTTGACACTATCTCATATGTTACTATTGTTACTATCTCAACAAAGAATTATTAGGAGTATATATACAGGTATAAGTCATAAAACTAAACTCATTGTATACCACTCTATGTGAAGAATTTTTTTTTTTAATTCTGACAGGTTCAGTCCCAGCATTATAATAATGTTTACATTATTTCCTTGTTTTAAAATTGTATAGACATGATTTATTTGTTCATTAATGACCTTACCTTCGTCCTCTCTGCTGGTTCATTTTAGCTCTCGGAGCCACACCATCAATAGCCATGAAAAACAGTTTCTTGGGTTTGATGATTTGGAACAGTATGCTGATATAGTGGAATATATCCTTGAATATCTTCTCCTCTGTTATACGGAAGTGAGGGTTAGAATCGTCTGGGTGAGAACAGTTATGAATGATACCATTCATATCTAAATACATGTTGTCAAAGTCTGGTATCTGCAAATAAGATTATTTATTAGTGTGATTAATAGTATTGGTACAAAATAAAACAATCAGTGGAACAATTTTATATAATTACTATTGGAGTTCTGAATTACAATTTTATTTATTTGATTATTTACTTCAGAGAAGAATAAATTACAATATATATTTTCTCTCTCTCTCTGTCAGATGGTGGTATTATAAACTAATGGACAAGTTTTTAATTTGAAGTAAGAAAAGTATAAAGTTTATTAAAATCCATGCAATTGAAATGGTGGGTACCATGTTAGTATTGTTTTATTGTCTATTAAGTATAATTTTATAATTACTTAATAATTATATTAATTGCATTATTGCACTTGATGTTATTTTTTCAAACACTATTAGAATTAAGAACTCAATATTTAATCAAAAAACAGCAAATGAAATTTTTTGAGATAGTCTATATGTGGGTGACTAAGTAAATTTTGAGATAGAAAAAAATATTTGGGTTACAACAGAAATTTTTATTACAAAATTTCAAAATACTCTCCATTAGTCTCTATACAGTGATCTATTCATCTAATCCAAGATTTAATGCACTGGTGATACTCTTCTTTAGTGAGGTCCTCAACAGCTGCCATAAAGGCATTACAAGCATCCTCAGGGCTGTCAAAAGGAATGCCCCTGAGTCCAAGCTTCACTTTTGAAAAGAGAAAGAAGTTGCATGGAGCTAAGGAGATAAGGGGGGTGGCTCAATTCATGGATCTCTGTGGTCTTCAAAAACTTTTGGTTAAGTTTTGCTTTGTGAGATCATGCATTGTCACGATGCAAGAAAAGCCCTGTCAAACCTGTTTTAGGACATTTTTGATTTAACACATCAAATATAGTTTAAATACACTTCACTGTACCATTAGGCATTAAGAGGTTTTTGAGTGTCTAATGAAATTGTCGCTAAATGGGCACCCACAGAGAACAATGTTGAAAAATGAAGAAGAAGAGAGACGAATGGAAAGGTCTTATTATTATTATTTGGTAGACAAGCAGCTGTACTGATGCATCTATATCCGTTTTTGTGCTGTAAGATATTGGTAGTTTATTTAATTATTACTTCTTTAAATTATTGCAATTTTTCTTAAGAATTATAATAGGTTAAGGCCTTGATACACATGCCAGTAAAAAGCATCCCGGGAGAAAGTACCTAGCATACTAATAACTAGCAAGCAATGACAACTCAACACATGTGCTAGTTAGAGTTGAATGTGATTTTCGCATTCCGATAATTTAAATTTATTACATTGCCAGCAATTTCATCATTTCAAGTTCAATTCTGAGTTTGAACCATATTTAACCAAATAAAAACGGTAATATAAGTATAGCTGTTATAAGAATTTCTGAAAACTACCTGATACTGCTTCACTAGCTCGTTGAGGCATGGGTACCTCTCGCTTGTGTATCTAAAAAACTTCGGTACTCCCATTCTGATATATTTAACGTTTGTTGATCACTGCCAAGTGTCACTAAATTCCGTATAACCTCTATAAGATAATATACACTGATTTTAGATAAAGATGTATGCACTCCTCTTTATTGTTATGTAACCTGAGTGAATAAAAACAATAAGAAAACAGAAATTTATTATCTTCTCGATCATAATTTGTTCACAATCAAAGGCAAATCGACATTTTGAAAGAATTTGATTGATTAACTCATTTTTTTTTAATTCTTTGTCATAATTTATTTGGACATTGGTATATCTATTGGTCCACACAAAATAAATAATAAAATAAAACAGAATATCAATTTTTGTTACATCATTGTCCAGTCCCGTCGAACTAGGAGTTGCTCTTTACAGTGATAGCAAGTTAACTGAGGACATAAGACGCTACTATAAGTAAAATACTTAATTAATTTAATATGCTTATTATATTACTGAAGACACCTCAACTACTCTGTATATTTTTAATCTTCGTGAAGATATAAAATCTATTGGAGAAAGGAATATAAATTAGATTTGATCGTTATTTTTATTGTTTAGATAATGCTCAACTGCATCAAAATGCAGTTGAGCATTATCTAAACAATAAAAATAACGATCAAATCTAATTTATTAATCGATACAATGAATTTTTGTATCGATTTGGTTATATAATCGATACAATGTAATATCGATTTGGTGGCCTCTGACTCAATTAAAGACTACGATTCAATTCGATTGCAAATGTTTAGTCCTTAAAATAATAATAATAGAATAATAGCGTTATTGTTCTAAGGTTTAGTCACTGCCACTTTAGATTTTGAATAGATCCTCTCCTACCTAGAATATTGCATTGCATCATAGATATAGATCTTATATGTATATTATATTTATGTGACTACATTTAATACTCAGCACATAAATGACCTGTGTATTTAAATGACAATGTGTATGACCTTATATCAGGGGGCTATCGATAGGTTGGAATATGCATTCGAAATATTCGTAAAATTTTAGCCCGTTCCGAAACGCGACAATTACTTTTGACAATTTATGCTGCATCTCTTTTTGTATTATGCAGGTAGAAAGAGATGCACGATAATCAGTTTTTTTTTTTTAAAGGCTGTTGTCGTTTTGGAATGTCACTTTTCGTCAATATTTCCGTGGGATCTAGAAAATGCAGTAATTTTACATAAAAGTTTATTTTTTAAATGTGTATGCTTATTTCTGGTTCTATAGTGAAGTACCTATACATGTTTCTGTTATCATATTTTTGTATACTATGATTCTTTCCATCCTTTGTTATTAAAATTATTCAATTTCATTTGATAAATCTCTAGTATCAGTGCGACGCGCAGTGGCCTACCGATATTTTTATTTTTACCTATTGTTTGTATATTTCCAATTCAGTGTGCATCGTCTACCATGGAAAACGACGAGATTAGAAATGATTTAGTCACATTAAGCGATGGTTTTTTAGTTGATGAAGAAACATATGTTGTAAACCCAGACGATGTACTAGGTAAGTCCACAAATAGAAAACTATTTTATTTCTGCAGTATAAAGAAAAGTAACAAAGTAAAATGCCTTTTAGGCTTATATAAAGATACTTTTTATATGTACATACTCTATATATATATCTTTTCTACAAATAATATTTTCTTTGATGGTAACTAAGTCTGGATAAATAGACTATTCTCGATTTTAGAATTAGCCTTAGTAGAATTAGCGATTATAATCGCGTTTAGTTAAGCATTTCCAAGTCCAAGCTGAGAATGGTTTTAGAAATATCTATTTAGTCAGTCCTTCCATCCTTGTTAAGTGCTAAGTATAATATTATCAAAAGAATTTCATGGGTTAGAAATGGTAGTTCAATTAATCCGTGCATTGTTTTGTAGCCACTGGTGAATGTTAATATAAATCTTAATTGTATGTAATGAAATTTTATAATACTATTTTTTATTTTGCAGAACAAGAAGAAAATAACTCGGATTCTAATTGTGGATGTAAACATGTACCCCTTAGAGAGCAAGACCGATTTCTGCCAATAGCAAACATTGCAAAGATTATGAAACGAGCAATACCTGAAAATGGGAAGGTAACAAATCTATTCCAGAATCATCAATATTCTATGTAGTCTCAGGAAAAATGACAGCTCTTAATACAGGGTTAAATATAAAATCCCTGCACCTTCTTGATATTGAATTTCTAACATTAAAACTCAGTAGTTATACAACATATGTTCCATATTTTTTTAATCTGACATTTCCTCAAAAAAAAGAGTTAAATATTTCAAATGAAGTCTGACTTCTAAAAATGAAATTACTATATGCATTACTATAAAATGTGGCAATGCTGCACACTCCATTCATAAACAGCTGCTAATTAATCCTACCAGCTGAGATCTTTCCATTATGCTGTAATATGGGGCTTTTCAAGAAAGCTGTGAACACAATTCTGCATGGTTGGCAGCACACCTGCATGCATGTTCCATCATTACTTATTCTATAAAAAACAAAAATTTCAATACCTCAATTTTTATATGAAAAAATAACATTTTAAATCTTATTTTCACAGATAGCTAAAGATGCAAGGGAGTGTGTACAGGAATGCATATCGGAATTCATATCTTTTGTAACAAGTGAAGCCAGTGATCGTTGTCAGGTGGAAAAGCGTAAAACTATCAACGGAGAAGATGTGCTTTTTGCCCTAAATGCATTAGGTTTCGACAATTACATTGAGCCATTAAAGGTGTACCTTAAGAAGTACAGAGAAACTATTTTGTCTCCCGTAAGTATCAGGAATATAATATTTATCTGTATTTAATTTTTAACATCTTGAAATTTTTGTTCAAAACATCAGAATTTGAAACTACATCTGAATATATAACTACTGAATTCAATGGCTAATATATGTATGTGCATCATTATTAAGAAGCAAATTGACTACCTTACCTTAATTTTTAGTTGAGACATTATTGAAATTCTAGCAGTGCCCGTGACTTCATAAGGAAAGACATTAGTTAGAATAGTATGGTTAACTTGAATCCTGTGGGAACTTTATAATTGATCTGCATAAAAAGCACCCTAAATGTTAACCGGACACTTAAGTTATAACTTATAACTATGCCAAGTTTCATTAAAATTATGTAAATTAAAATTTCACTATTTATCTGTGAAGTGGTATTCGCATGATGCCTGTTCAGAGAGACATGAACAGATAGATATAAAAATCCCAAAAATTATACTACAAACTTTTTTCATAAAATATTAAATGTACAGATATGGCTTTGTTACAATTTTATTATACAAATAGATGAACTGACATTCATAAATGAATGTATTTTACTACAATATTTTATTTGGCATTTTGCCTGGGTTGCATTAACAATGGTCGCAAGCTGATACTAATAAAAGTAAATACACTAATTTAAGACCAATATAATTTAATATATGAATATGTGTGCAAAATACAATTATCTTGAAAGTTATATCAACAGACATGTCCTCTACCTTTCAGGTTACAATCAACAAGTTGAACAAAACAATTGTCGTGTTTGAAGGTGAGTCTTAATTTTGAAGTGCCAATAAAACAGAATCTATTTATGTTAAACTTTGTCAAGGTGAAATTCGTTTCTATTTATTCATTTAATGCACTTGTGATACTAATATATACAAAAAAAGGATAAAAATATAAGTATGAAGTGGACATTAATGGAAATAATGTTACTGAAAATTATTTTAGATGGCGGGCCAGAACAAGGTGATCAAGAAGGTGACAGCCAGACTGAAGCCGCCGTAATATATACTTATCCTAAAGTTGATTATATAGGCTGACCTGGCCATTATTTAGATTGTAAGATAGGTAAAGACTTAAATTGTTACCATTGTGAAGCACTTTGGCCTTATAAGATGCAGTTGTGTGACAGTTAGAGAGGGCCACACACCAAACATGCAAACATTTTACTGTCATAGTTTAATTTGTACTTCCATATTCAGTAGTGATATATGCAGTAGTTTTTGTACTGCGAATGTATTAGACAATATGGCTATCCAAAACCTAATACGTATTTTTTAACCAATTTTACAGAAAAATTTAATCAGCCAAGTTTAAATTCAATTTGATTGTTATTATTACATAAAATATAAAGTATTAGGATATTTAATGCTTCAAATATTATAATTATCTCATATATTATAGGTTTTTTAGTGATTTATAAGCATCACATGATGTAGGTAGTTACTAAGTTTCGAGGTATTCATATATTCATAAAGACTTTAATATGGGTGTGTGCCTACTTTGGAGACTAGTTTTATAAATCAAATTTTGTCAAAAAACATTTTTTTCTAAATTTCCTCCTTACCTTACCGGGCAGCCGAAAATATTTCATTATTTATTTATTAAATGGGTCTTTATAACAAGGTAACGTTTCGGCTAAGTTACACGCCAACCATGGTCATAAGTATTAATTATATTAATTTAAGACCCGCGAAATCTTCAAAAGAAAAACGCGAAAATCTTAAAAGCAATATATTTGCATATTTGGTGTGTGGTATCAGAACCTCAATGTAAACTGTCAGTGAACACCTGATAATTCGTTTGAAGTCAATACTTGCTACCAGGGTTCGAAATTATCTTGATAATTATCAGATTCATATTATAAAGAAGAAACGTGTTTTTGCTTGCTTATAGGGATATTTTCACTCGACTCGCATTCGTGTGGTCGTAAGTTCAAATCCTAGTCCCGTACCACTAAGTTTCTACTGAAGTGTGAGGATATCCATATGCTGCACTAAAAAAAATTGGAGTATGTGATCCACCAATCCGCACTGGGCTGGAGTGGTGGATTAGGGCCCGAAACCCCTCTGTGATTTACTAGTGCAGTGCGACATTATAGGCTGATACATGTACAATCTCGGAAACTAGCCAACCAATTTTAAATTTTACTGTTAGATAGCTATGATCTTACTAACATAATGCCCCGGAAAAAATCAACTTTCCAGGGGAATACTGCGCCCAGCGGCGCGGGAGTTCAGTTTTGTGTATTATAAAACATACACATTAAAAATGCGTTGTATGCGAATGAAAGACCGACGTGTGCCCAATGAAATATTTTCATTTTGAATTATCAAAACTTTATTAAATTGGGTTAAATTATCCTTGATAATTATCGTTTCGAACCCTGCTTGCTACTATTATAATATATAAGAATAGTCTATATGCCATTGATACTTGTAGCTGATGCTTGTTTTTGTATATTGCAACTTGAAAACAGTTTCCTGAGTTATAAGTCATTTAACCCTTAGCCACCTAACGTGTATATCAGTCACAATACCACCTAACGTCGGTCATAGCGACCGCTTGCGTATTATTTGTGTCAAATCATTTAAATAATATAAATTGTTATAAATAATAACACCATTTTGTTTTTAAGTATTTTTTATTTATATAAAGTTTAAAAAATCTGAACTTACAATCATATTTTAAAGTAATAATCAACACTTATCCTTATGTTATACATATTACAACAAATTTTTAGTACTTTTATTATAATGAGATCTTAGTAGGAACAATAAGTTTTTTTTATATATTTTAATATTTTTTATAAAATTAGAAATGTTACGTTTATTATAAAGTTATTTAAGGCACGATTCTATTACCACTAGCATAAAATCACAACCTGCAAATAATCACAATTTTTGGCGACAATCGACACACATTTTTTGCGAACATTCAACGCAAATCGGCTTTTTACATTGAAAACACTTATGATATGTTTTGCGTTTCTTTTTAGGGTCGCATGTGAAGCACGTTTTGCGTGTTTCAAATTTTTCAGCATTGTCAGTCGATAGTGCGCTGGGTGCTTGATCCAGTTTCAGTACTCGATGGATAGCACTCTGAAGCTCTCTTTGCAAACCAAACTGGTGCGCTCGGCGTTCCAAGTGTGGTTTGACAAGATCTTCAGCTAACTGCTTCATGAAGTTGAACCTAGGCACCTCTGTCTGAGCTTGATTCATCTTGCTTATGATGTATGCGTTTACTGCAGACACATCCAGCATTCTATAGAATATCGCCATTGGCCATCGTTGTGTTCGTCGGGAAGTTGAGTAAATGGCACATTTCTGATCCAACATGTCGACGCCGCCTTTAGTGGTATTATGATCATAAAACATGATCATTTCAGGTTTTTGTGTGTTTGGATCAACATTTGGAGAATGATGCATGCTGGATAGAACAAGCACGGATTTGTTTGTCTTCGGAACAAAATATACCAATGTCGAATCTGACGTGAATCCAAAAATGGTAGACCCTACTTCACGACGACGGTTTGGAAGAAATTGAGGTGGGATTTCTCGCTTATTTTTCTTCAAGGTACCTACAAGCGTACCTAGAAGCTCTACTGAAGTGAACCAATTATCTGTGGTTATATTTCTGTGGGTACCTTCAATCGAAGTTATCAGTCTCAAAACCGCTTGTGTAGGTTTGCTCAGTCTTTGGTATTCAACTGGTAAACCTTGGCTATCAGAATCCCTTCCCAAGTACAGGTAGGCATCCAGAAGGTATCCATTTTTGGCGTCAGTAATGCACATTATTTTTAAACCATATTTATGAGGTTTCTTTGGTATATACATTTTAAAGCTGCACCTGCCACGAAAAGCTACTAACATTTCATCTATGCAGGCGTAGCTACCGATAGTGTAAACTGCTTTGCAGTTATGTATCAGCATTTTGAACAACTGAGATATTGGTGCTGCTTTGTCGCTGTTGCGGCGTTCTTCTCGGGTATTTGCATCATCAAATCTAAGGCAATTGAGCAATACTTCAAACCTGTTTTTGCTCATTATACAGCGATAATAAATTTCTCTACCTGTCCCGTCAGTGCTGTACCAACTTGTGTAATGCGTGTGGTTCTCTTTGAATATAGCCGTGTAGTACAGCATACCAATGAAAGCTTTCAATTCGGTAACATCTAAGTCTTGAACACATGTTTTGATATGGTAATTAGGTTTGATTTTCCTAATATTTTCATTTGTATGCTTTACTATTTCTTCCAACATACCATCTGCAAAAAACAACCTCCACAAATCGAAAGGACTCGTATTTCTGTGCAAAACATCTCGAAAGTTACGTTTGAGTCCTGGTGGTTGTTGTACAATATTATGCTGCAAGGTCCTTGATCTTGATACTGGGGGAAAAGCAGACCAACGAAAGCGATTCTTACCGAAATAGTTTCGATATCTTGCCAGTGGAGTATCGTCATCAGAAGATGAGGTCCGATACGGCAACCTATCTTCATTTTCTTCGTCGATATCCTGCTGTTGCTCTAAGTCATTACCTTCTATTTCTGAGTCTGATTGGGAGTCGGCTTCAATGACATGGTCCTCTGGAACATCCTCTACATCGCTGCAGTCTTCATTTATTATTTCTGGCAAGTTTCTCTGATCCTCCGACTCTGAGTCAGTCTCCTGTAACCACTTGAGAATATTTCTATCACGTTCACTCATTATAAACCTGCGAAAACAAAATCAAAATGATTGTGATAAAAATAACCTAACCTAACAACCTAACATCGGTCGTCATGACCGCACGCGAAATATATTTACCTGTAATTGCGGAACGCGCGCACGTGTGTCCAAGTCGAGCGCAGAGCGCGTACTGACGGGGTAGGGGGAAAGGTACATAGAGTAACAAGTACACGGATTGCGTAGTAACGGATTTATTCGAAAAAACTGCAACACTGGAGTCGCTATGACCGACGCTAGGTGGCTAAGGGTTAAACACATTAGTTATTCATTAGATTTAAATCTTAACTATGGCAAAAATTAAAAAAAGGCAATTATGACCGAATCTGCTACATACAAAGTTATCATTCACTAAGATGACCACCTTAGTCAGGTTTGCCAACTTTCCAGTGTCTCACGACGCAACAAGATAATCCGGGGTTTGATTTAAATTGATTGTATTTGTAAGTACCACTATTATAACTTATATTTTTGTTACTTAATTTGAATATTTATTTCAGACAATTTTTTCCGCATAATATTTGTGAATATACTGGATAATTTGAGTCCGGTCGCACGTGGGGAACCGAACACGGACAAATCGCGTCAAGACCGAACTGTCCGGTCGAAAACCGGACGGACGGTTGGCAAGCCTGACTGTAGTAGACATTTTATTTTATCTATATTTCAATAGTTTAGATTTGCGCACTGTTTACATTAACAATAACAATTATTATTGATCACTTATTGGGTGGCGTGGGTTATAAACAGCAGTCACTATAGGGTATCCTTAGGAGATTCTTTGTAATATGTAAGAACATTACATTCATAAGAACATCACTTGACCGATTTTAATCAGAATGGATCCAACCCACATTCATGTAGTTTTCAGATTCTGCAGCATTTTGCAAAATATAAAAACTAAATATTGGGATAAAGTAAAAGTTGAATAATGGTTGAAAAAATGTGTAAATACTATAGTTTTTGTCACAAAATTCTTTATTATGAAAAAAGTATGATTGTGGGTTGGTTCCATTCTGATTAAAGTCGGTCACTTTAACTTTTATTAAGTCAGCATTAGCCTGGAAAGCGTTCAGGTCGCACATTTTTTTACTTCACTCACAAATATCACTATTTCTGTGCTACCAAGTACAAAATATCTATGTATTATCTCGTTATTCATTTAAAATTATTGACACAAAACTGTCTACCTACTTCCTATATAGCGAAGAGTATAAAATTACAAATATGAACATTGGTACAGAATACATTAAACTTTTCTAAAATGCACTTGTATTCTAAGAATGTACGTCCATTCTATAAAGGTGAAAATTGAATATTGGATGGATTTTGAAGTGGATTTTCATAGCTCGTAAATAGAACTTCCTAAAATATCTTAAGTAAAAACTGATGCTGTTAGTTTTGCGATATAACATGTCACTTATGCGCTCACTATTAGCTTGTTATTGTAAATGTAGGTGTGTATACGTAATTCGTAAATACGAATGTAAAATATTAACTTTTGTATTAACGTTGCTATGAAGTAAATCCTTTTCTACACAATATAAAAAGGTTTTTAATGTAAATGTATCATAGATAAAAATTATATTTGATACTAATTGAGTAGGTTCAAAATAAGTATTTGTAAAATTTAAATTGTTAATATAAAATTGCAGTAGCTACCTAATGTTTTATTTTTCATCCTAACTTTATTTTTAGCAATAGGTAAATAAAACTAGTTTTAATTTGTAATTTTAATAATCTAAAATCTTATATCAATTTAAAGACACTTGAAAATCAATCATCAAATGTACGGAATTATTATCAAAACATAATCTTGTATTCTATCTCAATAAAATTATTAATATCTAGATTATACAAGTTTCCAATCTTATATGAAACTATTTAAGTATATACAACACAAATACTTTTCATTCCAGATGAATTATGATATTAAGTTACATCGTTCATTCCCTAAACTTGTCCTTAATATAACTTGGCAGCGGCATTAAGTATAAGAATTTATTAAAGATCATTATACCAATAGTGAAAGCAAAAGATACACCTAAATTAAAATCCATGTTAAAATCACCGGCCGTATAAATGTCGCCTGCGTAATTCTTTGCAGTAAACCTCTCGGTTAAAAACGCCTTGCCGCTGGCATAACGACAGTTAGCATTGGAGTTGACGTTTAAACTTGAGGAGGTTTGTATGAGATTGGTGATGGATGTGCAGTTCTCGTCATCATTGTAGGGGAGGATATTAAATGTGGGCTGCTTGAAAATGGTTCGGTGAAGAAAGATGGACGCGTAACGGGTGTGTGTGGTGTAAGTTAGGTAGAAGAGCCACTCTTCGAAGCCTTTGTATGATCTGTAAAGAATAGTTTTTATTTGGAATGTTAACATAAAATTAAGTATCCGAGGCCAAGCCAAATTATGAAAATATTCCATTAAACCAAATTTGGTGGCTTTTAGATTGAATACTATTACAGATGAAACAGTCTCGACTATTGACAATTTTTTTCATAAATGTTTTTGTTGGATTATATTTATTCACCCCGTAAATATTAAAAAGAGCACAATAAAATATAATAAAAATGAATATGGTTATGTACCTGAGCACCCCACTAGCGAGCATAACATAGATGCAAGTAAGGTACATGTTGACGATAGCAGCAATGAGGCCATTTTTGACGAACATCATAACCGCCATAGTTTGCTGCTCGGCGTAGACGTAGCACGACCATAATACTAACGAAAAGTACAGGTAGTCCAGGCCTTCGCTTATGTCGGAGATGATCCTGAAAGACAAAATGTTGAGAATGAAAGTATTATTTAAAACTCAAGATGTTTCACGTTTTCACACGCTGCGGACATAATTCGCGTGAGAAATAAATTTTGAAATATTGAACTGATTTCGATAAAAAAATTACCATAAATCTTCTGGAATTTTGTTCTAAAATATTCTGGAATACCTTCAAAATAGTTTGCGTATAACCTTCAAATAGTTTCCAATTCAAATCTTGAATAGTACAATACTATTAAATCTTCAAAATAGTTCGCGTAAGAAACAAAAATAAACATCACATCATTAAAGTAAGAGATTTACTGAACAAACAATTTCCAAGCGAGCGAAACTACGGATAAAATCTAATTTTTACCTCAATTAAACATTAAATACTTACGAATAAATAATTGCTGTCGATGCAAGTGTACTGAGGAAGGAGAATGGTAATGACACCAAATTCCATGAGAGAAGAAGGCTCGCTCCACTGTACAGGCCTTCTTGGCTTTCTTGGTAGTAGCGAGTTCGGTATGGACCATCTAACGACAAACCAAGTCATTGGTAGGCAATTTCAAAATTACATAACACGTCAAAATTCAACACAAAAAGCACTGACCAACCGTGCGTTCGCACTATTACAAACTTGTGTTCGTAAACGAGTTATTACGTTGATTTTAAAGTTCATTTTCGTTGCTCTAATTGAATTAATCGGATTGTTCTGCGACGTGATATTTGCGGTTGGCGCTACCTAACCACGTATTGAATAAGTTGATAATGAGCTGCAAAGGGATTTGTGTTTGTGCGAACGATTGGCCGATACTTTACATATTCATATTCCTTATTTGACAATTTTCGTTTAACATTTGAAAACATACCTTTGTACTTACATAAGCAAATTGTATTCATAATACTGATAAAGTAAGTTCCGACCATGCCATTGAATATCAGTCCGCTCTTCGTGATGAAAGCTCTTTGATAATCCTGTAAAAATGGAATTTATCTTTAAAATTCGGATTTCTCTAGATTCCTAGGATTTTTTTTTTTTAAAAACACTTCCATTTTATACTTTCAATGATTTACCTTAGCTTCTTTATAAAATAGCCATAAAACGAAGAAGTAGATTGGCAGTGAAAATAGCCTCATGAATATTTGCTTCAGGCCGTTCTTCTTTAGATTGAAAATTGACGCTAATATTCGACTGAAACACGCGTAAAATAAAATTAGTTATTGTATTTTATGGAAGTAACATTAATAAAAGGGAAATAACTTTTTAAGTAGCCAGTACGTTTCTTAAGTATGTACCTACAGTTCTTGCAACTTGCGAGCGTCTGATTTGCTTGTACGTCCAAAGGCTGAGATGATGATGATGATGATGATGAATGTTGACGCGCGCTCGTGAAGTGCAAAAACTATATATATCTTAGTAACCAGAGCTATAATGTTGCACAAGACAAAAAAGGGGCAAACCATTGTCCAGTAGCAGGAAAGTACGTAATAAAAGTACAAATAACAAAGTATAGGTATTAATTATTAAGTAATAACTGGGGTCGGGTTCATGGATATAAACGTAATATCGGACGAAAACGATACGATAAATAAATCTAGGCATGTAACGAAAGTGCTTGGGTAAAGATAAAGAAAAAAATATATTGCGAAATCGAAACCCGACAATGTTTTTTGAATTGTTTAATAATATTATTACACCAACAATTACGATTATATTAGTAATAAAATAAAATACTCTATTAACCAATCTTTATTCAATAATTACACATTTTAAAAAATAATAATTTAATTACATGGTTTTATGTAAAACATTCGTTAAAACTCGCAATAAAAATAGTGGAATCGAAACCGAATGCGATTTTTTACGGTATGAGAATTTTTTCGCATGTTACGAAAACGAAACTGAATATTCGTTAGATATCTAGATAAAACATGTATGGCCTTCAAAATCCTGATAGAGATACTCACACATATAACATCCATATAACTTTAATCCCGCTCGGTTTTCCATAGTTTAGTTGAATCTTATTCGGGTTGATAATACGACTGTGCTCGTGCAGATTGCCCTGCATGATGCTCTGACCCTCCAGCTTAAACTTCTCAACTAGCGCCGCGATTTGATGATTGGATTCTATGAAACGTTCACGCGATCTTCTGTCTACTGTTGATAGACATACTGAAAACGTAACATAACAAATACCTAAGTGTATATTTGCGGATATATATTTGTGGGAACAGTAGAATATTACATAGATTATCTAGAGTAATGTAATCTGATTATACTCTTAGTTAGATACGTGTAAACAACTCTTTAATCCTAGGTTATTGTATTATGCTGCTTTTTATTTATTATTTGTTTCTGCAAGCACTTACGTGCCACAAGTACGTAAGCTATTACACCCAATACTTGTAGGTACTTACGGTAATACATAAGCGGGTTCTCCAGCTGCGGGCAAGGGAAACCAATGCTTCCGAAGTAGTCGAGTAGACTTCTTGTAGGCCCCGCGTAAACTACATCTCCAAGGCATAGATATACCACGCGGTCCAAGAATGGGAACACATCTGTAAACATTTTTACTAGTTTTAATAAATAACGAGATAAGTAAGAAACTTTGGAAGACATAAGCTATAAGTAATTGCATAATAAGTACAACTCAGTGTACGTTTTTATGCCTACCTGATCGAGGTTTCTCCATGGTGAGTATGATTGTGGTGCCATATTTTTTCGCAGCATTAGACAGTATGGAAATCACCAAATAAGTATTCAGTGGATCAAGATCCCATGTTGGCTCATCCAGAAGCAAAATAACTAAAAAAAGATCACAAATCTTACAAGCTTTTCTGGGATTTTAAATGCATTAAAGAGCTCGCTCCTATTATAAGTGTTGTTGAATATTATAGTGTCATGAAAAAATCGTGAATCATCAAACGTACTTGGCTCTCGTATAAGTTGAACTCCTATAACCAGCCTTCTGTATTCACTCTTCGTCAGGTTTGTCACACACTTGTCAGCCACCTGGATAGACAATTCAATTCAAGTAAAAACTAATTTCAACTAGGCTATAATTCGTATATACATGATGCGTTTCATACCTGTGACAAAGCCAAATCGGCCATAATTTGCTTCACTTTTGATGATTTCAAATATCCTGAAATCTAAGTTGATAAATCACATTATATATTTTGAAGTTCCTTAAAGTCAAAATCGAATATAATATCAAAGAAGACTTGTTATCTACGATATTTGCAGTCACTCATGTCAATTTTACCAATATGGAGCAAAGTAGATATAATTGATTCTTCTATAGATTATTTTATTTTTTGTTTAACTGGACTACTGTTTTTGTTTAATGTGTGCATTTTTTTCTTATGGGTCTAATAAGGCTGCATGTATTGTCTCGCCTGTTTATATTAATATTTGTCGAGAACAATATGCTTTAATTGTATGTAGTAGACGACTCCTTGAGGACGCGATGAGATTATATCACTAAAATGTTGTTACATTTACCTTAGTGAGCGACAAGCAAAGCGTCTGTTGAACACTCAGTCCAGGCAAGAGGCGGGTTGAGTGCCGCACCAGAGCGCACGTATTCCTAAACTGCTCTTCTTCTAGTGGCACACCTTCAAGCAATATGTGGCCCTTTGACGGCACGCGACGGGCGATAACATCAAGAAGGGCACGCTTGCCACTACCTAGTTAAATACATATATGTATTTTAGTTTTTTCAAAGTTAATTTTGTACAGGTATTAATTTTATATATCATGGTTTGTGGAGACATCGGGCGTTTCCGCTTGTAACTAATACTAGGACACATTCCACAAGTTGTAGGAATTATAAAAAAATGTACCGTAACTATCTTTATAAAAATATATACAGCGATTTAGCGAATTGCTCCGTCCGTGTCCGTCTGTAAAATCATGTCTGTGATTGAGAAATTGTGATTGTGTTAACTGTGAACTGTCTCCTGTCGCTGGCATCGAGACTCAACCTTTACATTTAGTAATCATACCTTTGGATCCAAGTATAGCAGTGACTTCCCCACTATGAGTTGTAAAGGACACATCTTTGAGGATCACTCCCGTCTTCACTCCGCCGGTGACTCGTTGAAAGAAACTGCCTGGCTCCACCTTAAAAGTATATCATTAATTAATGAATAGCACTACACTCAAGGATTTAACCCTTCAGTAACGAGGTATTCCCTTTCAATATTGCAATAAAAGTGTTCCTCTTAACTTCCTTAACTTAACGTCCAGAATATCGTTATAAGAAAATCTCAAAAAAACTCTGAAATAGGTATAGCTAGTAATAAATAATTATTGTTGATTTTCTTTTATGAGGTCGTATGTTCAAATTCCGACCCGTATGAGTTTCTATTTAATTATGATTTTTTAGAATTAGCACCAACTCGGCGATGTAGAGAAACATTATGAGAAAACCCGCGTGTGGTAATATAGGGCATGTGATCCACCAATACGGACCGGGGTCACGTGGTGGATTATGATTCGAAACTCCTTGGTGATTTTTTAAGGGAGGTGTGTGCTCTGTAGTGGGATGTTATAGACTGATATCGAAGTACATTCAGCGAAATAAAGGTAATGAATACTAAAACAGTTTTCATAAAATGAACTAATTTTCTTAAGCTGAAAATGATCTTATCATGTATTACATAAAAATCATCAATGGGAATCATTCTGAAACAACTACGGAACTCTGTCAAGATCGCACCCAACACGCTCTTGGTCGACGTTTTTTAAAGTGCTGTTACTAAATTACAGTACAAAATTCCGAGTAATATAATGAATACGTGTACTATAGAAAAAGCTTTGAGTTAAACTCCGTATACACGCATCTCGATAAGATTACAAGTTTCTTCATATAAAAGAATTCAACGCGTATCCGATTTCGTATGTACCTATTGGATTCTTATTATTACTAATAAACATCATAACTCATCCCATTAGTTGCAAAACAAAAACGAATAATATTAAACTGTACAAATATGAATGTAAGTGTACTTTACTGTGTAACTAAATTGCAAAATTTTCGTTACTTACTTGTCCAGAATGGAATACATTGCACAGTTCAAGAGTATAATCGCTACCAATCATCGTTCCTTTAATTTATTGAAAAATATACATTCAAAATATATAAAAAATACAAACAAACATATCACAAATCAACACGGCCGTACCTCTATAAGTAAATCGCAAACTACCTTAGCGCGGTTAACTTCAAACCTATCGTCATCATTTGCGATGTTGCCAAACTTAATCGTGCCTAACTTCCATTTGTAACTGTTCTTGATTTTAGATGGATTTTGGATTATACGAATATAGGTTTTATTGCACATGGTGAGAGTTTATTATGGCTTTGTAGCAATAAAAAAGGCTGTTAAGGAGAATACTATTGCAAGAATTATTGAAAGTATTAAGATCTTTTTCGGTTTTAGTATCTATACGATACCATAACATACCATACCATCAGCCTGTGTCTCTCCACTGGTGCATATAGGTCTCTCCCAAGGACCGCCATCACACACAGTCATTAGTTCTTCTTATCCAACCACTACCGCCGACATTTTTCAAGTCCTCACCCTCAGTCCACGCTAGAGGCCGGAGGGCGTCCCACTTTACGTTTCGCGGTACGTAGTCTCCATTCGAGAACTCGTCTCCCCTATTGGTTATCGGTCCTACGGAGTAATGGTCGATATTTGGCCATTTAGTTGTCGACAAATAAATGGTCGATTATTCATAGTCGACAATGAATATTCGATAGATTAAACCGTCGCTGGGACATTAGGTCGACAGCTTAAGACATCGACGAATCGCTACGTCTACAGGTTAAAATATGGATGGATTATTATGCCGAAAACTTAAAAGATCGAAGCACTATTGGGTCAATTGATTAATTCGGCGATAGCTTGAACGATAGAAATATTAACTGAAATACGAATATGAATAAAGCATATAAACTTTTATTAAGCTGTAAATTGACTTGCTTGGAACTTTGATATTTTTTTAAAGATCATATTTGTGGAGAAAATAACTTGCATCGTAAAGTTTAGAAGTGCTATAGTTTTGTATAATCAGTTGAGGCTGACAATTCCAGAACATTATTAGATCTTAGTCATACAACGAATGATTCGAAATTAACCTACTGCATACTGCCTACTGCATAAAGTCTCATCAAACGCAACTTAGTTTAAATTCAAACTATAACACAGGATTCTTTCAGAATTTCAATCTCAATCCCATACTAATATGTCTATTGTTTTCCTTTCCTTCAGCCTTACTGTTGCGCATACGCATTCTAGTACGAACGCAATCATAGATAAAATCCACGCAATTTTTAAACAACAGCACTTTGCCTTAACGTCGAAAGCCTCATTTTTCCACATATTTTCTATGCTCTGTTGCCATACTTATTCACCATGAACCTCGTAAAGGCTAAACATTGTCTCTATCCCTTTTCATTACATTATAAAACCGAATAAAACAACGAGACACCTACACATATACCCGATCACTTATATTCATGCATTCCAAAGGTTAGTTGTCCCGTTCTTATGAGTAGCGTTACGTTGTGATAGACAGAGAGGGAGACAGATGCGCAGTGTCAGTGACTGCTCAGTCCGACTAGTATGGTCGCGCTAAAGTCCGACAGTATGACTGAAGATTAACAACCCTACGGTTTCTTTAACGAAATTTAGTAGGCCCGAACCGAACGAAAAATTCAAAAATTTAAACTGAAAGTATAATATCTAAAACAAACGACCAAAATATTTCTGTTGTTTTTCGTGTAAACGATTATTTTATGGATGATTTTATGTGAGAAGTGTTTTATAGTGTCATTTTTAGCAGTGGGTTCTATTCGTTTCGAGTCCCGTTGGCCGGTGTTTTATCACGTAAGTTGACACGAATGTGTTCTATAATCTGTTATTTGTGTAGGTGTTTAGCTTGGTTTGTAGTGTATTAGGTAATTTAAAGGAGTTCTCAAATGTTTGTGTACTATTTAATACATAAAATACTTGACATAATTCTGAACCACAGTATATTGATGGTACCTACATTTTTATTAATGAAACAAAGAAAAAAAGGAGTATCTCTCTCACTAAATAGATATAGGACAACGTATGCCTGTCTGTCTGTCTGTTTGTCGGTGTTAATCTCGAGATGCACTGGGCCGATTTTGTTACGGTTTCCACTGCTATGTAACTTGTTTATTCAAGATGCTTATAGGATACTTTTCCTCAATAGGTAAGTACAATAATTTTGAAAATAAAACAGTACATCACGATTATATATTATTTGGATGATGGTATGATATTGTAAGAATGTATTGATATAATGAAGTCACCTATGTAGATATATCTGTTTACCCACACTAACAAAACGAAAGTGGACGAATCGACATACAAATGCTTGTGAGAATAACAATATAACTTACTGTTGTTATTGGCTGTGGGCTTAGTTAGCCATATTCTCCACTCTCATTCGTGAGGTTGTAAGTTCGAACCTCGGCCCATATCGCTCAGTTTCTATTTGAGTACAGTTTTTCAATTATCACTAGCTCAGCGGTGAACAAAGACGTGAGATATCTCGTATGGCACCAGAGTATAAAGAATCTGGGACATGTATAATGTGTATCCACCAATCCGCACTAAGCCCTCGTGTGGATAATGGCCTGAAACCTCCTTGTAATTGGAGAGACCCGTGTCCTACAGTGGGACGTATAGAGGTTGATATCGAACACGTAAAATCTGTTGCCGCGCCTTCATCCTAAGCGGGTTATTAACGGACAGGCTAATTATATAAAAGAAAGGAAAATAGATTCATTTCAACATACGTTAATTGAACATCTAAGTGATGTAAACTTGAAGTTTATGGAAAGAAAGATCATTTATTGATTATTTTTAATCCTTTCTTCCTTTTTAATAGTAACTTTCATATTATTTAAAAGGAGAAATTGTTTTCAAAGGCTGTTTTCGAAAGCTCTAGAAAAAATCTAAGTCAGCTATTCTACGCGAAACAAGACTGCCTGAGAAATTCTAAGAGAATGTCTAATTTATCTTATTGAATAAGTAACATCACTAACTCAGAAACCACAAGAGTTATTAAAGTAAATAAACGTAAAACGTATTAAATATAAATACTTCATACAAAATAATTGCACAAAATTTGACCCGACAGGTATTATTCATCTGCGGAAACAACTGAATAATTATTATGTCTTCGTTATAGTACCTCAGTATGAAGGTGGATCCAAAAGTTTCCGGCCTGACAAAGAAAAGTTCACTCAAGTTTATGAAACTATTTTTATTTTTCAATATAGTCTCCGTCTATTAAAACACACTTTTCGGATCGATTAATTAGCATTTCTATCCCAGTATAAAAATAGTCAGAAATTTTGTCTTCTAAATGGGCGATAACCGCAGCGGTCACTTTATCATCAGTGGAAAATATTTTACCCATTAAATCTGCCTTGAGTTTTAAGAAAAAATAGTAATTACTGGGAGCCAAGTCAGGACTACGATGTCAGAGTGGCGATTTTCCGTGAAGTCACACTTTGAAACGGTAGCTTTCGTAACTGTGGCGGCGTGGACGAGTGCATTGTCATGGGGAAATTGCACCTTTGCTTAGTTTTCTACAACGTTTCTGCTGGATTGCTTCTCGTAATTGCTCTATAAGGTTAGCATAATAGCTTCCAGTTACCGTAGTATTAGTATAGTTCTTTTATAGTAGTCAATAAGCAACATTCCTTGACAATCCCAGAATATCAAACGGAGTGGATTGAGTCGCCTTTGCCTTACTCTGGTGAAGCAGAGCCTACTCTGCTTCACCAGAACGACGCCACTCCATCGACTTTATTTTGTAAAGGGTGCCGTGTTACCCTAAGAGATAGCTAAAAAGGGGGTAAACATCTTCTAATAGAAAGGAAAGAGGTAAGATTTGTTTCAATAGCCTGTTAGGTATATTTTACGAAAAACCTAATACAAAATTTGAGATTAATTTAGAAAATTAGTCCTTAAAATAAAGAGTCTATAAAAGTGTCCGTTTCCTAGTTCTGGAAGCAGCAAAAAACTCACGGTTAGTCGGTAGGAGAGGCGGCGCCTAGTAGGGCGCAAGTCCAGAATGATGAAGAGCGGGTACTACCGTCAGCTGGAAACAGCGGTCGGACGGGGCGATGGAGGCCAGGCGTAAACAGGCGGCGCCCAGGAAGTGCACCAACGCCCAAAGAGCGACGGACCAGAGCTGCGGCGGCCGGCGAGAGTAGTGGCCCAGATGTTGTGTCCAGGACAGCTGAGTCCCGAGACCGGCGTGTGATTTCTTCAAAATGTCTTCCCTTGATCGATCCCAAAACAAGACTGTCCGTGCGGCCCCTTAGATTTTCCTCTTTTTCTTCATTGTCAGAATTTTGTCAGGTTTACAAATTTTAGAACTTTCTTTTACGTCGAGCAGTTTCCAGCCAGTGCTATTTGTTTCGGCCAGTGTGTTTACTCATGAAGATGGGTAATGTGTTTCAGTGGTTAATACATAGCTAATATAAAAACATTAAATATTGAATTACAGAATACAGATATAAAAAAATACAGAGTTTAAAAAAGTGAGCTATTGCAACAAATGTTACAAGGTGATCATTGTAAAGAACCATAATTTCATCCCCAGTAATAATTGACTGCAAAAAATCGTTTCCGTTTCTATGAAAGGCCTCCAAAAGTTCCTTAGAGCACGCTACTCATTCTCTTTGCTGCACACTTGAAGAAGGTTTGGCACCCACCTCGCACTAGCTTTATTCATATGAAGGTGTTCATAAAGAATCCTAAGGACTGTAGTTTTTGAAAGCCCTGTCTTTGCTGCTATATATTTCTTTCGTCTTTAGCCGTCGGTCGCTCAGAAGTTCTTCTTCCATTAATTTGATGTTGTTTGGAGAGAGTGCCTCAACGGGTCGACCGGAGCCAGGTTAGCCGTCGATGGAATCTGATCCTAAACGAAATTTCTTACACCAATCTTTGATGGTGGAAAATGATGGAGAATAATCCCCGTATACATTACTCAACCTTTGTTTGATATCGGTCGGGCTAATACCTTCCTTTGTAAGGAACTTAATCGCGGAACAATATTCCGTTTAAATATTTTGTGACTTCTTGTAAGATTCAAGGAATCAAAAAAATCTCTAAAATACTCTGATCTCTAAAAAATATACAGGAAATAGCAAGATAAATGTCAATTACAATTACGTATAATTTAGACATCTAGAAATATGTCAGACCAGAAACTTTTGGACCTCGCTGGTATTTACAAAGAAGAAAAATTGAAGTGCAAATGAGGTAAATAATAAATAGGACCGCAAAATACTAGCTGAATTACGTTCATATTAAACAGTTAGTCAAGCGAGAAAATGTCACATTTCGTCTTAAATAAAAAAATAGAAAAAAAGGCCAAGGCAGATAAATATTGAAAATCCACTTAAAGCAAATACAAACAAGTTAATTAAAAAAAATCCGCTGTGATTTTTTAATTACAGGTTAATGACTTGGCAAGTCAAAAATTAACCGAAGGAACAGCGCTATATGTTTTAAGTAAAAATAAAACAATGGTCGGTGTAAATGAACTCCTCGAGGATGTGATGGATGAGTCAACGTCTCAGTTGAAAAATAACTTATTAGTTAAAAGGAACTTCGAATTTTGTGACTGACGTTGAACTCACACCAAGATCAATAGTGAATTTTAAATTATTAGCACAGTTCGATAAATAATTATTTGTAAATATGTAGAAGTTAATTATTGTATTACTTTTGATTTGGCATCTATAAAATCACTGATATTTTTCGAACAGTTATAGCTAATTTAGGTGCATACATAATGCTATGTTACTAATAAAATAATATCTTATGATTTCAAGAGAAGACCCAAACGCTACAGTGGAACTGGACGTTATGGGCTGATATCTATAATAAACACATCATATAACTGATAATATAAATTGTATTAATATGAATTCGATTATATTTTGAAGAAATAGCATTTCCATTTTATCACTAATTTACATTTATATTTTTTTAAATTTCAATTTCAATTTAAAGAATCAAATTATTGTGTGTTTCTGGTTCAGAAAACTTGATTAATAGAACAAATTCAATTGGAAGCGATGCCGGGTATATTGCCCTCTGATGAGATGTCAAAAGCCATGGGAACAATCAGCCGTGAAGTTGTCACGGTGTAGACAAAGGTTACCAAGCGGCTATAGGCTTTGTAATGGTAGATCGACAAGGGCATTGATTTCGCGGATTTCCCATAGTGTAATTTAAACTTGGGAACTATTGTTTAGACCGTCTGGAAAACGTTTCCTCTATTTGTATCTTCTATCGGCTTTCGAGTTACTAAGTATAATTATGTATAAAATGGTAAGTAAAAATAACGAGTTGGGGAATGGCTAAATCAAACTCATGTGATCACATGTCATTTGTCCCTTTATTTACTTATTTTCATTCGGCCATTCAAGTCATTAAGGTCAATAGGTAATTAAGATACTGAAGTGTTTTTATTTTAGTTTGAATTTATATTTTTAGGGTGTAGTAAGTGTTCAATTGCAATTTCAGTTCAGCGAACTGGAAGTGAGAGGAAATAATGAATAGAACTCGGATAAACTCAACGTTATCAATTGGTAAACTGTTACGTTTATCAATTGGTAAATTGTTACTTTTTGTTCACTAACATTGATTAATCCTGCCTATTTTTAAAATGTTGAAACTAGAATGTTGAACACAAAAATAAATGATTAAAAATACAATACTATTCATGAAATAATGAATAATGAAATGAATATGTAATGAAAATTTTATAGCCACGTATAAAATACTAGTATTCGTTTTCTTAGTTATCTGTTATTGCTGATCATAAACTTAATGTGTTTTCAGTATTTTGTTGGCCACCTCCATAAAATTAAATTAACCTTGATGAAATGACAATTACGAGTATGTCTTTTTATAAACTTTAAAAGTTAATTTGACCTGTCGTTCTGTGTTTCACGCTTTACACTACATTACTGCTGAATCAGTAACGCCCGCCGAAGAGTTAAACTACTACCAAAATAGTGTTCCTTTCCATGTATTACGACGACCACATTCGCGTTTTCCTCGCCAGCTCTAGTCTAGGATTGTTTTGGAATCATAGCATAGGACATTTTCAAGATTTAGGGAACTAAAGATTATTTCTGTTTTTTTTTTCTTTCTCAGTTTATTTCCTTACACTCATCTGTTTTGTATATTCAGGCAAGTATAGTTCAAAAATTTCTACGGTCTGTTTATAACATCGCAAGCTTCTTGATTGTAAAACCTAATTAAATCTAGTTGACCCGCCTGCAGACCGTGACTTTATACAATAAGCATAATATAATATTAAAATGTAAGTAAGTATGTATATTTTATCAAAACTATTTCTGACCACTAATTAAAAGTACGAAACTAGATGGTATGTTTTTGTTATACTTGTAAGATTCTAGATTTTTAAAAAACAGTAGATATAAAACGCTTTAAATTCAGCTACCTATATCGTGCATGTATGTTGACAGAATTTTAACAAAAGGACTGTGCGTGTTTTCTGCTTGTCTGCCGCCTTTAATATATGATCATTCTTAGCCCGCTGCAATCAAGGACTAGGTTGGACTAGAGCCTCTACTGGTTCTCTCCATCTCTTACTGTTGGTCACTTCTTGCATCCATTTTGTTTCTACTGTCCTGGCGATATCGTCGCCTACAATACTGATGGTCTGCCTATAATTCTCCGTCCAATTCACGGTCGCTGATACAGCAGCATACTGCTCCAACGCTCGTCTTCTCTGCGACACATGTGACCTTTCATTTCCACTTAAGCGTGGAGATCTTCCGAATGATGTCAGTTACTCCCGCTTGCTCCCTAATCGGAATGTTAGCCACACGTTCTCTCAGAGAGACACTCTCAGCATCGCACTTTGCGCTACTGCCTCTAATATGTTCATAAACATTACGATCGCTAATAATCCTATTATAATCACTAGTTAAATATTTATCAATGATCCAGTTAAGTCGAGATAAGAACTTGACATCATTAACATTAGGTACATCTTTCATCGTTATTTTTACTTTATTCTTAAGTCATCGGCCTTAGTTCTATTATCTGCAATACTTCAAATCTGTGTAACAGGAAGCACTCACTGGCTTTCAAGATACAGATTTTTCATATACTTTGAGAGTCAGGGCTCACTAATAAATTAATATGTAAAAATTGAGAGAAGTAAAGACAATTTGATGTGAGTTCTGGTTTCGTTTAAAGCTAGCGTTGTTAAAGCTATCAGACGTTCTATCATACCTAAAGTATCCAATAATAATATAGGCCTCGCTCAAGACCCATCATTACAATGATATCACTGTTTTCGCACCTATTCATTAAACGGTCATTTTTTCAACTCATCAGTCTACATTAATGTAAAAAAATCCACATGTGGTCACACAGGTCACATGATTGTAAGTGGATACTGTCACCCATGGACATCCGCGATACATGGCAACATCAGTCAAAAATGACAAACGCTGACTGGTCCCCGGATATTTCAAGATTTAGGAATGAGTTTGAAAAAAGGGTTGGGGAAAATGAACAGTGATAGTATGGGACATGAACGGGCATCCTATTCCATATTCACTCACTACCACGTACGTACACACCATACAGGAATATGATAAAGTGGGAAATGCAGTACATTTTACGGTAGTCTTCTGTGAGGGATAACTTGGCCAGTTGAGTGCGTCCAGTGCTGTGCAAACAGCGACTGATTGCAGCGAACACTCTCCCTCTCCCAAAATGTGGCAGAATGTTCACTGTCCACTCGTCATTCGAGTCCTCTATTGACGTCTTCATTCGAGGACTTATCTAGCCAACCGGTTATCGATTACTTTATGTTTTGGCGTGGTAAACAAGTCGTTATATATCGTATGTAAATGCACTACAATTTTTAAACACGTATCAAATCATTATGAGGTCGATAATTTCGTCGCTTACGGTACATGCTACATGTTTCTTGATAATCGTGCGGGTCAATGCACTTTAACGCGTTCTTGTGGTCAGCAGCGCGCTTTTGAACTTAGTTAAAACCTCCACGACGACACATGATATGCGTTTTTTATATGAGAATCAAAAGTGGCACAAATCACCGTGCATTGATGTGTGAATTTCTTTTTACGATCTTTTCAGTTTTGAGATTTATATAAATGAAGATGCGTTTCTAAATATGATTATATTGTATGATGACTTGTTTATATTGCAAGTCGATAAACGGGACAGTTTGGCATAAGAGAGGGAAGTTCTTTGCCTGACGTAACGTAATAACGTACCAGCCATTTTATCGTCCACCGGTGGTCTTCCTCGTGGACATTGTCTTAAGCATGTAAGATATGTCGCCTTAATCCGACACGCTGGCCAAGCGAGTCGGCGACTCCACTGTTTTAGACGTGGTGCATTTCCTCAGGGCTTGTGGTAGTAGTGGCTTTGTTATTACTTTTTATGACACTCGCGGGAAGAGACGTAGTAGTTTTGAGGAAAGAGTGCACGCTGCAATCCAACAGCTGCTGGGCACCCTCGACTGGCCACGTTACCTCTTTCTCACAGAAGACTACCTTGAAATGTACTGCATTTCCCACTTTATCTTATTTCCCTAATGTACGTACGTGTTTCGATAGTGAGTAAGATGTGCCAGAGCCCATTCCCATCCTATCCATCCCCATTTTTCCAACCCTTTCTCCAAATCCATTTCTATATACCCAAAGGTAGGCAGCGCATTCGGGGGCGTGCTATCGTTTGTCATTTTGGACTAATGTTGAGATGTATCGCGGATGCCTATGGGCGACAGTATCCACTTACCATCAGCGAGTGGGGGGTCCGCAATAGACTGGAGTTTTCCCCTACAAAGTCACAAACAATGACCATTAGGGGGAAATTCCAGAGACGACCCACTATCAGGTTCGGTGGTGCTTCGGTGGGGGCAGTCTCATCGGCCAAAATTTTGGGGGTGGTGATAGACGCACGCCTATCGTTCGTGGAGCATGCGAAATACATAGGTGAAAGCAGCAGTAAATCATTCGGGAAGATGTCCCGGGTGTCGGCCTCATCGTGGGGAATTCGATTCCGGGGCCTCAGGATCTTGTACCGTGGTACGTATGTGGCGACACTCACCTATGCCGCGGCGTGCTGGTTTGAGCGTGCGTCCTTGCATGTAGTTCGAAGCGTCCTTCTGTGCACTCAGCGGCCTTCGTTGATCCTATTGACGAAGGCATATAGATCGGTCAGCACGCTCGCCCTACCGGTACTGGCGGGCGTGCTTCCAGCGGACCTTGAGGTGATCCGCGCTGGCAGGATGGATCTGGCGCGTTTACTTGCGACCAGGGAGGAGGCGCGTGCTGGGAAACAGGCCATTTGGAACGAGACAGTGGCTAGCTGGCAGGAAAGGTGGGTTGGCGAGAGCAAAGGCAGAGAGCTGTTCAGATTCTTCCCGGACGTGGCGGTTCGACTCAAGTCGCGTTGGGTCGAACCGGACTATGAAACTTCCCAGATACTCACTGGGCATGGCTGCTTTCGAAAGCGACTGCATGATATGAAGCTGTGTGAGAGTAGTCAGTGTGAGTGTGGCATGGCAGAGGAGGACTTTCACCATGTTCTATGGTCCTGTCCTCTATACGAGGAATATCGACGGAGCATGCTAGAGAGGATTGTACGGCGGGAGGAGGGACCGGCATACTACTGCGACCTCGTCTCCTCCGAAGCGAACTTCCGCGGGCTCAGAGAGTTTGCCACCGATGGCACAGGAAAAGGAGCCCGAAACACCTGTTCGGCACTGAAGTCCATCGTTTTGTGGAGTAGAACAGCCCCAGAAAGGGGAGAGTGCTTATGGGACACAGGCAAAAAGATAATACTTGTAGGGAGGCAGAGCAGATACGCGCCGCAACATAGCCCTAGCAGGCGAACGGCGCGTACCTCCCGACGATTTGGTCCGTATAACCAAAAGGTTGGTAGGACCATGGGTGGAGGTGGGTTACCATCAGGTGGATTGTATGCTAGTATCCATAAAATATGTAAATCCATAAAAGAAAATATGTAATAACATCTTTACCTAACAGTGGGTCACAACATCAAGCTACTTGTATTATAAGTGCATCGCTTTCGCTATGAAGTAACTTGCTTTAATTATAAAAATACTGTTAAAATAATGAGGTAACGTGCAATACACCTCCGCAACAATTTAAAGACATATCTAACATGAAGTGATTAATAATATTGTGTACACGGTACGTAACACAAGTCTGTAGCAAACCTCGGAATGTGTGACTAACGAAGTATAGATGAGGAAATAATATGGTCACATAACGTTAGGAATCTTCTTCTATAGAATAAACGACGGGATCTATTAGCCTGCTCATGTGTTATCATCATAATTGTCGCCAACCGATTTCTATCCATTGCTAATCACTTAAATTTTGTTATATTCCTCGGTTTTACCTAATAATATCTATTGGTATTATTATCGACTACTCTGTTCACATGAACATATGAACTTCCATATGGAATTATATCTAAAAGCTTTCAAATTAATTAGAATTCATGATAGCAATTTGTCTATCATTGTGATTTGTCTCTACCGGGGATAAAAAAACAAACTAAAAAAAAATTAGTAAAAAAAAAATTAAAAAATAAATTACTAACATCAAATTAAACAAAACATTACTTAATCATTTTTCAAGTGCGTGCGTTGTAGGTTATTAGGTATTATTGGTATTCGTGAATACGAAATAATTCGTGAATACGTGAATCGTATTCGTATTCGTTTTTTGCTATTCGAAACATGCCTAGTCTCTTCCGTTGTATTTCTTATACTACAGTTCCACGACTCGCGGTGTTGTAATTGATTGTATTTTGTTTTCCTTTCAGTTCTCTGTCAGTTTTCAAAGAAGTTTTAATTCACTTGAGAGTATTCAATAATGATAATCATAATATTGTGTCCGATAAAGGGAACTTTAATAAATTCGGGTTGTCTGTTCCATTTGTTATTCAGCAACTCTGAAACAAATCAACAAATTTCTAACAAATTTGGCTTACGTATAATTAATTCATGCAATGGATTGACACATAGACATTAATTATAAAATATTGAATAACACATATAATAATATTCATGTTAGTTAACGTTTAAAAAGCTCGTAATTATTCCAATTCTTATTATTTTATTATTCTCAAAAGGCACTGAAGTGGTTTTGTACGTGTTTGTCAGCTTATCAATACAGCAAATATTTCGAGACATACAATTATCTACAAAAAACCGTGGATCATTGGCCTTCTAGACGATGTTATTCATTACAGAGACCCAGATTATGTATTTATAGCTTGTTTTAACAAAGACAGCTCTTATTTATGAAACGGACCGGTTTCGCTACTTATTTTATTATTGGTTCATCGACATATTTATAACTGTCTTTAGAATTACTGTTCTTTACTTAACATTCCATTAATTTTCAGACATCTTTAATACTAAGACCAACTATCACATAGTAAATAAGAAATACATTTCTGGACTAGCAATTACAAGGGAATTATTGAAACACATTTGTATAGCTTTTCCGCTATTTGTTTTTATACGGTGATCACGACCGGTGACTCTTGGAAAGGCCACTAAGGCCACAAGAATTTAGCCATTCCGAATAAAAAATGTTTTTGTACCATTAATTTTCAGCAGGATTTTTCTGTTATAAGTATTTAAGTTCTATTTTATGTAAGATATATTAAATCAAGATAAAAATTATAATTTACAGGAATTAGAAGAAAAAATGCTTATATCGTATAAATACATAATTTATTATTTTATATGTAGGGTATAGAGATATAGGCTTATGGTATGGTATAATATGGTAGGATTATTAAATATATTTAATACTAATTATTAAGATATTATGAATAAGTAAACATATAGTAAAGTCACAAGTATTTAACTCAACAACTTCCCCAATTACATACCCACTACATGAGTTAATTTTATGGGATCACCGAGCACGACACTAATACATATTTGTTGACTATATAGAGCCTGTTATTTTGTAAACGAATGAATGTCAAAGCTACAGAGACAAAAATAAATTAATATTGTCAATCCACTGTTTAAAACACGCCTCTCTCAAGGTGTAAAAAACACAAATCTGGTAATTTGTTTCCTTCAACACAAATGACATCTGACCTAGAATTTTCAAAAAAATCTGATTGCAACTCAACTTTCCGAGCGATTGTTAAATAAAGGTATTTTTAATAATACTCGTACAATGGCTCGTCTCCTAGCTCCACTTCCAAAGTGTCCTACAAACTGCCGATAGGCGTGAAGGCGACAATCGATGCCCGGCCATGGTACATGGGTTTGCGTAATAAACTCATTGTTTGTGCGGATTATTATTTTACTTTATGGAGGTCGGCTGGTCATATTGTGTCGCCCATCGTGTTGACCATTAAACGAATAAAATAATACCTATACTTTTCTGAACTAGGTTAAGTTTCGAGGAGCTACTTTGAACCGAATTATTTCTTTGTAAAACACTTATTTATGTAAATATGTATACAGCATTTGTTCAAATGCGCTCAGCGAGTGATGGAAAGAGCTATCTATGCCCGCAGTATCTTTGCTAATCTAAATCCGAAACTAGTAAATTTGATGAAGTTACGGACATAGCTCAAAGAATCATATATGCCGTTTTCCATATATGTCGTAGGACCGATAACCGATGATGGAGACAAGTCCCCGAATGGAGAGCACGTATCGGAAAACGTAGCGAGGGATGTACCCCGACGAGGTGGACTAGCGATCTGAAGAAGTTCCCCGCAGGTGGATAGATGAGAAAAGCTGAAG
Organism: Sesia apiformis; assembly: GCA_914767545.1. Classification (NCBI taxonomy): domain Eukaryota; kingdom Metazoa; phylum Arthropoda; class Insecta; order Lepidoptera; family Sesiidae; genus Sesia; species Sesia apiformis. The sequence goes on along the minus strand of OU611954.1, from coordinate 6,617,060 downwards.
ATCATGTGTGGTGACGAGCCTCGAGAGAGGCCTATATTCAGCAGTGGAGAGACACAATGATAGTATGGTATCAATTTTATTTGACCTACGAATATTGTAATATTACATGATCGAATAAGTCTTGTAACTATATAGTTAAACAAGTGAGTTAATTGCTACATAATTTAGAAAAATACAATAATTTCATGCGCCCATGTTACGATGTAAGTATTAAAAATACAATAATCGCATGCGCCCAAGTAACGATGTAGGTATTAAAAATACAATAATTTCATGAGCCCAAGTTACGATGTAGGTATTAAAATCGGAATTTCTACTATTTATAACAATACAGATCTTTAATTTAACACAGCATCATAGAGAAGATCTGATTACACGACAACATTAAACGAATGTTTATTATTAAAGCTTTAAAAAAAATCAACAAGATTTGTAATTTCAATAATTGTGGTCATAGGTTAGAAACATTCAGAACATTATGAAGTCAGAATAAATATAAAATTACGTAATGATGCCGTCATCTAATCATGTCTCGAGATACCAAGATTAATTTTTGTGCACGATTTATTTCCTTTAAAAAATCATAAGTAATTTTAAAATACCTACTGAGTCTGCAGTGTTATTTAAAGCGGATTGTAACAATGACAAACCGAAGGAAGCACTTGAGATGTAAGAATTGATGCAGGAACATAGTACATAGGTGGATTACGGCCCTGAATCCGCTTGCGATTGAAAGGGAAGGCCTGTATCAGTTTGTGCGCTTTCTTGCCTCCCATCAATTGTTAAGTATTGCCATATTTCGCGAACTCCGTTACTATAATTGAAAGTACTTCAAAAATAAAATTTTAAATTAAACAAGTTAACCGGAAATCGGGAATTCCAACTCGACTTCCGCTCGGTATGAACGTTCCCTACCGTCATATGATAATTTTCATATGTGAGTATTGTTGAAACGATTTTTCTGGTTGATTGGCTATATACAAAAACGGAATTTAAATGTTTAATGGGCGTCGGGAAGCAATACTTCATGCAACAGTACAAATTAAGTGTTATTTACCTACTATTTTTGGTCATAAATATATTTTATTTGAATTCTATAATTAATATTATTTAAAGGATTCTATTTTTTTTATAGAAAAAAGGCGGCAGACGAGCATACAGTCCACCTGATGGTAAGTGGATACCGTCGTCCAAAGACACCCGCGAAACATGCCAACATCAGTCCAGAATAAGAAACGTTGGCACGCCCCCGGATGCGCTGCCTACCTTTGCAGATTAAGGAATGGATTGGGAAAATGGGGAGGGATAGGATGGGATGGGAATGGGCTCTGGCATATCTCATTCACTACCGAAACAGGTACGAGTCTGTTCATTGGACTAATAGGATAAAGTGGATAAAGTGCAGTACATTTTACGCTAGTTTTTCTTACGTCCCTAATTTTGGTTCAATTCATGTGGGTCATGAGTGTCATGACTGAGCTTGTGCTTGGGCTTAGGAACTAAAACTCTATTACAGTTATAACGGGAAACACACCAAATATTGTAGAAAGACATTGTTGGATTGTTGTCTTTTCCCACAGCTTACAAGGTCTATCACCAAATAAATAGCTGTGATGTATCTTCATTCGTTACACAAACTCACACGATTCGCAACTGTGTCCGGCAAACAATGGACGATAAAGTTGGTTTAGTAATTTGATATCATTTATTTTACTGTTATATTATCACACATTATGTGTAAGTATGTTCAGAGAGCTCTGATAAATGTGAATTAATAGAGTGAATTAAAGAAGTTGGGTTATTGGAATGTCTAAATTAAAAACAAGAGATAAACATCCAATTACCATTAGCAATTTAAAGTTGATTTTGCTAATTTTACGTTCCTTAACGGTTTTGATATGTTTTTATATCGACTATTTCGTACATAAATTCTACTGTGAAAATGGCTTGACGCGGCCGTGGAATTAAGCGCAGTTTTTCTCTTGGTCTGTGGTTTGATTATGTAAAATTATCTTTTACGTCTCATTTAATGTTTCTGCGGTTCAGAGACATATTCACTATCATCTACTTACAATTACAATGATTTTATTAATTGTTGCTCTATTAACTTTCATTTTGTTTAATAATCTATACATATAACAAAATCACAACAAAGCTGAATCTGTATATTAAATATTTTAAAAAATTACTTTACACATAAACTACGAATGATAGAGAGCCCAACATGTTTTAGGTTTTTTGTCTGTCTGCCTGAAAGCTCATTAAATCATTACTCATTACGCAAAAACAACTAAAAATATTATTGAACGTTAATATGAAGGGTCTAGTAAAGTAATCTTTGATCGACGATTTTATACAAATCTCTTTTCCGTCCAGTCTTGTCTGACCTCATGTTAATGACCGAAATTCTTCCTGCTCGTGGCGCGCGCTTTAACATGTGGGTAAGGCCGCGAATTTATCCACTTTTCGTGTAACAATACTGTCCGCAGTTAATTTTTCCAAAAATATAATACTTTATTCATTTTTTATTACTGTTTTGTATTAGATAGCTAAATCTGAACACAGGCAATCGAAAAAATTTGAAGCAAATACATAAATCAGAAAGTTATTTAAAGATTTTTCCCAATAAATGGCGAAATTTACTTGAAAAACGCGTTTCCTTTTTGGAAAGGGTGCACTTTAGGCATATGTATTTAACACAAAATTTGCGACTAACTGCTAACTTTTTTATTTTTACTAATGTTCATATAATTGGCTAGCAATCCTTGTAGTTTCGTTGTGTGTTTCCTAAGTAATAATTATTAATTTACCTCCACGTAAAAAAATACATTAATTTATACTTCTCCGTCACTTAGCTATACGCTACCAATACCTGCCGATTCGATATAGTTAACAATGGGCAGAATTTGTTTCTAAAAAGTGGCAACATTTAAGTTTCATTCTCTATGGTCGCTTAAGCCTCATCGGCCAATTTGGAGTTAGTCTGGATGTAAAAATTGTGCCAAGTGGAGTGGGTCACGGATTTCGCGAGGACAAATTTACTTAATTTCAAGGTAATTTTTTGGTTTATTAAATATATTATTGCTGTGCTAGATTCTAAATGGCATATGCATTATGTAAAGGTTCGTTTTACCTTAAAACATTGGTTATTATCAAAGACATTGTAGTTTTCTTATACGCTACAGTAGCGTATAAGTACCACTACGATACTCAAACGTCACTGGTAGCGTAGAAATTCATCACTACCTATACGCTACTGAATAAAGGTGAATACTCACATTGTTTTTTTCTTCTTTTGATCTTCCTTTTTTTTTATATTATAAACGTGGTAAACAAGCATACGGCCCGCCTGATGGAAAACGGTTACCGTAGCCTATAGACGCTTGCAACACCATCGGTGTCACTCACGCGCTGCCAACCCTGAGGACTGAGTTGTAATACCACCGGTGCTGGAAATTACACTAGCTCTCTTGCTCTTCTATCCGGAACACAGCTAGGCTGCTTTGCGGCAGAAAAAAAAGGAAGAGGGTGGTACCAACCTAGACGAGCCCTGCACTGGGGCTCTCCCACCTGTAATGCCTGATGCTTTCCCACTTGCTTGATGGGCTCGAATCGTTTTTAACCCCTAAGAAGATGGTGCGGTGCTATTATAATTTTGACCCCTTTGCCTGTACGTAAAGCTATGTTAATCAGGATGGTTCTTAAATCATCACCACCATCATGAGCAGAAGAAAGTGTGTGGAGTTCAGTGGATTTCTTATTTTAATAAAGTAGTAGTTCACCCCAAACTGAGACCTCGCGATGTATATATCGAACAAAATAATACACACACAAACACCCTCTTTCTCTCTCTATCTCTCTCTCTCTCTCACACACACACACACCCTCACATTATATTATAGTAGTATATATATCCTAATATAAATCTTGTTCAGGTTTTTTTGTACGATTCCAAGTTCAAAGTAGAAAAAAACATCAATTTCATCAAATTTTGTCGGTGACACGATTTCGGTGTTACAAACGTCTTTGATAGGTACCTACTAAATAATATTTGAACTTTTAGATGTCGCTGACACCAGCTGAGAAATCAAAGCGATATAGAGAAAAACTAAAAATAGATCACCCCGAAAAATATGATGAAATGAAGAAAAAAAGTAAAGCTAGAGCCGCAAAAGCATACCAAACTAAAATAAATTCTATGACTGATTCCCAAAAAGAAGAAATGAGGATGAAATGGCGGCAACAGAATATAAAAAAAAATAGTCAATCAGCTACGTCTACTGGACGATCTGCACCCACACATTCTCAAAGAGAAGAATTTGAATGTTCTACAGGACCTACCCAAAATGAGACACAAACCAGCATCATAAATGAATCTAATTCGAATATAAATAGGATTACGATAAAGAACATTCAGCGAAACATTGAAAAAACAATGCGACGTGAGAACACTCAACTTCGTGAACAGATTCAAAAATTGTTGACAGGCTACATACAATACACTGCAAAAACAAATGCGTAAATTGAAACAAGACTACCGAGAACTAACGGAAAAGTTTGAGACAAAAGACACTAAAAACGAAAATAACCCCATCGAAGAAGACACGCCGCTCAAAAGATCGGAAAGCTTTGTTGATGAGCACCTACCTGATGTTGCAACGCCACAAAAACAAGTTATCAAAAAGAAGATATTAGAACACAACGTACTAACAGACTCAATTAAATCAAAATATATACTATGTAGAAATCAAGATAAAAATACATTTAAAGCGGTTGTAGACAATCCATTTGTAAAGAAATATAAAATGAAGTCCACCCTTAGCAAGACTCTCGGACTTAAACACAATATAAAACAACACCAAGAAACTAAGACAAAAACCAAAGACCTCATAGAAAGAATAACAAGTTTTTATGAAAGAGATGACGTTAGCCGTGCAAGCGCAGGAATAAAAGAATGCAAAACCATGAAAAAATGTAAAAAACAAAAACGATATCTGTTAGACAAATTAGAAATCCTACATAAAAAATACGTTTCAGAAGTTGAATCAATAAGTTTCAGCACATTTAAAAAATATAGACCCTTTTACGTAGTGTCTCCAAATTTAAAAGATTTAGAAACTTGCGCTTGCATTAAACATTGTAATATGCAATTCATTGTCAATGCTCTTAAGTCGGCCGGCGTTTTCGAAACAAATGATGTTAATACAATCGTATCAAAATTCGTCTGCGACCTTGACTTCAAACAATGTATGTATGGAGAATGCAGTATTTGTATGGGAAGATCTTCCCATATAGAAGCATATGGCGAAAACAGTGCAGAAATAACGTGGTTTGCATGGAACCTCAAAGATCATAAATATTTAGAAAAAGGAGAGACAAAAAAATCCAAAAGAATGGTAAAAACTGAAAAAAGAGCCACTATAAAAGAGGTAATCGATTTGTTCGACGAAGAAATTAAAATATTTTTAAAACATGTGTATAACGTGCGTCATCAATACCAACAATACAAGACGTGCACGAATAACTTAAAGAGCAATGTAGCTGCAATACATATCGATTTTTCCGAAAATTGGGTCTGTAAGTACTAGGGGTGTTCATTTAAAAAATATATCGATGTTTTTAATCGATGTATAACATCGTAACCCTGCATCGATGTTTTTCGATACATCGCTTGAAAACATCGATGTTTTTTCAACATCGAATACTTTTATGTTTTTTTTTCGGGTTTAGTAGTTATTGTAAGGGAGACATTGTAAGTAAAACAAAAAACATTAGAAATATTTTATTGCGACATCACATATTACAAAATGAGACAAAAAATACTAAAGTCTAAATCAATACTTTTATTTTTGTGATCTGCTTTAAAACCAATGCTGTTTAGGCAAACTTTGTAGAAATAAAAGTTTACTCAAACGTTTACCCTTCAGTCTATTCCTTTGCTGATTTACTATTTGGCCAGCCTTTGAAAATAACCGTTCGGATGGGACCGAAGTCCCAACAATAGTCAAGTATTTGAAAGCAATTTTATATAGTTTAGGAAACTGAATTTTGAGATCGTTCCAGATTTCCAAAGGATTTTCATTCAGTCGTCCTACAGGACTTCTCAAATAAATGGATAACTCATCAGAAATCGCATCTTCAGATTGCGTTGCTTTCCAGCTCTTGTTTACTAATTTATGATGGTCTTCCCATAAAGAAAAACTCTCTTCTAATTTTTCCGATTGATCTGAATCAGATTCCGACATTTCCAACGTTTGTGTATTATTTTTCATGAAGTCCTTGATTTTTGAGACTGCTGTAGAGCAAGCTAGTGCGTCCCTGAAATGCATTTTTTTGAACCGTGGATCCAGTACAGTGGCTATGGCAAGTGGAGTAACTCGCTCTATAGCACCCATTCTTTTTTCTATTTCTTTAAGCACAATCGATTTCAACTCATTGGCGAGTGAATCTACCAATCTGAGAGCTTGAATTTTTAAAACTAAGCAATGGATTAAAGGAATTACCTTGCTGCTAGTGCAGTACATGTCGCCGGATACTTCTCTCGCAGCAGCTTCGAGCGGTCGTAAGACTTGTAATACTGAAGAGAGAATTGACAATTCTGACGCATTGACCATTGCTGGTGCATTTTTATGGCGGATAATTATATCGTTTACGACAATGTGTAATTCTAAAAACCTCTCAAGCATATAATAAGTGCTGTTCCACCTTGTTGCAACTTCTTGAATCAATTTTGTTTCTTTATCGGTGGCTTTTCTTAAGTCATTGCTTGCAATGTTACTTTGTTTAAACCATGTAACAATTTCTTTAACCTTTGTTAATAGACTTCGCAACTCTGGACACTGTTGTAAAGCGTTCTGAACAACTAAATTTAAAGTGTGCGCAAAACACGGAATGTGTTTCTTACCAAAAGCCAAATCGACGGCCTTAATCATAGATGCTGCATTGTCAGTAACTACAGCCGAAACTCTATCGGTGTTAATATTCCATTCGACACAAGTATTAAGAAGCATTTCAGCAATGTTCTCTGAAGTATTACGCTCAAATGACTGATATACTCCAAGAGTTATTGAAAAAAAATCAATACCTATACCGAAGTGTGCTGTAATCCCAAGAAAACTTCTCATGCTCATTGTTTCTGTCCACATATCTGTCGTAAGGGTGAGGTTTTCTACATTTTTTATTTTATTTTTGAAAACAGCTGATAATACATCATATTTATCATCAACCCAGCGAGTTATTGTCGTTTTACTGGGAAGCTTGTAATGCGGCGCAATCACTTTCATCAGATTACGAAAACCCTCATTTTCAACAATCATAAATGGTTGATTATCCTTACAAAGCATATAAATCAAAGCATTATTTATTTTCAAAAATTTATCGCCACTTTCCGAAAATGAATTTATATGTTCGAAACTCTCTACAATCGACTTTTGACGCTTTAAAGATGGAGGGAGAGGATCGTTGATATGGATATCTTCTGTTGATAAGCATGTTGAAGCTTTATTTTTCGATTCTATCGTATCAGCTGTACTGGTTGATGGCAGTAACTCAGGGTTGGAGACAGCAGGTTTGGAGACTATTTTAATTGTTTCGCTGTCGACATCGGATGAACTTACATTATTCGTCGCTTGCAAGTTTTTTTTATTTACTTCTAAAAACGCAGCTTTGTGGATATGTTTTACGTGCCCAATCAAGTTTGACGTATTGCCACTCGATTTAATAGATTTTTGACAAAGCTTGCATTTTGCAAGGTTTCCATTTCCTTCAATTTTAGTGAAAAACTGCCACACGTTACTCTTCTTTGGAGGCGCCATCATTTAATCAACTGAAAAAAGAAAACAAAGTAATGGAGGTATATATTTATCGATTAATTTACCACTCTGTAGAATCACATCACTATTGACGGAATTCACGACATTCTAAGTAAAAAAAAGTAAAATAAACGTGACTTAATTTGTTCAAAATAACTTATTAGAGGAATTATTCGTGCAATAGTGCGTGTATTAGTATGAATATTGGGCCAAAATGTTAAAAAACTTAGATTGTTTGTCACACACAAGTTGAGGTTAGGTTAAATATATTCTTAAGCATAATAACATTATTACATACCTTTTCAACTACGAGCATGGAATTAAATGATACGTCAAGCCAGTTTATATTAAAATGCACTTATCGCGTATCACTTAATTACTTGTTTAGATTAGTTAGAGTAAATTTCGATTCACAAACAACAAACACCAGCAAACTGCAGCCTGCAAGAGCGGGGGAGGAGCGAGTGAGTGAGTAAACAAAATTATCCAATATCCATTCATTTAACCAATGCAGCCAACCGCAAGAAAAATCAGATGACTTTTTCTCATGGTAACAATTGTTAAAAATTGAAATTATTAAATCAATACCTACTAAGTTATGTGAACTAGAAATATATTATTCGTTAGTTAGCTTTTCCATTGATTCGATGTTTTTAATAAAACCATCGATACATCGAATAGAAAAACATTTGTCAAAACATCGTATCAATCCGATGTATCGAACGGTAAACATCGAATGGATTCAATACATCGATGTTTAGTGAATATCCCTAGTAAGTACAACGAGGAAGTGCAAGCTTTGCATTTCGGTGCGTCTAAAAAACAAATAACTTTACACACGGGTGTACTGTACATGAAAGATGAACATCCATATTCCCGAACATCCAACTCACATAATCCCGAAGCTATTTGGGCACACTTGGACCCCATACTAAAGCATATCAGAACGGTATTTCCAAAAATAGATACTATTCACTTCTTTTCCGACGGGCCCACCAGTCAATATCGTCAAAAAAAAAACTTTTTCCTCTTGAGTCGCAATATTTATGAGCTTGGATTCAAACACTCAACATGGTCGTTTTTCGAGGCATCTCATGGGAAAGGTGCTGCAGATGGCATTGGTGGTAGTGTCAAAAGAACGCTAGATTTCAAGGTTTCCCATGGATTGGATATTCCAGACGCTCAAACAGCATTCGATGTTTTACAGAAAACGGAATCAGCTGTCAAAATATTCTTTGTAGAATCTGAAAAAATCCTAGCTTTAGACACAAGCATTGCAAACAGACTGACTCCTATTCGTAATACTCTAAAGATTCACCAAGTTGTTACTCATGTCAAATTTACACTAAAACATCGTGTCCTTTCTTGCTTCTGCCATGATCTTGAAGGAAAATGTGAATGTTTCGGTCCAGAAACTCATGTTTTTGAAAATGAAACATGTTTTAATGTGAAAGAAGACTGTTGTTCCACTGGAGATTTGGACATAGATGAAACAAGTATTGATATCGATATACTGAATGATTCAAGATTGCTTAATGCAATGGAATGTGACCTTGATGATATAGATGAAAATAGATCAGAAAATTACATTGGAGGTGAAAAAGAACTACACAAAATAGACATGAACTCATTAGAAAAACAAGACAAACCGGATATTGGCATTCAAAAATTGGATGAACAGACGGGTGAAAAGAAAGGAAATAAAATAAAAATGAGTGTGAAATCAGAAATACTAGAAAGATCAAAGAAGAAACGTGTGCATGCATATAGTATGAAAAGTCGACAAGATAGAAAAGAAAGCTCTGAAACAGATGATTCAGTGCATGATACTTCTCATGTAACAAATTTTTTGAAAGAGGCTACCGACCAAGAATCGACCGAGAACTTTTTTAGTGAAAACGCTGAAAGTAACTTTGAACAAAAAAGTGGCCACGAAACCAACAAAAATATTAAAATTGATTTAAAAAAAGGTTCGTACGTTTTGGTAAAGTTTGTTTTAGAAAAAAGAACTAAATTTTACATTGGAGAAGTACTAGAAGAACAACGAGGCAAAAATGGATACAGAATAAAATTTTTGCGACACAAAGGTAACGGAAAATGTGTTTTTCCGATAAATGACGATATATCTTTTATATATCAATCGGATATTGAGAAAGTAATTGGGGATCCAATTTCAGAAAAAAGAGGAATAAAAATGTTTGATCTTTCAAAGTTCAAATTTAAGATAGAATGACATATTATTATGTAATTACTTTTCTATTTATTAAAGTATAGTAAGATAGATACCTTTGTATATCAGTGATTTTTTTTGTTATAGTAGGTAGATACTTACCTATTATTTATAATTGGCAGTAATAGAAACATCTAACCTATTGCAAAAATAATTAAACACTCGTCAAATACGGATAAATGTTCACCAAATAGTGTTAGGAACATTATTTGGTGAGCATTCATATTTATTTTAGAGTGCACCAAATTGTTTTGTTTTAAATTTTTAAGTTTAATTTCTACTTAAATCCAAGACGTGAACACAGGCCCTTACAATTCTACGCCACCGTTATGCGTCACCCTACGTAACCGACACGCAAAAGTTTCTACGTTACTTCTACGTCATTTATGGAAAAATCCGCGGCCTTACCCATGTACGAGTATATTGTAGTTGCTTTGTTGAGCTGTTGAAGTTGCTTTGTAGGTATATTGTAACTGGAAAAATATGCAAATTTTTATATTTATTATGATTTCCTAATCAGTTGCCATGCATAGATTAATTTTAAATACATTATTTATAAACAAATATAAATGATGTTATTAAATTTTGTAGCAATCGTTTCTTATTAACATCACTCAATAAATATTTACATAATCTGAATTAAAAATATCGGGCAAGGTTATTAGATTATACATACGTTCTATTCAAATATCTTGTGGGGACATATGTTTTAAAAAATGTCATAAGTTTAAAATATTGAATAAATTTTAAAGTATAAAAACGACGGCAATTTACCTGAAATGGATATTTTAACTACTTGAGGTAAAGTGCCGTCGTTTCTTGCTTACTTTAATATTCTTTAAAATGATTTTACTGTAGTAATTTTTAAATCGACGTCTTAGAATTGGGTAAACATTTCTCTGGTTACAACTTACTTCTGCTTACTTACAATACAACTTACAATACAGCTTACAACTTACTGCTTACTTCTGGTAAAAAATCACAGAAAAAGCGCAAATATGAATTTACGTTATTTCTGTGAATTGCGATGTAAAGCTGCTACGATAGCTTGTCAGACTTTCTTGTAAAATATATTTAATAGGCTAATAATGTGTTTAAAAAAATAGCTACATTGTTTAGTAAAAAAATCTACGCGTTGTTTTTTAATTATAACTAAGCAAAAAATGCGAAGATCAAAAATTTCGGATGTAGGAAGCATTAAGGCACTCCATTTAACATTTTACTGCGAATTCCGACTTCTAGCAATACTGAGCCAGTTATTTTAATTTGTGAGCGTGCGTGTCGCAACACAGGATAGTTTCCTAGACGCATGCGCCTGCGCAAGAGGCGCGCCGGAACGGAACGACCGCCATTGTTTTACATTTTTATCTACCCAACGATCCAATGCAGATTAGTGTCGATGCCAAAAATGATTCAGTCGGCTCCCGCTTTTAAATCAAATTCTGATCTCATTTATTCAGGGCTTTTTATACTCATAAAAGTTAGTATAAAATAAGAGTAGTAGAAAATAATGTGGCAAATCAACCCCTAAAATCAATACTTCTGGTGACGTGATTGATCAACAATCACATCACTATTGAATTGTTTATTGTTGATCTCTAGGGTTGTAGCTCCCAAGAACTAGTGAACTGGAAATGTATCTCGTTAGCTTTCGCATAGTTAAAACATAATAGGCGTTTAACCTAGGCCCTATTCCTCGAAATAATTATCTAATGTTAATTCATTCATACAGTGCGCCGCGCCATTGACTGGCGTGAGTAAAATTCTGTTTGTCTCGTGATCCATATGTTTGTATGAATGTTATTATCTATGGCTTTGAGAATATCTTACATATAAAGATCACAACACATTGTTCCGGTTCTTATTATTTTTTAGAGTATATTGCATTCTTTAATCATTCGATTTATATAAATCAGTCCAATAAATAGATAAACTCTTTATTGTACACCTAACAATGTTGCATAACGGCAATTCAAATAAGTAACACGAAACGTACAACAGGTACCAATAGTTTTTAAAATATGGCTGAAAGCTGGCAGTAACAAAATTTGTCTGCCTCTCGGTTTATCATTCAGTTTTCTCACGAAAAAAGCATTAGCCACAGATTAAGATAAAAAATTAACTGTAACTTTCAAGCAACGGTATTTGCTCAAAGATAGTCAATGAAGTGAGGCGAGATGATAATCCAGTGTTGTGAATTCTATTCATTCGACACTCTTTTTTGGTTTATCACATAAATTAAAATAGTTACACCATCAATCTGTTAATTATCGTTTAGGCGATGTGGCAACATTAGAATTACCATTGATATTGTTGCAATGTTCAGGTAAATGATCCGTAATTTCCCAAGATCCTCTATTGCTACAGATTTACATCCTTTCGTAGATTTTTATCTGCGTTCCCAATCGGGGCAGTGCCGTCTCCTGGCGATATTGAAATGATCAAAGGGGCAATTAATATTTTAAGGCATATTTTCACCTGTAGTTAGATTCACCTGTGTTATTTCATTCACATGTTAGAAAATAAAATAGTCATTCTCTTAAATAAACTTAACGTTCCTAGACGACAAGTACTCATAACTTCCCTAGACTACATTAACTTCATTCAATTTTGAGATTGAGAGAAATATCTTGAGAAAAATAACTTTATTTTCGTTCTTGTTGTAATGCATGTAATGAAACGCAATGACAGATCCGACCTCTGCCACTAACCACATATAGTTTTGACATTGACGTACACACAGTAAGTAACAGAAGTGATGTAAGTAAGTAAGTAACAGTAAGTAATAAGTACAGTACAGTAAGTAAAGTTACATGATCTTAGTTGATGGCTAGAAAGCCATCAACTAAGATCATGTAATAATGTAAACTGTTAAAATAAAGACGCCCTTGAAACACATATCCTGTCTATCAATTGTGGGACCTGAATAGACATCCAACACATAACAACAGTTCTAGCTTCCCGGATGTTCAGACTTTAGTGGAACTTAAAAAATATGATAATATTTTATTGCTTTATCTTAAAGATCACATGTTTTATTTTCTTAGGTTTTCGCGATTACTATACATAGCAATTAAACAACTTTGAACGGTTTAAATCGCGTATATTTGACATTATTTATATCCCGACGTTTCGAACACTTTGCAGTGGACGTGGTCACGGGGTGACTAATTGATTTTATTTGTCACTTGAGTTATTAAGAAATTATTTGGACTACCGTCTGAAATTTTTTTTGAACTATCGTCTGAAATTTTTTGAACTACCGTCTGGATATAAATAATGTCAAATATACGCGATTTAAACCGTTCAAAGTTGTTTAATTGCTATGATCACATGTTTGATCATTTTTCTATTTAAAAAGCATCCTGAAACAACTAAATTTTATGTTAGAAAGTAATTAGTTCGGGAAGGAGCTGGGTATATTTTTTTCCGATAGATAAAATATAGTTGGCAATCTATGTTATAGAGGATAGAACTGTTGTAGGAATTTCTCTGTCTTTAATATCCCACTGCGGAAATTCCTTCACACATTTTTACTTTTTTAGCCAATTTATAAGTTTCTTTTCTATTAATATAAACTTGTATTCTTTATGTACCTAGTTTATTCTGTAAACACGCAGTTTTACAATGTAAAATTCATGTTAGAAATCACCTGTAATTAATCACCTGTCCTAGAATTACGTCAACATTAATAGGTGTTTCCTACTTCACAAGTGATTGGGATTGAGCGAAGTCGTTAACGCAGGTAGACTTTTATAGTCGATTTACTTCAAACGGCTCATTAGATGGAAATTGCAACATCATGATCATATGCCTAACCAGTGCTGAGAGGAGAATGACAGATGTCGTGACCAGTTTAACCGTAGACACGCAGTGATCATAAAATGTTTTATTGATATAAAAATATCCTAGGTCACAATTTGGATCCTTAGCTATCTAGCAGTTAGAATTACGTTAAAACCAATGCAACAGTTATTGCATGAATGATGATCAAAGTCGTTTCTTAAAAAATATTTTTGGCTTCTAATCTGACTCCGAATTTGAAGTAAATTGAATGTAGGTATTATTTACTCTTCTCATCCAGCCACCAGCCTTCAAGTCAAAGGTCCACGTGGCCAGAGGGCGTCCCACTTTGCGCTTCTCAATACATGACCTCCATTTGAGGACTCGTCTACGCTATCGATTCTGCGGCAGATGCCGAATGGCATTTCAACATATTGATTCTACTAGATATGTTGGTGACTTTAATTCTTTGACGAAGAGCCGCAGATCATGCAGAGTTTTGGGAGACTCCTATATCCAATAGTCGAGAGGTATGGGCTGATGATATGGTAGGGTACGTTCTTATTCACCCTTCAACGAATGCTTATAGCAGAGAAATCTATGTAATTATATTCACAAATAATTTTCAATTTAGGTTTGAATTCCAGACATATAATATAGGTAGAATAACATAACTGTATCACATCGTTCAGAAATGTGCTGTTATGTTCGACCAGCGATTATTTACAGACTGCAATCTGCAGTCTCATCGAAGTGGTGTAGCCACTGCCGTGCTGGCAGCCAGCAGATAGATACCTCCCTAAAGTAATCTGATCTAGTTCCAAGATTATTTTATAAAAGAAAATTATTGTATATCGAAATGAGATCAACGATAAAGGTATTACTACTATCTTTATTACAAACTAATGTACAAAGTTGTACTTAAACAATCAAACATGCCGAAGCGGGATGTATTTTCGTTTGAAGAAAATCTTTACGGACATTCGCACAGGACGCCTAATATTAGATACTAAGTACTACTAGGTTTCGTTTATTTATGTGTTAGTAAATAAGAATGACATCTTATAATATGGCGTCTACGTATTTGTAAATCTTTTACAGCACTCGGCCAAGACTCGTAGCTTTAAAGTTTATATCCGATCCTAATTATTTCAAAAGATATTTCCAGCTCAATTCTTTACAGTTCGGTTACAAAAACTTTTAAACGTCATCACATCGCGCTGTATCTATTCGCAGTTAGTTTTTCTTTACTCTTTACAACATTGTTTAAAGGTTACTTTTGAAATGGCAGAGAGACGATTATGCACCTGATGGTAAGTGGTTCTGGTTTATAGCTGCCTGTGCCACTAGCAATCTTTGTAAGTTATCGAAAAATGAATCTTTAAAAGCAGCGAACGTTCTGCAGTATACCGTTAGGTTTATGAAATCATTTTAGAGGGAATGCTTGTTATTTTTAATTTTAGACAACAATTGCATTCTAAACGTGTTTATTTATTGTTCGAAATTCAATTTAGTATATCGACCTCAGTACAATAACACAAATGTTTGTATTGAAGGATGTTTGAATATTAAACAATGATTCAATGATCAACGCACTTTAACGTCTATGATGACATTGGGTGAGGTCATGGCTGTTTAATGTGTGAAGTGTCAAAGACATTACATGTGGAATGTTGCCTAATCTTGGAATGACAAATTTATTTGACCCTAATGACGTATCTAATTTTAGCTCTTGCTATGCTACCTTTGGATCTGTGAGAACCGCATGATTACATATATAAGTATAAATTTGGCCCCTTTGATATCACGACATATTTTCCATTCATACAAGTTTCTCTTATTTGTTAGAAGGTATTTGGGCTTAGCTGCATGTATTTCGTTCACTCCACGACTGATAGTATCTGACTTATCTTCTGTCTCACTCTCAGAATGTTCTCTAATGCTTTACCTAACCCTCCCTCTAAATATCTAATGTCTAGTATTAACTCGACCCAAGGTTTTCCGACGTTTCATTCATGGTTCGTTAAGATTGACCATCATGTGTTGTTAATTACAATTGGATCCTATGAGGTTTTCTCACATGTAAAAATCAGAAGTGTTATTTCAGTTAAAAACAATTTGAATTGACTTTTCAAACTGCTTTTAACATTGTTTTTTATTATTCTGTGTCACAAAAAAGCTTTTTTAGAAAGTTTTAAGCTTTCTTAATTCTTGGAGTTAGTGAATCATATATAGAAAGAGTTACGAAAGACTTTAAACATATCACACCTGAAAATAATAAAAAGTGTTGGTGATTAGTGCCAAGTAAAGTGTTAATAATAATTAATACTTTCTAAACAAGTGTCCTTTTCTAATAAAAAAAAACATCGAAGAACTTTCCAATAAAGTATTGTAGACACTATGAATCAAGGAGTGAAATAGAAAATTGAATGTCATTGGGTAACATTCTGTTTAATGTAATGTGTATATCAGCACTACTTCAAGAGCATTGGAGTGCAAAAACGGCACTCAATCTACCGTGAAAATGGTTTGACGTGGTCGTGGAATTAAGCGCAGTTTTTCTGTTGCTCGATGGGTTAATTATGTTAAATTATCTTTTACGTCTCATTTAATGTTTCTCCGGTTCATAGGCATATCCACTATCATCTATTTAGTTATAATGATTACTAATTATTGATCTATTAACTTTCATTATATTTGATAATCTATACACATAATAAAATCACAATGAAGCTGTGTCTGTACAATAAATATTAAAAAAAACGGCGTTACAATTTACACTACGAATGATACAGAACCCAAAGCATCATATTATTTTGTTTGCCTGAAAGCTCATTAAGCAAAAATAACCAGCAGAGTTTTGATGATATTGAGCATTGTGGCTGCTTATGATAATCAAGTTCGCGCCCACGGCACCACAATAAAGTCATCGGATGGATTTTCATTAAATTTGATAATTTATGTGCAGTAATAGTTTAGGTTCAGGAACAGCGTATATTAATTACAATTTTTATCCCCGTTATAAGATCCCGCGGAGATCAATGTAAAGGACTCATGGTGAATATGAAATATATGGGGTTGGATATTAGGTATGTGGGAGATGGAATGGCGTGAGATGGGATTGCGTAGGAGTATAATGAACTAACCGTATGGTATTTTGCGTAGAATATGTATATGCAAAATGAAGTTGAAAGCATAGTTAATGTTAAACATTAACGCTATTTGCATTAGGTACAACTAGTTTTATTAAATAATTTAACATTTATAGATAACGAACCATCGCACCACTCACACTACTAAATGAACTTTTTAAATAAATCATATTAGTGTAATCCTATAATTATCAATTATTTATTTTTTAATACGCAATTTGGATATCGTTACTTTTAATATTTTCTTAGGTTTTCGCGATTACTATACATAGCAATTAAACAACTTTGAACGGTTTAAATCGCGTATATTTGACATTATTTATATCCCGACGTTTCGAACACTTTGCAGTGGACGTGGTCACGTGAAGCCTGTGACCACGTCCACTGCAAAGTGTTCGAAACGTCGGGATATAAATAATGTCAAATATACGCGATTTAAACCGTTCAAAGTTGTTTAATTGCTATCCTTACTTTTACCTTGTAATCTAAAATTATGTAAAAACGTTTCGTTACTTTTATCTATTTTCCGAAACTTTAAAGAAAGAAAGTGATAAACGAGCAGACAGTCCACAACGTGGTAAGTGGATACTATGGCCCGTGGACATTCGCGATACATGCCACCATCAGTCAAAAATGACAAACGTTGGCACGTCCCTGGATGAACCTATCATTCGAGTAGGAATGAATTGGGAAGAAAGATTAATTAGGAGGTAGGATAGGGATTACAAGGAGATGAGTTTTCTTTTTCTCATTATACTCCCCATTCTTAGCGGGTCGGATGGAGAGTAAAGCGAATAATTGGATTAGGTCGTTACCTTATAAGAACGGATAAAGAGTTATAATAAGTAGGTAATGAGAGAAGGAGGATCTCTCGAGTATCTGTGTTATTTACTTACTCACGTAACAACGGTGTGTAACAACAAAGAATATCTTACCTCACTAGGAAGTTAGAGCGACTCCAAAACAAGAAATGTCAAGGAGATTGGATGACTAATTCAAGAAAATATTGTATCATTATTACTTAATAGATAATAACTTATTGGTTTTGAGAATATCGCAAAATAATAATTGTAGAATGTTTATCTGATTATCATTGGTACTAATTCTATACGAACAAGGAGTTTGAGAGCTGTATCTAAAGCAAAGTAATGGTTTAAATAAAAAAATAAATTAAGTTCCAGGTATGTAATTTATATATAGGTAGAATTAGTGAAGGGGTATTTTTTATCGTAAAATATTTTTATGCTACGATAATTTTATGTTTGATTGACATTAATTTAATGTAATATAGGACAAAACCTATTTTTTATATAGAAAAAATATTATAATAAACTCGTATTCCTACAATCACCATGGTGACAGGAAGAGGTAGATATTTAATAAGGACCAAGTGTAGTAATTGTAACCATCATATACCTACCTATACTTTGTATTTGATGCGCATTTACGCAAGTATATAAACTTTGCTGTCTGTAATAAAAATGTATGTAAATGTCAAATAATTGACGTTATTAATCTTAATTATTAATCAAAATCAATTCAAAAAGATCCATTAAAATGGCAAGTAGTTCCTTGTTTTATTTGATGGTTACATGGTTATTATACTTTAGATCAAATTGTTTAGTTGAACTTAATAACAAAAATGTCAAAAATAAGTATTTAATACGCTCTTGAATCTTTCTTTATATTCTGTGTTTGCATGTTGATGTTGCCTATAATTGAGATGAAACTTAGCGATACATCCCTAGAATTGTAACTTCTATATCAGTTAAATTCTATTCTATTGTATTTTCTTCGTTAAATAAATAAAAAAACCTGGCTTGATTCTTACTATTAAAAATAGTAAAAAACAAGTCTACAGGTTGGTGCTTAATAATATAATATATTCGGAATATATAAATGTAGAAATCTCAGTTCTGTGATACTAGTGGTAATATTAATGGTAAGTGTATGTATTAATTTTATTTATTATTATTCAGTGTAAAATTAATTACCTAGACGTCATTGTGATTTCTTTATTTAGCTATAAATAATTTATTTAAACTCTTTAATTATTACCTACTGATCAGATTTTTTCTGTGGCAAGGTAAGAGAGTTGCGACGATAGAGGAATCAGTTGTACTGTACTTCAAGGTCTTAACAAACTAAAACAAAAACTTCTTGTTTGTGACCTCTTTTTGCTAGAAATTGTTTACTCTTATCACGTCCCCTAAACGTCCGTTTCGTCTTGGTTTCTCCTTAATGTCTATCGTATGCATTTAATTGGCATCTTGCCGATAGTTCCGGGCGCTTTCTTCGTTCGTATCAAGGTTACATTGCTCTCACCTGTGTTTAGTTGGCTGAATACTCTCGTAGTTGTTGCCTTATGTCTGATGAAGCAAGGCGCGCGTCCCCCTTTCAACTTTCGAATGCAATACCGGCCCCGTGACATTGAGGCAATATGGCTTAAGACTTGAATTGGGAATTAGAAAAATGACTGAGGACGTTCTCGCGAACGTATATTTTTGTAAACTCGTTATCTACATAATATTATTATAGCTAATTAAAAAAATATATAACTGTAGGTTAACGAACACACATCAGTCACATCACAGATTTTGTCTAGGAGTACCTAAATATGGTCTAAAACGAAAGTTCATAATTAGCAACACGTGTGAAATCCTAGGTTTTGTCAACTGACGGAATCGGTTTGTCTTCTAGTGACATTGTACGTGACGTGATATGTGGTAGTATTAAAGCGTACTTGTATGCAAGCTTTCCCTCTAATCGTCCTTTAGTCGAGAATTCCACGAATTCCACTTGTGCGCAGATATTGTGTGCACTGTCTCTACGCACAATATGAACTTGACAAATTGATAAAAATATTCACCTAAAAGAAATGTTAAGGTATGTGTGCCAGGGACACTAGAAACACGTGGTTTACTGCTAAATATAATTGCGTTAGACCCGTAATACCTGTTACGCGGAACGTTAAAGAACGGTGATCGGTTCACTTTGGAACAGTTATACTACGGTGACGAACGGCTCCGTAGCAGTTGCACTCCATATGGCAAGGAATTATACGACTAATGTTAAGCTTCAATGCTTTTATTATGGGGTTGGCCTCTAATTATAGAGGAATGCTATACTTTCCAATGTGGAGATTTTTGATTCACTGTTACAATATCGTTGGATACTATTCTAACTGAATGTGAAGGTTTATTAGCAAAAAATGAATAAAAATATTAATGTTTGTAAGAAAATTATTCTGCGTTTTTATTAAAATAATAACTCGCTAAAAAATTTTTGTGTCTATGTGAAAACAAAATAATATAGGTAAACGTAACACATAACGAATGAAGTAGGGTACTGAAGATTTATTTTCCCTAATGTTTATTTGGACAAATAACTGGGAATAATACACGATAATATCATGTATTCAACCGTCCATCCAACAGTTAATAAATAAATCTAAATCTCATTTATTTCAAATATCGATCATAGTACCTATATTTTTATTCTAGATATTTTTATTTTTATATGGAATTTTAAGTCTCATAAAATAAAAACTTGTAAAAGCTGTTTAAAATTAAAAACTTTTTGAATTTCTGAATATACATTATTTGTTACATGTGTCCCATTGTATGTGTTGCTACAATGGGAACAATACGCTAAATAACAAAATGAATCAGAATGTTACTTGCTCACAATTCTGACCATACCTAATTTATACAAAACAGTAAAAAGATGTAAGACATGTTAGTTTTCAAGTAGACCAAAACACGAACATGTAACTTACAAGTAACAATCATAAGTAGGGTAAACTAAACGATGGTGGTCATCATAACACGGCACTGTTCAGCATGTGTAATAAGTTTTAGTGTAATAGCTACACGGTTACCGTAATATAACGGATGGGTTTTAACCTACTCATAATTCCGACTAACCGAGACTAAATAACTACGTTTTTGTAGGACATGTAATCTAGGAAACTAGGAAATTTCTTTTTTTCTATTCCTTACTGGGCTACGACTGAAAATACTTGTTTTATATTTACTTATAAGTGTTGATATTTTAGTTTAAATTATTAAATTTATTGTTTTTAAGTCATAAAATTACAAAGAAACGGTAGTTTTGTTGTTTTCTCATAACAGTATTTTTATTTATTTCAATATTAGTCTATAACATCCCACTGCAGGGCACAAGTGTCACTTATCTAATCACGAATGGGGTTTCGGACCATAACGCACCATGCGGGCCCACTGAGGGTTGGTGGATGCACATTAAAGAAATACACATTTCTTTAATTGTCGATATTTCCTTTTCAGAAATCCACACGTCAGTGTTCCAAAGATTTGAATTGAAGTCCTCACGAATAAGACACTAGAATAGTTACTTACTCCTGGGCTGTCACCGCTCTCTGTTATCATTTTCATTTATTTATTGTATTGAAATACTATTAAATGACAATTCATTCATTAGACTTCCTCCGCCGATGCGTCATTATCACGGAACAATTTATACAAGTCTCCCACGAGGTCGCACAACTGTGTCACTTTTTGTCTCCTCTGTGCTCACAAATTACCTTATCCGCTCAGTTTTTATACCTTAACTACGGCATCGGCAGCCGGATACACAACCAATAACATTGTTCACTCACACTGCAGTAAATTATTGCCGTGTTTATGAGTTGCAAATTTGATAAAGTACCTGTAATTGTTGTGAAACTCGTGAACTATTTTAACTTGTTACTTATGTATATATATAGTATATAGATATATATATATATATGGCAGCTGCTGGCATTTTTTCCTTCTAGTATCTGTAATAACATTAAAAAGTTCTTGAAAATATAAATTGACAATTTCAATTAATATTATATATACTTATATGTCTGTGTGCCGGTTTTCCATCTCTTCTCCCCGCTGGTGCCAAGCCCTGAGGAACTGCACCACCTACTATAGTGGACTTGCCAATTCGCTATGCCAGCGTAGCGTTTTAAGACTAATTAGATCTCTCACTTTTGAGGAAACCCGTGTCCAGCAATTGACGTTAAAAGGACTGGTTACGGTATTATGATTACACATGTCAAACGTTCAACATCTGGAAAAATGGAATAATTTAAGAAAGTTATTAATAGGTTACCACTCCTTAACCACCGATACCACCCGGTTATCACGGATAGCTTTACTATATACGATCTGTTTAATTATGGTTTGGATAAATGAAATGGCTTACGTAAAGTCCAATACAGTAGCCAACGTCTACAGTAGCCGCCTTTTACAGATCTTTTAATGTCTAATTAGATTTTGATATGTGTAGAACATACAGTAAAATTGAATTTACGCGTTCATTTGATCGATTGATCAAATGAACGCTTTTATATGTTTTATATAGATATCCCCATGTCTTGTTAATTTTGCTTGTTGTAGAACGTACAGTAAAATTCAATTTACGCGTTGATTTCATCATTCTATGTTTTATATAGATATCCCCATGTCTTGTTAATTTTGCTTGTTGTAGAACGTACAATAAAATTCAATTTACACGTCGATTCGATCGATGTATGTTTTATTTTGAGGTCTGTTTTAATCATTATTTTATCTATCACAATAACATGACGATGTCTAAAGTACAAAGAAAATAATCAAAGAAACAATTTATTTGTAAACTACAGTTCTCATGCTATCAGACTAAAAACATAATAAGTACATACTCGTATATACAGATATACAGTATTTACAGAAAATAGAAAAACGTATAAAACAGTAAATATAAAAGATTTCTTACTTTTATTTATCAACCTGTGTCTGTCCACTGCTTGATATAGGTAGAAACCTGAGAGAACCCAAGGTGCGCCAAAACGCTTTATTATTTGCCTTTACCATCCAGACGCCATCCGCTACTCTCTGTGTCGTCGGTCCTCCCAGCCGCGGACGATCCACACTGCGCTTATCAGTACGCGGCTTCCACTCGAGCACTCGAATATGAAAGTACGATGAGTAAAATCATCGTTAGTTGTGTTGTGATGCATTTCACTATGAAATCATTTTTAATTTCACAATATCCTATCACAATCAAGAACTGTTTATCTTCTGATAGTAGGTGGTTCAAGGTGCAGTCTCTCACCTTGCAAATACTTACACAATATTAGTGTTGGATTTCATATATTACAGCTATCTTAGTTTCGCGGCTTCGCTTGGTTAGAACACGATTTCACCGGAAATTTTGTACATTTTATTACAAACCTTCTTTCCCGTTACCACAAAAGTCCGACACATTTTAAGACGTCTCTCTCATCTTAAGCATCGTCTAAAGAATCTGATTGGTCGAGAACCTCTCAGAAAAACGTGGAAAGATTATTAATAAAATATTGCAGAATAAAAACAATAGTACCTACTCGTAAATCTGCAATAGCCATACAAAGTAGGTAAAGATATGTAATTAAATATTATTTAGTAATCAGTATTACTCATACAAGTGTAAATCTTACGGACTACCGTTTACAAAAGCATATCAGAAGTTCAGGAGCCGTCTAACATTACATTACGCGTTTGTGGTGTGAACTGATAGTGATCGTTCGTAAGTAGATTCTTATACATAATGCAGTTCACACGGGGTTACACGCGGTCACGGTAATTGTGTCATCGCATCGTGGTTCATTTTTCTGCAGTATGTACAATAAATTAGTTTATAAGGTTAATTTTATAGGAATTTTTAATCCCATTGCAGTCAGGGCCGGATCAAGCGTGTTTAGCGTCCTAGGCGGAAAATTTAAAGGGTCCCTTTAAGAGCAGCGTTTGTCACGCGAATAAAAAGTAGATCTTTTAATGATTAACATTTTAATGTGTATTTTGGAAGCACACTCAGTTTATTTTTATAAATAGATAGATTGAAAAATGAGAAGAAATCCAGACTAATCATATGCAATCAGATGAAAAATCAGATTTTTCGCTTGCTGCGCTGCGCCTCTCGATCACCTGGCGCTCTGAGCGATCTCCCAACCCTTTAATCGGTCCTGATTATAGCAAGTAAGGGGAACTACGAAATTTATTTCTTTGCAAACTTTAATATTTTAAGAAGTAGAAAATATTTTAATAATGTATTAATAATTAATAATTCTTTAGTTTAATATTAAATATTCAAAATACGGAGAACAATATATGTAGAAGCGGTCTTTCTGCTTTGTAATTCCAATATCTTTCAATTGTTGGTAATCTCTTTCAGATGTCTTTGAGTTCTTAAGTTAACATTAAGTTGTTGTACAAGTAGACACTTGACATTGGTGACTATTCCGTAAAAAAGACAATAGAAAAATTAAGTAGAATAGGTATAACTATTCTAAAGACCAACAACGATATTAAAACCAATAGATTAAATATGTGCTATAGAATTTCAGGTATTCTAATTCCTCTATTCCAGTATGTTCAACTTTTTGGTCAATCTGTTGAACATTTGTTCCAATTGGTGTAGTCGCTACATAATCAAGTCATTTCGCATATTTTTGTAACGTTACAAAATTTTTCATTGCAACTGCCCATTGAACGCAGATTGCTTAGCGCTATACGTTTCAAAAATAATCTTGACCTACATGTAAAATTTTAATTTAATTATTCCGTGGTAAAATAAGTAGGTATAAACTCTTTTGTATCTTCTTTAATTTTATTACGGTATGAAATGAAACGATGCTAAGAAAATAATTACAATTACGGAATTTATAATTTTGACGACTCCAGGGAGATTTCGGAGACATCTACGAATTCTACTGTGTACGAATACGAATATAGACATCTACTGTGACTCGAATTTCGGAAAAAAATCACATCTCGATGAAGGGGACCATCTGAATCCAAACAACCAGTTAGTTTCACTTAATTTACAAACAAACTTCAAAACGTATTTTTTGATAGAATAGATGACAGACGAGCGGGTGGGCCACATGATGCTAAGTGGTCACCGTCACCCATGGACACCTGCAACACCAGGGCGCGCCGATCTTCCAGAATTTCTTAACGGACTGAAATGAAAGATAAGAAAATAGTTCGGGTTCAGGTATATCCGCTTAAGTTGGAACGAGTCGATGGGCCAAATCCGTTTATTAGTTCATTAGCGTTATGGTCGGTAAATTACGAATAGTGGGAACTATAAAAAAAAATACCCAATGTATATCCACGTTTATACAAACAAGTGCTGTGTCGCGCGTCCTCGTTACACGGGGCTCTACATTTTTTGTCTAAATATTTTTTTCCCAAACATACGGTGAATAACGAAATCTCCTATCCGGCTAGTGCTTGCCAGCGACATTTTTTTTTTGTATATTTCACGTCGAAGACAAATTTGTTATTCCATGTTATGTTGATTTTCTTTAACATTTGCAACGAGGTTGCATTTTTGATTACTAATTAGGTTGAGTTCATTAAAATTAAAGGGTACCTTTAAAAAAAGTCTCATTGTTTGAGGACAAACCTTCCAGCAACGAAAGGCTACATTTAATTGCATATAATGACTCACTGTAAGTATGGGCGTGGAAAAGCAACTGCAAAATGTTGAAGTTTACGGCATATAGGACTTTGCCTTGACACAGCTTGTTATGGACAGGTTGGTCACTCGTCTGGTATTTTAAATGTTTAGAATTAAATAGAAGGGTCGCAACATACTTTTAAAAAAGTTTCACTGAAATAACGCAAATGTTGAAAATTGGTTGTTGAGCATTTGCTTTTATATCGAGAGTAGAATCGATTCTACCAGTTTTTACATAGGTTTTTTTTTATAACTTATTGTAATTTCTAGTATATCTTTTACTCTACTCGCAGTTGCAAACAAACAAATACTACCTATATTGAATAATAAGCGCTACGTTTGGACAGAACAAAAACACTTTACATGTTTGTACCTTTTGATTTATTCCCCATAATAATTTTATTTCTCGCTGGAACGGTTTCATATATTTTAAATTAGTGGACGGGTTGTGTCCAAGCCATATGCGGAACGTGGTATTTGGAAAATTATTCACCATTGTTCCAAACTCTAAAAATTCTCCCTGTGCCATGTATACACAAATAGATTAGAGGAGCACGTATATTTGAAAAGAATAAGCCTGAATACTTTAAAAAGTAAAGGGAAGTTCTCGGTTGCAAAAAACGCTATCATAATAATTTGAATATACCAGAATGTAGACTAAAAATTTGTAAAAGAAATTCTTTTTATGTGGCGATCTCTATTTATAACAACCTACCAAATTATTTCAAATACTTACCGAGAAATATTTTTAGGACAAAAGTGACGCCCTGGCTTTTAAATAACTGTTTTCACAATGTAAACGACTATATAAATAGAAAAGCGACATTGTAATTAATAGTGAAACATTATTTGTAATAATATAAATTAAATGTATGGATTAATAATAATGTATAAAATAATGAATATATGAGTAATGCATTACTGTATAAACGTATAGTGACTAGACCGCGACTTTCGCATACCTATTGAGGCAAAACATGGCAAAATGTATTTATTGTAACACCATATTTTGATTACCTATGTTTTAGCAAAATAAATGATTTAATTTTATTTGAAAGACTACTCGTACTTTACTCAACGGCTTTACGCTTTGCTTTACGGCTTTGCTTCGTCGTGCATCTCATTAAGTAAATAAGCAGATCCTTTTATCTAAAAATGATCTCAAATCACGAATCAATCGAGAAGTCACGGGCGATCGCTAGTGTTGTTACTGCTCCTCGTACTTTAAAGCCAATTAAAAATATTTTTTGTACAGAGATCCCTGCCACTACCGTTTATGAAGTTTCAAAACCAATGCACGCCACTGTTCATAGAATTCTATCTTCAACTCGAACGTTGGAAATTTGAACCGTAAATACAGCAGTTCTAAATAAGAAATGAGTGTTCTTTCTAAATTATTAGCAAAGGTGAAGGTTTAGATTTTTTCGCCTAAATGTTCTCCTTTTCTTCTATTTTCCTTAGATAATCTTTATCTGTAACATTTCACATTCCTCATTTTTATTTCTAAGTACGTGGATGCAGAAATGTTACAACTGTGCAAAAATAAATTAAAGAAGATTTCCAAAATTTTAATTTAGTTTCTATTTGATTCAAATGACTCTGATTTCAATAACCCCTGACTGAGAATTAGAAAGAAATATTTAAAGTAGAAGAGTTGAGTACACAGGTACAAAAACTTTTTAACGATTTTGTCAATCTAAATGAAGAATCTTCATTACTTAATAAAACACTACATCGACAAGGTAATCAGTAATTTTTATGAAATATAAAATGAGTCTAATTAATAATGGTATCTAAACATATCATAATAATAATCTACTGCACAGCCCTATTATGAATTTGTTGTCATGCTTTAAACAGAATTGCGAAACAAAACAAATGAATGATGAGTGATTTTGTGTTGATTGACGAGCGAGTAGGCTACGCAAGAACTTCACAACAGCCAATCAAAAGAGGGCCTTATTTATCAGGGTCGAGATGTAGGTTTGTACAAAGTAAAAATATCAGTGGCGGACTAAGATCTTGCGAGGCCCGGGATACTAACGACTGTACCCCCATTTATGTTATTTATTTATAACATCAAAACTACGCAAAAAGGTGGTAAAAAATTATGTTAATAAAAAACTGGGCATGTCTAGGGCCCGAGGCCGTAACCCCTAGGTTAGTCCTCTGATAACATTGTATACTCGTACCTCCTACCCCGTTAATTAGTCCCCAGGCTTTTTAAAATTCTGCAGATGTGTCAACGTTCGTCGTCTTTGACTGATCTTAGCATATAACGCAAATGTCCATGGACAATATAGACACATAAGAGGGCGGCAGGTACACCGCCTGCTCATCGCGCAATCCCCGCGTAGTCCCGCCCCGCACCCTACAACCGCGCAAGCGTGGACTTTCTTGGCTTGTTTGTCTATAGTAGTCGCTTATTAACAAGCGGACTGTCTACTTGTTTACTATCGCATTACGAAATGAGGTTAGGAACGAAATGTGCCATTTGCAATTTTGGGTTTAACAGATTTTTTTTCTATGTTCGTACTCTAATCCTTCAATACAAGCCATATCTGAAGTTATTTGCATCAAAAGGTATCTAATTCTGTACAAAGTACCATCTATATCACAAGTTTATATCAAAGGGTGACATTTATACATTACGACATTACGGTTAAAATTTCGGTTTTTTCTAGTAAAAATAGAAAACTGTAAATGTCACCTTTTGATCCTAAGCTCTTCAAATATATATTAAAAAAATATATACTATAACTCGATTATTAGTATGATTATTTACCTTTTTTGGTGGCAGACGGCTGTGGGAATGCAGCATGCACGCTCCCCTTATCCTAAACTTGGAGTATCTTTCGTGTAATGTGGCTACTTTTTGAGTTAATCATCTTTGGTGCCACAACCCTTAGTATGTGTCTTGGCCTCCTCCACTATTTTCCTCCAAACTACCTCTGTTCCTTCATTATTTTATGGTGTGAACTGTTTCCTAGATCTTTCTTGTTTTTCTTGCTTTTTCTTGTTTATCTCTTGATCTTTCTCGCTGTAGAGTTCTTTTGGACATCACTTTTGCAACATCAGGTTAATCTAGCATCTCAAATTCGTGGAACCATTGTAACTTACAATTTGCCTTGCTCGACTTGTAACAACCGTCTAATTCCGCATCGTTCTAACTACCGTTCTGAGAGACGTGACTAACGGATTGCCTAATCTAAATAATAGTTCACGAACCCTTTGTTACGAAAAATAAATAAATACCTCATGAGAAAAAGAGTAGTTTTTATTGTTGGACTCAAGTCACGCCCGGAATTTCAACTATCTAACAGAATTTCGTAATACTTTCGTTTGCGACATTACCGAATGACAGACAAGCATGCATAGGAAAGACCCACCATAAATGCGTCTTTTCGATCTAGTTTTCGTTGAATTTTCAACCTTATCTCTTGCTATGAAAGTATAAGGATAAAAATCTCAAATTGCAAAAAAATTTCGATTTTATATGCGTAGAATTGGCTTGTACGTAAAGAATCACATTGCGACAAGTTCATGACCGTTACGAACGTATAAGAGCTGTTAGCTTTCTCGAAAAGTTAACTTTTTATTAAACCATTTCTATTTTGTTGCAGAAAACGACTGACAGCGACAAGCATCTGGTAAGTTTCTCTAAAAACATAAGAGTCACGCGGACATAAAATTTTTTTCTTAACTAATGAAAAAATTGCGCTATTGCTATGGAACTATTTAAATTTGAATGATGTTTCATTCGTCTTTACTTATTAATAAAAGAGAATTAATTAAATAAACAGTAGAAATTACTGCGATGGCAACAGATTTAAAGGGGAGGGAGGGGGGGGGGGGGGGGTTACAAGTAGGTTCTGAGGTGATACTAAAGAAAGAAGAGTTGACTTTGTGATGACATTCTTAGCAATTTAAAATTATTTAGTTCAGTTTTTAAAAAGAGTGTGTTTTGTTGATCATGATTATCTGCTCGCTTAAATAGAAGCCTTAATGCTCTTAAGAGCGTTAAGATTTTGTCATATAAGTAAGATCAGAAATTAAGATCAAATTAAAGGAATATATAATCTTATATAACAAATTTAAAGCATCTTTCCCAGGTATTTTCAAGAGACGGCTTGAATCATATATCGATATATATATATATTTGTATGTAGTTTATGTAATTATTAGTATGTATTTATGTTAATGTATTATAATAGTCCTAAATGAAGATAATTTTTTATGTATATATTTTAATATTTACTTACAGTAGGTAGTTCTTGTTTCTATTTTATATTTGTTACATTTATTTACTCCCCTACCACTTCATATACTGCATAGCCCAAAGGTTGGCTAGGAAATGACGCTGTAAGGCATTCAGTGCGCCTTTTGTAACAATTTAGAAAAAGGAGTAAATAAAAATCCGCTACATGTAATAAAAAGTAAACAATACTGATAATATGTACGAAACACGTTGGCTTTCATACATTGCAGCTACATTTCTTTACTCGGTTACGTGGACACGAGTAATTGATTTATAAATTAAAATAGATGCATCGACGCGTGAACGTTAGGAAGTGTTGCGATTTTTATCGACAATCAAACGTAACGTTTACCTATAATCAGTTAGACTAATGAGGAAGAAGATTACATGATAAATGGTTATGTGCAAATAATTATAGTATTCATCGGAATTCTACTCGTTAATGGTGAACATGAACATGTAATTGAATCCAATTCAAAGTGGGTTACTATACTAGGTATGTCCTAAGTTTATGTCTAGATACCAGTAGACACTATAGTTATTGACTAGTGTCTCCCCTTACACGGTGAAGACACAAGTACAAGAAAATACCATGTCTTCCCTAGAGGAGAAAAACCAGGGAAGTCACGAATCCGGAGGGATAAACATAAAATGCAAGGATTTGTGTCTCCCTTTACGCGGTATATACACAAATAGGTACCAGAAAATTATGTCTCCCCTAGGAGAGAAAGCCATCGAGGACACGAATCCAAAAGGGTTATGAGTCTTATGGGAGTAATATGTTCTGATTAGCTAATCATGCTGATTAGCAACAAGAGTAGTATCTGATTATTTTTGATCAGGGCTACTTTATTGACCATTTAAGCGATTCTTGGCCCCGGAAAGCGATGAATACGAAAGAAAACAATATTCAAGAGAGTTGTGAATTTGATTCTGGGCGGTGGGCACCACCGCCCTCGCATACACCCTGGTGTTTGCAGGACTGTCCTCATGGATAGACCATAACCACTTACCATCAAGTTAGCCATTCTCCGCCTGTCATCTTTTCTATGGAAAAAATGAATGTTATTTTAATTAAAAAGTTATTTTTTTGAGAATTTACTAGTTTTCATTACATGTTAACAAAATGACAACTTTCTAAAAGTTTTTGTTTTACCTATTATACAAAAGGAAAGTATATAACCTGATTGCATAAAACTAAAGATAAAGCTTGCTACTCGTACATGTAGCAAGGGAAAGTCCAACATGTACTAACTTGAATTGTATGAACAATAACTGGTATCGCAATGTTTTACTTGTTGGCATATGATAGCTGTTAGCTGCTGCACAGTCCAATGAAATTTTCTTTTAAAATTACATAAAGTTAAATGGTATGGGACCAACGAATCTCCAAAGAAGGAAAGGCATTAGTAATATTTATAACGAAAACATAAGTAACATTACATTCGGAATTTAAAGATAAACAATGTTATTATTTTTGTTTTATCCAAAACTAAGTTTCTAGCTTGATTTTAAATTAATGAAAATATTTGCCCCTTTTTAAGTTTTTACCGAATGTCATTAAAATGCACTTGTGTCTTTTTCTTTTTAGGTCAACATATAATTAGTGTTGTATGCCGTGGGTCGTGGGTGCATAGTCGCAATCAGATCTGTTATTCTCTAAAAGCATAATTTAAATCACACACAAGAAGGATAGCAGACGGCGCAAAGGTTTTGAGCTAAATGAGGAATTTGAGCAATTTCCGTCCAAATCTTAAAAGAAGGTTAAACGGTTTGAGAATGCAAGCCGAAGTCACAAGAGGAATTTTAAATGATTGCTAAAGCAGATTTCACTAAACTGAAACAGAATTTTAAATAGCGGGTCAGTCTACTATCGGAAATAAGAGGAAATAAAGTCGAAGAAGATTAGACCAAGAACTGGAAGCTGGAGGATTTGTGAAGTAATAAAAATCGTTTATTACGTTACTGTCTCTCCTAATTTAATAATAAGTGTATAACAGTTATAAATCGCATAATGGTCCTTATTCTTATTAATATTATAAATGCGAAACTTTCTTTAATATTTAATAACCCTGTAAGAAATCAACGAATAGCTACCAAAGGCATAATATGTAGTTTGTGGGACGAATTAACACAATGGATAATTTGTAGGTAATCTGAGTAACACGCCGACATCACCGCACCCAGCTGCTAGTTGTTGAATAAGATAGATAAATGAAGAAATGTCAATTTTTTTTTGATATAACGCCGTTCGGTAAAAAACTCTTATTACCTTTAAAAGAAAAGAAAAGGTTTGACCTTTGAAAAGGTTAAAATTAAAAATATAAATCACCGTCACCGTCGTCGTCCGTAACGAAAAACTGCTTCAAAATTGGGCCGGCCGTTTCAGATAAAATGGCAATTAAGGGGTATACAAACATACATACATACATTCTCTTACCCCAAATGCATATACCATATCCGTTCCGTCGTCGGCAATAACATGAATTCAAACAACGAATAACATACTCAGAGACTTTTGTATTGAGTTAATCGCACTGTTCTCCAATTTCCTAAAAATTCCAATTTTTAACAATATTTTATAAAGTTTCCATAATACCGACACATAAAATCACATTGACATAGTTTTAGTACCTTACTAACCGGCTGAGAGAGCGTGTCTGCGACTAATTCCACACTGACCCACATACGATTTGTTAATAAATACCACAGTTGTGCGGCACACGGGGGGTTAAGTAATTGACTCCTTACGTACGATACAAAACAATTAATTTACCGGAATATTGATTTTATGGTAACGAAATAATTACTGATAATGTTTCGACACTTTCCCTCTTACCACAAAAGATAAACAAAAAACAGGCTTCTAACAGTTTATCTAACAAATTTTAATTTACCGAGTACTAACATTAAACTAACGTTTAAGACACCTTGTATTTATTTTTATAGGATGAATCTTAAAGAAGTAAATGTTATATAAACGGGTTACTCAAGATTTTTTTTATCTTGTATGACCGTGGCCACGGTGTAAGCAACTCAACTGGACCAAAATATCGATTATATAAAATAAATAAAAATAGTAAGTAACCCGTGTACAACATTAATTATGTTCATTCAACCTTATTGAAAAAGATTTTAAACCTTATGTTAATCAGAATGTTATTGATATAGCATTGATTGAAGTTAAGTTGATGATGATTGAATATTCAGTTAAGTTTAATTTATAGTTCTTATTTAAAACAATCTTACCTACCACATTTAGAATAGCAAAGCTGTTAAGTATCGTACAAAATTATTTGAAAAGGTCAATAAAAAAACGTTAAAAAAATCGGTTTCAAAACGCGCTAATCATTTTAAAATAAACATGCTCATTTAATCGGTGTTGGTACTCTCACTCACTCTCACTCTCGAGACACGTGTATACGTTTCACGGAGAGTATGTGAGAGTGGGGGAACTCGGACGCAACATCACTCTTCTCCAAACAACGGAGTTATTAGACAGGTAGCACGATGAGACTATAGTGCAATGTCTATGTAAAATACATTAGTTCCTCAGAGGAAACGTCAAAGTGCAGCTGACCAATCACTAGGCCCGGTAAAGC
Source organism: Sesia apiformis (assembly GCA_914767545.1). Classification (NCBI taxonomy): domain Eukaryota; kingdom Metazoa; phylum Arthropoda; class Insecta; order Lepidoptera; family Sesiidae; genus Sesia; species Sesia apiformis. Next base: position 6,583,725 of record OU611954.1, on the reverse strand, counting down.
CATAATTTAGTGACACATTTCCTCTCACTCACGTCCGGTTGCGGTTTGAATGACATTCCAATAACGTGAATAATATTTGCATTTGCGCAACCCTACCTTTACTGATGAATGTGTGGGTCTGAATAACCAGTGGTAGCGATTATTGCTCACTCTTGGAAGGCACCTGCCTGTCCGAAACCGCTCGTCAATCTATATATGTTATTGGGGAAAATGGGTTCCTCAGTATCGAGAGTAGAATCGATTATACGAGTTTTTTTTTAATAATTTATGGTTAATTTCTAGTATACGTATCTTTTTTTATATGCGCATTTACGCAAAACAAATACATTCAATACAAATATCGCGCGCGGCACGCTTGTGCCGCCTAGGCGCCCAATCACTACCGTGTACTGAGTAATGGAACGTTAGGTTAGGAAAGGATAGGAAGGATTAGGATAGGAGAAAGCGATAGGAACGTTTTAGAATCGAACAACAAAACTTTTATAATTTTATTTTTCTCTAGATCGGTTTTATATATTTTAAATTAGATGACATGTTACTCATGTCGCCTATGTCGTAGCTCAATGGAAAAAATTCAGTTTGCAGTTCTTTCAGTTGGCAGTCTTGAAGACCGCACACAACTACTCTTTATATAGGAAGTGCATCCACCGCCTTTCCATGATAAGATGTGCGATGGTAAAAATCCCCATTCCCCATTATATATGTGGTAAAAGAGAGCAACAACATGTCTCTGTACTTTCAGCGATTCTAAACCACTTGTGAGAGTAGGATCGTTGACAATTCGGACAGTATGCTGTTGGACGGAGTCCAGTTGGTATTTCGATGTACCGGCCCAGAGGTGTGAGCAGTAAGTACTACATAATCTCATAACTTAGCCGTAGTTTGCAACAAATTCTCTGCCACATTGCTTTCAACGTTCCGTTATATTCTCCTAATGTCCACAAAGCTCGTTCTTGTGGTCAATTCCAGAACGCCAGTGATTTAATAATGCACAATTCGTTTGTGATGTTAGATCTGCACAAGTACCAGTAGAAATTCCGAGCCATTTGGAAGCCTGCCACGACGGAACTCATATACAAAAATAATTTCAATTTATTCATGAATGTGAATATACTCGTATTCAAACAGAAACAAAAAGTAGGAAAATAAATCTTGATTTAAAAAAGTAATAAGATAAGTATAAAACATATCATATCGGATATTATTTGATATTGGAATTCGAAATCAAAACAAAAATAGACATATTTCAAGTGTCCAAGCCAATTTTTCGTCTTTATTAACTTCATTTGTAAGTAAAGACCTATTGAATGAATATACCGAACTTGCATGGCCAAGTTCAAATGCCATCTTCAGACCATCGAAGTGGTATAATTGAAATAATTGTGCCTTATAATTTCAACTGAATTAATTTTTATAATTAATAATTTCATTGATTACCAATTGTCTATTTTATTTATAAACGTTTTGGTGTATAAGCTTCAAAAAAAATTGTCTACTAAATAGTCACTACTCACGTAATTTCTTACTAAAAATGTCATCAAGGGCATTTAAATCGGGTTGAATTACAGAATAAACATTAAATAACAATATATTAAGCAGTGGACTTATTACTTAAGACAGAACTAACGTTTGGGTAAATAAAAAGGTTAAATAATGCATGTGCGATGGCAACGTATGTATCTATAGTAATGTAAAAAGTGAAAGTTTTGTTGATAAATATTTTTCTGTTAATAGGCATGTGCGTTTGACGTAACTAATAAATATATTCTCCATTGTGTTCTGAACTGTGATATTCTGGGTTCCATATATTAATTAATATAGTGTAAATTCAACAAAAATATTCTAATCTATGTTATTAATACCATATCATCAGTCTGTGTCTCTCTACTGCTGGATACAAACCCTGTCCCAAGACTTGCCACCCCATACAATCGCTCTTCTCAATCAGCTACTATCATATTTATATTTAAACAAATTGCTGTCCAACCGAAATTTGAAACGAAGATCTTTCCAAAAGCACGCATAAGGGCTAACAAATAGGCTATTGGACATTTGTCCAATAGCTAATACATAGTCCTAATTAGTTGATGACCTATTTAGGTCATCAACTAATTAGTCGCTGTATATTAAATCAAATATCAGTCATTTATCGAGCAAGTATCAGAACGCCTTACCTCACTCTCACTCCAAAACAACATGTGTTTAGACAAGACCTAACCATTTTCTGAATAATGACCTCCTACTCCATCATTAGTGTAACTACTTATTACTGTTTTGACCTCATGAAATAATAAATGGTTTTGCGAAGGTTACTGTTGGAGCAAATAAAAATAATTAACTATTAAGTACGTGGATTTGATAATTAATTATGTGTTGAGTGGATCAAATGATTTTTATTATTTGTCCTTTGACCTTTTATTGTTTTCTTATGTTAAAAAATTCACCGGTGGCTGCAAAACGACGGACGGATTAAACATATTTTTTCTATAGTTTAGGATACATTTAATTTAATTTATTAATTTATATTTTTACGGTTGTGTGAAAATCAAAATGAGGCGGTAGCACCTATGTAGCTTCAGAAAAATATAAGCGTCTAATCTGAAATTGTAGATAACAAGAAATAAACATTGGCGTGAAAAGGAAGAGCAAAAGTGACTTTGTTAATTTGGTTAAAAGCAAAAATCAGTTTGTTAAAAAGTGACTGAATGAAAAAAGCCGGAACGGTTACTTACCGTTTCTGATGAATTACTTTGCACTGAAAAATTCGTATTGTGTTGCGTCTGCGCACGCTTCGTATACCGCACGCTATTTCAAATTCTTTAAACTAATGAAATTATGTAACGATTAAATTACTGTGCTTCTTGTAGTATTCCAAGAGCTAACGGTAGTGATTAATAGGTCATTAATACGTGGACAGAGATGGAATCAGCGTTAACTTTGGGACGGGCGGCAAATCATTTATTTATGTCGGAAAACGATCAATTAAACTTCTGGATGTTTCGAAAATGTCTAATGTAATATTTTTAATACTTGTCTAACATTTTATCGAATCCTTAATATCTTCTTTAGTGTCAGGCTTTAGCGTCAGTAGTGCAGGCAGCGCATCCGGGGTCGTGCCAACGTTTGTCATTTTTGACTAATGTTGGCAGGTATCGCGGATATCTATGGGCGACAGTATCTACTTATCATCAGGTAGACTGTATGCTCGTCAGCCGCCTTAGTAAACAATAAAAAAAAATTGTTAGAAGAGCATTGAATACAGTTAAACGTGTACTTCTTCTGGTAAGAAGGAAAATGTTTAAAAAACTTACGGTATACCTGGATGAGAATGAGAAGGTACAGCCTTAAATGTATCTTTTACTATATTTATTAAATTCTACATTACATCACGTACCAATTTCTATATCATCTTACCACAACCTTTTGTTGCTGTAGAGCCTTTAACTCCTAACAAATTAACTGATTGTTCCTCAATGTGAATAAGGCTACAACAATAGACATAATGTTGAATAAATAATAAAATGTCTTTACAAGTTAGCCGTATGTACCTATGTAATATTATGTATTTATAACCCATTTTTTTTTCTATAGACTAGTGGGCGGACGAGCAAGCGGTCCCACGTGATGGTAAGTGTTACCGCCACCCATGGACACCTGCAACATCAGGAGGAATGCGGGCGCGCCGCCGCCCTTACAAAATCCTATTCACAGCTATAGTTACATAAAACTGTAACTATAGCTCAAAATCAGCAAGATGAAGTGGGAGTTGGCGGGCCATATATGTCGCATGAAAGATGACCCACGGAGGACGGGGGAGGCGAGTCCGCGAATGGAGACCACGTACAGGGAAACGTAGCGTGGGACGCCCCCCGGCCACGTGGACTGACGACTTGAAGAAACTCGCCGGTAGGGTCTGGATGAGAAGAGCGGAAGACCGTGTGTGGTGACGGACAGCGAGAGAGGCCTATATCCAGCAGTGGAGAGACACAGGCTGATGGTATGTATAACACATAAACAGGTAAGGGTTGTAACCACTGAATATAGAGATCGCAAATCTGTGAGTGTAACCTATCAATTTTCTAAGCCTAAAGCCCTAGATTCTGGACCACCGTTAATGTATTTATAGCCTGTAGAATAAGCATAAGTTTGTCACTGTGTATTGATTTGTTACGCGTGCAATTTGTAATTCCAATTTTATATCGAGAATAAACAATTGTCGCACTAGCTCTCAACAAACGCCTATTTACTTGACATCTAAATTATTAACATAACACTAGATTCAGGGGATACACCGTACTGGAGTCTAACATAAGAAAACATTAATTGACAAGCAGAATCAATGATATCAGAATCATTCTTATATTATAAGACAATAGCATATCAGTGGGTTCAAAGAAATCTAAATAATAAGAGATTTCTATGTGTGATTTACACCTTGTAGATAGTGGTTTAATAGATACAACCCTTTGTTTCCAACAGCACACGTATGTCTATATCGACTTCAATGAAACCAAAAATTTAACAATCGACAAAAATAATGAGGAAATTAAATTTATCAAAGGTTCTTTTAAAAGGGAATACATAATATTGAGTAAGTACATACTTATATGTGGCCATATGTGTACATTAGGTGGCCCTCACAACATTTTCTTTACCTCACAAGTCCTTATCCTAAGTAATTTTAGAGTAATTTTCTCCAATAAAATCATCATTATAATACAATGTCGGACGTTCACCGGGTCGTCGAACCCCAGGCGCCTCAGCCTGCATGCCTCCCCGGATATAAATAGATCCTACCCGGCACGCATTCGCGATTTGATGCACTTTTGTGCAACTATGGACGAGTAGGTATTTGGAAATTGATAATTGGGAGCCTAAAATAAAGATATAATTGTATATAAACAAAATGCAAGGTTTTATAATACAATTAGGAGGGGAGCAATCCCAACACTGCAATCTCACATCCGCTGGGAGCATTCGACTTGCCAAGTCACCCCCTCTCGCATAGAAGACGACCGTAAAATATATTGCATTTCCCATGCCATGAGATTTACCAGAGCCCATTGCAATTCCATCTTATCCTGTCCTTCCCCATTTTCCCAACCCTTTTTCCAAATCCATTCCAAAATCTCCAAAGGTAGGCGCGTATTCGTGGAATGTCAACTGATGTTGGCATGTATCACGGATGTACATGGACGACAGCATCCACTTACCTTCCAGGTGAATTGGTATACTGTGGTATTGGTGGTGGATACTAACAGGGCTGGTTTGCATTGCATTGCAATGTATTACATGAGCGAATAAGCAGCACAACATTAGGTAACAACTGTAGGAACGCGCAAGAGTGCCCCACGAAATGAAACATACGCATTACTGCAGACCAAGGTAGGTACAATAAAGAATAACATTTATTTTGAATAAAGATTGACAGAAGACGCTAAATTGATAATCACGTTGTGCACGTAGCGTGTAGGTGCAAATTTCGTATATGGAAATTGTAGGACGCGCACAAGGTGCCTACCTTGTGCGCCCGCGCATCTTTATGCAGATATGTATAAGATGTGCAAGTGTGGCTTTTCACAGGCTACAGGCTCGCTATATTTTAGGTATTCTATTTACAACTGTAATAAATAAATTAATACAAATAGGTATGTGTTTAAGGAATTTCTGACTTGTTGACTTACAGACAGATATGAAATTTTAGGGAACGATTACGACCTACTTACTCATATAATAAAAAATGCACTCTCATTTTCTTATCAAATCAAGACGAAGAGAGACCTTTAACAATGTCCATAATCAACTCGAAGCACAAAGTGAAACACGAACACAACAAAACAAAAAACACAGAACAGAAACATTAAAAACATTGGATTAAAAATAGATTTTATAAAAGGAACGCCAGATGTTAGCCTTATTTAGTTATTTCTCTAATTGCACTCAATGTGTCCTTTCATATATTACAAACAAATATTACCGAGTACCACTTCCCTGTCGGCTCGCAACTAAGGCAGAAAAATCATGTATGTAATACTAAATTAGTAATTAACATACAATAGCTTTGTTCACCCACGGAGGACCTTTGGTTTCATCAGACATCTATATGCAATTAAATATATCTACCTACGTGAGATGTCACATCAATATGAAATCTGTGATATTATTGATTTTATTGAGCCATAGTAAATACCAACATGACTTCTGTCCCCCTATAAAGCATAATTAACGTTATACTCGAAAGTTAAAAATAAACACAGAGAATAAACAGTGGATATTCTTTTTGTTTTCTCCAAATGTCCAAGTTTCTGGCTTGATTTTAAATTAATGTCATTTTTTTTTCATATCTCTCGAATGGCATCAACATACATTTGTATGACTTAAATTATCATTCTTCTATGAATACACAGCATTTTAATTGTCCCATTTCTTTATATCTAACAAAAGAAGCTTAGAACAACGTTCACATAATTAACATTATTTGATCACGCAATGTTTCAATAACCGGTAGTGCAAGACGACAATTGTTATTATCGGCCGAATGAGGTGAGGGTCTACAGCCGACTTCCTAAGAGTGTAGGTAGACAATAAACTATCGAAGAGGGTTACATCGCCATACCGGTTTGACAGCGTCGTGTATTATTTATACTGTAATTACTAGGCAGGGCCTTTTCCAGTTTTAGTTGCAAGAGTATGTCGTAACCTTCACTACTCCTCCTAACGAAGAATCTTGTCACCACTTCTCGAAAGTTCTTTCTAAATAAATACGAAGTTAAATATTTCTGGAAAACAGTATAAACTTATTTTTATAGGAAATGGCGGTATTCGAGCACACATCCCATCTGGTGGTAAGTTGATACTGTTGTCCATAGTAAATGCCAATGCGGAGGGATAGGATACGATCGAATCGAAATGGGCTCTGGCGTATCTCACTCACTACCGAAATATGTGCATACTCGTACATTAGCGAATAAGATACAGTGGAAAATGTAGTATTATACATCTCACGATAGTCTTCTGTCAGGAGGCTTAATCGAGTGCGGCCAGCGGTTGTTCGATTGCATCGTGAACCTTTCAACTGTTCTCTCTACTGTTAAGATTTTTCGAATAAAATTTAGACATTTAAACCTACGTTACATGTAAGGAAGAAAATGTACGGATTACCTTCGTTTCGACAGAAAGTAATAATTACAATGTATTATACTATTATTATGTATTAGAAAGTGTTTTTAGAAAGAATATTAAGAAGATTAAAAAAAAATATGTATAAGTATATTTTTTTCACTTCATATATTGCACATTATTATCACATTATTTTCTTTTCACATATTGCACTTTCTGACGATCTCAACATAACATTTAGGGTTTATGCTACCGGTAAGTTCCTGATGAGTTATGTTAATGTTGAACTGCCGCTGTTATGGTGATACGAATACCTAATATAATTATCATACTTTCTATTCTCTTTCAATTCAGATTACTTTATTTGTTTTATATTTTTGTCTTAGAGTAACTTCGAGCTACATTTGTTTTTGAGTATTTTTATGAGAATACGAGTTCTAATAAGTACTCGCGTTATAACAATGCATTCTGACCTCACGAAGTAAGTTAATAGTTCAGCTTAACTAGCTTTAGATAAGGTCTAGTTCAAGATGGTGGGACATTTTTCCCGCATAGCTACTTTTTTACATCAACTTCCTCATTTTCGTTTAGGTTTCTTTACTTATTTTAGTGCAGAAAGCGAATAACTGTACTGACCTAGTAGTGAAGTATTTTTAGTGAATTTAATATAAACACACAAGCCTATCTCTTCCCGTGAGTGTCATAAAAGGCGACTAAAAGATAATAAAACGGCTAACACAAGCGCTGAGCAGTGGACTCGCCAACTCGCTTGACCAGCGTGCCGTTTATAGGCCATATATCCCTTACGCACAAGACAATGTGTATGAGGAGGCCCGTGTCCAGTAGTGGATGGAAAAAATGCTCGTTATGGTTTACCATACAACTGCTGCAAGTGAGCATTTGTAAAATGGTTACTTTTGAAAAATCTGCCATGTGTAAAATCATCAAAGCCATACAAAGAGCTCGAATGCCTCCGGATTTTGGTACTATACTTATACTTATAGTAGGTAACTATTATTTTTATTTTTACACAGTTATTTTTATTAAATAGTTGAAATATTTATCTGTGTTTTTTATTTCTGTAAATAAAAAAACTACATTTTTATGTAGGCATAGGCGAAGGCCTCTATAATATCTGCAACAGCAGGGCGGGATGCGCTGCTCTTCTCACATTCATGTAAAAGCATTTAAATGTACTTAAAAGCGTACAAATTGTGTGAATAAAAAATACAGATCTGACCTTTATGAAAAAACGTCCACATTTGTCAATGTGTAACATGTTCACAATTAAATTATAAACATAATGGACAGTAATACAGTCGTGTGTTTTGCGTAATCGTAACAATGAGATTTGGCGATTGGGGCGGGTGTGACCGTTACCGTCGGCTCTGTGTCCGGTGGCGCAACTCGTGTGTTACGGCCTTTACGCTTCGACGTCCAGTATGCTGATTTTTGTCACATAAAATATGCCCAATGTCGGCTGCATGCCCTATATAATAAGTTATAGCACGAGTACAAAAATTGTAAGGTTGATAAATTTTGCTAAGGAAAGTTAAATACGTGGCAGACAGTCGTAAGCAGCATATTACTCATAAGGTCCATATTATATGGAACCAAGTTTGAGCTGAAGTGCAAGCAAAATCTCATAAAATGCTCCCATTAACAGTAAGGAATCTCGATCTAATTGCACTATAGAGCTAACGAGGATAAACTAAAATATAGAACTAACAGGTCTCACCTCGTTAATTCTATAAGAACAATTTCTAGTTACCAAAACTTGCTAGCTGTAGTTCTAATTTTCGATAGTTAAGAGCACAGTTGTAAATTCTAGCAACAATTTTGTCCCGCAAGGTGTACCCAATGAGTTCTCAACTTTGTTCCCAATGAGGATCCCAGAATCCTAGCTCCTAGTTTTATATATGTTTAATATGAGTATATAAAAATATCATAAGTATGAAAATAAGTAGGTACCTACCTACTCGCCAGAAAGTCGTACACGTCGTTTCCCAAAAAAATATATATAAAAATAACATAATAAGTATTACCATTTTAACTTTTTTCTGCCTTCAGTGTCTCATTATCTTTGATTTAAAATAAACATTTATTTAGTGTAAGTTCGAGAAGTTTTGGGGAAAGGGGGCGTCCAAAAATTCTAGACCAAAAACAGTCTAAATGCTTTTCTACTCAGCAACCCTTCCTCGATGTATTTTTTGTTTCAAATAACTGTAATGACATCAAGTCACTTGATAAAGTAAGCAAAGTATTCACTTGTTTTGTTGCAGTTCCCTAATGGAGAAGAAGCCGGAACATTAAGTGACCATGTGCAAGTTTAAGACCGCAACACGCCCTCAACTTTTAGTTTTACTTGGATGACATAGGTTGGTGACAAATGTTGTGATACGTTGCTTAATTGGCCTTGTATTTACTAGGAGAAGTTTGTCCGGCGAAATCAGATATTTGTACAGAACCCGTGCATAAACCCATAAAATATAAAGACCAGATTTATTTTAAATCATCGTATAATATCGATAATTCTGATTGTAATTATTTTTACAGCAAATTGTTTTAGTCAATACCTTGTACTTAACTGTGCTTGTTGCCTCTAAATATATTTTATGTTAAAAGGGACAATAGAAAAATGAGAAAGGGAAAAATGAGATGGAGGTTTATGAACTTATTTGCAAAGGCTTTATTGCTATAACTTCTGTCGTCAATATCATATTAGAACATCCAGGGAGTTTCATGTATTTATTTTTTTTGATTACTGGTCACTATTACTGATTTATTTTAACACAATATGCGAATATATTCTTTGCTAAACCTATAGTCATCAAAAGCCAGCGACATGATGTACTAGATATACGTCCAACAAACGATACATCGATGTACTTAAGACCCGATTATTAACGAATTAAGGCGCCTTTTAAGTGATCGTAAAAAGTTATCCTGAGCTCATCGTATATATTTTGTAATAAATAGGTGATATTTTAGAATAAAATTCAAAGAAGCTGTGCTGCGACATGGCATAAAACATGCATTTATTGTTGCGCGAGAAGTCTTACAACCCGGGTAAAAACTGTCGCAAACTATCGACTAATATATGTGAACACTCTCTAACCTTAGCCTTTCTTCGTTAATTTAAAACTAACGTTGTTTCTATTAATTAGTCTTTGTCTCTTAAAGGTGCGCGCAAAAATTAGTAGGGTGACGATGTCGCAATCGGCGCTAGGCCTCGCCGGAGAGCGGCGGTACTCGGTGCCCTCTAACCCCCTGCTCCAAGATCCCCGGGGGATGCATTCCGAGGACTTGCACGCCTGGTCTATATACAGGTAAGATACCCATCCTTGGAATTTATATCTTAGTCCATCCATAACTCCCAGGACAGTCGAGAAACAACAATGCTGCCCATCTTGAAGTAGGAAGACTTACAACTCTAGCGTAATCAAGCTATCTTAAATGTATTAAGAGATCTGTATTTTAGAATTCAGTATACGTAGAAATCTAACGTAGATTACGTACGTATAAGTATATGTAGAATTCAGTAGATAAAAATCTAACGTATGTTATAGCTTAAATTTATTTCTTGTTAATTTAAGTTTAAACGGAAGTAATGAGAGCGATTTGTACAAGAAATTCTATAGGTATTCAATTCACGTGCGATATACTTGTTTAGTGTGAAACAATAAAATAAGTACATATAAATTTCTTACAGACAAAATCTGAACTCTGACTTCACGGACAGCGCTCTCGGCAGCACCGACAAGAGCCCGCTGCCGTACGGTAACTTTCAGCTGCGGGACACCACCGTCCAGTCCATATTGTCACACCCTAGATATGGTCCCAAGTAAGTGATGTTGACTTACATTATATTGTCTCCTTATGGTGTCCCCTTCCTCAGTTTATCAGTTAATTCTCAGTTTAACTACCTACTATATATGTATAGGTTGTAATCGCACCTCTCCTAAATCTTGAAACCATGGACTTGATTCATGATTCGAATCTATATTTGATTTTTTTTTGAGTTTACTTAATACAATAAAATTCAATATTCCGGGCTGACTGCTCTTATACCTCTCTGTTTATTCTGTCGCTGCGCCAGTCTTTCCGCGGGCTGCGTGGAGGCGAGATGGAGATAAATTAATGATGTAGTTTGTATGCTCCTTTACAGGTCAGCTCTCGGTTCCAACATGTACACGTACCTGAAGTTCGGTCTGCCGCGTGTGTTCCCGCCCAACCACAACGGATCGCAGCGCTCCGGCACGCCGAAACCGAAGACTTCCATCGGAAGCGGGATGAAACCTGCGCCAAGGTACGTGCTGTATGACTCGTCCATCGTTACAGATGACGTTTATAATAATCATTATTTTATTTGTGTTAAACTTACAAAATCGAATTAACTTCGCTAAAGTGTAGTATGGATTGATTTTATCCTTTTCATTTAGGTTAGCTGGTATATGTGGTAATGCAAACGTAAATAGGATTTGAGACGTAATGCAAAATACAATTATCTGACTGATGCGCCGAAGTTTTTTAAATATTTTCTAAACTCGAAGTTTTACGAAGTCTACCCGTCTTTATAAGAAGATTAAAATTATGTAGGTATGTAACATAAAATTGACCAAAAATGGCGTTTAAGTCAAATAGCGTTTTAAGCGTCCATAAATAATTCGGAATAAGAGGTGATGTTTTCCATCAGGATACAGAGGCAGAGTCGAGGCATCCGCGAGACGTCGTCCGGTTACGACAGCTCCGACAACGAAACGTCCACCAACTACAAATACAGCCGCAAGTACCGCTCCGACCCGGACTTTAGGATGCAAAATGTACATCCTTCCTATCAGGTAGATAAATATAATTTTATCAGAAAGATAATAGATATATAGATTGAGAAGGTCGTAGTCAGCGTTATATCGCAAATCTGCATCTCGCGACTCAATCAACGTTTAGGTTAGTCATCCTCAAAAGCCTTCTCAAAATAATCCCAAACTAATTTCTAACACTCAGGTTGACTGCACAGCTTCTGTAGTTATGAGAATTTGTCTTAATGTTAATCTGTCTTTATGAGAATCTGTTCTTACTTATTTATTTTGTTAATTTTCAAGGAAGAGATAATTACATAGTAGTAGGTGGTATTTTTATTCTAAAGAATATAAACAAAAACACAAAAATGTTGCCTACAGCACCACTGCTAGTTAGGAATCCTCACAAATACTAAATGTAATAACATTATAGGCCTGATGCAACAATTAGGCACTACTTAATCATTACATCACTCAGTTGTTGATTGAGAAGAAACGTGCCGTCAGGGTTCGCATTATTGATGCCACACTAGATGTAAATAAGTCGACATAAATTCCAACATAGCACCGAAACATGAACTAATTCTTTAATAGTTCTCGTTATTACTTGCAGCATAGCACTGGTGTGCCACTGGTGGCTATGCAGCAGGCTGGGTTGCGCAGCGAGCCTCACTGGACGAACCCCCGGCACAAGTCGGTGAGTGAAGCGAACCTGCTAGGAATCGACGCGCGCCCGCCGCGGCACTACGCCAACAGGAGGAGCAGCGTCGCTGACTTCGTGCCCGATGACCATCATAGGTATTACTATAAACTATTTTTACTCGTAGTTTCCACAGACTCGTTCGTTTGTAAGCCAAATGGGTTAAGAGGAGAGCAAATCCGAGTTATAAATCCCCCTTATAAACGACCAATAACCATATTTTAATGAAAACTTTAGGGAAGAGTGGACTTACAAGAATCCTGGCTGTGACGACTTTAATGGGGATGTCCCAAGAAATTTAAGTCAAAGATTATAAACACGAAATATTCGCTAGTTCTAAATTTAGGGAACTTCTCCATTATAATTTATCCGTGTGTATGGGGCAGCTACCTGATGCCGGCGTCGCAGCTGGGCGGACGCGCTTCGAAGGCGGGCAGCCACCTATCGGCGGCGCACTCTCGCAAGCTCTCCGCGCTGCGCGGATCCGACCGCCTCGACGGGTACGCGCACTCCGCCTACATATACCCCAACTATTACGTGAGTACACCATATCTCTACTCTTCATTTGCCCGAGTATGGGCTAGTCAAATATTGGTTAATCAAAAACTGTCTAATTATCCTATATACTTATTAGACTTTTTAGATAATTACACACATATACACGAGATTTTATTTCGTTTTTCGAACTCGCAGGTATCCTCGCGATGCTTTCCCTCGCCGCCGAGCTAGTGTCAATTTAAAAAAAATCCGTACTTATGTACAAACTCAGTGGTACGGACTGAGGATTTGAACTCACGATTACACGAATGCGAATACCACTAGGCTATCACCGCTCTTAAATAACACGTAATACTGGGATTTAATCAATGGCAACAAAACATCTTAAAATTGCTGTGTAATAATGTTTATTTTTGTAATAAATAACGCCACACTCCATTATGTGTGACGTTATCTATTAAATCCTAGTGTGGACCATTGCCCACACTAGGCATATGCCATATGCTACTTATGGCATATGCCAAGTCAAAAATCCAAAATTTAGATTTATCATTCTGGTCTCCAAGATCCTTAAGAGAAACCTTAAATAAACTACCTTTACCTAACTTTACTGTTAGGTAAATCTTCCTAACCTTAACATAATCAAAACATTCAAACATTCAAAACACTCTAAAAAATTCTTAATTACTCTAATATTTTATTATAATTGTATATTTAGATTAAAACAATTGAATTAATTCATATCTACTTAATTAATTGTATGTATATTATTGCTTTAGTTATTGATATTAGTTAACAAAACAACAAAAAACGAAAACAAGAAGAAAGGTAAAAAAAATTATCCAATAGTTTTTAACGAAATCTACAATAAAAGCTTAATATTTTCTTAGGTTTTCGCGATTACTATACATAGCAATTAAACAACTTTGAACGGTTTAAATCGCGTATATTTGACATTATTTATATCCCGACGTTTCGAACACTTTGCAGTGGACGTGGTCACGGGGTGACTCTTGCAGTGGACGTGGTCACGGGGTGACTAATTGATTTTATTTGTCACTTGAGTTATTAAGAAATTATTTGGACTAACGTCTGAAATTTTTTGAACTACCGTCTGGATTTTTTTTTATCATAACATTCCCTATGCACGCAGTATTCACTCACGGTGTCCAGAGGTCTTGCAGTATTGCGTTGGCTTTGGGATTTAATTAATTTAATGACTGGATCCCAAGCCGGTGGTACTTGCCAACCATCTTCTCTATTGAAATTTGGGTGTTTCTTGATTTCAATAGCCTCGCGTAACATTCTTGGCATGAATCGGGTCTCTCTAGAGAGGATTTGTGGATTATCAAATCGAATGTAATGGTTGGGTTTGTCCAGAGCATGTTTACAAACTGCAGACTTGGTCGAGCGTCTGTTCTTCATGTCAGCTATGTGTTCTTTTATCCGGATACCGATGCTCCTCTTTGTTTGCCCAATGTATGATAGCCCGCATTCACAATCAAGCTTGTAAACACCTGCATCTTGTAGGGGGATATTGCTCTTGACCGGTCTTAAAAATTGGCTAATCTTCTTGTGCGGCTTGAAGTAAGTTTTAATTGAAGCTCGTCTTAAGATATTGCCAATTTTGTCAGTGATGCCCTTGATGTATGGTAAGATGGCAGGTTGTCGCTCAACTGTAGGAGGCTTGGGGCGGCTTCTGTGACGCATTCGTGGGAGTTTGTGATTGTTGCTTCGCAGTACTTGTTTCACATGCAGAAGCTCTTCCTCGAGGTGGTCAGTGTCACAGATGCCGTGTGCTCTCTGTAACAAAGATTTGCCTACGGTAGCCAACTGACATGGATGGTGATGGGAGTTACCATTGTGATATTTATCTGTATGGGTGGGTTTCCTATACACAGTATGACTAAGAGAGTTGTCAGGATTTCTGATGACTAGAATGTCGAGGAAAGCAAAGGATTTATTGACCTCAGACTCCATAGTAAATTGGATTTTATCATGTAAAGAGTTTAAATGATTTAGGAATGCAGAAACATTATTTTTGGGGAGGACGGCAAAAGTATCGTCTAGGTACCGTTTGTAAATCTTCGGCATAGCCTCAGCTCTGGTGAGAGCCTTCTCCTCGAAGTCTTCCATGAAAATATCGGCGACAACAGGGGAGACTGGAGAGCCCATTGCTACACCATCGATCTGTATGTAGAATTTATTATCCCAGAATAGGTAGCCAGATGTTAGGCAGTGTTTGGCAGTTTGGCTGACAAATTGGTAAGAATTGCTGTATAGAATTCTTACCAATTTGTCAGCCAAATCAAACATCTACAATTGACTGATGATGAAATAATGGTCAGCTTTGATGTACAATCGTTATTTACATGCTTACCTGTACATGATTGCATTGAAATTGTCAAGACAAAACTAACTGAGCACGACCTACCCATAGAATATGCAGAACTAATAGTATCAATTAGTATCAAGTACCAATAGTATCAATTAGTATTAGAATCAATTAGTATCAATAGTATCAACTAGTATCAATTAGTCACCCCGTGACCACGTCCACTGCAAAGTGTTCGAAACGTCGGGATATAAATAATGTTAAATAATACGCGATTTAAACCGTTCAAAGTTGTTTAATTGCTATACAATAAAAGCTACCTAAAATCATTCCTATCTAGACCTCATTGCTAAGTCATTAAGAACCCGTTCTCCACCATAAAAAAGAGTCCAAAATCGGAAACATCTAGCCTGTTAAAGTGGTTTAAAGGTATTGACCGAAGAACATTTGTATGTGTAACAGTTCCATGTGAGCTAACGAGGTGACAATGCTCATTTGTTGTCGCTGTGGTCAAGACTATTAACGTTCGTTATCGAGCTAAAGAGCATTGTATCGTGATACAAGAGTGCCCATTTTATCGTTCGGCTCAACGTACTCACTACTGCAAAGTTCGAACTTGTATCGTTACAAATATGCGCACTGTAATGCTCGAATTGAAGTAGGTACTCATCGATGCCATGCTCGACGCGAACTGTTACATTACATGCAAATGCTCCTGGTCAGTAACCACCTTTATACTTTACCTCCTCAGCGTACAAATTAAAAAGGATATTCTCAATTAACCCTTTAATTACTTTTGGTAATGACCTCAATTACCCCTGTTAACGACCAGTATGACGTTTGGTATCCTAGGTGAACAGTTTAGAAATCACTTCACCCGAGAACAAGTCGACGCTATTGGTATCTGGTCTCAGCTTCGAAGTGAAGTCGGGGGAGATCCTCGCCGTATTGGCCACCGCGCACCACGAGGCCACCGGCCTCTTAGATGTATTGGCTGGCGTTCGGAAGGTAAAAATTTCGTTTTTATTCATTTATTTCTATTTAGTCTCAGTTCCAAGACATGCTAATATCGCTCTTTAATTCTCCTTAGTGCCTGATGTGATTTATATAATAGTATGTCTGTGTGCGTGAGTAGAAGCTGAGCGGCGATATAGTGGTGAACGGGCAGCCGGTGTCGTCGTCGACGCTGCGTCGCGTGGCGGCGTACGCACGCCGTGGCGCCGCGCCGAGCCCCGCGCTCACCACGCTCCACACGCTGCGACTGCACGCTGCGTTGCGATGCCCGCGGCGACACGACGCACAACACAAGATGGACGACCGCGACCGGGTATGTAAACACAATACAGGGATTATACCAGCTAAGCAACGACACGGCGCGCAACACAAGATGGACGACCGCGACCGGCTATGTAAACACAATACAGACAGAGGTTATACCAGCTAAATAAGCGACGACACCACGCGTAACACAAGATGGACAACCGCTTAGTTGAGCCGTAGGGAAATTGTAACGTTTTTTATTCCCTTCAGCTCAACCAGTTGAACCAGTCAACTCAATGAAAACGGAAAAACAAATCGCTGCCTACAAATGTCGCGACACGCGACTGAGCGTTGTGCGTGCCCGCATACCCAGTGCGAGCTTTGTCTAGTTATCTATGGCTTGGCAAGCCTTGTTAGTTGCATTAAAGTATTTTTTGACATTCACATCAATTTGTAGACCGTGTGTGGTGGCAGTCCTTGGGAGAGGCTTACATCCACCAGTGGAGAGACAGGCTGATGGTATGGTATACATCAATTTGAACTTCGCATCATATTTGCTCAATTCTTTAATAATACTCCGCTACCATCGTTGCGTTGAATATTATGGATACACCCAAAATCTCAAATAATTTTAAATTACTCAAATAAGACGTGTTTCCTCTTCGATTTGCCTTCTCTACGGTAAACTGTTACCGTACTGTAAATGCTGATGCTGTCAGCATTTGACAAACAAATGCCGCGGTCAGTAAGCATATGCCGTATGCGAGGCTGGCTAATAACAAATCGACTCGATTTATTAAATACTTACTGCGCTGAAACCATGCCGACCTGTGAGAGAGCATGCTAAAACGCGGGAAATAACCTATTTTTGAATACCTGTTTAATAGGGGTTACCAAGTCGATGTGCGCGGGACTCCTATTTCTTTATCCTTCTCGTTCACCAGAGAACCTAAACCTAACTCACCTGTAAGTCACCAGTGGATTCAGTCACTATTTTCTGTGGCTCGTTTAATTATTTCTTTTCCACAATACATAAAACAGTAGATATCTTCTATTGCAGATAAACCTACTTATAGAAGAATTAGGTTTGGAACAAGTAAGAAATACGAACGTGGGACGATTAACTCGGTCAGAAGTTGGTCGGCTCAACATCGCGTGCCAGCTGCTACTGGACACAGCGGTACTGATCCTCGATCAGCCCACCAAGGAGATGGATATCTTCGACACTTTCTTCTTGGTGGAGTATTTGCGGAACTGGGCCAGTACGGGAAGGATAGTTATAATGTCCTTGCATCCACCGACTTATGAGATTTTCGCAATGTTGACAAAGGTAGGTAAGCATAGTCCTGTGAAGTGAAGTGAACTAATCAGTAGATACCTAGCATACGCGACTAGATTTGTTTGATTTTGTATTCACGAAAGTATGCGAGGGCGGTGAAGAGCAAGTAAAAGTGGTCATGATTGGTCGATCCTAATATGGCCACAAACAATAGAGGTGGCTAGAGCAAGGAATCGGCATCGGTGGCAATAAACCAAAATAAAAGTTTTTATTCTGTCTTTAGAAGTACCTAAACCTCGCATCTTTAAACTAATTTACCATACATTCTTAGTTTTATAGTTTCTCTTAAAAGAAGTGTACAACATTGACTTATTCATTTATAGGTATAAAATTGCAATCTATTATTGTATTCGTTATAACATTTAGGCTATAAGTTGTCCTTGAATTTAGTTGACCTTATAACGAATAGTTACAATGTCCCTTAAAACTAAATAAAACATAACGCATAACATTTTCACAGTAGAATTCAAGCTCAGATTGTAAGTCTGATTATAATGAATTATACAATATAATAATTATTATTATTCGCGTCAGGTAACGAGACTTATATTCAGTAATATAAAATTCCAACTTTGAATACATATATCAAATTCTAGGTACCTACATATTTAAAAAAAAAATCATAATCAATATTTAAATATGTGAATGTTTGTAGAAACGTTCCTTATCATTATCTATTAAAAATAAATATAACATACCGTGTATATAGTATCTATGATTATATTCTGAGATACACTAGCTCTCCACTCGAAGGAGGCCCTTTATGCCTGTATAGGACATTAAAAGTCATTAACTTTGTGTTCCGCAAACATGTCAGACGCTTCACGCTCCACACCTCCACGGCAACCCTAGTATGTCCCTAAAGGCGTTGTTGTATTGTACTCTGAGTGTATTGTATGAGAGTTGCTTGTATGAGTACCATAGGTGACTGGTGTAGAACGCCTGGCAATACGTTTTGAACAGCGTCACCTTAGCGTCCTACAAACAGAGAGCGAATCGCCTAGCCAGCATATTACTCCGTGCAGCGAGGACCCACCTCTGCCTATCGAGATCTTCATCATACCTCAAAGTATCTATGACAACACGGCCTAAGCATTTAAATTTTGACACTACTCGGAGTTGGGAACCATTGAGATATACTGGTAATATATTTTCGGGATCCTTTTTGTTTTTAAAAATCATTACTTCGGATTTTTACGAATGATTATTATATGATTATAATTATTATTATGAATTGCAGCAATGAATTACATAATACAATTTTACATTCGCTTCCAGGTAGTATTAATATCAGCCGGACGTACGATGTTCAGCGGGTACCGGAGAGACATGTTGCCATATTTCGCCTCTATAGATTATCCGTGTCCTGCTTTCAAGAATCCTTCCGATTATTACTGTAAGTAAAACAGTATTTATTATTTAGCTTAATACATTTTAATCTGCTATATCATGATTTACGCACCGCGTAACAATTATAGCTGACAATAATAATAAATAACGCCACATACAATACCAGGACTTCTTGTGTTGTTCAGCGAGAGACATATGCGAAGATAAACACAGCAGATTCCAACAAACATTGGTCTTTATATAAATAAATTTCCATCTGGGAATCGAACTCGTGACCTTTTACATAGCAACCACACACTACTATTTACCAACATTTTTTCCAACAATACAATCACGGCATGGGTTCTCGTCCTACCTAAATTAGTATACTTTTCATTCTCTGTTTTGTTGTATTTTGCGAATTTACTTAATTATTTTAGTATGTAAAAAGACTCAGTACCTACGAGTATGTTGAGTTAGCCTAAAAATGCCTATGCTATATACAAACCTCTTTAGGTTTGTATATAGCATAGGCATTTATAGGCTATAGTGTCTATATTTAAAGTGTCTTTATCATATAGGGAGAATTATATAATCTGTGATATTTGTTTCAATGCACATATCCAATGTAGATGGCCTGTAGAGTTCCTATTTAATAAATTATACTAAATTGTCTAACGGTACATGTATTACATTGTAGTGGACCTAGTAACTCTAGACGAGCTGTCAGCGGCGGCGTTGCTGGAGTCGTCGGGGCGCATCGAGGCGCTGGCGGCCGCCTTCGCGGGCGCGCTCGCGCCGCCCGACCCTCCACCACCGGTGCCGCTCCCCGCGCCCCTCACCAGGCCCAACGCATTCGTACAACTCTTCGCACTCATACAGTAAGTATACAGGTGTACGGTTATGTTGTAGTGAACCTAGTGACAGTGAACGAGCTGTCAGCGTCGACGCTGCTGGAGTCGTCGGGGCGCATCTTTGCTGTACAGTAAGTATACTTACTGTAATGTTTGTGATAATCAAATAAAAGCATAGGACTGCGTTTTTCGTGTACCACTATCAGTTTACTGAGCGACTCCTGACTTACTTCGACGCTGACGGCACTTGACAGGATACCTTTTAGACTTTGAAATTGTTAACTACGAAGAACATTTTAATGACAGAATTTACTAATTGCACCATTGCCATATATGAAGAGAAAAAAATAAATAACTACATCGTGAAACACCACCGCTGCGCCACTCCCCACGCCATTCATTAGGCCCAACGCGTTCCTACAGCTCTTCACACTTATACAGTAACGTTATATATACGAACGCGGGTCTAAAGCAGTACATAACGCAAGCTGTCCGTCGTTATGTATTCGAAGTTGGCGCTAACCTCCTACTGTATCGCTAGCAAGTCGTTACAAAACACAAAAATGTCCAATTGCAATATAATCAATTGTTAAATTTCGTCAAAAGTGGTGAACCGAGTCAATGGAGAGGTTTAGTTTCATCGATGAGTGATTTCTCATCACCAAAATTTTGTTCGTGACGTAACCACAGGTACAAAATAAGTGTCAGGCTTAGTTTTCATAAAATTTGAAGAACTTGATATTCTATACTAATACGGGAGTTTTCTGCTACATCTACCGTGAGGCATATTAATGTGTTTCAGCAGTGAATGCGAGTTAATAGAATTCGTTTCTAGTCCTATTTGTTACTACAAAATTCTACGTACGAGTAGTTATGGTTCTGTTGGTGAGAAATTATCTGTATAAATATTTTTGCTTCCTCTGGTGACGTGAAAATTCCTGGTGGTCCCTTTATTGAAGTGTCCGTGCATTGTCCTATGATTTCACGCTAATATACTTATGTATAAAAATATGTAATAAAAACGTGTAACTACTTTTATTAAATTCCTCCCTGACAATGAACTTATATTTCACATTTTACAGAAAAAGTTTAGTGTACACCCAAATGGGCACATTGTCCAATGTGATCACCCGCATCTTCATCGCTGCCATAATGTCCCTCATAACGGGGACCATCTTCTGGGACCTGCCCGCCACAGATGCCAAGGTTACTACTACATTTTTTTATTATTTTTTTGCGTCGTAGGTACTTCAAAGAAAACGAAATTATTATGAAGTTATTTGTAACGTTATTTAAGTAAAGGGACCTTGTTGACGGAATGGACTTATTGACTCCGGTTAAGATATTCTTAAAATTAACGTTACAAAATTTACAACAATTTGTTACAAACGTTACAATTTACTAACTTAAAATTTCGTTGTTTCGAGATTATGTTCTAACAAAGACTAGTTAATTTTTTGATGGAAAATCTACAAACGAATCAATTATTCTCGATAAAAAAGGAATCAATGTCCTTCTCCTATTTTCGGGCTATCTCTAGGTATGCAAAATTTCATTGAATTCGTTTTAGTAGTTTAGTCGTAAAAACGTGACAAACAAACACATAATCACACTTTCGGATAGCAGAGCAAATAGTTTTGTGTGCAGATGGTTTGTGGACTAAACTAAATATAATTTTCCGAATGTGTTATGTTTGCGAAATAACATGTTTGTTATATGTACCAAAACAATTAAACAGTTTTACACGTTATGTGGCGGAGCAATAAAAAAGTAGGTTGAATTGCCAGGACAAGGATTATAAGAACTACAACAGTGTGGAATTGAGGATGTGGTAGTGTAGAAAATATCATATAAGTTCATTGTACATTCGCTGTTGTTGACCAGCTTTAGAATAGCACCAGCCTATCTCTTCAAAGGTAACTAAGTGAACTTTCTAGAAGTGAGCTCGTCAACTCGCTTGGCCCGCGTTTACGGCAGTGGAAGTGGCGTTTTACGGTCATATGATGTACATCATACAATGTACATGTGCAGCAGTGGACGATAAAAGAGCTGTTACGGTTACACTGAATGTTCATACATACAAGCGTTTGTGTGGTTGCAGCTAACACAGAACGACCGAGTGGGATTCCACTACACAGTGATGTGCCTCACGCTGTGGCCGATCGTGCTGTGGCTGGCGGTGCGCGAGGCAAGCTCTATGCGCCGGCACGTCGAGAGCGACATCGCGGCCGGACTATATTCGAGGACCGTCTTCATACTGTATGACGTGAGTATTGTATTAAAGTAGGGCCCGATTCTTATCAACCGAGGGAGACATGGAACACCATCCGTCTCCGTCGACTGCCCCAGGCAATACTCGCAGCATACAAATTTAAAGCATCTCCATAAAGTTCATTATTAAAATACGCAACAAACTTGACGCACCGCGCTGCTCGCGCCGCCGTGATTTTTTTCGGTTGGTGAGAATGAGGCCCTAAGTCGTCGGGTAAACAGTGGCAGCGACCTCGAATTAAGTTATATGGGGTCGCTTTATTAAAGTGTTCACACGGCGTCGGGTATTCGTGCGACTTGTCTGCATTTTTTTTTAAATGGCTTCCGTGTGCCGCTGCTCGTGTACTTTATTAACATTAACTTTACAAATATTTTTGATGCAGTAACACAGTAACATACGAGAGGTTCGTTGGCACCCGTGTTAAGAGAATTTCAAGTTTTTTTTATAGAAAAAAAGGCGGCAGACGGGCATACAGTCCACCTGATGATAAGTGGATACTGTCGCCCATAGACATCCATGATACATGCCAACATCAGTCCAAAATGACAAGCGTTGGCATGTCTCCGGATGCACTGCTTACGTTTGCAAATTCAGGAATGGAGCGGGAGAAAGGATTGGGAAAATGGGGAGGGATAAGACAGAAAAAGTTACAGATTTATTCCAAAAAAACATTCTAATCGAAAATATTAGGGGTTAAAGTATGAAATTGCCGATTTGTACTGAAAAATTAAAACTCGTTCTTTTCTAAAATGTAACATATTTATTTAATCAAAATATTTACCCTCATTATCTATACATTGTTGCCATCTAATCGGAAGTTCATTTATGCCTTTGCGATAGATGTAGATCGAACTCTGGGAATGTAGATTCGATAAACTGTGTGAAAGCATTTTGTACTGCCTCTTGGGAAGAAAATTTTTTACCACGTAGAAAATTGTCCAAATCACGAAAAAAATGGTAGTCCGTTGGAGCAAGGTCTGGCGAGTACGGAGGATGACGTATGGTTTCTAACTGCAGCTCCTGTAGAGTTACAACGGTTTCTCGTGCAGTGTGAGGTCTTGCGTTATCATGGAGCAATAATGGTGAAGATCGATTCACGAGTCGGGGCTGTTTACCTGCTAGTTTCGCCATCATTGTTCGAAGTTCGGCACAGTAAACATCTGCTGTTATTGCTTGACCAGACCTGAGAAAGCTATAGTGAATAACACCATGAATAGACCACCAAACAGTTACCATTACCTTTTTATTGGTAAGCTTTTCCTTAAGGCACTGTTGCGGCGTTTGACCTGGGGTCAGCCATCGCATTTTTCGCTTTCGGTTATCGTAAAGAATCCACTTTTTGTCACATGTCACAATTCGATCCAATATTCCTTCATTTCTGTACCGATTCAACAAGGCAACGCAAGTTTCAACACGCGTTTCTTTCTGTAGATCAGTCAAATCATGAGGCACCCATTTTTCATATTTTTTTATCTTATTGATTTGATGCAAATGAGACAATATTGTAAGTAAGGTAACGTTAAACCATGCCGCTAATTCCTGGGTAGTTTGACTCGGACGGGCTTCCACCATCTCCTTCAATTCAGCGTTATTCACCTGTGTGGGCGGTCTTCCACGTGGTTCGTTCTTCAAGTCGAAGTTTCCATTACGAAAGCGTTTAAACCAAAAACGCACGGTTCGTTCATTAGCAGTCTCCTCTCCAAACGCAGCATTGATATTGCGAGCCGTTTCTGCCGCGTTAGTTCCGCGTCAGAACTCGTATTCAAAGATTACTCGGATTTTCTAAGTATCCATCTTTCCCGTCTAAGCTGAATAAAAAAAACAATTAAAAGTCGAAAATCGAATGTTGCACATTTTTTAAAACAAGAACCTCATAGGGATCATGTGAATAAAGTTTCACTCGAAAATCTCACACCATGAAGGTTTTATGTCAATTCAAAGTATCTATTACTATAAAACGGCAATTTCATACTTTAACCCCTATTATACAAACGATATGTCATTGTTATCATTTATTAGATAGGCTCCGAAAAACTCTAAAACTTTTATTTAAACGTTATTTTTTAAAAATTCACGGAAAAATCTCAAGACTTTTTTGGGTATGATTATTGGAATTTTTATATGTCACGAATAAAATCCGCAAATAATTTCAAGACTGAATATAAGGATCTAGATCACAGCATTACAAAACTAGCCGTGATAAATGGTTGCCACACTAAAAATTTATTGAAAAAAAATAACGCGAATATTTATCCCAACAAGGCTTAAGAATACACTTTGTAACATGCCAGTATAAAGATGTCAGGCAACTATAAACTTTTATCATCAGGCAACAAGCAGCACGTTTACCATCTTTTGCCCTCTGTTCTAGTTTCCGTGACAGTTTTAATTTGATTCAAAAATCTTATTGGAGTTCGGTCAACGCTTTTATTTGACCGTGGTCTCGA
This sequence comes from Sesia apiformis, assembly GCA_914767545.1. Classification (NCBI taxonomy): domain Eukaryota; kingdom Metazoa; phylum Arthropoda; class Insecta; order Lepidoptera; family Sesiidae; genus Sesia; species Sesia apiformis. The sequence goes on along the minus strand of OU611954.1, from coordinate 6,558,773 downwards.
CTAGGTACTCTAAACTCATTAGAACTTATTCCCTTTCCCCTTTTTCCAATGTCAGCAATTCCTCGAAGTATGGTCGGGTATACTCACGTGGCTGGCGTTCTTAGTGCCGAGTTACGCTATGAGTGGTTTGTACGCGCAGTCACCGGCCTCCTTCGATGGTTTCTATATTTATTTAGGTAAGTTCGTTATTTTCTAATTTAATTTTAATTGCATTATTTTAGAAATAACCACAAAAGAGTCTAAACTGGTGGGGATAATTGAACTACATGGGAGTAAATGGGAACAGTATTATTTTTATATTTGGTATTTTATTAAGAACATGTTATTTAACGAGGTTAATTGAGAACATGATATCATGAACATGTTCTCAATTACCCTGGTAAGCCTATTTTTAATGTTATACGTATAAATAAATGTGTGGGAGTTATAATAATTAATTAAAAATTAATAAATATATAATTTTTTTAAATTCTAAATCGGATCTGAACTTGTATAATAAAGGTATTTGTTTACCTTCAATTCCTATTCGACGTTTCGACACGGTTTTCACCAGCCGTGGTCACGAGTTGACTGAAGAGGCGGGTAGTCCAGGATGGGAGCTGCGAGCAGTTTTACCAACTACCCACATTTGACCTTCACATTCGGAAAGGCTGCAACATACTACACTAACAATGTTCGCGGACATATTCGATGGTAAATCGCAAGGTTTAAATTTTGTGGACATGGACGACAATTTATATCCATCTTACCGATTGAAATTTTTATATTTCTTAATTTCAATCGCTTCATATACAATCCTGGGATAGTGACGATCAGCGGAGAGGATTTTGGGAGTGCAAACTTCTATCCAGTGGAATTAATATTCCACCGTTGAGAATGTGTTCAGATATTGCTGACCCGATTTTGAATACGAGTATAAAATGTGTACAAAACGCGAAGGTTTAAAAGTTATAAAATTTTTTTTTTTTTTCATGTATAAAGCCAAAGTGAATACATTAAGCCACTGTGACTTGACGGTTGTACTCTTTTTGTCGTTATGTAGACCCCACTATTGTTACTTATGGCAGCCGTCTTTGCTAGATCAGTAGTTTTTGTAGTCACTGATATTCTGCGCTGTGTTTTTGCTCAATTAATACTAGCCGGCCGAAAATTGAGAAACATAGTGCTCTTACAGTCATAGGCAATAGTTGTACGTTTATAATATTGATATGATTAAGTCTTCCATAACCCCATGGCTCTGCTTATTGATGATTATATGGAAATCATGGGAGCTGTGCTATGGGTAGATAGTATCGCCCTGCGACATTTGCGATACATGCCAACATAAAGAACAGGAATATAGAATTACAAAAGTTGCCACGCCCCAGATGTACCGTTAGAGACTCTGGAATGAATTGGGAAATTAGAGAGTGTTGGGAAAATGGAGGATACAATAGAATGGGCTCTGGCATATCTCGCTATATGTCATGGCATATATTTCACTTACTACCGAAACACGTACGTACATTGACGGTGGAAACTAAAGTGGAAAATGTAGTATATTTTAAGGTAATTTGTGAAAAATAGGCGACTTGGCCAATTGAGAACAGCCGGTGGCTGTCGGATTGAAGCGTGCACCGTCTCTTCGCAATATAGACCATTACCCGTGATTATCAAAATTACGGGATTGATTTTGATAAAATTGGGTGGTATGTATAACCTTCTGGATAATATTTGAATGATTAATTCTCAGGTTATATGGTGTTGTACCTACTGAGCATACAGATGCTATGTCGCGCGATATTATTCCTTATGCCGATGGAGAAATGCGCGGCAATAACAGCAGGCGCATGCGGGATAGCGGGCGCGCTAGTTTGCGGCGCCACGTTGCACGCATCTGACGTGCCGGCGCGAGCGCACTGGCTGTACCGCATCACGCCTGCCGCTTGGACATTACCGTCGTTGCTGCGGAGAGAACTCACGGAGACGGCGCTCAGGACTAGCATCAGTAAAGAAATGAGGTGCACGAACAAACAGGTGAGATTTGTACTTGTATCGGTCTATAACGTCCCACTGCACTTACACTGCCTCCGCTAGTAAGTCGCTGGAGGGATTCGGGTCTTAATCAATCACGCCGGCCCGGTACGGATTGGTGGATTACATACTCCATTTTTTTATTTCTGGGGCATGCGGGTTTCCTCACTATTTTCCCTCACCGCCGAGCTAGTGATAATTTAAAAAAATCCCTACTTAAGTAGAAACTTAGGGCCGAAGATTTGATCTCACGACCAGACGAATGTGAGTCGAGTATAGCCCTATGCTATCACTACTGAGATTTGTACAGTGGAATGGAATTGAATTGAATGGAATAATTTATTTATTTATTTAATTATTTGGTCTACAAGCAGTTGTTACACAAATACAATCAATACACACGAGTATATAGGAACTATTTTAACTCCGTAAGTGGACGGTAACTGGACTCCGCATGCATTGATGGAGTTTGTGTATACATATATTATAAACATGAAAATTTTAAAGTTAAGACCTAATTAGTTAAAGTACAAACTAATTAGGTCCTGCTATAACAAAATACGTATTTTTTTAGCTTAAATGTGGTCAAACACGTTTTATTTTTAAATTATGAAACTTGTATTTGTACCCTTTTAATTTAATAAATTAATATGCCACTGCAGGGCACAGACTCCACTAGGGGGTTTCGGGCCGTAAACCACCACGCGGGCCCAATGTGGATTGGTGGATTCACATACTCCTATTTTTTTTTAATTTCTCGAACATGTCGGTTTCCTCGTAATGTTTTCCGTCACCGCCGAAATTGTAACAATTTTTAAAAATAATGATTCTATGCGTTTGTAAAGGAGATTATTAAACATCGTGCCACTAAATAACGCAAAATTTGAACCTATGTTGTCCAGTATCAAGAGTAGACTCTATTCTACCGCTTTTTATAATTTATTTCTAGTATATCTTTCATTGTACACGCAGCTACGCCATATCGCCCGGGCATCCGGTCATTATCCTGTAATGAGAGCTAAGCTGTTTTAGATAGAACAAGAGAACTTTACATTTGTAATTATTATTTATTTACTATCTAAAATAATTTTATTTTTCTCTAGAACGGTTTTATATATTTTAAATTAATTGACGTGTTTCAAGGTTTTGTTTTATTTCAATGACACGTTGTATATTATTACCACATAATATCATCATATATATCATATCATAGCATCAGCGACTACAGAGTACATGACGCACAAAAAATCTGTTGACGGTGAGGGTCTACATATGGAGGGGGTTATGAGGGGGTTATAGGGGAAGAAATAAAGAAAACGTCACTAATTCCACACAAATTCCGGGGTGCAGGAGGAGCGGCAATTGGCAATGAACTCACATTCAGGCAGAGGTTTCTGCCTGAATGGGATATAATTCAAGTCGGACTGTGTCGGTAGGGTTCAGACCTCCCATATTTATAAGAGTGAGTTGCCATGCGATTCCCCCGTTCCCTAATAACTTTATTACGATTCGCTTTTCTATAACTTTACACAGGTTATAAGTAAAAATATATACACAATATGTCTTAAGCATCGCTTTACGTAACGCATAAATACATACCATTATACATCTTATCCTAGTAAATAGGCATGTAAATAACATATAAAGAAGTTGAAACTTTGTCATTTTGTCTCTACCGCGTATGCTCAGTACAGCAAAAGCTCCGCCGATGCTCTTTACCCGTTGCGTAACCACATTCAGACAACCCCTTTACTCCGAAGATCTGGAACGTCAGTATACATATATGTACCGAACATATGATTATGTTATTATTGCATAGACGCACTGTTCCGAAACTACGATACTTTTTATGCATGCATCATTCACGCTTATTTAGCGTCCATTTCACTTTGATATCACTGGGCACATTGAACTGTCTATGCACTCGTGGTTTCATCGTGCACAAATTCTTATGAATCGTTCACCGACATCCAATCATTACAAGCTGAAAATCGTTATATCAATCAGGGTAATAAATCTCAGGCCAACAGTCAGTACATTCCGACAGTGCCCTATGGGGCACTGCTTTTTATACAATAAGGGTAATTGAGAACATTCTTTAATAATATTTTACCATAAATTATGGCACGTTCTCAATTACCCCTATTCCCAGTTACCCTATTTGACCTTAATGATTATGGGAGTGATGAGAAATCAGCAGGTAGTCTAAAAGCACTTTTTCTTTTTCAGAGACCATATCAAGATATAATAGTGCAATCGCCCTGCCCCCCACCGAATGGGACACAAGTGCTATCAAATTACGACTTCCTAAGAACAGAGGAACAGTGGGGGACGAATGAAGAGAGCTTCCTCATAGCATTAGCGGTGTTTTACGCAATATTCGCTCTAGTCGCCATTATAGCTTTCGTGTTGGATTGTACCAAATACCAAAAAACTAAGGAGCGAGCAGCGTTGAAGGGACATAAGATCACTGTAAATACTCCTTGAACTGTTGAGATGTGGGAATGTGTATTGTGTTAAAAGTGAATGTGTAATGTAATATATCAAATAATGAGAATCTATAATTTTATTAATATTCAACAATTTTAGTTGATTTATTATAAATGTGTACAAAACTTCCAATAAATGTTTCATTTTGCATGTAAAACATACAGTCTGTTTAAATATCCTCGAACTTACTAAAATCAAACTTACCCAGATGTGAGGAGAAAGAACTAAGATATGTAAGATGTGGGGCCAACTGGGATTATTAGAACCGGGGGGGGGGGGGGGGGGGTAATTGTGAATATCTTTTAATAAATTGATATTTAGTTACTGTTAAATCTGTAGTGAAGCAGAGTTGGTAAAAGGTTTTGAGCAGATGGTGGGTGGAGTAATTATTTAAACAAATTTATGACCTTATCTGAATAAGGGGACCTTTTGTCGAATTGAACTTATTAACTTTTGGTTAAGGTTTTCTAACTTAACTGTTTATTGCTCATTTATTCACTACTTTTTTTTAACAAAAAACTACATTGAACGTATTTTACTTAAATTTAATAAGAAACTCTATGAAGCCATAATATATGATTTGGTGAAACAAAACCATATCGTTTTAGGAATCGTGAAAGCACCATCTGTTGGTGTCCATCGAAACTACAATTCCAAAATGGAATAATATTCTTAACATAACATTTCGAAGTCCCCGCCATCGCCAACAAGTAAGACATGATTAAATAAAATAATAAGTTTATTTTTCTTCATATATGGCATCAGTGCCACATTGGCACATTCTGCCAGTGTCAAGTTTTCTTCGTAAAATCATAACAATGTAATTGTTTGAGTCTTGTGCTTCGTGTGTATTTTGTGATTTTTTATATTCCACGTAGCTAAAAATCAGTCTTCGATTTTTGGTTAAGAGTCGTGTCGTTTTTGTTCTACTGTATATGGTCCGTACTGTACGGTGGTCCGTCGACGTCATCGACGTCAATGCGCCTGTTCAGCCAATCCGAATCGCTTCTCAAAAAAGCGTTCTGAAGCTTCGACATGCCCCCCGCCCTGAAAGCGCCAGGTTTAACATGTTGCGTAGATAGCGTAGTTTATGCATATGATGTAGTATAGCGAGCAGATTAGAGTGTAGTGAGCGAGTGCAGGGTTGAGTAGACTTACGCAGATAATGGAGATCGAGTAAAAGAAAATGAGCGTAGATCGTCGGGAGTGGTGGCCGGTCGTCGTTCATCATTACAGTCGTTGTGCATTTGTGATGACTCGTAGAAGGGGACAGATTCTAGTAGAGGCCCTTCGTACTATGCCCGTACTGGTCTAGATCTCAGCAACCCTGGAGTTGCCGTCCTATTCCAGAAAGATATTGATGATGCGCCCAAGATGCCATTTGAGTGGAGATAAGTTGTCATCGTTGATAACGAAGAGAGTGTCCTTCTCCAATGAAGCATCGTTGCTCTTCCACTTGGAACTGGTCTGAAGCTGCGTGTAACAATTTCTTCCGGCTCATAATTTGTACATAGCATATAAGTTTATAAGTATATAATGTATAACTATAGGTTAACTACAAATATAGTTGATCCAAAACAGTAAAAAAACGGAGGCCGAAAACAGCGCACTATTGGTCGTCGTAATAATAGAAACGCCCAACTCCAGCGTCTCTCATTGTATCAATATAAATAAGGGCGAATCCCAGCCCACAGCAGTCAACTCGTAGTCACCACACTAAACGCATGTCTAACAAATAGTTAAGTCTGAATATAAATAGCAAGAGTGGTTCACTGCATTTTTTCCTTCTTCACAATCCCAGCAAAACACAAGTGTGCGTAACACAAGCCCGCACAGTTTTAGAGACTCTATCAACTCAGTACACGCGTTACTCGAGTGAGAGAAATAACGATGACTTACTGACGAACACGTGACGAACTGGTTGGCCAAAACACAAAATAAATCATGTTCACAGAGGCACGCAACGCCGCCGCGACTAGGGTTACCAGAAGCTGAAATCGAAAACCCGTTATCATGAAAATTTGGTAAATCCATCTCTTCATCTTCATTTTCTCTACTAGCTGCTGCTCTGTATTTCTATATTTTTTTGTCTGTATTATCGGTTAATGGGTTGTTTGGTTGAGATCCAGGTGATGACTTAGCGGGATTACCTACATTTCTTCTTTCTATTTTTACACTATAGATAGACTATATTACGTTCTTAGCCTGTGAGGACAAGCGAACATATTGTGCACCGAAATATTTACACGCTTATGAGAAAAGGATGTTTGATCTACAACGTGCAAAATAAAAATTGCCGAGTCTGTATTGTTATAGTGCAGGGAATTTCATAATATTTTACTGACATGAGTAAGATCACTGAATATCTGTTGGCTGAAGGTTGTCGCATTGTATTATATTTATAAACAAAAATAACAAATATGATTATTTACGAATGTTTGAAATTTTAACACAAAACCAATACCTATATAAACGAATATTTATTGTGACACGTGTTATTTGTTAAAGAGCTGTGTTACTGAAGTTTTGTATCTTGAAATTTTAATTTGTCAGTTTTTGTAATTAATACAATTTTAGTAGCAATATCAGTAGGTACCCTGAAATTGAAAATGGCAAAAGGGTATGTAACAGTAGGCACCAATAACAATATTATAAGACAACAAAATTATAAGTTTTTAAGGAGAGAATGTATTAAAACGAGTAAAGTATTAGTAGGTAATGAATGAGTAAATCACATAAACGGAAAATTGGGGATATTATGCATTGTATAACCCGACTTTTCCCAAAATCCGAAACCATGAATTTTGCTTATGATTCAGAGTTAATTGACATATAATGATTCGTATTTTTCTGGAAATGTGTATATCATTATTGGGTTTTGTTTTTAAAATCTAAATGAAAATTTTCGTACAATTATACAAAAAATTTTTGCGAAAAAGAACGATTCGTATTTTTTATGGCAATGTACCCAGAACCTGATCGGAATCCATCGTTTCCGGTTACGGGAAATTATCGGTTACATTCTCCATAAACCAGTAGAAGAAAATGGAAGAGGCCTTCTGAGGACATTTACAAAACACAAATAATTAAATACGAGGAATATCTGACTAAAGAACAACGCTACCTCATAAAAGCAATAGTACCTACATTTATTTTAACCGCATCGAACCGCTATCATTTATGATTTCTATCCGTAAAATTATATAAAACTAACTATATAAAAAGTGTAACCGTGTGTATTTGATTTCAATTAAGAGTAGTTGAATTCCATGCACAAGCAAGCGATCTATGAGATATTCATAAACATACGCAGTACTATAATAGTGTCACTGGACGGCAGTAGGTCTTACGGATCAAATAAATAGTTAGCCGAATGAGTCAGAGCAGGCGTTTGTCTACTTTCCCACTAGTCCAATTGATCAGTTCAATCATTGAACTAGTGAGAATATTTCTTTCCAGTAATTCAATTTAAGCTGTTTTATGTTAACGATTGAACTACCTGAAATAGCCAGAAAAGGAAGTCTCACTTGTTCAATTTTCTCGTAGATTAATTAAACAAAAATTTGATATAGTAGCGGGTATAAGTAAAACAACTTTTTCTTATACCTAAATCTTTTTTAGTCTAATCTAATACCATACAAAATAAGAAAAAAAACCTTATAATTATTCTCATGGATATAAATTAATCATTTTATTATTGGCATATAAAAGGACATGCATGCTTTTATTTCCTTAATAGGTGTTCAAATAATATCTATGTAGGCTGTACGTGTCATAAGATTTTACAAAAAAAATAAATACGCAATAGCAAGAAGAGAGTAGATTATATTTGATTAGAAGTAGTCTATGCCTTATACGAATCAATAGGGGGTAGTTTGATTTACCTTACCTTTGTTTATAATAAGTGATAAAGTCATTTAAATTACAGCCTAGACCGCGTCTTTAGTTCTTGTTTTGGTTCCATGTAACATATGGGCTATAACATAAGACTAATAAAAAATAGATACTCTACCTAGAAAGAAAGGTTGTTTTATTTATCACCGCTATTTTAAATTTTGTTTAAGTAATCTAGAAGAAAATTCAACTAGTGAGACTTTCTTTTCTGGCTATTCCCAGTAGTTTAATCGTTGACATAAAACAGATTAAATTGAACTACTGGGAAAAAATATTCCCACTAGTTCAAAGATTGATATTGATGTAACAATAATAATAAACACTCTTTAATGCATACACTATAAATAGTTATTACATGTGCCCACTATACATTAGAATAGATTAGGCGACCTTATCGCTGAGGCGATTTCTTCCAGGCAACCTTGGATAGGGAAAAATAAAAGTGATATCAGTGTGAAAAGATTGAAATTTAAAGATAGAATTATGTACCAGGTCCACATGTAACCTGACTCATTAACCCAGCATTAAAGAGTCTACATTGAGTATGACTTTTTATTATTAAGAGGCCAATATTGATTTGATTTGTCGTCCCTTTACTAAGCGATCCGTTTACGGTACAAATCCGCTTATACAGTCAACATCCTACTGCGGTGCAGGGATATGTTCGTAGCTCCGCTCTGTATGAAAATGTAAGAAATATCATCCACAGCCGGCCATGTATACGCTGCATGAGAGTGCGTGATTTAATGACGTCTTTAACACTCGCATGGCCCGATTCGGATGTGTCGATCATACACATGCTATGCACGACTACATAGTACAAACACCATTTGATCCGATTTAGATGATGTTACTAATCCTGGCTGGGAAACAGTGAAAATCAAATGAAGCTAAACGCGTGTGTATGCACGTCGACATAGCGTGATCGTATGTTTCAGTAGAAAGCCTCATGTACAAGTAGAGCGACGTTGGCACACGTGATCCACGTAGCTAGCAAGTGCAGCGTGTTCATGTACCTTACGGGCTAACGGGACAATGACGGCTTAACCGGCCCTGTGAATACATCTTACTACTGAAATAACGCAAAACCTGTAACACGTCAACTAATTTAAACTATGTAGGTATATAAAACTGTTCTAGAATAAAATTTTAATAAATAAATCAAATGTTACAAACACGTAAAATTTTTGTTGTTCTATCTAAAACGTTCGTAGCTCTCATTGCTCGGTAAGGGGTAAAGAGCGGGCATCTAGATGGCACGGCGCGGGCGACGCGCGTATAATGCAACTGCGTGAAGAATAAGTTATATATTACGAACAATAAGTTACGAAAAAAAACTTGTTGTAAAAACTGGTGGAACCAATTCTACTCTCGATACAAACATCCTATTTTCAACTTTTGCATTATTTCAGTGACTTGTTGTATAACCCAACACAGTTATAAAAATCGTTTTTGACCTACCAGGTTGCTGTTGTTACTGCAAACAATAAAATTTGTTTTGGCATTTTGGGATACGGGAACTAGTACTCTAGGAATCATCCGCACTGACACAGCTCCTCGCCAGAGCTTCTTCAGATGGCAGAGAACTGAATTCCAATCATTGGAGTTTTGGACCCCATATTGGGATTGGACTGACTTAAGATACAGGCGATCACTGAATTGCGTAGCTGGTATTTCTATTGGTAAGTACAATTTTATATATCAAACGTTGTAGGTATATAATGTACGATGGGTCCGTGAAAATGTTGAACCTTTTTGCGTTTCAATCGTTTGTGATAAGTTTCAAAAATAAATTCACAAGTTAGATTTGCAAGCGAAAATCGCCCTTATGTAAATGTCAAATGGACATTAGATCTTTACTTATGAAATTGCCGTTTAATGTGGAAAAATTCAAATATATTTTTTTGTATGAAAATTATGTATTTAATTAATCGAAGTATTGTCGATTATTATCAATGCACTATTTTCATTTTAATGGAAAGGCACATGACCACCATACATAGTCACCATTAGCTTCTTTTAACTCAGTTTATATTTGGGACATTGTTTACCTGTGTCTCCTGGGTTCAATCATTGTCACGAACGTTTGCGATTATCATACAAGGATCCACTTCTCATCACAAGTCACAAAACGTTTCAGAATCCCTTCATTGTTGTGCCGGTTGAGCAAAGGCCAGCTTCGACGCGTGTTTGCAGCTGACTTTCATTAAGCTCATACGGTATCCAACTTTCCGAGCTTCTTCACTTTACGCCGAAGGCTGCTGCTAATTCAGAAGTGGATTGAGATGAATCCGTTTCCACTACCTATTACTTTCAATTCGTCATTATCAACTTTAATCTCCGGTCGTTCACGGGGCTTGTTCTTGAGATCGAAATTTCCAGAACGAAAACGATCAAACCAAAAACTCATCGTGCTTTTGTTTGCGGTGTTTAGTCCGTACACATCGTGATATTGCGTGCCGTCTGTGCTGCGTTGCTGTCACGACGGAACTCATATTCGAAAATAACGCGATTTTTTTATCTTTTCTTAGGTCGAAAACAACGATTTCTAAGCAAAAAGGAATTTGACGGAAAAACAAACAAATAGCTGATTTTGAAAAAGAATGTCATAGATATTAATTTGAAATTGAAATTAATTTGAATTTGGAACTCCAAGCTAAACGCAAGATAACTGAGTTCAAAGTGGGCACTATGAACAAACGGCAATTCCATAGGTAAGGCCCTAATGGAAAACTTTGGAAGCAACTAATCATTGAAGTGTTCAAATTATCATTGCCCAACTGTACGTAAATTGTTAACTACAGAAAATATTATAAAGAGAAATGTCCTGACTGACTGATTCATCAACGTATAAACCGAAACTGCTGAAGTTAGAAACGTGTAATTCGGATAGTAGCTTCCTTTTATGGCGTAAAGTTTACGCCATAAAGTTTCATTTTAAAGTTTAAGTTACGCCTTAAGTTATTTAAGTTTCCTTTTATGGTGAGAAATCCCTTCTTAGTAAGTGTTTACTAAACACTGACTAAGAAGGGATTTCTAGAAACTCAACCCCTGCGTGCTATGCGGCATGGTATCGGCTGACTATAAAATATCACCACTCCATCTCTTTCCGTGGGTGCAGCAAAAGGCGACTAAAGGATAACAAAGCCGCTACCACAAGCGCTGAGGATCTACACCACCTCTAAAAAAGAGGATTAGTCTACCAGGTTGGCCAGACATTTTAAGGCCATACATTGTGCACGAGATAATGTGCATGAGGAGACCCACGCCCAGCAGTGGATACTGAAAGGGCTGGTTGCATTGCATTGTAACCCCTGCAGGTGAAACGGGGCATCAAAATGTGTATGAAAAAAGTTATTTAGTGGTCTCGTAACTTGAAGCTTAGTATAAAATTTTTACAATACAAATTTAAACATGTTTTACAGTGTAAGGGGGCTAATACAGAGTATGAAATGCAGTATAGGATCACATGATATAGATATAAGTACCTACTTTTAAATTCAACTCACTTCATCGATATATAAATAAATAGGCTTTGTCCTGTGTCAAATACCAAGTGACTAGGTGTCGAAACCTGAGGCCCGTGGGGCCCCAGTGTGCATATTTTTAAGACATAGGGAAGCACCTGATCGACACCACCGGTGACCCCAGGGCTGATAATTGCCTCGCTCAGTGTATAAGCTTAGCAATTCAACGGGATAAATGCTGCTAGCATATTGGGTAATTTGCCACAAGGTCACAATCTATATAATATACTAGGTATATGTATATGTTTAATTATCGCATTAAGCCGGTCCCAGACATGTGTACAAATATATACAAATATTTCTACAAATGTTTTCAGAAATATTTGTAAACTCTTTGCAAAGAGCAGTCACACACGTTTCACAAAATTTATAGATCATTCGTCCACTCCATTATACAATACGTTCAAACAAAATAATCGTTCATTCTGGATAGCGTCAAACAGCTAACGAACTATTTGCAAGTGTGTGGGAGCCATTTCAAATATTTGCGGCTTGTGCCCTTTGATGTAATGGTGGCACTTCACATGGCGTTGCGTATTCGCGTACCTATTTGTTATATTTGACAAATAACCTCCATGTGGGTAGGATATATTTGCAATATATTTGCCTATTTTACAAATATCGCATATGTCAAACACGCGTTAGCGCGCGTCTGTCGGTTTTTCGACGCACACCAAAGGCGTCAAATAGGCAACAACTACCTAAACGTCTACACAAGGGCCATATTCATAGCGCGCGCGCCGTCAACCTCTACGGATCTGGATAATTATTTCTAGTTAGTGAACACAAGCGAACGAAAATGAACTGGAACAACCAAACTATATCGAAATTCCTGGAATTATATCAAATGCATTCAAATATAACAAATACGCCAATGTGCAACGTCATGTGAAGTACCAACATAATAGTAACATGCATTCAAATAAAATTCCGCTGCAAGTGCTAAGACGACCACAATGTGCACGTGCATGATATATGTTTTCCATTTGAGATTTAAAGAACTCCATATAAATCGAGATATGGGGTTCAGATTTAGAAAAACAGAAAATAATAGAAAAATGTTGATGGAAAAATATTCGGTTAAAAACAATAAACTACCTCAGAGAAATTAGGACATTAAGAGCTGCTGGTAAAAACATTGTTTATACAGATGAGTCGATGAGTTATACAGATGAGGACCGGTGTTAGAATTTAAGTATTATATTATGTATTATTACGATAGTCAATTAATTGTTTCACAATATATCAAAATGCAATGCTATCTATGCTCGTGCGAGCAGACCCTTCCATATCCACTGCTGGATATGGGCCTCCTCATGCACATTATCTTGTGCATAGGGGATGTACTACCTTAAAAATGTTAAAGGTTTATATCAAAATGTTAAATGAATAAGAAATATATCATTAAACGCAATTAAGTCCACGCGAGCGAAACCGTAGGCAACAGCTAGTGTAACATGAATGAATAACAATAGATTTTTTATAGACGAAATGGCAGGCGAGCCACATGATGGTAATATATTGATGTAAGTGGTCACCGTCGCCCGTAGACACCTGCCACACTACGGGACATGCGGGTGCGCTGCCGACCGGACCTTGCAGGATCCTAATCGCAGCTCTTGAAGAACACCATGTCGTAGCATAACGAATTATGTATTATTCTTGCTCTTTCATAGATTTCATACCCCTTACCACTGCTGCTATACTGAATCAAAGAACTCTATTAACCTCCGCTAACCCTTTGGAGCCTTACTTGAACAGACAAAGAGATTTGAGGATTTGGGCACTGGGCAGAACAGGTACTCACCTGACTCCTTATAGATACAGAGTATGGCGTGCCAGACGGGTTTTACCCAAGAGCAAGAACCCGGAACACATGCACGGGCCACGAGGCAGGCACATGCCCAGGCATGACGTTAGCATCATCCATAGCTGGGATCAGGTATATGTGTATCCTAGTTATCCTACTAAATATCATTACCCCTATTTTACCAACCTATTCTTCAAACATGAGACCCTCAGTGAATACGTGCACTTCGCCGGATGCGGCTACGAATATATGCAGCACGTTAAAGAGAATTACAAGATATTTTACTCTCGCCACGCAAGGACAGAGATTGTCGACTGCTCCAAGTATCTGCCGAAATGGTGGGGGAAGTTTATATGCATCGAGAACAACAAGCACCATTCCTGCGTTCCGAATGGTGGACCCCTGTTCTCGGCAGGACGGTTTGCAGCCGTAGGCTGTTTCGAAATCCGTTACAACGAACGCAGGATTATGGCCTTTACAGATCTTCGGTACTACGTTGATTTGATCTACCTTGTGGCGAACATCACTCCTGGAGCGTATTATGAATACGCGTATCCCCAGTGGTCGGTCAAATGGGGTTGGAATGCTATCTGGTACGACGGGCATGGAAATCAACCAGTAATACCACATCATCAGATAAAAGGCAATCTTTATCCATTAGGAAAATAAAATGTAAAAAGAAATTAATAATATTGGATAAGAAAAGCGGAAGGTCGTGTTTGTTGGCGAGCCTTGGTGAAAGCCAATATCCAACAGAGGGTGGGCTGTTGTTCACTGATTGTATTAAATTAAAAATAATAATTAATTAATAATTAATAGGAAGATACTGTATTTTAGCCACCAACTTAATGCAAGGCTAATAAAACAAATACTTAGCTTTATACTCAATTCGATTATTAAGTATATGTGATATTAATATAATAAATCTATGCATACAAATATAATTGTTAGATCTATTAAATGTGTATTTTTACTATATATGTTCTACAAAACAGCGAATAAAAAGAGATATTTTGCAATGGTCGTTAAATAGGCACCTATTTTATCGCCTTTATTTTTAGGACAATACAAACCATGAAAATATACTGTGTGAAAATTGAAGACAAAAGAAAATGAAACTATTATATATTATTTTTAGGTTAAATTCATGGTGTATATTCTATCTATTGTGGAAAGCTTTGTAGGAGTTTATATCGAACGAACGTAAAACATAGAAGTGTGAAGAACATAAAAAAAATAGTACCTACAGTGCGTCAAAAAGAGTAGAAATTAATTACTGTGGGACTATTTTTTTGTGTCCCTGGCGGAGTGTCAAACTTACATAAACATTGGTCCCGTGGTTACATTTTGTGTTGTTTTGACTATTTCCAACTTTACAAGCTTTTAAGAAGCGTCTCGTGGAGTAAGAGATTGAAGGGTCGCATGGGCACCGGAGACAACTCAGGAGCGCATAATTTGAGTACCACTGCAGGAATACCATCTGGTCCACTCGACTTCCGCACATCAAGGGATGCGACTTCACGTTTCCTTATCCACCTTAGGCTCCAGCATCAGACACCGACGGTTATATGTAAAATATACATCTTTAATTATTAACAACACAAATACGCATTCGAACAGATGCATTCATTTAGAAATTATAATCACGTTTGTACAAATCAATCTGCTGTTGGAATGAGATACCACAACCAGTCGGACGCACACAGTCGGCTATGGGATAGCATAATTATTCTCCTCCATGTATTATAACTGGTCCTTGAACCAAACAACTCCAAAAAATGAGTCCAAACAGCATCATTGTACCGGCAAATTTCAAGGTGTTCCCTTATCCACCTTCGGCTTCAGCATCAAATGCTGGCGGTTGTGTATAACATACATCTTTTTAACTATTCACTTCAGAAAAAATGCATTCGAATAAATAAATACATTCGTTGAGAAGTTATAAAGCATTATAACTTTTACTCTTTAACTTTTTTTATACAGCAGCCAAGGGGCCTTGGCGTGTTAGAACCGCAACAACCATCCTCAAACACGTTACAGGGTACAATAGAACTTTTACAAAATAGCGCTTCAAAATCGATCCAGCCGTTTCAGAGAAATGTGGTAAAGAAAGGGGTATAAACACATCCTCTTACCCCTCCTCTTACCCCAAATGCATATACCATCTACGTTTCGTCGTGGGTAAAAAAAAAGTTTTGTCGCATTTTTTTCCAAATCGCCTTTTTTCTATTATTGCGTTTTAAGACGAGCAGTGCAAAACAATAAAAAATATGGTCGGAGTTATTGGAAAATCTTGGAAAGAAAAGAGGTGGAAAGAATGAGAAATGTCCTTTACCCAAAAGTGAGGAATTTTTGGAAAATAAAAATAGGCTTTAAAAAGGATAATAAAAAATGTATAGTTTAACACGGATTTATTCCATATACTATTTTACATTTATTAACATAATATAACAATGATTTAAATGAAATACATTATATAAATATAAATTAAATATGAACACCGACATTTATTGCAACTACTTCTTCCTAGACAAGTGTAAAATTTTACAAGGCATAAATTATAATTAGGGCATTTCGTTGATTTATTATAGAGCTATTTGGTGGCAAAACAAAGGCAGTCCATAAAAATACTATTAAATAATGTAATAAAACACAGTAGGCATCCTTGTACTACTACCACTCCTTTGCAAAAGAGTACCTACATGGACCTCAAAAAGAACCTAAAAAGTGCGAGGAGCTCAAGTTAGCCTATGGACGTAAGGAAGAGGTTCCTAGCTGCCAATATACGTAGTCGTTGGCCAGCTCGGGCCCCTAAGTTACTCCGTGAGCACCGGATTTCACGACTAAGGTCTACAAGAAATTGTGCATCCTGGACACAAGCGATAAATGCAGGGTACTGTTTTCTAATGAAGCTCGGATTTTATTATGTGGCGAAGGTCGACGTAGGCGGATGCTACGAAGACCAGGGGAAGACGTGTGTTTAGAGGAAATCACTGGTTAGGGTGGGGGACTCCGTTATGTTTTGGGCATTTGGGCAGCCGTGAATCCCAACGACCGTACCGAAATAGTTTTCATCGAAAACGGTACACTAAATGCACAAAGGTACATAACTGAAGTCTTATCTCTACATGCGTAACTTGCACTAACTGCAATCGGTGAGGATTCAATTTACATGGACGATAATGCTCGCGCCCACCATTCTAGCGAAGTAGACGCGTACATGTAGGAGGTCAGTATTAGTCGTTTGGATCGGCTAGCGAGAAGTCCTGACCTAAATCCAATAGAACATATCTAGGACCTTCTCAAACGACGCGTAAGGTCGGTCCAACCAGCTCCACGAGACCTCGGGGAGCTTAAACGTGTGATCACCGCTGAGTGGGGACGTATTCCACTGGACACTATTAAAAGCATTGTGGAAAGCATGCCCAGAAGAATATAGTCCGTAATTTCTACTAGAAGAGGCCATGCTCAGTATTAATTTTAATTTTTTTAAGTTTCTATAAATTACCTTAAAAATACCAGTAGAATTATTTCACAGTGTGAGTATGAAAATGGCCATTTTTAATACACCACGTTTAAATTGAATAAAAAATACAAACTTCAAGAAATAAATGTTAAAACCTCTCTTTTCCATTGATAATAAATAATATTCTAGTCATAAAGACCAATGAAATATAAATACTATTCATATTAATTAACTATTAAGTACAGCTTATTCGTATAAGTGCCCGTTTCTTTTGCAAAGGAGTATATAAACGAAATAGACAATATACAGTCAAACCTGGATAAGTGAGACCTAGATAA
The DNA here is from genome assembly GCA_914767545.1 of Sesia apiformis. NCBI lineage: Eukaryota > Metazoa > Arthropoda > Insecta > Lepidoptera > Sesiidae > Sesia > Sesia apiformis. The sequence continues at coordinate 6,541,235 of OU611954.1, read as the reverse complement.
CCGGAAAAAACACTACTACTGGGAATTTTTTCGCGGTCCCATCATTTTCATATCCAGAAACTTCTTTAAGTGAGCAAATTTTATCAATTTTACCTCTATAACTGGGATTCGATTCGGTCAAATCATAGCAATAATTATCTCTATAACTCAGACGGTGTCATATATTAGCCTTGTAAGTCGATTATTACTACGAATTTTGCATATCTGCATCAAATTTTCAAATAGGTGTTTAAAGGTTAAACCCCTAAGTCAGCTGGAACCGGGTTCAAGGTAAAAATAAATACCCAAGCGAGCGAGCGTGAATAGTGTTATGCACGATATGCAAATTAATTACCAATTATTTATTTTTAATGTAATAAAATATTATGATATACATTCCATTTTTAGTTAGATATAATAGTTTTAGTGTACGGAATGCCATATTAAAATTTGCACACTATTTTTGTAGGACCTTATATTTGCGGTTGGCGCCACCTAGCCGCTTATTGAATAACTTGATAATGAACTGCAAAGGAATTTGTATTTGTACGAACGCTCGATTTGCAGATAGTTCACTATATTTTGTATATCAGATTCTATACTTTGTTCGCGTTAAGAAGACCTTTTTTGACCAATAGCATTTCTTAGAATTATTAGGTCAGTTTCACAGTAACCATGCACATCTCAGTTTCACTTGATACTTCGTGCGAGACGCACGTATCTGTTGTTTCGTAACGTACTACGTGTTTTAGGTCAATTTTTAAATGAACACGTCCACTTCGGTTATTCTTAAAAACAAAGTAGATCAATAACCCACATTGAGGAAAGAAATATATTCATTATAAATAAACAAAAATGTTTTCGAATTGAGATTATTTATTATTTTACTTATATTTATACATCGCGCCTACCAACGTGTCTCTCTCTTCAATCCAAAGGTTGGCTGGTAGAGAATACCTCCATGCATTAAGCTCGACTTTTTTACGATCAAATAGTTTCTCAAATAAATTACTATTTATAATTTTCTTTATACAATAGTGTAAATTATCTTTACACATTTAAAGTGTTGTATATAAACATTTTAGTAATAATAATTACATTTATATTTCCCATCTAGTTTTCTAGGTTTCTCTCCATGCCAATAAATATAGATTGCACCTTATTTCCAAATATTTGCAATACAATGTGAACATGCGTTCACTTATAAGTCACTGCATTCTTAACGCGAACAGACAGTAGTCATGAAAATTACATTACAGTTTTAGGGTTAGTGTGAAATAATTCGTGGTACCTTCTACAGATGTCGCAAACGCAAGGAGTTACACCAGTCACGTAGTGTTTCTTAAACGAGGGCTTCTGTCTGTCCTTGTTGTGTTTATCCTGATCTATATATCTACTCTCTAAGATTAATTTATTAGGTTTCTCATCTGAAGACTGAGAGTGCTTATCGGGGTCGTCGTTTGATCTGTAAGGTACATAATAGATAAAAATGTTATAAGAGGGTGGTTTTCAATATAAATAATAATAAATAACGCCACATTCGATGGCGCACACTAGAATTCCCTGTGTCGTGGGTCCAGAGACACACACAAAGACAAACATACACGTCTATCTTTAAACAAAGGAATGTCCAACCGGAAATCAAACCCGTGACCGTTTGCACACCAGGCAGGGTCACTACAAACTAGGATTACCAGATGACAGGAATTTTCCTGGCATGCCCGGAATTTTAGCCCTCTGTCAGGGAAACAGGAAAAATTTGAAATTGTCAGGAATTTTTAAATAGAAAGAGAAAAATATTATAAGAAATAAAAATTAAAATATTTATTGAGCAGATTGTTCACAAAAAATAATAACAAAAGAATCAAATCTCAACAATTAAATTAAGTTTCATTCAATCTGATCTGGCTCTTACTTTGTATTGCTAGATATTGCTTTCAGCAACTGCTGGTCTTTCATAACAATTTTATGAAACTCTTCACATTACGTGTTCTTCAGATTGAACTATGTCAACAGTAAAGCCTTAACAGAAGCTATGAACAGTCTATTTCTCTCCTTTGTCCACTTGGCGGTTTTGGCCAAGTGGACACTTGGCCACTTTTGTCCTTTGGCGCACCCATTAATGAGAACATTCGCTTTACGTTCGCATTTTGTGCTTGAATTTCAAATACAAACAGCAAATCTTGTTCAGTTCTGTCAGTCTCTCAGAGCTTACGGATTTTAAAATAATTTCCCATTGTTTAACAGGCACGTAGGCTACATGCTACATAGGCGGGTAGGCGCATGCGTCAACCTCACCCGCGAGTTTTTAAAATTAGATATTTTTGCTGCCTCCGGGTACCTACCATAAATATAACATTGACACAAAATGTCAGGAAATTTATTTAAAAGTCAGGGATTTTGCCAGGGAAACTCATTTTCTGATCTGGTAACCCTACTACCAACTGCGTTGATCGGTCGTCAAAGTTTTATAAATGTAATTGTTAAAAAATAATAAAAGGTAAAGTAAGTAAGAAAAGTAAATTTTAGGAAGGCTTCCTAACGAATTGAAATGAAATTTGGCACAAAAATAGTTTGGGTTTATACTGCACTTGCAAAAAAGACACAAATAGGTACGTTTTGATCACATTGGAGTAAAATGGAAAAAAAAATGATAATAAATTTCATTAATTTAAACTTCAAGCTAGAAACTTGGATTTGAATGCTATGAATAAAACAAAAAGAATAACCATGGTTTATTGCTAATTTCCGAATATAATGTTCTAATGCTTTCCTTAAAAATGTTACTAATGCCCTTTCTTCTTATAAGGGCAGACTATGTCAGTTATGTTCACAGATGAGCCAAGTCGATTCAGTAGTTACAAAATTATGAATAGGGCTCGTAAAAGTTTACAACTGTTGTCAAAACATTTCTTTTTAGGAAAATGGTGAATTCTCTCTTCCGAGTTTGCCATTGGTATTTTTTTTTTATAGAAAACTAGCGACCCGCCTTGAATTCCCGCAGGAACCCAAACTTAAATGACTGAAGTGAATGGTTTTGAATTCACCTTTCATCGAGGTTCCAAACGATGATTATCTTGATAATTTATGTAGAAAATAACGCGGCGCTGCCCACAGTATTTCCGTGATCTCGTGGAAAGTATTGACTTTCCCGGGACATAATAATATAGCTTATGTCATAAAGATCATAACTATCTTATTCATAGCGGATAGATTTTCTTTACACTGATTCTAATCTATTAATGTCTATTAATTTGATATATCGGTGACCATATAACCGAACAATATTCTATAATTAAACGTACTAAGAATATATCGCATTAAATTAGATAATATTAAAGATTATTGAATATTGATGAAATAATTGTACATGTTGAAATTGCAATTATATCACAGCACCTGTAATCCTGTACCAAGTTGTACGCATACAAAAATTATAATTATTAATATAAATATATTAATATAGTGTACTATGGCTAAAACAAAACTAAAAAAATGAAGTCAAAAAAACCTGAAAACATCATCGCTACTCTCGTATTCGCCATAGTTGCTGTTAGTCACATCTTGCCAGACTTGATCGGCTCCCGGCAAGTTCACGTTATAGACGCTATAGTTGGGACAGCGACGGGGAACGGACGCGGGCGGAGGACGCCAATAAGGGGACTTTCGGGACTTTATAGGACTGGGAAAAACGAAACATTCGGCTTATTAAGAGGATCATTCCTCTTACTAAGCCCTCCCTTCCTCTTCGTGGGATTTTCTAAAGACGAATTCATAATTATATTAAATAGTTTTATAGCTATGTTATATGTACAATGTAAATGTTGTATCATGTTAACGTATTCTAAAATTACACAACATTGTTTCGTTTTTCATATTTAAAAGAATCACAGTTACTGCAGAAGTTAAGTTCTCACGTCTTCTCACGTTGATAATTTAAAAAGAAACGATATATACAGTCTCCTGTACGTTTAAGCAGTACGTCCCTGTAAGCATTTACCTATTGCTGCCTTACTCATCATTATCAGCAGCAAATGTCCTCTCCACTACTGGATACAGACCTCTCCCAAGGTCACCAAACACGGTCTTCCGCTCTTTTCATTCAGCTATTACCGCGAACTATTTTAAAGTAGTCGATCTATCTGGCTGAAGGCCGTGCTACACTGCGCTCGAAGCATTTCCTGCGCTTCCCGGTATATAGTCTCCATTCAAGGAGCAGTCTATCCCATTAACTGTTGGTCGTGCGGCAGATATGGCTTGCCTATTTCCACATCAACATGCTCATCCTGAGTTATATTGGTGACATTTGTTCTTTGGTGAATCTTTTCGTTTCAGATCTTATCCCTAATGAAACCCCGAGCATAGATAGCTCTCTCCATAGCTCGCTGAGCGACTCTGCTTTTTTGAATGAGGCAATGTAGCTCATAACTGGTAAGACGCACTGATCGACTTTCGACTACTCATGTCGCCTTACTTATGAACGATATTTAAATTTAAGGATCGCTCAAAGTCTCTTTTCCTTTGCTACCAACTTCTAACACTTGTTTCTCTGTCCTTGTCAAGATATGCTTCTATAGTATAGTTATTAGTTCTATAGTTTTTAAACATGAAAAAGTGATAATTTTCCACTTAAATAACCTATTGACATGAAATCTAATGGCCTGAGGTTATTAGACTTTTGCTTATGAAAAATCTTATTCATAAATCAAGTTATTACTCACTTAGGACAATTGCAATAGCTTTTTTCAGTAGGCAGATCTTTTTCTTTACGTAGACTACAACATGACCTTGACCTGGAGCCCCCGGACCGTGACCTCGACCTTGACCGCGACCTTGACGATGTTTTGATCGTTACGCATTTATTCCTGGAAAGAAATTGTATTTTTTATTTTATAAAACGAAGATGACAGACGAACAAAGATGCCTGACGGCTGTCATCCATTTTACCAAAAAAATATCCTCTGACTAATCCTCTGGGCAATAATGTAGACGTTGCGGTGGAACGTCCTACTTACATAGCCTGATAAATTCATAACCTTTCCTTATAGGTTTTGCTGCAGTTAGGTAAAAATATTGCTTGCTCGGTGTAACTGTAGCAAACTAGTTGACTCTTATTTGATATTCCTAGTATTCTGTAGTGTTTAAATAAAGTATAAGAAACATCAGAAATGAATTTTTTCACTCTGAATAAAACAAGTCGTCGGAACGCAATTTTACCACTGACAAGCGAATTGCATGTAGTTATATATTTAAAACTATTGCTTATACCTACTTAGTATTTTTGTAAACTCAAAAACAGTTTAAAAAACTGGACTTATTACCTTTTACCTCTCAGCTACAGAATTAGTTAGTTCAATTATTGTGAGTGAGACAATTTCTTCCCGTTATTGAATTATAATTCTTTTAAGTCTGTCTAACTAAAATGTTTGCATGCTGTGTTTGGTATCTCACTAGTTTTGAATCAGTTAAGTTAGAATTTTAAAACATTTTTAAAGGGGGAGTAATCCCACAGCTGCTGGGCGCAATCGACTTTCCAAGTTATCCGCACAGAATACTTACTACCATACCACTTTATCTTATACCCCAATGTATGTATGTGTTTCGGTAATAGATGTGATATGTCAGAGCCCATTTCCATCCCATCCTATCCTATATCGTCCATTTTTCCAAGCCTTCTCTAAACCAATTCCTAAATCTCCAAAGGAAAGCAGCGCATTCGGGAGCGTGCCAACGTTTGTCATTTTAGACTGTCGTCGGCATGTATAGTGGATGTCGCAGGGCGGCAGTATCCACGTACTATCAGATAGACTGTATGCTTATCAGCGGCCTTCTTTCTATACATAAAGAGCCAATAAAAAGAAAACAATATACCTATGATACAACGCCGAGTGGCAGACCTGTTTCTGGCGGCCTTCGACCTCGGACTGGGGCGAGCAGCGGCACGGCTGGATTTTCAAAGAGTTCGACCAACAGGACTGATTCATGACTTCGTCGATACGCACCTTCGTTATGATCTCGATTTTAGGTGACAGGATCCCCTGATAATTTTTTTTTATTTAAAAAACTTTTTTGTACTAAATCATACAAAAGGCGAGCTTAATGCTTGGAGGCATTCGCTACCAGCCAAACCTTTGGGTTGAACAGAGCGGCATGTTGGGAGGTGCGATGAGAGGTATAATAACGGCACTTAAACGGCAAATAGGATAAATAATTTACCTAAAAATAAATATACCTACCCGTTGAATACATATGTACAATATATATAGGTACATATGTTCATACAACATGCATACACACATATATATGGATATACCACATACTCGTCTATATCATACCTAAGTACATAAAGTTCTATTTATTTATTATACACTTTATTATTGCACATTATCGTACAAAAGGTTAGCTTAATGCCGTAAGGAGCATTTTCTAGCAGCTAATCTTTACGTTGATCAGATGGGTTAAAATTGGGAGATGCCAGAAAAACTCAAATGAGATGGTATGCTAAAATACATGATGTAAATACATAAATATACTGTATTATTATATATTATACTAACATAAAAGAAACCTAATTTGGCTGGGCATTATCTGTTAATTTTGTGACGAATATTGCTTTTATTTTAAAGCTTATTTTTTTTTTGGTAAAGCGTGAATTGTACTTTTGTTATTCATTTAATGAAACTATACAGAGTGTGTCAGATATATTCCGAAAAAATTAATTACCTATTTTAATTATTGCTAAAATTTTCATACAAATTTGCTAAATACAAAGCACAAAAAAGCTAAAATAATAATCACGTTATGTGATTATTATTTTAGCTACGAGAGTGTGATTATTGAGAGCGTTACGTTATTAGAATGTGTCACACTTACAATGAACTATCAAGAAAAGGCACCATGCCTGATACGTAGGTGACTATATAACTTTTGAGACAAACAAAAATTTAGGTAGCTATAGAATTTTATTAATATTATTACATTTTTTCAAAACACTCTTCTATATATATTTCCATTCGCTTAAACCAACTCTAAAAACATTTATGCCCGATTCTTGAATAAACGTTCTTATTCTTAGGGAAGTGTGTGAAGACGCGTTATCGTTCTGCAGCAAGATCCTTCTTAGCCTTGTCTTTGGTTTCCTCTGCTGAACAGCTCGAGAAACTTTTCAAATGCAACCGTTGTATACCATTCCGAATTGACTGATCTACAATTTTCCAGCATAGATGTTGCGAGACGTCCATCTTAGAAAAAGCACTAATCACCATTTTCTTGCCGACGTTCCGAGGTCTTTGCAATTTTGTCGGTAACTATCCAACCCCCAAACATCTCGTCTTCTTACTTTCCGGATCATATTGATAGATCCATGTTTCGACGCCAGTTACGATTTCGGAAACACGTCTCCATGTCGTATTTTCAAAACGTTGCAGCATTTGTCGGCACCAATCCACACGAGCCTGTCTTTTCGTTTCGGTGAGGAAATGTGGTATACTACGAGAACAAAGTTTCCTCAGACCAAGATGTTGATGCAAAATGGTGTGGATGCTAACCAAACTAATGTTGATGATCCTCTCAATGTTCTTGTAACTGATTCGCGTAACTACTCGCACCAGCATTTCTATATTCCACACATTTTCTGCAGTCACTGCTGTTGGCGTTCGACCACTTCTCTCTTCATATTCAAGGTGTATCTGCCTGTTTTGAATTCGGCAATCTCAAAAACGGTTGCCCTTGACGGAGCTAAGTGCCCTAACACTGATTTTAAGCGTCCCAAGCTTAATTCTTCAGTTCAACCAAATTTAGTTTTAGTTCCATAGTTGCAAAGAAAAACGCGGGAATGTTATCGAAAATGAAAAAACGTGTTTATTTTTTTATTTAGAGTAAATAGTCATTTGTGTTCTATTTTCAAATAAATTTACTGCCAAAATAAGTGTAATGCAAATGTGTTTCATTTTTAAATTTCGAGTATCTCAAAAACTTATGTAGTCACCTCTACATATCTTTAATTCGTCATTGGGTGTATTCCGATGCAATGTCCAAATTCTGTAGTTTTGATAATTTATCTGATTTGTTTAACGCTTTTTAAAAAAAATATTGTATTATTTTACTCTTTAAAATTTAGTTTACATTTCATTAAAATAACTTGTATATGCTAGGTATACATTATTAGGAAGTTTGTCTACTTGTTATTTGTGTTATGTTAGATTAATTTTCTTACATGTTATTGCCTGAAATCTGCTGGTTTATATAAAATAAATTAAAAAAAAATTATCATTGCTGACTGAAAGAAAAATGATCATGCTTAATTTAAAAAAAAGGAAAAAAAAGCCAATTACTGGAAAATCCTTCGACCTCCTCATTAGAAGATCGACACCGTCACTGGAACACATATTAGGTGAAAACAGCACGTCATTGAGAGCGCCAAGATACTGCGCTAACACACAACATTCACCAGATGTGCAGTCTTCACTCCACTGGACTAATTCACAGTATATTGTTTCATCTCCTATAAAGAGTAACATTATAAAACAAGAAAATATGCTGCAAAATTGTTATTTAGATCTGATATTAGTGTCATGAAAAAAGACTCAAATCATTACAAATAAAATAATAAGTTTTCTGCGGTGACATTTACAATCCTCGGTAATGAGTTTTACAAGATTTTGATAAGTATCACCACAATGGATAAGTTCACCATTTTTTTTATTTCATATCTAAAAAAGGTTTAAAAAATTACGAGAAAATGTAAATTGTTTGTACATCTTTAAAAATGACGAAGTTATAGCCTTTCAAAGTTGGATATTGAGAAATGAAATTGTTGGGATTGTCGAACAGTGGTGTAACTCGCGATCCATTTACATACCAACAATATATCTTTGTTTTGTTCATGTATACAAAAGTGTTCATGAAGCTATAAAAGTTTTATCCAAACATTTTTTTTTTTATAAACAATGGTAAATTTTGTAACAGTTTTCACAGCTGTATTGCATGTTTATCCCAAAGGTTATGTTGTACATTTTACGAAAATCAATCCAGTAATTATGAAAATCATAGGCAATCATCAAGGTGATCTATCTAGGTAATGGTATGATGTTGTCAGGACAAATAATAAAATAAAATCATCACTATTATACCTAATTGCTGATTGATTGGAAACTGATTTGAAAAACTGGGTACTGCAGGCAAAGCCGCAAAGAAAATTGTACTATACAGGTTGCCCCATTTCAATGCAACATGAAGGGAAAGTACTTTAAATATTTAAAATAGAAAATTTCACTTAATGGAGACTGCATTAAATTTTTAAAAATAAGTAGAACTGCAATCAAAGATATTTGAATAATCTCCTGTCCAAACCGGGAATCAATCTGGCCAAATGTGAAAAAAATGTATCTGTATTTTTAGGACACCCATCGAAAGAGTCAATCATATGGACCCTTCATGTTGCATCAAAATGAGACACTCTGAATAATACAACAAGTGAGAAACTACTAACTTAACAAACAGCAAATGTTGTTCAGAGCACAAGTTTCTTGAAAGCGTTTCCTGAAGTAAAATACATCTTTGAAAATAAGTGGGAAGGTGGGAGGCAGCAAGCAGGTCTGGTAGCTTGTTCCTAATGCAAAAACAGTAAGAGACACGCGCCCATCCTGACACAACCATACTCCTGGACATGTTACCTTAAAAAACAAAAAGAAAATATGTTTATTACTTTTTATTGAACTATAATAGTAACAAATCAAAATAAACATAATTAAACAATTTTGGCCCTTTTGTTTTTAAATTTACTGTTCTAAATGAAAGAAACTTAGCATTATTGATGCAACATTAGCTTAGCATTAGCAACATTTATTGATGTGCAAAATGGAACGTGTTTTAATTAATTTATTACATGAGCATAAAATAATAAACCTACTAAAAATTCCATACTACATACAATCTCATGATATTAAAAAGAACACTAAGGTCTGCCAGTACCATGTTTACACAATATTTGGTACCATGCATAGCTAAAATAATTCCAATATACCTACTTAACTAAAATAATTTTACATTCGAAAATTAAACAAACAAGGATATTTTTATTACCAGTGTATGTATTGATTTAAAATAGTATGTCTATGCGTTTATGTGATATTTTTTTCTAAACTTACCACAGTTTAGTCAATTTATTATTACACTTACTGTATATAACAGTGTATGTATGTTATATATAACAGACCATTATGTTTTATAAACTAAAACTAATTGTTTGTCAATCATTTGTACTAGATATTTAGAATAAAATAATTATTACAGAAACATAAAGAGTAAAAACTAATTTACCTTTTGTATATCTATTTGAACGGTTAATTCTATGATTTTAGGCATTTCACTTATTTACATCGCCGTATCGTACTACTATCGTAACGAGTAAGTATTGTAATCATTATTTTTGACTGTCTTTTTAAATTTAAATATTTTGTGCACCAATTCTCCAAATACAATTTTGAATTGACAATTTATGGTTGCGTTCTAAAACGTATCATTATTGCTTTGACGTGGCTTAGACAATCAAATTGATGCCGCATGGTGTTATAATTGTAGGGGAACCCGGGGTGGAACGGGGTAGCTAAGCTTTGGTTACAATTTGTGAGAGTTTGAATGAAACAACACCATTATTTGGCAATTTGTAGGTTTATTTACTTCTTCCTCTACAAGGAAATTAAAGCTAAACTTATCTAAATGAATAATCACTTTGAAAAAATATTGTTTGAAAAATAAAGGGAAATTTCCCATTCTGCCCCACCCCCCGGGGTACAATGGGAAATGAACCCGGGGCACGATGAGGTACTAATTATTGGCATAGTTCACAGATGAGAACACTGTCATCGTCGTCACTATCAAGACCAGCACACGCCAAATGTGCCCATTTTTTACAAATGTTACAAGACCACTAGCCTTCATTGGACTTGGAGTATAAATCATGGCAATACAAGCAGATCGCGTCTTCATCTTCCGAGCTTTCTTCAGATTCAGATCCGATTCTTTTTTGTTTCTTTCTTCTTGTTTCTTCTTTGTTTTTGTTTAAAATTTTCTACGTCTTCTGAGTGTTCTTCAGGTTTAGTTCTGATTCTTTTTTGTTTCTTTGGCTTAGTTTTCATTCCTTCAGGTATGTCTTCTTTACCTTTTAACGTCAGTCTTGTTTATTTTTTTCTACTTTCGCTTTCTTGATATTTTGTGTGATATTTTTAATAGATTCTTCTAATTCAGTTTTGTAAGGTGAAGCGGTACGGATTGTCGTTTTTACACCCTTTCTTGTAACTCTTTTCATTCCAGCTTTCACTTTTGGCAACGGGATTAGCAATGTAGACCAGGACTGCCGGCTGGTTTTTTTTATATATGAACGCACCATCTGCAGATGAAATAAAAATGCGTATTTATATGAGAAGTACAAATATTTAAGGGGCGGAACGGGGTATACCCCATTGTGCCCCACCCATTGTGCCCCGACGCACCGTTCACGTAAACACGAGTGTTATGGCCGGTTATATTTATTGGACTTGAGTTATCACTAGACGTTTAGTTAGTCAAAAGTATGTTTAAACAAACATGTAATGTTAATATCCGAACAAAGAATAGTATATAGTGTAATTACCTTGGTGTTGCATAGAAAAATTAAAATTGGCAAGCTTTTCGTCGACCTTCGATAAAATCTAAACCAAGCGCACTCTCACACTGAAAGCGGCCACGCCGTATAGCCCAGCACACCGGACCGAACGTTGTGCGCGATGGTCACGCGTCTCTGTCGCTTATAGCGAGCACCCTGCCTCTTTCCCGTTCCGCCCCGGTACCCCGTTCTACCCCGGGTTCCCCTACATACTTCCTATATTTGGGTTGATGCATAATTATTGCGGCTTTTTTTCAACAAATTTTATTCAGCAAAAACGATAAAAATATTTACCAAAAACATGTTTAAATGATTATTCCGGAGCGTAGTCACCATCGACTTCAAGAACTGCTTCCCATTTGCTTGGCAGTCGGTCGATTCCACGGGCGAAGAAGTCACGATTCTTGGAAGCGATCCACGCTTTAACATCGGCCACCAAGTCATCCAAATCGTCGTAAATTTTGTTCGTTTGCCAGTTTTTCAACGACCGATTGACGTGGTAGTCTGTAGGAGCTTCAGTCGGTGAATATGGCGGATGTGGGAGCAGATCCCATCCCTTATTGGCGATCGATTCGACGACACGACGTTCAACATGAGGACGGGCGTTATCGTGATGGAAGACGATATGGTTCTTTTTTCGTGGTCGTTTCGCTTCGATTGCAGGGTGAAGGTGGTCAAGTTGAGCCAGATAGACGTCGCTGTTAAAGTTGAACTGCCGTTTGCCATTTTTGTCCGGAATCCGCCACTGTTGGCCTTCATCATTGTCATTCCACCAATAGCAGATGCCGTTTGAGATGATTTCCCAGTGGATGATTCCGCTTCTGTCCCACCATACACACCACATAGCCTTCTTAGAATGGACACCTTTTGGTATTCCTTTTGGAGAAACACCCGGTGACACGCAAACCTTCTTTCTTTTGACGTTTTTAAAGAGTAGCCATGATTCATCACCCGTGACCAGATTCTTCAGAAACGGAGCTTGCTCATTTCGTAGCAACAAATCAGTAAAAATGCGTACACGTTCTGCTTTGCTGTTATCGGAGAGTTCGTGGGGGACCCATCCAGCCAATTTCCACACCTTTCCGAGCTTTTTGAGACGACGGACGATCGTCGACTGGTTGACATTGAAGTCATCGGCTAGCATCCGTGTTGTCAGGCTTTCGTCTTCTTCCACGGCCGCTAGAAGGGCCTGGCCGTTGAACTCCGATGGTCGACCTCTTCCTTCTTCATCTGCAAGGTTTGTGTCGCCCGTTTTGAACCTCTTAAACCATCTTTCAACTTGGCTTTTGCTGATTGTTCCCTCGCCGAAAAGTTCGTTGAGATCGCGAAATGACTCTGCCGCCTTCCAACATTTCTCGAAGTGGTAGAGCATAATGTGGCGAATATGAAGATGATTTTCGATACGCATTTCTGTTAATGAAAGAGAGAAGATAATTTTTAGGAAAAAATAATAAACAAAACGCCAATTAATTCAAGAAAAAAAAAGTGCAAAAAAAAGCCGCAATAATTATGCATCAACCTATTAATTTAGAAATAATGTAATGAATGAATTAAAACAAACCTGTCGGAACTGTATGATTTAAGTTGACTTTGCCTGTCACCTTTGGGTTGTGTAATAAAAAAAATACTGTCAAAGTCAAAAATTTGTCAAAGTTTATAGAAATTGTCAAAGCGGCGGAAGGTTAAATTTTGATAGTTATTCCTAATAGAAATAAACACAAAAATGTAATTAAAATAGGTAATTGAGAAATGTTAATTAATTCTTTACCGACATATAATACCTATCAAGCTCCGCTATGATATTACTATATATGGACATGTGATTGGGTAAGTAAACAATTCAAAGTACTATTAACTAGTAAATTAAATAAAAAGTTTTAATCTGAAGTGTTTCTATATTCACTTCATGTATATGATGAAAGTTGGAAACTTCCAATTATTTGAATAAGAAGAAACAGCTTTACGGATAACCATTGCAGCAGGTAACGCCCATCCAATGTAACGTAACGGCCCTTAGATAATGAATGTGTGTTTTAACAAATTTTTAAAAAACATCGTGCAAAATTAAATGGGAGTGAGACTGGCGCGTCGACTGTTCTCTAACATCGGCAATATTAATGTAGAAGTATTTTTATTCAACAAAAACCTATTGAAATACTATGGATTTTTGTATGTCATCATTTAATATTTTCTTTTACATTCTAATTATTCAGTAGGGAAAATCCGATTATAAGTACCTACTTTCAAATGAATGTTCCCTTAAATATTTTGTTAGAGATATGGATGTCTAAACAGGGAATCTGAAATGGAAGTGATCTTTAAAAAAAATATAATTTTAATCACATTGTAATAAAGTAAAGTTACTGTTAGCAAAAATTAGCTTCATGAAATTTAATGTGATGCTAATTATGTATTGGGCTGTGCCTACCTTTTTACACATTTTAAATTTATTCTGATTAACTGCTAATTATTCAAATTACCTATTTGATTATACTTGACCTCTTCATTGTTCTGTAATCAGGTTATGTCCACTACGTTTCAGAATTTAGCTGTAAAACTGTTAAGCAGACATGACCTGTAGAGAATCAGTTTCCATATAATCAGCATTACTGACAAAATGTTTAAAATAAATACATATAAATATAATAGTATTTATTTATTTATTTAACTTAATTTTTTATTGTATTAGGGGTATTTACTCTCAACTCTCATTAATGAGATTGTAAGTACAAATCCCTGTCCTGTTGAATCATCTGAGTTTCAACTTAAGTATGGATATTTAAATTAAGTATCCATTTTTAATTAGAAAGATGTTGTCTAACAACCAGGCAGTTCACTTTTTGGTAACATCAACATTAGACAAGAGCGGCAAATGTTGATGTGCTACAAAGTGATGCACTGCCTACTTTATTGCATTATACTTCTTATTCTATACCAGAGGTCCCCAAACTTTTTGTCCATAGACCACTGTGGATTTTTTCTGTTTTGGGTAGACCCCCACTTTCCTAATATTGATGTTTTACAAATTCATTCATTTTAGAAATTTAAATGTGTTTTTGAAGCTGACACAGATAGGGTTTACTTTAGAGCGGAAAATTTTAAAATAAAAAAATATATGTTGTTTTATAGTTAAAGATTTATTAAGTAAAACACAAAATACCAATCTAGTAACATATTAAATACACAAAAATAAAACAATTCTTTTAATGAGATGTATGAGCTTGATACTTTACTATCAAAATTTCAATGTTTGGCTTCAATTTAGTTAAGTTTAACCTTAAACCTCCTCGGCGAGTGATTTCCAATCTGTTTCTTTTATTGTAAGGAGATTAGCAACTGTGCTGAAACCCCTTTCCACGAGGTATGAAGATGGAAAAGCTATCAGAAACTTTCTCACGATAGTCTATAATACAGGATATGTAACAGGTATGTCTAAACTTCTAAACTGCACCTTAAGTTCTTAAGATTAATCCAATCAGTTCTTCTTGTAACATAACATCTGTTTCTTCAATGTCACCATATGGATTGATAATCCACTGTAGTATTTCCATAGACAATACATCATCAAACCTCGTTTCAAAGTCTGTGTGAAGGACATTCAAATGTTGAATGTAGGCTGAAATGTCATCATCCTGCCAGTTTGTGTGTGCCAAATTGGAAAACTGGTAAAATTCGCGCCATCCAATGTTTTGCTTCATTAGTTTCATTCTGGAAAGAAAAGCTGCAATGATGGACTTTGTTTTTATTAAATTAAGACTGTCACCTTGTAACTGAATGTTAACCTCATTAAATTTAGCAAACAAATCTGGTAAATAAGCAATGTCTGGTTTCAATTTTTCTTTTAAAATAGGATCTTTAGCATCCAAAAACTTTAAAACCGTCTTAACAAGTGAAAAAAACCTTATCAAACATAAGCCTTTTGACAGCCAGCGTACTTCAGTGTGGAGGAGTAATCGATGAAAGTTCTCATCATTTTCTTCACTCAACTGCACAAATAACCTAGTATTCAACGCGTTGTTGATGGATGACGCAGTGAATTGCAAACACCCCGGGTACATTATGTTTTAAGTGGCTTATAAAACCACGATAGCGCCCAATCATGGCAGGGGCTCCATCTGCTGCCGCTGATATTATATTTGATAAAGGGATCACTTTTTCCATTAAAAAATCTCACGAAACATTAAATATTGGATTCTCCTTTAGTATCTGTTGTCAAAGTCCTCGCGAAGAGCAGTTCTTCGTGGATTTCTTGGTCCATAACAAAACGAACATATGCCAATAGTTGGGCTTCATTATCAGGTAAAGTTGACTCGTCCAATTGTATGGAGAAATGGGTCTTTTGCAGATAATTACACAAGAAGCTTTCAACATCATAACTCATTTATTTCATCAATACGTCTTTGAACTGTGTTGTTGCTCAAAGGAATTCTTTTGAGTACCTATATCATAAGCAGGTTTGTGTAGAACAGTTTTTAAAACCTCTCCAATGGCTTTCTTCCAATGGTATGCGGCTTTCCTGATTTCGCTATGAGTAGCGAAATATTGTAAGACGCCAGCAAACCGTCATCGTCTCTTTTTGACGTTGAAGCGAACATACTGTCCACCGTGGGTCTCTTCTGAAGTTTTTCTTTCAGTGTTTGAAAGTATTTCAAATCTTTACCTGTTTGATCAGGGTGACACTTTCTCAGATGATCCTCCAGCTTGGATGGTTTCATAGCGTCATTGCTTAATACTTTGTTGCATAAACGGCACATAGGCAGGTGTTTGTCTGATACAATGATGGAATGAAGCCAAACTTCAAATAATCAACGCTGTACTGCCTACTTTTTTTTTAGATTCGCCCATCTTTAGTAGCATTTATCTGAGGACTAAAATTAAGCTATTTAAATATGATAACACGTAGCAATCAAAATTGATTCCCTTATTTTAATTTTCAGAGATCTTTTGTATAGATTTGATAGAGACGAATCATGTATGTACCATAGAACATTGTCTTTAAAGATCGAATGAAAACCATTAATGAATAGCGGGGCCGTCTTTACCAGGGGGTGCCCGGGCGCTCACCTTTTAAAGGTAATGAAAAAATATAACGCTATAGTAAACAATTACACAATAGGATATTTGACTGTCATAGGATACACAATAGGATATTTGACTGTCATAGGATACACAATAGGATATTTGACTGTCATAGGATACACAATAGGATGTTTGACTGTCTTAGGATACACTCCCGCACCCCGGCGCAGAATAGACTTAAGACGGCCCTGATGAATAGGTACGCGTGTATAGTAGAACTGCAAAAATGAGTTACATGGCTATAATAAAATTCATTTGCGCATAAAAAGACAAACTAAAACCGATCAATAACAATTGCAAACATTAATAAATTATAGAGAAGTAAATAAATAGCGCTTCGTTTTAAAATAAAAACAGGCTATTTTTCCCATGCGTGTAATGCCAAAAATCTTACTACTGGGCGGCAGGTACAGTTTTGTAACTGATTCACGTACTTATACTATACCTAGTTGTAATTGGCTTGAATATTGAACGACCTTTACATCAAATCATGATCGGCGTCTTTATGCAATCTTTATATATCTAATAAACTACAAAAAGAAAATTTTATAAAAAAAATACTTACTTCTCCCGCACTCCCAAACAAGATGACATTAATTCACTTTGTTAAAGTGTTTATTAGTCAGATTTTGCATACCCTTCCTAGTTGGAACGTTTAAAATTTAAACAAATAATTAACTTAGTGTCAAGTCTCGTTATATCATAATGTTTGACATCTTAATATTTTGTATTTTAAAGTTAACTATCGTAGATACATATACAAAACATTAGTTAACTATCTGTATTTTTGAAAATATTTGCTTAACACTTTTCCTCTCATAATTCGGGAAACAAATGAATAGTGTTTGTCTCTGACATTCGTATTTATAAATGAAGAATTAAACAAGTCCATGCAAGTACAATTGGTTCAAAAGTTTGCGCCATCTTTGCAAAGCCCTGGTAGAAGCGTTGCTATTGAGCGTATAGGCGCAACGCATTGCTATTGATATCAAATTGCAAGTTTTTACAAGTTACACGTACTGCGACCACAAAGCGAATAGCCTGCTTACATAATTTTATGAAATATACATATAATAATTAGGAAATTTATATATCTATTATAAGAAAGTATTACGTAAGTACCTACATAATATAAGTAAGTCGATTAATATATTTACGGGAAGCCAAAATTTTGGTGACGGCCTGCCGAAGGTTAAATAAATAGTTATTCTTGACTTTTATATATTTAAGTATAAACAGTTGATTTAAACAGTTGTAGCAACTACTTGCCATTTAAAAGGATCTTTTTGAATTAAGGAGAGAAGGTCAGAAAGTTAATCAACGTTATTAAATTTAGACAAAACTTTATACTGTCTTACAATTCTGTTAAGCAGTGGTGGCCCAGGTTCGTCCTCTTTTATGTTACGGGAAAAGTATGGACTTTCCCATATGGGCAAAGTATGATGATGTCAAAATGATATTTATAACAATACAGCAGGGCCTTGGTAATCCGAATACGCAAAATTTTTATCCTGTTCGATGCAAGAAGCGTTCGGATTATAGTATGGGGAATCTTTAATTAGGCATTTTTTTAAAATAAAACAAAAAAATTCTGAATTTAGGGATGTATTTTAAAAAGAACACACTGACATAAAATCAAAAACTTAACTATTACAGGGATATTACACTTTTTTGAAAAAAAAAAGTAGTTTGGCGTGAGGTATACAGCGACATGTAAAATGCTTTGTCTCTTAACTTCGTAAAAGCATCTTCTCTGGCACAGGAATGTCCACAGCGCATTCTAAGCATGTTTTTAAGGCAAATACGGATTATACGTTCGGACGCAGATACTTTTGTATTATAGAGGCGTTCGGATTAGCTTGGGCTCGGATTATCAAGGCCCTGCTGTATATATGACGTATTGTCATCGTGAGCATTTATAATATACTTCTGTATGTATAGAGGCAAGATTATCTGCAGCCGCAGGTGGCTAG
Organism: Sesia apiformis; assembly: GCA_914767545.1. Taxonomy (NCBI): domain Eukaryota; kingdom Metazoa; phylum Arthropoda; class Insecta; order Lepidoptera; family Sesiidae; genus Sesia; species Sesia apiformis. Next base: position 6,522,560 of record OU611954.1, on the reverse strand, counting down.
CTGCTCGGTCGCAGAGCTCTCCACCAAGTCGCACGGCTAACCGCTCGATCGCGCAGTTGTCCATTCGGTCCCGCGGCTAACCGCTCGATCGCGCAGTTGTCCATTCGGTCCCGCGGCTAACCGCTCGATCGCGCAGTTGTCCATTTAATCCCGCGACCATCTGTTACGCGGCAGCGCGACGCTTTGTGACCACTCTGAGCATCTGGTCGCCGGGTCGCGTGTCGCCGCGATTAGATACACCATGTACCCAACGCCTTAATCATAAACACTTTATTAAATTTAGTCATACCTTAAAATTCGTTGTCACTTTCTAACCAGTTAAAGTTCAAGCTTTTAGAAAAGAACAAGAGATTTTATGCAATAGTTAAATTGAAATGTGACATTGTCTGAGTAATGGCCTTATTATGTCCTTATTACCTTCTTTATTTTAATATTTTTTATTAATAGTGAGGCAGTCAGTCTCTATTTCTCTATGGCATATCTTTTTAAAGAAACAAAGTGGCAGAATAGCAGGCAGTCCACCTGGTGGTAAGTGGATACTGTCCACCATTGACACCCGCGATACATGCCAACATCAGTCCATAATAACAAGCTAAAATTTAAATAATAATTATTAGGAATAGATTTAAATAAATATTAATGACACCACACTCAACAGTAGGATTCTTTGTGTCATGGTCCAGAGACATACAATACACACACCACCCAGACTCAAATAAACACTTTTCTTTAAACAAATGAATTTCCGACCGAGAATCGAACCCGGGATCTTTTTTACACAGCCGGCAGGGTTACTACTAACTGAGCTAAGCGGTCGTGAGTAATTGGGCTAATTTGGAAAAAGGGTTGGAAAAATGAAGAGAGATAGGGTGAGATGAGATGGAATGGGGCTCTGGCATATCTCACTCACTATTAGTAGTATTCTGGAGGGTTTCTAATCTTATCAAAATCGTTTTAATAGTTTTCAAAACATTACTGTTTTTTTAAGAGAACACAGATCACATATAATTTTCCTCACATTCTGTTACTTTCAAAGGCTACTTTACTTTATCTAAATAATTTTAGTTCCATAGAAAACAACCATACTTATACTGCAGTCACATATCAAACGTGTCAAGGAAATGACTGTCTGACCGGACTATTAGTATCGAATAGTAAATAGTATATCGTAACGATCATACAATTGTACAATTGCTACGGAACGAACTCTCTAATCTCTAACAATGGAATAAGAGGCTGATCTTGGCAAACCACTTCCTTTTGCTAGTGGTCAGTGATATTCTAAGGGCTTGTATGTAGCCATTACTAACTAGATAGGTCAATCTGCTTCTGTGTAATAATTTGATGCCCTTTTCTGGATCTCGTACTAGCAGGGCTTTCATTATATTTGTTTACACCTATGAAGCTATATGGAGTCTTGTGCTGGATTGTGATCCGAAAGCCCTTCGGGCAACTCTGTGCCCTGCAGTGAGATATTGTAGGTTGATTCTAATCCATTGATGTCATTGGTTGGTAATTGAATCTAACTGTCTAAGAGTTATCTGAACATGTAGAGTTTTGAGAGGAGAGTTATCATTGTGATACCATTTTTTGTGTAAACATTATAAGAATCGATCAATATTAGGACTGAATAGGAGAATGATGCTGCATGTCACAATCATAAACACGTCTTACTGGCTGAATTACTACAATATATCAAAAAACATCGGAAAATAATTAGTTTCGGCAGGGAAAAAATAGCCATCGATCTTTATACCTCATCTCATTTCACTTCCTGCTTTTGATCCCTCTGTATCCTTTTCCCAAATCCGCAAAGGTTGGCAGCACGTTTGCACATGTGTCATCGATTGACATTTTCGACTAATATTGACACGTATCACGTAGGGTTCGCTTACGATCAGGTAGACTGCACGTTTGTTTGTTACTACTTCTATAAAAATGCTCACATACATGAGTTAGGGAAAATGATTCCTGGACATGAATCCTGGACTGTAAACCTTTAAACCGCACCTTTAAAATAGAAAGAATCGTGGAACAAAAGAGTATCTTACTGATGTCGTAACTTACACTGATGTCTTTTCTTTACAGAATCATGTTCCGAAGAAGAACGTCACATTCCATTACGAGAATTTAAAACTTCAAAATGGCCGGTTGATAAGGTAAGAATTTATTAATTATATTTATTATTTAATTTCTCCCTTATTATTATTATTTTATTATATTTATTATTTAATTTGGGCTTGAAATCTATCTTATTTTACAAAAGATTTTTTCAAATTGTCGGAACAGAATTCAAAAAACGGTTACGTTCACTTAGGCGCGGATAAAAAGACAATTCTCGGTCTTATAATTAGCAACCACTTTATGCAGTCTTCATAGATAGAGCCTAGCTTCCAACGACACGGTCTATGTCTAAAGTAAAAAACGTCTTAGAAACCTATCCGACTATTACAGTTATAAAACGTTTCTTTTTTTTTGGATGAGAAGTTTGAAATTTCGTTACCCACGTTATTTGAACGACACCGAAATAAAAGCCCGTAAAGTATCGGTGAATTCGAACCGAAAGTGTGATATAGGATAGGGATTCAAACCCTACCCCACTTCAATGATGCGGGCTCTTCAAACAACGTAGTTCTTTTCTTTAATGCACACTAATATTTAAAATAACATGTTTTTCTATTTTAGTAGGTATTTTCTTTTATTACTAAATCGTTCTCACAGTTAGGAATAAGCAAGTAAAAATGGTATTCAATGTGAATAATAAACGGAATGAAAAATATTTGTTCAGGTTTCGATTAATTACCTATCTGTTACACTGGGGAAATTAGACAAGTGATATAATAATAAATAATAGTAATAAGTAAAAATATTATTAAGAGAGATAAATGACGAATGACACACATTTGAACAATTTGGTTGATTTTTATTTAAAAAAATGTAATTATGCTGAGTGAACTCTGGTCCTCAGTGAGCATAATTACGGGACAAAATTTAGTTATTATTGATTAGTCTCTTTTCCGTGGTACGTATAACGGGGGCCACCACCACGTGTACACTCACTTGGTACGTACACTGGATGTCTGATACAAAAACCTACCAGAAGAAATAACATGCTAGTGAAAACCGTCCAGTAAAATTTGACGTTGCGTTTTATAAATTTAAGACATGATAATATGGTTCTGCTTATAATAATTCAGCGACACCTATACAATATACTACTTACATTATCTTCCATGTATAAAACGAGCCAAGTTCCATGTTCGTATTGTCGACGATCCCACTCTCACGAGCGGTTTAGAATCCCTCAGCATTTGGAGAGACGTTGCGTCTCTCTGTGTGTTCTACCGCCTGTACAATGGGGAATGCTCTGAAGAATTGTTTAATATAATTCCCACCTCGGGTTTCTACAACCGCACCTCCCGTCACAGAAGTGCGGTCCATCCGCATTTCCTCGATACGGAGGTGTCGCGCACTGTTCGGTCCAAAAATTATTTTATACCGCGAACCCGTAGTCTGTGGAACGAACTGCCTCAAGAGGTCTTTCCATTGAGCTACGATATGGGGTTCTTCAAGAGAGCTGTGAATAGGATTTTGCAAGGTCGGCGGCGCGCCCGCATACCCCCTGGTGTTGCAGGTGTCCATGGGCGGCGGTAACACTTACCATCACGTGGGACCACTTGCTCGTCCGCTCACTAATCTATAAAAAAAAAAAAAGTTCTATACATATTACAAATTTATAAAGAACAATTTCTTTATCTTTCACCTTTTCTATAAAAAATCCAAAACAAGATTTACGGACTTTTTAATGATATTTTTGTAATAAGAAGGATAGGAAACATCTAGCAAAGTTCTTCAGTTTCTTGCCGTATAATAAGAACATTATACAAAAATGCTTCGTCATTCTAGTTGGTTAATAAATCGATACGTAGCGAATATCACAACTTTATTACTAACCTCTGAAATATTTGACCCATATACATTGAAATTTATTCTCCATATCAATCATATCACTACATGACATCACATACTATCTTTAAGTGCCATATGTTAACTCAAAGGCGGATCTCCACTAGAGACAAAATAGAGACTGTTTCACATTATTGCCTCACACTAAGTATCTAGAAATCAATAATCTTCAAGAGACGATTGGAGGCAAAGTCAGGCATCACAACCTGCCTTGTTAATTTTGCCTATAGTAGAGAGTTTTCTTAATAAATACTTTGTGTAAAGGCTTTTTAATAATTCTTCTTTCTGTATTGTCGAATGAGAGGTATACAAACCGCGTCATACCATTAACCTGCAAGATTTAAAATGAACTGACCTTTGAGAAGTTTTAGCTGTGTTACGATATGGGGATTTTCGAGAGATCGTCTCGCCACCTTTGAATAGGGTTTTTTAAGGAAATAATCAACGTTTTATTTACCTGCCATCATCTCGTCTAGCTACGTGGCCTGCCTCAATTTCATTTGAGTTCCATATTTATCTTACCAGCATCTTGTACTGTAGTACAGCACCGGATCTACTATGGACTTTGAGTTTGCTAAAATTATACCTAGTTTGCCCATAAATACCGTTACAATAAATAAAAGTAAATAAATGTAACTCTTTGAGGGTGCATCCGTTTTTCATGAATCTCATGAGGATTCTCCAAACCCCAGATACGACGATTTTGCTTATTGACGTATCCGTCAAGATGGAAATGGGCCTCGTCACTAAAGATGATTTTTTCGTTAAAATGATGGTCCACTTCATACTGCTCTAAAATTTATACTGCGTTGCTCTTACGTGTAGCGTTCCATGTTGACTAATTGCAACTGTCATATGTGACATCTATAAACAAACCAGAGATGCCAACCGCCAAACAAAAAAAATGGCGCGAAATGTAAATCCTTAGTTCAATCGGGGACATTCCAGATTATGTGGCATTTAGTACTTACTAAAGGCCACAGATACAATTTTCATCAAAAATACTTACTTTTATTGAAAATTGTAGCGGGAATTGTCGAAAAGCAATGCCTTAGTTGGGCCAGTGGTTCGAACCTGTGCCGTAAGTTAAAACCTCGGCTCGTATCACACAGTTCTTTGAGGAGTTTTCCATTTATAATTAGCTCGACGCTGAAACAAAACATTGTGAGGAAATCCGCGTGTCCGAGAATTAAACAAATTTGGAACGTGTATAATACGTAGGTATCTGGTCTACCAATTCGTACTAGATTCGTGTGGTGGATTATATGATTTATATATATGACTCGAAAGCCCCACACATTTTTATAGGACGTTACGTCCGACCCTTATTATAAAAAGCTGTTCCCTGCAGACCCTGCAGTAGAACCATTACGAGTTATTAAGCGTTGGAAATATTTAAGAAACAACGATTTTCTTCAATAGCTTCAAAACTTACATTGAGTTTAAAAGGCCAAAAACACCCTAGGACCTTAATGCATATCCAACACGCACTTGCCCGGTTTTATAGATGATTAAAACAATATCAGATAAAATATCTTTTATGTTACAATACTAAAACAAATATGTACATGTTACGTATAGACGCAACGTGTATTAGTTACTCATTATGTCTAGACAATTTATTTTTCATAGAAATAATAGGGGTTAAAGTATGAAATTGCCGTTTTATAGTAATAGGTGTGAGATTTTCGAGTGAAACTTTTTTCACATGATACCTATGAGGTTCTTGTTTTAAAAAATGTGTAACATTCGATTTTCGACTTTCAATTGTTTTTTTTATTCAGCTTAGACGGGAAAGATGGATACTTCGAAAATCCGAGTAATCTTTGAATACGAGTTCCGACGCGGAACTAACGCGGCAGAAACGGCTCGCAATATCAATGCTGCGTTTGGAGAGGAGACTGCTAATGAACGAACCGTGCGTTTTTGGTTTAAACGCTTTCGTAATGGAAACTTCGACTTGAAGAACGAACCACGTGGAAGACCGCCCACACAGGTGAATAACGCTGAATTGAAGGAGATGGAAGCCGATCCTAGTCAAACTATCCAGGAATTAGCGGCATGGTTTAACGTTACCTTACCTAGAATATTAACTCATTTGCATCAAATCAATAAGATAAAAAAATATGAAAAATGGGTGCCTCATGATTTGACTGATCTGCAGAAAGAAACGCGTGTTGAAACTTGCGTTGCCTTGTTGAATCGGTACAGAAATGAAGGAATATTGGATCGAATTGTGACATGTGACGAGAAGTGGATTCTTTATGATAACCGAAAGCGAAAAATGCAATGGCTGACCCCAGGTCAAACGCCGCCAACCCTAAGTGCCCTAAGGCAAAGCTTACCAATAAAAAGGTAATGGTAACTGTTTGGTGGTCTATTCATGGTGTTATTCACTATAGCTTTCTCAGGTCTGGTCAAGCAATAACAGCAGATGTTTACTGTGCCGAACTTCGACCAATGATGGCGAAACTAGCAGTGAAACAGCCCCGACTCGTGAATCGATCTTCACCATTATTGCTCCATGATAACGCAAGACCTCACGCTGCACGAGAAACCGTTGTAACTCTACAGGAGCTGCAGTTAGAAACCATACGTCATCCTCCGTACTCGCCAGACCTTGCTCCAACTGACTACCATTTTTTTCGTGATTTAGACAATTTTCTACGTGGTAAAAAATTTTCTTCCCAAGAGGCAGTACAAAATGCTTTCACACAGTTTATCGAATCTACATCTCCTGAGTTCTATCGCAAAGGCATAAATGAACTTCCGATTAGATGGCAACAATGTATAGATAATGAGGGTAAACATTTTGATTAAATAAATATGTTACATTTTAGAAAAGAACGAGTTTTAATTTTTCAGTACAAATCGGCAATTTCATACTTTAACCCCTAATATTAACTACTTACAATAAATACAGCCAAAAGGGTGGGGGGGGGGGGGGGGTACAAAGCAACTGAATGGTAAACAATATCATTTCCAACTATTGACACAGATGTTATTATCAATGTAACTGGCAGTCTGTGAACGGTGGCTAATTTATTTATAACGGGCGGTATGTGTAGATAGTTAGAAGTATTAGAAAAAAACAGAACAGTTTTTTTATCAGACATTAACTTTTTAATAACAAAATGTCACCTTCTTTTACCTCTTTCCTTAATCTTAACCATTTGGTAATTTTAGTCTTTAAGCAATTGTTTGTCGGACCTGAAATCAAACTAGACATTTTACACAGCAGATACTACCAAACGAGGCGAGTACGTCATCGCGAAGTCGTATTAAAAACTGAAAGATTAATTTTCGTAGTAAAATTACAGTGACACGAAGTCATGAATTATGATCAATGAATGCCAGTTCTTTTAATATTACTGGCAGATTTCAGGAACTATTCTATTATAACTGAACTATGTTAGGAAAACATTAGGAAACACAAGAATTTCTAAAACTCACGTTGATTGGTTGCTGCAAATATTCACAATGTTCCTTGTGAAATATTACATTTACCCTAGCCTAACATAAGCTAACAATGTTATATAATGATCCGGAAATCCAGTAATGTTGTAATTAATAACTGATATCGATAGGCAATAATCAAGAATATTGAAATTTTTTTTAAGAAAATAATATTTTACAACCTAGCTGCTACATATTCTATATAGATAAATAACTCGTAACGACTTAATAACTGCTAATAAAGAATAGCTAACAGTAAAAATGAACAGACTATAAAGAACAATCAGTAGCTATATGTTTTCAATTAACAATGTTAACAATAACATGAAAAGAAAGTATTTGTAATGTGTATGACGCAAGAACTGTTTTTTGCGCTGCATTTGTGTATGTGACGTCACGCAATGCGACTGATTTACCGGAAAATAATTAACAGGCGCATCGAACCGTTCATTTCTCTATACGATAACATGCATTGGAATATTTAAACAATAAAAGTGAATGTCCAATGCCTAACGAATTTTATTTCGAAACTAAACCACGTATTTTTGTCAATTTTTAGTCCCATTTTTAGTCTTTTTGTTTATACGAGTGTAGATACATATTATCTATATTTGATATAGTTGGACGTTGATATAATCATAATTGTTCGAATGATTTGCACAAGTATTGTTAACCATGACAAAAACTTGCATGTCATTCTGTCATCACATTACAGCTGTATGGGCTCACGTCATCATGGTGAATGCTAAAATTAGATTGTGCCATTAGTGTGCACAAAAATAGCCTACAAACGAAAATGTACTATTTTTTTCTTATCATTTGTTACATACTTGATTAGCATTTTATTCCCGATGGCCATCACTCGCTTGGCCACTAGTGGTGCCCATTAAGGCAGAATATTTCTTTTTCATAATGAGACATCAGCCAGAATATACTTTATTCCCGCTGACCACCAGTGGCTGTCAATGAAACTTGTCTTACAAAACTTAAAATATACCTACGTTGTATATTTTATTTTCAAAATTATTTATGTTAAATGTTTAAAAAAGGGTGCGTGTTTTAATCGAAAACTGGCCACAACGTTTGAAAGATTGTATAAAAGCAAATGGTAAGTAACCATTTCGAATAAACGTTATATATTTTAAAATACTAAATTAATTTATTTAAAAAATAACACAAATTCTTCTAATAAAATGATAATGTAAAAAAATATGAAGCTTTTCTTTGTAACAATATTTATGGCTAGACTAGGATATACATATGTATTTTAATTTATATGATTAGTGATTACCTTTAAGTTGATACTGTGCACACTAGTGTCTTTGTTGGTTGACCCAGTAAATATGTAAATTAATAATACAAGTTACATAAAATAATATCTTATTTATAGAATACAATCTAATTGACCGATATTGTTAATATTTGCATGCCATGGATGGTAATGTAACGATCGAATGTACTAACAACACTTCTTGTACCTACTCGCATTGTTCAAATAAAGAATTTGAATTTATTATATATGAATTTATTTATTTATTATGAATTTATTACCACCGAACTCTCTCCAGTGCTGGATATAGGCCTTTCTCAAGGACACACGCGGCTAAACAACCTTCAGCAAAAACCTTATATTAGATATAAAATTTGTATCTAATAAGTTTATTTTAGTAAAATAACCTGAAATCTTAAATGCAATACAAAAGTAAGTTTTTATTTTACTTGTTGACCTATTATCTAATAATTGATTTGAAATATTGTTATTTTAGCAGTTCTGTAACGTTTCCGGTTCCCACCAGTTTTCGACTACGTACTAATTTTAAGTAGTTTTATAATCAAGACTTCTGCTCAGAGTTATAATTTGTTTTACTTTGCCTCTTATCTTTTTTTATGCTCTCTAAATAATTAACGTACGTTTACCTACTTAGTCGAGTAATGTAACCTTATCTTCGTTACTCGTCAATCTTGTCAAATAATGGAAAAAGCTTTTTGTACATTTTTCTTGTACAGTATATTAGGTATTAATAAAATAAATACCACAATGAATAGGTATATTCATTTATTTTATTTACTTTACTTCTAGGAATATACCTAATGTAAAAATGTTTGAAGTTAACATTTGGTAACATAAAAATTAGTGCTGAATCCTCGACGCTCGAGTGCTGAGTCAGCGCTAATGACCTTCTAAAAATCTAGCGCTGAACGCTCATGACGCTAAATTTTCAACATTCGATGGTGAAACGCTCGAGTTTAAAACGGTTAAGGTTAATGTTTTAAGACTCATTAAGTCGCTCGAGCGCTCAGTGCTCATTTTTACTTATAGAAGACTACTATGAAGTGTATAACCGCATTTACCACTATCCTATTTCTCCTATTGTATCCTATTGTATATGTTTCGGTAGTGAGTGAGATATGCCAGAGCCCAATTTCCAACCCATCCTAACCCAACCCTCGTTCCAAATCCATTCCTAATTCTCCAAAGATAGGCAGTGCATCCGTGGGCGTGTCAACTTTTGTCATGCTGGACTATCGCGGATGTCCGTGGGCGACATATCCACTTATCACCAAGTGGACTGTCTGCTCACCTGCCGCATTCTTCCTATAAAATAAACGCAAAAACAAGCTTTTATTTAAATGCACTAAAATGAATAAAATAAACATAGAAGTCGTTACTATTTACTATTGAAATGATTGTATTTCTAATTAATGAAATTGGTATGAAAATCTCGCGAAGAACTTTTATATCACATACAAACATTCACATAATGATTACATTTGTGTGGTTTCTTTAACTTACTTTGACTTCAATTCAATTCAATTCTTTATTGCACTCATGTTGTTAATATACAGATTTTATAAGTAAAATATTCGTTCAACATGATTAGAGCACTGCAATTTTAAGGCTAATTGACACATTCATTTTAGGTACATTCATTCATCGATTTTAGCAACTAATTGTCATAGCGATTATATATATATATATATGTGTGTGTGTGTGTGTGTCAATAATAAAATAATAATTATAATCGTACTCCTTACTCATCTTTGTCTTGAAATACTCCTGCAGCGAATAGTATCTATTTATCTATTAGGTATGTATTTAATTTATTTTCAAGTTTTAATTTTTCTTCGTTTTGTATTATTTTAGGTATTTTATTGTAAATTTTAGAACCCATTGCGTGATGATTATTTTCTATATGTATTGTATGTTTTCTTTTCTTCAGTTTAGTAAAAGGATTTTTATGTTTAATTTATTTCCTCCTTTTTAGTATCACTGCCTAATAACGCCCACGCCGCCGATTCATACGGTCAAGCTAATTAATATCAAAAATTGTCATCAAAATTGCGAACCCATCAAAACTAGCCTAAACCCGACTTGTCTATAGTTCGCCGTTGAGGACTTCCACAGTGTGCTGGCCTTCCTGGTTGTAGCATCAGGTCAACATCATCAGATTATTGTATTGTCATCGGTTTTATATCCTTGTGTAAGGCACTTAAGGCACTAGTACAAGTGGAAGTGGGTTAAAATCAGCTTGCAAGGTTTGACATAAACAAGCTAATATACACGTGGAGTTAAATAGAAGCTTGTAAAAAACACTACATGATATTCATATTTCATAGCATAATGAATTATAAATAATATGAACTGCATATGTGTATGATTTAGTATTGTTATCTATTACTCATACAGTTATCGCTTACTGGACCGCGTTATATTGTCTAATACACCTGAGCTCTTGAGAAACCAGCCCATGGGTGTTCAATTCTCATTGATATACGCAAGCCGAGTAGCCACTTATCACTCTTCGACGCGCCATCGCAGCGACTGCACGCTTGCTCATAAAAAGTTTGTTTACTAAACCACCAGTATTTTAAATTAATACAAAAAACGTGTTATAACTTTTTCATTTTTATCTGTGAAGTGACCTTGTGAGAAGTGATTCCAACTTATCTTTTTAACAAAGTAAGTGTTTATGTTATTCTTATTAATTATTAAATCAGTTTTAATGACGTTAATTTTCCCTAAAGTGCATTTTATAAACAGTGCATTTTTATTTTATAGTGCATAAACCCAGGTATTGTGCTGTGTTATGCGCAAATATTCCGTGCATTCCTAAAACTCGTTTCATCCTCTTAGGAATGATAAGAAATAAGAAACTTGTTATGTGCAGTATATTTACGACTATCTTAATTCACTGAATAAGAATGATCTCGCAGGACCCTATTTCTTTAAGTGTCATTATTGACTTTTATGATGCCTTGCTAAATTAATTTCTAATTTTTAATATAAGGATTATAATAATAATAATAACGACGAGATGGTTTAGAACCGTACATTAAAATAATAATAAATTCATTTGTATTAGAATTTGCGTATAAAATAGGTATTTCATAGAATTAGAGATAACACATTTTGCCGTTAGAACGGCGCACAAATATTGAAATTTTCATATACATATACATATTCAAACCTAAATCAAATAAACACATAAACCAATCACATAAAAATATTTGCTTTTCAAATTAACATACCTATAATATTAACTACCAATAATAAATTTATGAAATTAAAATTTTATAAATTTATTTTATTTTAAAAATGTATTAAAATAGTGAATTATTTTACAACAAATTAATTTCATGAATAAAAAGAAAAAAATGTAAACAAAAGCAAAATGAAATATGTGAAAAATAAGGAATAATAAAAAAGAATGTAAATTAAAGTCATGTAATTAAAGTATATCAAAAAGTAAAAAAAAAAAAAAATAACATTCAATAAGGTAAACAAATGATTGGAATAAATTTATAAATTTTGTCTTTTATGAAATCATTCGCGAAGTAACAACATTTATCTAGCACTAATTTAAATATTATCCTAGTTAATAATTGTTTTCTTATGCCTTTAAAATTGTCTGGTAATTTATTATAAATACGTATTACCACGTAAGGAATATTTAGGTAAGTACAGTTTGTTCTTAGTTTTCTACAATTCAGATGTTTATTATGGCAGTAGCAGCAGTTCTAACTGCTGTATTAAAACATATTTTACATAGTTTTATTGTCTAAAAACTAATTGATATTTAAGCCATTACAGAGACATCAGTAGCCGCCAGTTAGTTAATTCGTTTGAAAAGTTCTAATTAATGAATTTTACCAGTATAACAGTAGATCAACATTTACAGCTCATTGTGCTGAATGTCTTGTCTTAAGATTCATGCAAACGTATTCAGCAAAACAAATATGCAAGTAAACTATAAATTATGCACTATAAAATAATGATTTATAAGGAAAACTCTCCACGGACATCACCATTATAATACTCGTATGTGACTTTAAAATATTAAACGAAGGAAAAAGATATTAGATCTTCTTTTACATCGCTATAGAGATTCGTTAGTATGGAGCGGTAATGCAATTGTAGTTTATGACATAACTAAACATTTAAATGGCATTCGAGAACCATTCATACATCTTACAAAATTAAGTTATCATCGAATAATTTCACTTTTGGAGAACTGCTTGAAACTTATTGGATTTCTATATATTCCGTGCGTATTTCTATTTGTTTCTATGCGATTTGGTAGTGTTGAGGAATGTTAAGAAATTGTACACTAATAGCAGTTTCGAAAACCAAACATACCTAGATAACATTCAAAATAGTACAGTATGTTTTGTTACAAATAACTAGACCTAACCTTCGCAACAGTTGGGAAATAAATAAAAAACCTGACGACGATAACGGTTCCAAGTGCATACTGTAATACTGTTGCTTTGTTGCGTTTAAATCCACATTTTCGTGCGTCTTCCGTCAACGGTTTTCATTGATCATTTTCAATAACACTTCTCAATATTTTTAGTTGCTAATAAACAGGAGATATTCTAATCTCATGAAATGTTGTTTTTACATTGCGACTAATGTTTTCAGAATAAAGTTTTCAAGTTCATACAAGATTTATTAAATTGCCGTCATGAATGTCACGCGTATAGATGGCAATAGACAAAAACATTTAAATTCGTAATTTTATATCTTATAAACACGTAAAGTTAATAATATGCATAGTCACTGATTCTACTAGTTTCATTCGTATTGACTATAAAGGTATGCAATATTTACCATCCATTATTATAATAATGCGTTCTGCGGAATGTAAATCAACAATTTTATTGGTGACAAAAATACTATAGTAAAATGCGCTCTACTGACCTATAACTTAGCTTTTATAAATAGTCTGGATGCTGTCTAAACGGATCTCAAGGCTGTTCTGTTTGTAGCGAAAACTGTGTACATTAAAAGTGAAACCACTACAATTTTCAATAGAAGACACGGAATTATCTGTGTTTAACACAGTGCACAATTCCTCCCGAATATTACAAAATTCAACGGCCACAGTACGACATAGATCCTCGTTAATCTTGTTGGAAATAGAAATCCATTTGAATGTAGGTGCTCGTATCTCGTCGTAATATAACCGAATTTACAACATCAATTTCAACATGATATTGATAATGTGTTGTGGCTTCTGACGTATTTATAGAGGCTTTAAATGAATATGCTGTCATTACTTGTTATACTTGTATATTTTTGTATTAATTAATATTTTAGTTTGTATTCAATGTCTACGAATTTTTGGTATGTGTAAACTTATAAATACTGGTAGAATTATCAATTGCACACAAAGCTTAATGACAACATTTTTCATTTAATACTTTATAACTTTTATAATAAGGCTTTATTTAGAGATTCCAACCAAAATCTGTTTAATTTTGCGTTCGTGTCATGATCAAGGCCATTATTTTGTGGTACTTATTTTGTCAGATCCACAGTTCAATTCTACAATAAATTTGATTATTATTCGGAACAAAATAATATAATATTTTTTACCCACGACGGAATGGAAATAGTATCTACTCGTATATGCATTTGGGGTAAGAGAATGTATGTATGTATGTTTGTGTGCCCCTTTCGTTATCATTTTTCTCTGAAACGGGGGGCCGATTTTGATTAGTTTTTTTTTGTAAACGTTTAATTCGACTTTGGAGCGTGTTTGAGGATGGGTGCTGTTGTTCTATCTCATCAGGCTGCTGTACGAAAGTTAAAACTTGTAATGCTTTATAACATCTAAAAGAGTGTACTTATTCGAATGCGTCTTTTTAAAATAAATAGTTAAAATGGTCTGATGCTGAAGCCGAAGGTGGGTATGGGAACTCCTTGAAATTTGGCGGTACAATGATCATGATTGGACTCATTTTTTGGAGTTGTTTGGTTCAATGAACAATTCCAATACATAGAGGAGAATGATGCTGTATCCCACCCCACACCCGACTGTATGCGTCTGATTGGTCGTGTTAAATCTCATTCCAACAGAAAATTGATGTGTACAAACGTAATTATAATTTCTAAATGAATGCATTTGTTCGAATGCGTATTTATGTTGTTAATAGGTGTAGATGTATTATTTTACATATAACTGAACCCCAATATAAACTGAACATATATCTTCCTTAATACCTGTGAACGCGACAGCTAAGCAATATAGCCGTACGCTAATCCACGAGAGGTTCCATAGGTTAAATACTAATAAAGATATCCAAATAGAAAACCCGACCTTATATCCCGAGAGTAGCTATACTTTGACACAGCTACGATCGCCTAATGTTCTTCCCAGCCTGGTAGCGCTTCTTCTCGGCTTCTTCTTGACTTTCCATTTGGTTTAAGCGTCCTTCTATATTAAGCTATAATGCAGCTTAAAGCAGATACACTCGCGGTATGGAAAAGCACAGCGTGCGCTAATTCCAGGGTCCAAGGAGACCATAAAGGTGAGCTTAGTAATCGACAACTGGCGACGGGAGGCGTCGATCGCTAGACTTTGCAGATTATGTCTGCCACCACGCGGTTTCTTCGCGAACCGGTAAATCACCAGCGGCGACGAGTTTGAACCAAAGACTCCAATTAGCGGAATTACAGTCGTGGACAGAGCCCACGACCACGCGGTTTCCTCGCGAGTGGGAACGGACCCAGCTGCGGCGAGGTCGAGCCATAGACTGGTGGATATGCAAAATGTAGCGATATAAAAATGAATGGGAAGAAATTACTATATGAGATGCGGGTAATAAAATATGACACTACCCTACAAGATAAAAGCACCAATGTTATTGGCGCAAACAATACCTTTATTTTTTTAAACGAGTTCACTTGTTCCTATGCAAAAAAAATATTTTCTACATGGATTTTAAATGAAGATTTTGATAAACTATTTCATTTTTATAACGAGATTTACTATGCTAACAGTTGTAACGGTTGGTAACTCAAACAACATCTGTTCTCTCTATAGTTTCAGTAATCTGTAGTCTCAAGCTTTTATAAAAATAGATATGTATATTCGAATTTGCTCTTGCGACATACGTATCTTCAGAAAATGCAGTTATCGTGCCGTTGTTACGTCAACGACTAATCCTAAATAGTTTCTTTAACCCACTTACTCGGTATGAGGATTTCCGTCCCTGTCTCATTTGATGCTCGGAACGTTCGAAAATGTTTATCTACACAATACGCGTATATGCAATAAAATATAGAAATGGGTTTGACTGTTACAAAGAAAGTTTGTGATAAATACATTTTAGAAAGCTTGTTTGTGTTGCATATTAAGATGAACATGTAAATTATAAGAAGATAACAATTTGACGCTAGTGGTATTTAGTGGATAGCCACTAAATACAGCCAGTGCTAAACTATGGTAGTTTGTTGTTGCTGCACTTCGTCTATTTACTTTGATCTCCGTTTTACCATAACCAGCCCTTTACGTACACTGCTGGAATGCTGGAAACGGGCCTTATTATTTATTGATGGTCTAACCCCCCTTGCGAATATTGACAAATATTTGTTGTCTGCTCACAGACAGTCCACGATGGTAAGCGATTATAGTTGTCCATAGACATCCGCTTCAAACGCCAGCCCCCGCCAAGAATGACTATAATGTTGGTATATCCATGTCTATCTTTGGATATAGGACTCGCGAAAACGGACGGGAAGGCTAAAGTTTGATAGAATGATAGGAAAGTTCGGAGCGTGGGCTTATCAATGAAACACAATGTCTCTTTTGCAGTCCAGCATTGCCGCTATTACATAACCGATCTTCTATGGGAACACTTTTTCGGCAGTTATTTTTTACACATGTATTCTTATTTTTTTAAGAATATAGCCATCACCGATGGTTTATTACCTATATGCTTTAGGTATCTTTCGAACAACTGTTTATTTCAGAGATCACTACTTTCCATATTTGGATTTTTTTTACCACATCTTTACTAAGGATAATCAACAGAACCAATACTATATAAATGGAATATAAGGCTCAAAAGTAGTTTGGGTCTATATCGCGGTTAAGTTCGTAGATGGATAGATTCAGTTCAGTAGATCCTAAATTACGACAGTGCAATCTTAAAACAAAAACCACGCCAATATATGCAAACGATATATTGTTAGATAGGTTTTGAGAAACTTTACAAATTTTTTCTTAGCATTTTTTCTAAAACGTACGGATAATAGCGAAATCTACTTTCTAATGCGTGCCAGCGGCATTTTTGTCTATAAAATTGAGAAAATTGATTACCGAAATTGAAGAATACCAATATTGTAGGCTTTATTCAGTGGGACGATCAATATATGCTGTTTCTTATTATCGAGTCCAGAAGGTGGTAAACGTAACGATAATGACATGCTTCAAGACTGATCTTGCCCGACTTCATCGATTTACTTGGAAACTGTTCGAAAGCTGTCTCGTCGGACAGGTACAGGCGTGCTTGTGTCTCGTCGTGCGCGAACTTTATGATGTTGTTTTATCACTTTTTTTTAATAATTTTAATAAATACTCTATGGAACTTAAAGCAGTAGAAGATATTTGTTCTTGCTGATTTTTCAGGGCTTGTGACTTGTTTTCAGGCTTTTTACCCTTAGTCTCCCTTTATTGCACCCATGGGAAGAAATGGCGTGGCGTTCTGAGACCACCACACAGCAACCATTTACAGGACGATGACATGGTATCGTAGAGAAAATTAAGTCAAAATGATACACATGTCAGCTATGTGCCTCGTTAGTATTATTATTAAAGTTAGTTAAATATGTACGGACTTGCTTGACGAGATTGTACGAGTTCATGGCACTGCATGCAACAGTACTTCGATGTAATTGGGAAAATTGCAATGTTTTTAAATGACGGTTTCACAGTAATAACTGATCAATTACAATTTATATGCAAAGGTCTTGCATTTCTTGTCATTTTTTTTCTTTTGTTTGAGGTTTCTTTATGCTTGCCACTTGTTTCTGGTACTTTTATCAAGCATATTTACAATAATATATTTCGTGGCGTCATTTTGATGTTTACAATGCGTTAAAAGTATTTTTGTTATTTTAGAAAAATATTGTCTCCAACAGTCAGATGGTTCTGTACTGAACACAAATATTTTTCGTCTCAATAGTTGTTGAATATTAAAACATTCTAATCAAAATATTATTTGTTTTGCATCTAAGTTAGTTGTGAGCGATCGTGATAAATTATTTTATCGTAATTTATGTTTTTACCGTAAGACAATATATATTTATTTATATTTAAGAAGCAAAGTGTTTCGTAGGATTTTTCTGCTATTTTAACGTCCCGCTGCGGGGCGCAAGCCTCCCCTGATAAATCACGTAGAGGATTTTTGCCATAATCCACCACACGGCCCCAGTGCGGATTGGTGATTTTTTTTATTCTGGAACATGCGAGCCATATACATATACATCGTATTTACATTTACAAAAACATCGTACTTATCTAGAAAGTTACCACTGACTCATTCCTAGGATAGCACAGTGAAACAGCACGAGCCATGAGCTTTGCGTTTGTGAGTGCACACCGATATGTACAGTGCGAATCATTTTGACAATCTGATTGGACAATTCGGCATCCAGTCACACAGATATAAAGCTCATGTCTCGTTAATTTCACTGTATCATAGATCTAATATTTCTGCTACTGCTAGATCTATAGAGCATGCGAGAGAGAATATAAATCAAAGCACGTTCACCTCAAGCGAGAAAGAGTCAGCGGGAATTGTCAAATGTGATCCGATTTCAGTGACTGTAAGAGGTCAACGGTTTGTCAAACGGAGTGGACCAATTATTTTGAATACTTGTACTCATTTCATAGTGTACAAGGGACATAACAGTTTACAATCCTGGTATCATGTGCTGTTTACGATTGCAGTCTTTACAGGTAAATGTAAAATACGACACTAAACTTTTCATTCATATTTCTCCTTAATTTAATTACATTTATTAAATAATATCTGTAGTTCTTTCTATCTTTGTAATTATTAGAAAGATTGGGTTGTAAATAAGTATTTTATAAATATGTGAAAAATACGCTTTGTTTACACAAGTGCATGAATCCGTTAATAATTTATATCAATAAAAAATGTCTCGGTGTATAATTGGAGTAAATGCACTCTGAATCTTTTCGAGCGTACCAAATTCTGTATTTGATATTTAATCAAGTTACATTTACATTATGAATATCCGTCTTGAACCTTTCATAGATTAAGAGATTGTTGAACGGGGTTTAGCGTCTTTTTCATTTTATGCCAATACACTTTCTGTTATTAGTAGGTAATTAACACGAAAATAATTTCTTAAATTCTACATATTCTACTAATCTGCGCAATGTACATACATGAGCAATTAACTTGGTCTGGATACTTACACATTAGGTAGTAATCAATAATCATTCATTTTTACATTTTTACCGGTTAACTAAGAATTGTTATTATTTATTTTAGATTTCCAACTAATTCAATATTGCGTGTAAAATAGCAGCGTACTCTTAATATCCTGACAGACTCGTTATTAGCGAGCCGAAACAGCTGAAGCTGAAAATATTAAATTTGAACGGTAACTCCCTTTTATGGCGTAAAAAACACTTTCTAAAAAGGAATTTCTCGAAATTCATGCCTTAAAAAGGTGATATTAGGTATCCGACGCTGTGATGATAAAAAAATAATGAATGAATGTAATGAATATTGCATATAAATCTGTGATTAATGAAATTGTAAGCTTTATAATAAAAAAGTACAATAACAAATAATTCTTAAAGTATAGTATGTTCCAATGTTAAATAATTTTAATTTTAAGATGTAATGTTTCGAAAAAACGCATATGTGATTGATTATGTGATTTCTTGTAGTGTAGTTTAGTTATAGTTTTTATATAGTTGTTTTCGAAAAGTAACAAACTGTGGCATATTATGATGTTTATACAGATTTCTAAACTGTAATTACTCAATACTTCTGTATATCTTTAATTATAGTTAAATAGACATATGTACTTATTTCATTAAACAAATTGTAATGAAGATCTTTAAATTTGTGACATCTTATATAATAGTTTACAGAGAATTCATAAATTTACCTAATACATGACTAATTTTAATTATTGGTTTATTTTACCAACGGGTATAAAAGTAAGAAAAAGTAGTTATATGATAACAATTATTTAATTAGTAGAGGCACGTGATTTGTACATTTTGTTTATACAATAAGGCAAGATTTGCTATGATCACAGGGTTATATAGCGATCTTTTAATCTTAATATCTCTATAACGTGACACTTTAGGATATAATATTATATAACATTTTTTGTTTGTATGTGGTTGTCTATCGATCTATGCAGGTCACATCATGCGACGCAGTTTTAAAAAAAAATGGCGACTTGGTACTATGCCAACCTCCCTAGTTAAATATTCGAACCCCTTTACACGTACGTGCATTGAGCAGATTGCATTGATATTACATTACTGACTTCTTACATTTTGAATAAATGTAGTACACACATTTGAGTTGAGGTAGGATTATTTTCTTAACCACAAAGATCAATACAATATGCGAGAAACAATTCAAACCATAGCATGCTTATCATAAGCGAGAAAGAGTCAGAACCAATTAGGTACCAGACGTTATACATTTTAAACAATTCGGAGAATTTCGTAGTTCCGACTATCCCATCTTTTCCCGTGGCTGTTATGAAATGCGACTAAGGGACAACAAAGTTGCTACCACGAGCCCTGAAGAACTACATCACCTCTAAAAGTTTTTACTCGTCAACCCTCTAGGCCAGCGTAGCGTTTTAAGCCCATACATCTCTCATGCACACTAATATGTGCAGTAATGGACGAAAAAAAGTGCTGCTTACAGTTACATATCAAATACATTAGTTATATTAAATCTGTTCTCTGTATAAATTAAGCCGGTGGGACTTATCGCTAAAAAACGCAATCTAACATTTACTCTCACAGCACCTGGGAGTTCCTTACTAGTAAAGTTTTAAATAAATAAAATTTCAAATTAGTAAGTAGATGATTACAAAAAGATATTAAGTTTACATTAAATACATAATTAGCGACTGGCAGTGTTGCACACGCACGTTGTCGCCATTTGTCGCAGCACAATGCCCAATTCCTGTACTCAAATCCCACGATATCCTGTAACAAAAATGTACAACATACATTCACTACTCGATGAGACTGGTGGTGAATTTATAAATTTAATTCTTACTTTGACTTCTGCTGCTTGTACTGCTACTCAAGAATATCTGTATTGTGTTAGAGATGTACCACACAACAAGGCCGCGCTACCACACCTCTAAAAGAGTGGACAACCCGCTAGGCTAGCGTGGTGTTTTAAGGCTATACATCCTCCATGCACAAGATACTACAGTTACAGTCAGTTTTACAGTTAGGCAGATTTTTATTTGGAAAGGGTTTTTTAAACTGGGTAATACGACAACATAGTATATAATACCTCTATGATATGGCAGTACATAGGTGTACTATGACTTATGTGGTACTGAGCTCCATAATCAACGGAAGTAGTCGCGTAGCATTACGTTTTAGAATATATAGGTACTAATTATGTACATACGTTCCAAGGAGTTTGAATACGTAAACCACATTGTTATGGAAAGCGTCCACTATCTTCCCATTGTTGTAAATCTGTGCTTTTGTACAGGTCGACGAAAAAATTAAACAAAACATTTTTCCTGACTCGAGTCAATTATTCACATTAATTATCATATTTTAAACTATTTGACTTTTAAAACGAGTTATTTGCGTAGTCCATGATTGTCCCAAATTTTTTATAAGTTTATAAATACCTCGTAGAAGTTCGTATTCTATGTGGCGTGCTTTTTGCCGCATTGTAACAAGTTGATATTCGCTACCGAATAGTTTGAACCGAATACTTGTATTTAAATATCTTCTCTATTTATATCTTTAGCTCCGCGCAAACTTGTACCTACAGTGTAATATGGTATATCGCTTTGACAATACTACTCATCACGACTCAGTAAATGCTAATGAGACGCGATCTCGTGATGCGAACAATCGCCATGTAGTTTGATTGTTCGTTTAGTGAATTTTTTGATATCTAATAACAAGACTGTAGCAACATCACATGAAAATTATTTTATATCCTTCAATATATGTAGTCATTGTGATTTAGCTAATTTGACCAGATATACAGTATTTTTGTTTTATTTTACTTTATTTATTTGAACAGCACACTTAATTTTACATTACATACTACATAATGTATATCTAATAGTAATGATACATTATGGTTTCCATCTTTATTCTGTTTTCATATTATAATTTATGATATATCACGAAATATATACTTTAGAGCTAGCTTTGGAAATTTTCAGATACGAAGTTATGAATCTCCTATTTAAAATGTTAATCTTAAATAAAATCGTACAATTCACTATGAATCTGACAAAGGCCACATAAGTTAAAATCTGATTTACAAACATTAATTAAAAGATTTTGCAATGACGATCGATTTTGATACAAAGCTTTTAAAATTAGTGATTTACTATGATTCATAATTACTTGTATTTTATTGTATAATATTATTAGGTAGTAAAGACGCGTCCTTTTCACTAATCTATTAAAAAAAATGCATACTTGTTCTGTATTGTGTAGCACGATAAGGCACTGAGAGTGGTGAATATGCCGACGATCGTTTAGAAAATCACAGGATGTTTTTGTTTACCACTTTATGCGTTTGCACTCGGAAGTGTGGACTAGAGGCGGCCTATGGTTAAACAGGCAAGTTCACTGATGGAAACTGGTTTTCCAACAACTGGATCCTTAAAAGTGCTTGATAGCCATAATATAATTTTAATAATTGGAAGTCATTGGAACGCACTACGTAATATTTTTTCAATTTCCTGTTAGTCAGAAAGTGTTGTACATTTAATCGGTTTAAAGTAAAATTAAATCATATAGGTTGGATTATTTATTAAATACACTTACCATAAAACGAAATCCGTTAAAACATATACATATACCATAACATTTGTCTCCCCACTGCTGGATATAGCTGCTGCTGAATTGGACTTTTCCGAAAATTCCAAGGCCCGCTTCCACACACAATCTTCAGCTCTTTTCATCCAGCCCCTATGGTCTTCGGTTCACCTGGTCGGAGGGCGTCCCACACTATGCTTCCAGGCACGTGTTCTCCTTTCAAGGACTCGTCTACCCCAGATATGACTCGCCCATTGCCAATTTAGCTTAACATTATTTTAGAATAGCGTAATAGGCGTAGAAGTTGACGCTCAGTGTGAACGCCCCGCCTACCAATTTACATACGGTTTTCAATTGCTATTTTGTGTCAATATACGCAGGTGTAGTGTACCATCTATAACTGAGGCAAATTGGGTTCATTGACTTGATTTTTGCAAGTCATGTTAAGGATAATATACATGTATCTCAATGTTTCTCATGATTCATGTATGTTCTCATGTATCTCATGATTGTTTTGTCAAATCATGAAGATAAATTTGTTGCAATGTATCGTGCAAAATTATATTTATAATAATCAGTCATTAATTACTTAAAAATCAGTTACGGACTGAAAACAAGCGGGTGTTATATTATATTTATAAGAGATTATTAGCGCTTTTAAAGCTGAGAATTTTGACGGAACATCAGCGACTTTGGTGTTTTTATCCTTAAACTACATGCGCTCTTTTTGTGTACTGAAACCGGTTCCTGTGAACGGCGATTAGCTCAGTTTTAGATTAGTGTGTCCGTGTCTAGACAAACATTTGTCTATAGAAAAGAAGTTTATGTCTTGGTAGTTTCCGTTCAGTTTTAGTGTGTCGAAACAAAACGAAAGAAATCTTAAGTTGTGCCATTGAATTTAGCGTTATTTATATAGGTTTTTTACGTCGCGTTCTTTATTTCCATAAAATCCGGAACAATCGATTATCTTACACATTAATGAAAGCCACAAATAAAACTGTACCATAATAAAGAAGCTACAGTAAAGACTTTTATTGTGGCTTCTTGATTATTTCTTTATTTCTTACTGTGATTGGACCCGACAAACTAATAGGTAGTATATGTATAGGTTGTGATTTGTATATTTTTACATAGAAATATAAATCAAACAAAAAGTCAAAGCACAGATCTTAAAGTTTTTGTATGATAGTAAGTTAAGGCAGGAGCCAACCAGTAAAGTTTAGTGATTTTAGACTTGTACTGATTTTCATGCGATTCTGTTAAAAATCCTCTTGATTTAAATCTTGTTTTTGCTACTAAATATAAACAACTTTCGTTTTGAATAACAAGCTGAGAACTAGTTTTGGTTTAGTGTTCTGCTTTTGGTGTAATGTTACACGAAATATCTAAAAGAAATCCAATGACACGTGCCAATTGGAAAAGTAGATTTCGCTATTCTTTGTACGTCAACCTACGTACCTATGTACCATTCTTTGTACCTATCTCCCAGTCAACCTTAAACTACTCAAACTACGCAGAGATGGCGCGGTAGGTGCAATGATAGGTAGGATTAAGTAAAACTATAGTTAAATACCATAATATAAATACATACATACATATATAAATACATACATACCATACAATGCAGGGGGAGAGTGCATGCTGTATTCCTACAGCCGCTGGGCGCACTCGACTGGCCACGTTACCCCTCTCTCACAGAAGACTATCTTGAAATGTACTGCATTTCCTACTTTATCGTATTTCTCCAATTTACGTACGTGTTTCGGTACTGAATGAGATATGCCAGAGCCCATTCCCATCCCATCCTATCCCTCCCCATTTTCCTAATCAATTCCTTAATCTGTAAAGATAGGCAGCGCTTTCGGGGCCGTGCCAACGTTAATCAACTGGACTGATATTCGCAGTATCGCGGATGTCTATGGACGACAGTATCCACTTACCATCAGGTAGACTGTATTCTCGTCTGCCGCTTTTTTCTATAAAAAAATATATACATACCATACAAACTTTTTTTATTTCTATGTTTCCATGGAAAAGTGAGTATTAATAAAA
This sequence comes from Sesia apiformis, assembly GCA_914767545.1. Lineage (NCBI taxonomy): Eukaryota > Metazoa > Arthropoda > Insecta > Lepidoptera > Sesiidae > Sesia > Sesia apiformis. The sequence continues at coordinate 6,497,754 of OU611954.1, read as the reverse complement.
CAATATTTAAACAAAAAGTTGAGAACGATAGACAACTAAAAACTGATAAATTTTCACAGATAGATATTGCAGACAAGCGTAATGAAAAAATAACTAAACAGTAAAAGAAATTGCCATTGTATACGTGTATATTTTCGATTTCTATTTCAAACAGTTTTGAAAACTTAAAGCATTCGCAATTTTTTAACTGCTTAACTAGTTTGCACTACTGCCCATGTATAAAATTAATTCAGACATTTGTTAAGAATTAAAATCAAACTATTCCGTAATCTATCGAAATGTTTGGCACATGCATTATTGAGCAGTTACGTTATTGCCTCTAGTTTATCTAATAATTTCGCTATTTTTACATACTATAAATATTTATATGTGCTAGGACTTATATGTCGGGGTGTCTGTGAATTACAATTAAAAAGGTAATTAATTAATATTACTTTAGTAATCGATGGAAAACACATGACCTTCTACTCACAACCCGGTTTAAGCAACACCAGGCAAGGTATATGAGAAAATGGGATATGTAAGGAATACGCCACGTTTCGTTATCATAGTATTTAAGATTATTTTGTATTGTGAATTGATTTTGATTGACAAAAATGTCCGTCTCGGACGATTGCTGTAAAAAATTCGTAAATTGCGATCTTTGCAATGAAAATGCAATGAAATGTTTCATGAAAGTCTACGTAAATCCTGCGGTGCAATTAAATAAATAATAATAAAATATAAAATTAATAATGTGCCACTGTTCTAAGGTAATGCAGACGCATTACCTTAGAACCTTATTGTTTTGTTGTAGTAACATAATCGTGTCTACAACGCACTCGTGCAGCACGACGCAACCTACTCTGGTTTACCTTGGATCCCTTAGATTTATGTTACTTAATATAAGTAACGTGATATATTAATATTTCCAATATATGATCAAAAATGTGCCTTCCCTTTTCTTTTCAGAATCCTTAAACATGTTTAAATAGAATTCCATTCATGGCTTAATTGGTTATTCAATCGCAATATTCAGTATGACTAAGCAATACTCGTCATAGTTATCACAAGACTTATTATAATCTATACTACACCTTAAATAGTACTAAATATGAACGCATTTTGAGTGAGATGTGAATTACACCAAGTTACATTAGTAGAAGTGTAACATTAGTATAAGTGTTAGTAGTAACATTAGTAACAATTACAATAAATGTTATACAATATCGAAAAGAGGAAGTTAAAATTTCGTTCGAACGGATTTTTTCGAGGGCGTTTGTTAGAAATGTTCAGTAGAGAATTAAAAAAAATAAGTAGTGAATTCAACAAAATTTATTGGACTGCCATCTATAGAAGTACCTACTACCATTCACTAACCTTGAAATTGCCATTCCATTGTCATTTTGACAGCTCCGTTAGAAATTACACATAAGACTGCTTAAAAAGACAACTCTTGTTTACCGTCAATAAAAATATAACAGAATCTTGAATCTGCGGCACTATCTTCTCCATATTATGGGAAACTATTGCATTATCTTGTCTTTTATGAACACCGTAAATGATATTTTCCTTAAATTATTATTCTTGCCACGAATAACCTTGCTATAAAGTATAAAATAACATTATTACTGTGTTTGTATAAAGACGGGGTAAAAACTGTATAAAAACCACAGGGTTTAGTTACATTTTTTGCGTAATTTTGTCCGATTTGACAGATTTTATAACTTGCTTATTTCGCAATTTTATATTCCATTATTTAATAGTATTAATAGTAGTAATTATATTAATTATTTAATAGTTCTGTCACAGTAAGCGAGGCTACGCACACAACTGTGGGACGATCATCGCCCAGGCAGATAACGCCTTGAAGAAAGTTGCCGATAGTGGTTTCATGATAAAAACAGATCGTGAGAGACACATGCCTATGGTGGGAGCAATGGCGTGCATTTCTTATAAGTAGAGACGCAGGGCCTTTTCTTTCTACGCTAAATCTACGCTAACGCGGGCACACCGAGGGCTATTACTAATACCATTAATGCTCCCAACATTTTCTAGCCGGATAAAAATTTTAAAATTAGTATTTATATGGGCACCTGCATAACGCCGCTATTGCTTATCTAGTTTCAATGCACGCCACTGGGTGTGGACACTGTGTGTAGTGCGTACTTTTATTGACACCTGCAACTTATTAAGTGCGTAATGTAAGAGGTAACACGGTTACCTCGAAAGAAAGCTGAGGTTTTCCTTTCGTAGCACATTTTCTTATAGGTAGATATACACGCGTTCTAGATCCTTTACCGTAGCGAGAAAAAAAGTTTGACTTAAAAGTTGTTTTTACCCAGTTCCTCCCGGGAAAAACATTAATTTTGAGTAGGTACGTCCGCTTATAAAATTTACTACATTTACAAAATTATTTAACCGATTTCGATTTAAAAATATAATAAATATTTTACATAGTCGTGAAAATTATTGTAACAGAACCCGACCAAAACATCCCGAGATTAGCTTCAAGAGACACACATTACTATACAATATATATGCATTTTAGAATCGATAAAGATTACCATCTCACTATAAAATCCACGAGGAAATTTCAGCCTATAATCCACTACTCAACTTCAATGCGGTATGTATGATACAATAAATGAGGAAAAATATCTAAAATACATGTTCAACAAGGCTCTTACATTGCTACTAAAACTAATATAAACACTTCAATAGAATCCGTACCGAAGCGAATTACGTAAATAAAGAATTTTAACGAACCATACAAATTACATGGTAGGTATGCATATGCAAACCTTGGGAATCTTTGAAACGTTTCAATGTCATGTCCAGATATCAGGACATTCCATTTTCTGAAATATTTCACTTCACTTCGACTGAGGTGGTCACACTCAGAGAAATTCTTTTGTCTGGCAAAAATAATTTGGTTATATTAATGGTGTACTTCTGGTTAAAATTACAAAGTGTCTTTCAAAATTGCATTAGTAATAATTGCATAAGTCTGTTTGTATTATCAAAAAATTGTATTAATTTGTATACTCTTAATTTAAACTGAAAACCATTAAGTCGAGCCCTGTTATAGGCGCGAGGCAAATTTCTCTCAGTGCAGCGCCAAAACAAATTGTGGAAATTCGAGGTCACATTTCTTAACTGATTTAGATGAAATTATATTCAAACATAATTTGAGTTTATATCTTGTAGATGGACCATATCAGCTTACGTCATCGGCCCTTGTATCGTTCATTGTTGGACATATCTCGTGCACCTCAAGCACATTATCTCGTGCATGAGGGATGTATGGCCCTAAAACGCTACGCTGGCCAAGCGGGTTGGCGAGGTCACTATTTTAAAGGTTTAGTTCCCCAGCGCTTTTAGTAGCAACTTTGTTATTCCTGAAGGCTCGTTTACACAAGGAGAGTTTCTCGAACGGTTCGGGCGAGAATATTATATACGATGCTCGTTTACGACTAAACCACATACAATTATCGCCTACAAACTGTTCACTTGATGATAAAACTCGATGATAAGAGCGATAACAATGATCGGATGATGATGACAGTTGTTTATCTAGCCTTTACCGATGTTCGAGAAACTAGCGTTCGTGAAACTCTTCTTTTATAAATGAGCCATTACTCGCCTTTTACGACCTTCACGTAAAAACACTTAAAAACACGTATTAACGATAGATATGAGGTGGTGCTATTGTCAAGCCGGCCGATACCACGCGACCAACACAACCATATCAGTTTAGTAATTACAAATTTACGGCTGTCCCAAAAAATCCCATAAAATAAATAATTTTAAACCAATATTATACATATTTATTTCATCACACCATCTAAATTGTGTTATTCATGCACCTCCAAATTGAACTTCTCTGATTATCCCGGTTGGCTGATAGAGAACTCCTTAAGGCATTAAGCCCGTCTTTTCTACGATATTGTGCAATGAAATGTAAAAATAAATAAATAAAAAATTGTTTGTTGTTGAAATGGACCCCTAAAAACTGTAAATTTTGTCTACACTTTTTTTTTATAGAATATAGGACAGACCAGCAGGCGGGCCACATGATGGTAAGTGGACACCGCCGCCCATGGACACCTACAACAGCAAGGGGCATGCGGGTGCGCTGCCGATTTTGTAGCATCCTGTTCACAGCTCTCATGAAGTGCCTTATATCGTAGCGTAACGGAAATACCTCAGCTGGCAGTTCATTCCACAAATTTCGGGTAACACTTGCAAACACACTGTACAAACAAACAAAGTCACTTAACATTAACTAACTTTAGCAATTAAACAACTTTGAACGGTTTAAATCGCGTATATTTGACATTATTTATATCCCGACGTTTCGAACACTTTGCAGTGGACGTGGTCACGGGGTGACACGGGGGTCAGAGGTCTTGCAGTATTGCGTTAGCCTTGCAAGATACTGCAAGACCTCTGGACACCGTGAGTGAATACTGCGTGCATAGGGAATGTTATGATTAAAAAATCCAGACGGTAGTTCAAAAAATTTCAGACGGTAGTCCTAATAATTTCTTAATAACTCAAGTGACAAATAAAATAAATTAGTCACCCCGTGACCACGTCCACTGCAAAGTGTTCGAAACGTCGGGATATAAATAATGTCAAATATACGCGATTTAAACCGTTCAAAGTTGTTTAATTGCTATGTATAGTAATCGCGAAAACCTAAGAAAATATTATTAACTAACTTTACTAATATGTACAACACCTCTATTCTAATCTGGACTAACTAACAAACACTATACACACAGATCTGTCCTTTCACCAAAAGAAAAATAAAACACAAGTTGCGAAATAAAAATCTGCTTACATTACAATCATCTAGCTAGAACTAATTACGGTAAGAGAAATATTATGTCCGAAGGTGCGCCGAAGGTCCGAATTGTTCAACAAATTACCTAACAAAGTCAAACATTGTACTAGTCTGAATAAGTTTAAACGTAAATTATTGGCATTAGTAACAAATTATAAAATCTATTTTTTTATCTTATACATATATATTTACATACCCCCGAATACTCGAATCATTAGCAAATTTATTTACCTTAGAATAGTTTAATATTAAGCTCATGTAAGTGAACTATGTTCTTATAAGTTGAATGAATTCTTTGAAATCAAATTACAGCCATCAAATTTTAGCTTTGTGCATTTAACCGTTTGCGCTGAGCAACGATCAATCAGTCAGTAAGGACATCTTCTTTTATGTATATGATAGATAGATGATCAAGTACAGTAATGTTAAAGGTGTACTCTGAACAATGATCGCGGCCGTTATTCCTATTTGTTATTCTCAATAAGAAGTTTACAGTTGTTCTGCGCGTGCGCAAGTGCGCCGCGCATACCGATAAGAGTTGTAATTGAAAGGTTGACAAGTATTACACGAGATTTGACCGCTTTAGACAAAAGATAATGTAGTCAGCACCCACTTAATGCGTGGAGTACTTCAGTATTACTGAACGACTCAACACTTACCACCGCTTTCGAGAATATCTCTCTCTACATATGTACAGGACTAAGTCTATGTGTCTGTTTGCGCTAATCTCGGAATCTCCGGGGCTGATTTTGTTGCTGTGTTCATAAAAGATCCTATAATAATTTTGCGGTATAAAGACACTTCCTTATCGCGGAAAATTATGCCTCCGTTCACATGGATCCACAATCAGGCTCCACCGGTGGATCCAACAAGGTACTTTTTATCAAAATCAGTGTAAAGCACTACTGGCCAACCTAGCATTCCAACAGTTACAAACTTTTTTTGCGTTTATTAACTCGTTCACAAATGCAGAAAAAGTTTGATTTTGAAGTTCATATTCGTTGCTCTCTTACTGAAAGGAAAGATTTGTTCTGCAACGCTATATTTGCGGTTGGCACTATATAACAGCTTACTGAATAAGGAAAAATTCACAACCTGTATTTTTCCTTGAATATACTTAATTATATTTTTATATTTTATTCAATTTTATACTATACTTAAATTATATTAGGGCCTTAACTATGAAATTGCCTTTTGTTCATAGTGCCCACTTTGAACTTAGTTATCTTGCGTTTGGCTTGAAATTCCAACTTCCAATTAATTTCAATTTAATAATATGTCATTCTTTTTCAAAATCATTTATTCATTTGTTTGTCCGTCAAAGACTTTTTGCGTAGATATCGTTGTTTGCGACCGTGGAAAAGTTAAAAATTCGCGTTATTTTCGAATATAAGTTCCGTCGTGAAATTTTCTATATAAAACGGCAATTTCATACGTAAGGGCCTAATATATGTCAATACATTTTATTCTAACTAAACAAAAAAATTATGTATTGAAATGCATCAGGCTTATAAGTGGAGAATTGTTTAACATCTATAGAAATATATAAAGTCATTAGATATCAGTGTTATTACATTGTGATTTAACATGTCAAATAGGGCTAAAACTAATGCAAATGTAGTTTCCTAGATAGATTGACATTTACCATCACTTATTACTATTATCTAAATCAAGTATACGAGTACTGAAATAAATACTTCTGAAGTAGACTGTCTTTTATGTAATATATATATATGCCTAAATCTCGCGGCTTACATTGTATATTTAGTTTTAGATAACCATCATTACGATATTTACAATGCTCGGTATCAATTCTATATTACACCGCAAACCAAATATCGTTTCGTGGCTTGTAACTGAAACCATATTGTGGACACTGAATAATTCAGAGTTGTCGTAACCGGGCGTGTTTGACTCAGAACTCATTGAGAATGGTTCGGAATGAGCACGAAGCCTTTATTCCGGACAGCAGCCTCTCGCGTGAGGATAGCCACGCTGATCGCCAACTCCGTTATGAGACGGTACCAAAAGAGGATTAGTATATAACAAAATTTACTTCGCATTATTTAAACACAATTTTAACTTAAAAATGTACAAACTGCCTACGGGCCTTATTGTGTATATTTATTTTACTCGATGTTTCGGCTGGGTTACTCAAAGGGAGTAACTGGTTAGTGACTACTTGTGACCGTGGTTGGTGTAACCCAGCCGACACGTTAATCCTTGTTAAGCCTCGTTTAAAATTTAGAAAAATAAATGCGTAAAGGTCTGTATGAGGTCAATATCCAACAGTGGAGAGACATAGGTTGATCGTATGGTGCGAAAAATTGAAATGGACAAATCGCCTCTTCCTATTAATAAAGTTGATTTTAAATGAAATATGTATACGTGTTTACATACGTATTTTGCCCGCGTGGATTTTAAAAGTAATTGCTTCCTCCTGGTAAAACTAATCGATTTTTCGGGATATAGTGTAGTGGGTGGAATCAGTGTTAATACAAATTTTGCTTGTTATCCTCTATCTTCTATTTATACACTCTTCTTTAACCTTGATTCAATTTAAACTAGCAAGTTTTGGATAAAAGTATTTTACGCCATGTTTTGTTATGGACATACGGTACCTGCCCTGATAAAAACAGTGGTTTTTGTATTGGAATTCCGTACGTACAATACCGAGTACGTCAACTGCATAATTATGGTACCGACCTCGTACAATATACAAATAAGTTCACGGACAATCAAGGAAAATAACCTACTGTACATTGTTTATCAAAAAGTTTCATTTTATTTTGTTTGTTTGTTTTATTTAACAGTTGATTCATATTTGTTTTATTTAACCATAGTAGGTATGTTTATTATATACGATCCCTATGTCTATTCAAATCTGAATTAACATACGTATTTCTACATATTATATATAAATAGCACTGCGTCCTGGTGGTCTGTTCATTATAAAATATTTTTTTCGGTATTTACGTGTATGTGTGTTCCTATGGATGGTGTAGATTACATTCGGGAAAATTTTAATTCGCGCCGTCTAGGCGCCCGACCTGAATAAAATGAGTACTACGACGTTTTAGACAGGACAACAAAACCTTACATGTATGTTTGTAATTTGTATTGCGTTATTTAGGTGACACGTTGTACATATATACATATTATTATACATAGTACCCAATAATGTGGTGGTAGTAGACGGCGAGGAACAAGTCCAAGTTCAGCATGATAATTCTCATTAAATGCTAGCTTGTATTTTTAAGAGAAACTAAAATGTGATGCTTAAATTTATGCAAACTATTAGAGAAACTATTTTTAAATTATTTTGAAGGATTTGATAGAATTTTAGGGGGTAACTTAGTAGATTCTCCTAATTTAAATTTGGTCACACTGGCTACCATATTACCACGAGAGCTGTGAACACACTCAATCTAATTCTAGCAATACAAACCGTTGTCTGGCGATGCAACCGTTTTCAATTCTTTTCTTACCGGGTTGTAAGAAAAGAATTGGAAACGGGTCGTATCGTATGTGGCCGCCTTTAAGCATAATATAAACCAATAAGCCAATGTTTTTATTCATCGACTGTACCGTTGGACTTGCTTGTACAACTATCTGCTTGCTTGACCAGTTTTGTCCTCTTGCTCTACAAACCGTGGCAAAAATTTAATACCAACGAGGTCTCCAAACCAGTATACGAGTATCTAATGATTATCCCATTAGAAACAGTAAACTATGAATTAAATAAAAGGACAACAAAATTGCTTACTGAGAATTGGATATGTCATAGTAAGAAATTTTCAATAAATTTAGTTACATTTACGTACTTTAATTTAGTAGCTGTATTGTTTTTCTGCGTAATGTATGTATAAATAAAAGAAGAATATTCATTATAATTACATTGCAAATCTTAGACGAGCCAAAAAGCTTTTATAAATGTAACAGAGTTAACTCCAATGTTTATTTGATATGGTTTTATTTTCAAATGAAAATCATGTGTATCCATGAAAATTGTAACGTTTATGCATGCATATACGGTGTTGCATACGTGTTGGTATCGCATTAATCTCTGTTTCCTTAACGACTTTAATTGCCATAAAAAAGCAATCAATGTAATCAGTATACTAATCAGTATATGGTTTACCTTTCGGTAACATCGATTAGTTACATTTGTGATGTGATGAAGGTTGAATCGATTATTGACGCTTGTGATGTTGTGGTTAAGGAAATACTGGTCAAGAGATTCTGCATTTACCTTATTAATCTTATCTATCTGATGTGTGTTGATCTTTGATCTGATTAATTTTCATCTTTAATCCTGCGAATCCCACTAATATTATAAATGCGAAAGTTTGGATGTTTGAATATCTGTTATTGAATCACGTCGAAACGGCTGAACCGATTTCATTGAAACTTGGCAAACAGGCAAATTGTAATCCGGATTAACACATACGTAAATAATTTTAGACCACGCGAACGAAGTAGCGAGCACAAGCTATTTTTTTATAGGAAGAAGGTGGCAAACGAGCATACGTGGACTATTGGACTGGTGGTAAGTGGATACTGTCGCCTGTGAACATCCGCGGTACGTGCCAACTTCAGATCACAATGACAAGCGGCACGCCCCCGGATGCCTTTGGAGATGTAGGTCTGGATTTGGAGAAAGGGTTGGGAAAATGGGGAGGGACAGGATGGAATCGGAATGGGCTCTGGCATATCTCACTCACTATCAGAACACATGCGAACATTAGAGAATAGGATAGAGTGGGAAATGCATTTCAAGGTAGTGAGTGTTCTGTGAGAAATAATAATCAGTTTAATATTTTATTAAATAGTATTAAATATATCCAGATTCTTTTTCATGTCTTAATATTGTTTTTTTATCTTTAAAATAGTTTATCATTACCAAAGCATCTGATTACGAAAATCTTAAATTAAATTCATAGTCTTAGAATATTTTTTCCAATTTAAATTTTAGGCATGACACATAGTAATATCTCGTAATTCTATGCTTCACAGTTGCAATAAAAATTCATATAATTTTTATATTACAATTATTTCAGTGCACCTTCTTACATATTATGTTTTTGTATTATTGTATTTTTTATGTACCAAATGCGATTTTTCATGTATACTATAAAAAAATATTTATAAATTAAATTTCTTCATTCAATCGAAACGTTATGGCAGAAATACCAAAATGCTATTGAAATGTTACAATTAGATTCGTCGTGGCTGCAGTTATGAAAACATACTAAGCTTGTGTCGCTGTTGAACGTTAGAGAAACAATATCCTAATTTTGTTTTTCAACTTTAATTTAATTTAAATTCTGGTTAATTTTCTAATTAATGAAAAGTAATTCTTAACTAATAATTTATTTTTTATCTAAACGAATAAAGAAAGAAGTTCAACACATTTCGCATAAGATGCAAGAAGAACAGAATCTCGCATTAAATCTTTAATTAATTTCTTATAATTTCTTGCTCCGACGAAAATATTCTATCGACTTTCAAGTTTTTACTCTTTTAGAAGTAATTTTAGAATTTAAGAGTTTCTTACGATATTAATAATTTATTTTTATTTGTTCACAGATAAATAAAGAAGATTATAATCAAAGATGGCGCGTCCGAGCACAGTATTTTGCCCGACTAAAACTGCGGGCTGTTCTAGTCATAGCATAAGCAAATGTTTTGTATATACTATTATCTCCATGTTATTAATAGGTAAGTACGCTGCATTTTATCTGTTTATATTAGCTTCTTTATTTTCTCAATCTATTTTGATTTTGCTGTAACTGAATTTTTGTCTGTAAATGAATTTATTGCAACGATTTTTTAATAACAATGTTTTATAAAGCTATCTCCATGTACACCCTAAGCCGTCTTAATATACTAGTAATAAGGGATGGAACGGAGCTCTAGATACTTGTGTATAGTATATAGTGTATAATGTACTAGTGTACCTAGAGCCACGACAACGACTATTGGGAAATGGTCTGATATCACTGATCTGGACATTAATTTCTGGTTCCAGGTTTACCAAGTGCACATTCCCAAGATGAGAAGATGTATGTCGACGTTAAGGATTTGAACATACTAGTACAAGAAACCCATCGCTTCAATCTGGTTCAAATGTAAGTAGCTTCTATCATAAATGTGTTGTTTTAAACATTAAATATAAGAAGGGATTTGGAACACTTTTGTATCGAGCTTATCATACCTACTTTTGCGGCCGCCAAACAAACCTCAATAAATCGATAGAAGATGTCAAACAAACAAAAAAATGTGCTTAGGTAAAATCTCCTAAAACGGTTCGGAACTGTGAGATAATCAAGGTTAAAGTTCTAACTTTCAATATAGTCTCGATTTCTAGACGTTTTAGAAAATTTTATTTTAGTACATTTTTTGTTTATTTTTATGTCTTCTGTCGATCTATCGCATCTGATTTGGACCTCATAAAATATTTTTGAGCGAAATGTTTCGAGAAATACGAAATTCTTTAAACCGAGTTAAAGTTTAAAGGTTAAATTTCTTATGGCTGAATTAGATGTGATAAATCGATAGAAGACAATTGTTCGATAATCGATAATCGATAAAAATAAACCAATTGTTCAGAGGTGAAAACTTCTAAAACGACTAGAAACCGAGATAATTAATATCAAAAGTTACATAATAACTTTGATTTTGATTGTCTCAGTTCAGAGACGTTGTGGGAGTTTTTACCTAACGACATTATTTGTTTGTTTGACGTCTTCTATCGATTTATTAAGATTTGGTCGGCGGCTGTAAAAATTGAGAATTTTTCAAAATATCGGAAAGTTGGTATGCCACTTAAGTCACATGCCGTTTAATTAAGTTGCAAGTTATACTTTAATTACACTTACTTTTCCGAATGCCATTTTAATTGGACTAAATTAACAATGTTTTAATACTAATGACCCGATAACTTAAGGTACACAGATATAATAGAATACAAACTAAATTTGAAACATATTTCACAGTTACAAATTACAAGCGTTTACAATTCCAAGCGCTTGAAATTTGTTATTGTTTTGATCCGACAACTTAAATATCACTACCGATCACAAAAGAAATGTATCACCGTTGCTTATTTTTATCATTTACTTTTAAAAAAAGGCTTTTATTTAAACGAGCTGCAAAAATACCAAACGGGCAACGAATCATGATCAGCAAAACAAACTATTTTTGAATATCTACAATACTATAAAATGAACATTTATTAATTAGGTACTAAGATGGTCAACACAGTCGAAGCAGTCCCGCGCCGATAGACGACTGTATTTTTATTGTCACCAGAGAACGTAAACCTAATCCACCTTTATGTACATATTTTCTGCCATCGATTTGCTGCCGCTTTCAGTATTTCTGCTACTCATTTAATTACACTAGTTTACAAGGTTTTTGTTCATGAAATGAAACGTATATAGGCAGGGCCGTCTTTACCAGGGGGTGCAAGGGGTGCGGTGCACCCCGGGCGCTCACCTTTTAAAGGTAATGAAAAAATATAACGCTATAGTAAACAATTACACAATAGGATATTTGACTGTCATAGGATACACAATAGGATATTTGACTGTCATAGGATACACAATAGGATGTTTGACTGTCTTAGGATACACTCCCGCACCCCGGCGCAGAATAGACTTAAGACGGCCCTGTATATAGGTTTGTTATTTTAGGCCGTCTGACCTTGGAAAAAATATTGAAAAAAATCCAGGTCGTCAAACTTTTGAGGTATTTATTAAGAAAAAGAAATACAATAAATAACATTAAAGTAGGAACAAAAAATTAGAAATGAAGAGTTTTAGCTCTTTTTTTGTAAATACTTTCATCTGTCTCCCTCACGATACTCCAACAATAGTCTCCTAACATATGCTGGTTCCATAAACCTTGATAATTCGGTTCAAATAATTTCAGATCTTGGTGAAACCGCTCACCATGTTCGTCAGTCATACTTTCAAGGTTTTCCGGGAAAAAATTCAAATGAGAATGCAAAAAATGAATTTTGAGAGACATATTCACACCCATGTGTTCATAATTCTGCATAAATAAATCTGCAACAATATTTTCATAATTTTTACTTTATTTATTCCCCAATAATTCTCGAACGACAAGTTTGAAAGAATTCCAGGCAGCCTTTTCAACGTCGGTTAAAAGACTCAAATTTTGTATCATCCAAAATTTTCCTGATTTCAGGACCCACAAATATCCCTTCTTTTAGTTTAGCCCCAGAAAGATTCGTGAACACACTGCATAAGTATTGGAACGCCGGCCATGTCTTATCCAAAGCTTTGACAACATTTTTCATTAAGCCCAACTTATGTGAAGCGGTGGTAATATAATTTTTTTTTGGACAACGAAACTTAAATTTTTAATGTTCACTTTACCTGTAATATATTCATTTCGTACGGGCCAATTTTTCTTTTTATAATGATTCTATTTTGCCCTTGAGTCCCATAAGCATAAACAGCAACAGTACTTAGCGTAGCCGCCTTGTAAACCCAAAAGCATTCCTACGACTTTTAGATCACCACAGATGTACCAATTGTGGCATTCATATTTAATCAATTTAATTAATTTGCACATTGTTTCATAGGTCTCTTTACAATTCCGTTCCGTTGTGCTTTTTATTTCCGTTGTGCAGAAGAACAATCCTTGAGGCTTGCCTTCGAAGAATCGATAAAAAGACGTCATTCTTCTGGGTTGTATGGTTACTTCATTTCTTCAAAAAGTCCGTTGACATCATGACAGTAACAAAACTAATTTTCTTTTGTAAAAAAATCAGCATAAGTCTTACTTCTGGAGCGATAAATACTAACCTTTGTATTACGATCAAGCATCTTCCACTGTTGCAACCTTGAGGCAAGTAATTCAGCATTTGACTTAGGCAACTGCACATCTCTTATAAGATCGTTCAGTTCAGACTGAGATCAAATGTGGACTGTTCTCCTCGCCGACAAAGTTATCAGAGATGTACTGCACACTGTCACAACTCTGGTGCAGTGAAATACTGCTCGACGAATCTGTGAAATGTTGGTTTTCGTCACTTTTACCGAGTGGTTTGGGAACTGGCAAGTTCTCTGAATGGGGCACCGGCTTAGACACTGATGGAACGTCTGCATATTCTATTTTATCTTTATGTTTCGCGTTAAAACCAAAAGTTTTGGTCAAGCATAAGTAACAATCGCTTGCGTGATTAGTTGGTTCTCTCCAAATCATTGGTTGATCATCAATCATCTCCAATCATCCAAATCCAATTTTTATCTGAATACCAGGAGCTGAGGACCAGTCTACAGTTTGTGCAAACCACATGAGGAACTCAGTTTTTATCTTGATGTGACACCGGAAAACCAAAATAATGTAAATAGGCGTTTTGCAGTGATTTTGTTATAGGATAACCTCGATTTAACTGAACAATTTTGCCACAAACATAGCAAAAACAGTTTGGGTTAACTTTACATACTGTGGACGACATTTTAAAGGAATATAACAGTATTTACTTCATACCGTTGTTTACAGAAAAGAACAAAATAATATTACTACTACTGCGGGTAGATGAAAAATAGAAACCTATTTATCTTAGAATTGTGACGTGCTGGTGGGAAACAAAAAATAATATTTTCTTAGGTTTTCGCGATTACTATACATAGCAATTAAACAACTTTGAACGGTTTAAGTCGCGTATATTTGACATTATTTATATCCCGACGTTTCGAACACTTTGCAGTGGACGTGGTCACGGGGTGACTCTTGCAGTGGACGTGGTCACGGGGTGACTCACCCAGTCACCCCGTGACCACGTCCACTGCAAAGTGTTCGAAACGTCGGGATATAAATAATGTCAAATATACGCGATTTAAACCGTTCAAAGTTCTACCGTACGTAGCCTTTCTAAAAAATATATGTTTCATTCGATGAATAAAAAAAATTTTTTTTTGTAAATTAGTGTTATTTCCCTTAGAAAAAAGTTAAATATATCAATAAATATTCGTCCATAATGGCCATAACAAACAACTTAATGTTACTATTAGTTAATTTTTTTTTTAAATGAAACATTACAGCGGCGAATACAACACATCCTTAGACGTGGCTGTACAAATTCAACACCCAGACATCGTACAATTCATCCCACCTACAATTTCGATACCGGGGTCGAAAGAGCCCAACACTACCGTCGAGATCACATACGAGATATGCGCGTACGGGGAAAGTCCGGGACATTCTGAAGTTACGTTCAATGTTACACCAACTGGATTTGTCCAGTAAGTATTTTTATATTTTAAAGTCCAGTAAGTATAAGGCAGCAGACGAGCTGACAGTCCACCCGGTGGTAAGTGGATACTGTCGCACTGCAACATCCGTGATACATGCCAATATCAGTCCATACAAACATCGGCATGCGTTGCCTACCTTTGGAGACTTAGAATGGAGTTGGAAGGTTTGTAAAAATGGGGAGAGATAGAATAGGTTGGGATGAGAATCGGTTCTGGCATATCTCACTCACTACTGAAACACGTAGGTACGTACATTGAGGCAATGGGATAAACTGGGAAATGCAGTACATTTACCACTTTTTCCTATAAATGTTATGATATAGATATTAATACAAATACTTATTCTTACTTCCTGAATGAAAACATTATATCAATTAGCATAATACTCGTTTATATTTTACGCATACTATTAAATTATTAAACCACATTGTGTTGTATAAATTACTACCTGGTAATTTACATTCAAGTATCAATGAAACACCAGTTCTGAAGTATTTCATGTAAAATAGAAGTACATATTAGTAAACTGTAGCTTAAGAAGGGTTGCATTCCAATGAACAACTCTTTGTTTTTACGTCATGTTAAGTACACGAGTAGACTTTTATGGCGGGAACTCGAGAAGTGTAGTTGAGTTTTTGTTGGATTATTGTAAAAACTGTGTATTAGGCGTTCGTGCGTGGTGTTTGTGATAATCAAATAAAAGCGTGGGACTGCGTTTTTCGTGTGCTTGCAAGGACACCATCTGTCCTCAGTAAACCTACTATCACTTTACTGAGTGACACCTGACTTACCTACTTCGACGGGACTGGACATTGACAAGATGTGTTTTGAATTGTTTTGATTACGAAGAAAACTTGACACTGGCAGAATGTGCTTATTGCACCATTGCCATATTATATGAAGAAAAATAAATCCACGAGTATTTTTTGTTTAATTTTATTCTTTATTATTATTAATTTATTATTAATACGTAATGTTGTTTAATATGTGTCGTGTGGTGTCGGCCGACTATAGAATAGCACTGCCCCATCTCCCGCGGATGTCGTAAAAGGCGACTTAGGGATAACATAGCGACTGCCACAAGCCCTGAGGAACTACGCCACCTCTAAAAGAGTGGACTCGCCAACCCGCTTCTCTAGCGTGGCGTTTTCAGGCCTTATGCACCTCATGCACTCATGCCCTCATGCACGAGTCAATGTCCACGTCCCATGTCCAACAGTGGATTCTGAAAGGGCTGGTTGCATTGCATTGTATGTTCTATTCATTTACAATCTAGTTACATGAGGAGATCGGACGATCTTGTTTGCTGCCGTGCATTGGAGAGACATCAGTTGATGATATGGTATACAAGCTTATAAACGATAAATAAATATTATTTTATAACAAGGGTCAGTAAATCAATGGGGTCATAAGTGACTTAATTGCCGTGTTAGGACATGCGTCAAATCTTCTTGCTTCGATGTTAATAACTACATACAATTTTTGTGTAATTCATTAACACAGAGCACACCTCTCTCACAGCAGACTGCCGTAAAATGTTGTTAGTAAGTGCAATACTATGTTGGTTCGATTAGTTTGAAACAACAGTCAGTGATCGATAAAGTTCCGAATATAAATTGACAAGATAGATTAGCAAACGAAAATCGCCTGTATGTTTTAGAAATATCAAATTGCAACTCAATTTTGAAGTCCCTCATACCATTATATTTCCTACTATTATATATCCCATTTCCCTCGAGTCCCGTTAAGTAGAATGTATAATGGGATAAGGAAATATCTTTTATTCCACAATACGCTTTACTCTTCATCTCACCTCATCTTTCTCGAGGGAGGTGTAAGGAATGGTCAATACTCCTTGTCCCGTATACTTCCTATTTCTCATCCTTCTTAACCCTCTTTCTAAATCTCCAAAAGTGGGTAGGCAGCACATCCGTTTGTTATTCTGGATTGAAGTATTGCATGTATCGCAAATGTCCATTGACGACAACTATGCAACCAGCCTTTTCAGTATCCACTGCTGGACATGGACCTCCTCATGCACATTGTCTTGTGCATGAGAGATGTATGGCCTCAAAACGCCACGATGGCTAAGCTTGTTGGCGAGTCCACTCTTAGAGGTAGTGTAGTTCCTCAAGACTTGTGGTAGCCACTTAGTTATCCATCACCTTTTACGGCACCCACTTTGGCGACAACTATTGTTATAAGAATGATCACTGAGCGTTCGAGCGATAAATCAGCGCTAATGAACCTTAAGAACCTTAAATGTTTCAGACTCGAGCTTTTAACCACACGGGTTTAAACCCATCAAATACTAATAACTTGGACTACAACGCTCACTTGCGTTTATCTCTCGCATGTTAAAGGTTTACTAGCGCTCATTCAACACTCGAGTGTCGAACGCTCAACGCTCTTTTTTACAACTGTCTATTCGTCCACTACCTTCTTTCTACGAACTATTGTCCATGTTTTCGTCACGGGGAAGTGCATGGTTGGTAATCAATGACATTTTTTACAGTTTGGACTCAGTGTACTTGCGCGTGACCGTCATGCACTCAAACGCGATCTATGTCATCTCGTTCATAATGGGGTGGATCTACTTCCTCTCGTGGTCGGTCTCATTCTACCCGCAAATATATATAAACTTCAAGAGGAAGAGCGTCGTCGGGCTCAACTTTGATTTCTTGGCGTTAAACATCATGGGCTTCGTTATGTATTCTCTTTTCAACTGCGGATTGTATTTCTCCAAAGAGATTCAGGTACTTTTTAAATTATTATTCCATTTATATGTTACTCTGTGCTCTTTAGGTAAACAGGAAATCATAGGGAACATTCATTTAGTTACATCTCCTTCACACTAGGTTTTGACGATTTTGGGGTTAGGTTATATGAGGACGTTGACTAAACGCACCTTTGACTAAAAACGGTTTGATGTAACGCACCTTTGGCGAATAGAGTCTTTGACGAAATGCATCTTTGCAAATGCAGTATTCAAAAAGAACTATTGGCCATCCACCCCAAAACCGTTTTGAAAGACCTAATAAAAAATGCGATATTTAGTTGTGTATCTGTTCTTTGCCTGTGCTACTAAATTCAACACTATTATTTCTACATTAAGTTTCTGTTTGTATAAATTTCAGGGTGAATACTTCAGCCGGCATCCGCGCAGTCTCAACCCGGTGCAACTGAACGACGTGTTCTTCTCACTACACGCCTCATTCGCCACGTTGATCACTATTGCTCAGTGTTTCATCTATGAGGTAAGAATGTATATTTATATAATATTCATCTATGAATGTTCATTTTTATTTTGCATTTCTCCTTCTTTCGTTGCACCGCCGCCTGTAATTATATCTTTCCTGTCCCGAAGGTTGGCTGGAAGACAATGCCTTGTAATATTAAGCTCCATTGCACTTTGTGCAATAAATAAGTAAATGTATTCTTCATGAAGACAGTTTATACAAGGAATCAATATGATGACTTTGATACTGCAATCTCACAGGCAACTGGGCGAGATTCCCTGGCCTTGTTACTCTACTCTTACTAATAACTAAATAATAGACTGCCGTGAAAAGGAACTCATGTAATTCGGGAGTGCTTTAAAATTTCTGTTTCTGTCCCTCCTGTTACGTCTTCACGACTAAACTACCGAACCGAATTCAATGAAATTTAGTATTGACGTAGCCTGAAATCTAGAAAAGGACAGAGAATATATTTATCCTGAATAAATTATCAGTTTTTCCAGGAGGAGCCAATTTAAACCAAAATTCGCGCTTTAACATTAAAAGATCTGAGATCCGAAAGGTTTCATTTGAGGTACATACAGGTATATCTGAAATGTGTTGATATTTTTAAGGCAACTTACCCATCGATCTTTGACACCTCATTTTACCTGTGGATGCGCTGCCTACCGTTGGAGATTTAGGAATGTATTTCGTAAAAGGGTTAGGAAAATGACGTGGCATAGGATGGGATGGGAATGGGCTCTGGCATATCTCACTCACTACCGAAACGTCAGTACATTGGGGAATAGGATAAAGTGGGAAATGCAGTACATTTTAAGTAGTCTGTGAGAGAGGATTAACGTGGCTAGTCGAGTGCCCCCAGCGGCTGTTGCATTGCAGCGTGCACGCTCTACTCCTGTATTTAAATAAACTACTATAATACTACTACTATGTACTATGTTTTATAATAAAGGGGTTGCAGTTCTAAAACCAATAAAATCAATGTGTAATGTATAAATATTGATAATTTTCATGATCAGCGTGAGGGGCAACGCGTCTCTCTGACGGGTCGCGGCATCCTGGGCGCGTTTGTCAGCGTTGTGATTGTGACGGCGAGCCTCGGCGCCGCTAGCAAGATCGCTTGGCTCGACTTCCTATACTACTGCAGTTACATCAAGCTCTGCATCACGCTCATTAAATATGTGCCACAGGTACACAGTACACTATATTCTGTTCGCGTTAAGAATGCAGTGTTTCATCACTAGTAAAAATATGTTGGAGTGCACACGTGCACTCCAAATAATAAAATTGATTGATTCCAATATTTCAAATACTGGAACCAATCAAGCGGCCCACATGATAGTAATTGGCTACCGTCGCCCATAGACACCTGCAACATCAGGAGGTATACGGGTACGCCGCCGAACTTGCAGAAACTTATTCACAGCCTATTTTCCTATTTTATTGAAGAACACCATATGGTATCTTAATGGAAAGACATTTTGAGACAGTTCCTTCCACAGCCACAGGTTCGCGACATAAAATGGTATCCATTTTATTGCTTTTATTGCAATGGCTTTATTAAAACTAGATAATTTATGACTTTTTGTAACTTATATGACTCATCGAATTTCATTAGTTGTACTAAGTTGTATTGTAAGTAGTTGTAATATACACATACCAGTGATAACGTTATTCTCGACTCATATGCGTGTGGTTGTGAATTAAAATCCACGGTCCGTGTGAAAATATCGTGTGAAAATTTAAAAAAATATATCGCTACCTCGGCGGTGAGAGAAAATATCGTGAAAACACTTGAGAAATAAAAAATCTGAAGTATGTGTATCCACCAATCCTCACTGGGCCTGCGTGATGATCACTACTGTGATTAAAAGTCACCAACCTTATTATCGTCCACTGCTGGACACGAGCCTCTTCATGTACATTCACTTGTGTATGAGGAATTGGTCAGGCGGGTTGGTCAGTCCTTTCTTGTAGAGGCAGTGTAGTTCCTCAGGATTTGGGGTACTGGCTTTGTTATCCGTTACTCGTCTTTTACAACACCTACGGGAAGAGATTGGGTGGTCTATTCTAAAGCCGGCCGACACCACACGGCCCTGTACGTTATTACTTCTTAGCTATACTTTAGCGCTCCTAGACTATAGCCCAGGAGTAATTTACTCTCGGCTTTTATTAATAAGGTCGTGAGTATCTTGACTCGTACCAATGAGATTTTACTTAAGTAAGGATTTTTAAATTATCATATTTATCACTAGCTCACAAAAAAAAACCCGAACATACGTATTTACCGCAAATATAGAGAAATAGATAACGCAAGCTGTGCGTCACTACGTGCTCGAAGTTGACACTAAGCTCCTATCTCCCACGCTGGTCGTTCAGTCTGTTCTGACCCGTGTCGCTAGCAAGTCGTTACAAAACACAAAACTCTTGATTACGCTATAATCAATTGTAAAAAAATGTCAAAAGTGATGAACTGAGTCGAAGATGTTTCGTTACATCGGTGAGTTGTTTTTCATTACTTAAATTTATTCGTGACGTAACGCGCTTGGTTTCCATATAATTTCACGAACTTTCGTTGTCTATCTCTGTTTATGATATATACCAATCCGCATTGAATCCGGGGCGTGAATTATGACATGAAATCTAGTGATTTACTGGGAGAGGCCCGTGTCTTGCAATGGGACGTTATAAGCTGATATCGACTCTTAACGCCGGTTATCCTGCGAAATCAGTTTATCCGGTGCGGTATCTATTACCTAACAAAAAGACAGTACCTAACGAAAAAACATTTCAACATGTTTTTTGTACAATTGAATATTCCAGGCATATATGAATTACAAGCGCAAGTCGACAGTGGGCTGGAGCATCGGCAACATCTTCCTGGATCTGGCGGGCGGTTTCCTGTCCATCCTGCAGGTATATATATTATATTTCATAGTTTATTATTATATTGTGTTGCGACTCAAAACTAATTACCTAATTACCTAAGTAGTTGCAACAGGAATGCAATTAAGAATTTTCATTCATTCATTCATTCAGATGACGCTCAACGCATACAACTACGACGATTGGATCTCGTTCTTCGGAGACGCGACTAAGTTCGGCCTCGGACTCTTCAGTCTTGTCTTCGATATATTCTTCATATTGCAACACTATGTTTTCTACAGGTACGTGTTCTTTACTTAAAGTCCTAGGGGTTGCCATGTTATAAATGGTATTTTCTTAAATATTTCCAATGTTCTATTGTTGATAAAAAAATGCGTGGGTTAGGCGTTATTTTGTCAAAGTTAAATGTGACGTAACGCATCGTTATAGTCACTAATACAAATACGAAATTTTGTTTGTTTGTTACAAAGAAATCAACGAATTGTTATCAAAACGTTTATTTTGTGGAACGGAATATCATGATCAAAATTTTAATCTAAATGTCACGCAAGTGTAGTTGCAGGCAAAAGTTAATATTTTTATAAATATTTTGAAGTCATTTTGAATTTCTCATAGGTAGTTATCCGTATTTTGAGATAATGCTTATTTTATAATATGGCAACCTCAAAGAGATGTCGTTGAGCTCTGCTTTTAAAACCGATGAAAAGTGGATTAAAGTTGTTTGTTTTCTTTTTCCAAATTTCATCAAACCGCGGGTTTTAGGTGTGTGAACTAACATTGATATAAGTAGGGGCTCTTTAACGCTACTTACTGTTTCATACTATACTATTACATGAATTCATAACTTTCTATCATTATATATCAATTAGTGTTTAATATAAAATGATTTTTTTTTTGATAAAATGAATATTTCGTACTTCGTCTTAACAACAAAGTGAAAAATGGTAATAAGAAAATTTGCCAATAGTGCTTACCGATATGAGTAACACAGAGGTCCTTACACAACGAGGATTATCCGAACAGTATATAAGGAACTTTAAATAGAAACTGTAGGAACGCTGGAATATCTTCAATGGAAGTGAATTAGAATATACTGTTAAGGAGCTTTAACATATATAATAAGTCAAGAAATGTAGAAGAAATGGTTGAAACACGAAATATAGAGAGTTACACCATTATAATAAATATAACAATTAACAAAAAGACAATGATGTCGAAAAATATCAGACACAAATGTTTTATACAGATCGAAGTAACGTGATGAGTAAAAGATGAACGTGGATCTTTGGAAATTGGAACGAAAGTGTGGGATGGTTTTTATATCTTGATTAATGCTTCTATTGAACGGGCATCATATGCTACAATGGATAACCTAAAATATACGGACATAAACATCTGAAGCATACAAACAAGTATAATTGAATGATAAATATATAAATTCAAAACGGCAACACAATTGAAGAAGTGACGCCAGCAATCGAAGAAGACATCAACCGACACATTCACACATTTAGAAAGAGATATTATTTGTAATGTAGAAACATTACAAATAATTATCTCTGATATCATGCATTACAGAGCCACAGACATTTTTGCACAACGCTTCGCTTTTTTTGGACGCTATAATTGGTTCTGTACGCAGAGCGGCATTTGAAAATCGAACGGATTTGAAAATGGACGCAACGATGACTCTATGGGTTTTTATTTTTTTCAATTCTCAGCCAAGCTAAAGGAAACGTATTTTATGGTTGATATTTTCAGAAATGGCAAGGAATTTGTAATAGTAGACGGTAGTGAGGGAGGGTCGGATATGACGCGGAGTGGTGACGAGAAGGAATACTTTTTGGTCGTCGATTCTTGGTATGTATGGATTAGGATTTTATTGGTGAACACTCGGCTGTATAAAATATCTACTACTTTCATACTCTTTTGTACTGTAAAATGCTTCGCAATACAGTCTGCACGCCAAATCATATTACAATATACCGAGTTATAATTGAATTTGACGTAGCTGTTCTTGCTATTGGTAACAGATAATCGAATGGAAATATGTATTGTATTGACTGACTGAAGTTCTTGCTATTGGTAATTGATAATCGAATGGAAATATGTATTGTATTGACTGACTGAAGTTCTTGCTATTGGTAATTGATAATCGAATGGAAATATGTATTGTATTGACTGACTGAAGTTCTTGCTATTGGTAATTGATAATCGAATGGAAATATGTATTGTATTGACTGACTGAAGTTCTTGCTATTGGTAATTGATAATCGAATGGAAATATGTATTGTATTGACTGACTGAAGTTCTTGCTATTGGTAATTGATAATCGAATGGAAATATGTATTGTATTGACTGACTGAAGTTCTTGCTATTGGTAATTGATAATCGAATGGAAATATGTATTGTATTGACTGACTGAAGTTCTTGCTATTGGTAATTGATAATCGAATGGAAATATGTATTGTATTGACTGACTGAAGTTCTTGCTATTGGTAATTGATAATCGAATGGAAATATGTATTGTATTGACTGACTGAAGTTCTTGCTATTGGTAATTGATAATCGAATGGAAATATGTATTGTATTGACTGACTGAACGTTCGCACGATTACACACTTTATTTTGCGCTCGTAAACGAGTTATTATGCCGATTTTAACGTACATATTCGATGCTCGAACTGAAAATACAGATTTGTTCTACAAAGTTATATTTGCGGTTGACGCGACCGAGCTGCCTATTGAATAAATTAATAATGAGCTGTAAATTGTTGTATTTTGTATACAACAAACAAGCTGTACATTGTATTTTGTTCGAACGCTTCATTAGCCAATAGGTACTGCAGATATGTTGATAATTTCATGTTTAATTAGAACAGTAAATGTGATTTGGCGTTGATAGTGCACTGTCAACTAGTATCTGTTTATGCCTGCTCGAGAATATTATACGCTAGTTAACTCGCAAATAATTAGCGGTATACGGATCATTAAAATATCGCATTACTAATTAGATAAATACCTCTTTTGTCCATTATTCTTGAATTACCTGCAATCATAGTATGTTTAAACGAATACCACCCTTTCAACTAGTGTTGTTAGACATCTCGTATTTTCAGCCTTTTTTTTTAAATCTGCTCACCAGACGGTAACTTTCCCGTAATTTGGTCTCTTATTTATACGCGTATTTTTTAATTTGTTTAGTATAAAAATGTGGTAAAAGAAAAGTTTATTTCTTTCAGGAATTCAGTACCCAGAGGTTGTTTTTATTTTAATCCTGCATAAATGTATTCCTTTTCATGTCACACATTTCAGGCATGAACAACTACTAAAGCGTGTGCCACAAGCAGAAGTAATTTCGGTCATGATCGACATGAGATCAGTCAAGACTGGACGGAAAAGAGATTTGTATGAAATCATCGATCATCGACTACTTTAGACCCGTCATATTATTGAACCTTAATCTCAATGTCACTGACAGAAATTCTTGCTGCTCGTGGCACGCGCTTCAGTTGACTATAAGCATTAACCGACGAAACATTTTAGACGCATTGAAGTGATTGATTGTGGACAAAGTACCTTAGTACCTTCATAATAAAGGTCATGTGAATCCAAAAGTGAAAACAGAATACGCTTCTATTGTCTCTGAAAGTTTTTGTCAAATAGTAATACTATTTTTTTATTAAGTTAGTCTGTATTAACTTATTTCTAATTTTTAGGCGCGCGGATGAAAAGAAATACGATTTGGATGTCAAGGCGTGATGAAGATCTGATAAACTTAATTCAAGATTAATATCAGTTATTTAAAAAAAATACTTGCATTTTCATTTGAAGATGTCGTGGAGAAGCTCTTGGTTCGAATTATTTTTTTATACAACGTCTCATGAAAATAATGCTGAACCCGAAACACTTCAAAACCGTTTTAACAAATAAATGGAAACATACAAACATAATATAAAGTTTTCTAAAACGTTCGTAGCGGTCATTACTCATCACAGGATAATGATCGGGCTCGGCGCGGGCGACGCGCGTAGTACGCAACTGCGCGTAGAATAAAAGATATACTAGAAATGAACTATATGTTATGAAAAAAAACAACTTATTGTTAAAACTGACAGAATTAATTACTCTCGATACTGAACAACCTATTTTCAGCCTTTGCATTATTTCAGTGTCACGTTGCGATATTATTTAGGTTAGTGTATTGTTTTATGTCTTATCAACCGGCCATTTTGAAGTTTTTAAATAGACTGATTTTTACAAATATTTGAAACTCGATTTTGATAATTGTTGTTGGATTTGTTAAATTATTTTGTTAAATGACATAGTCATTATTCGGTATATATCTGTGATGAACAGACGCATTTTATATTAAAATGTGTATAAAATGAACTGCATTTTTGATTTTCACCCCTCTTCACAACAGATTATTTACCTTATTACTTCCATTTAGTTAAATTTGCCACAAATTGAACCAAGTTTCATGTCAAGATATGATTAATAGTTATATTAAATTAAAGCAATAATATAATAATAGTTTTAAGCTTAAGAGTGTAACTCATTGTTAATAATATAAGTGTGTGTAAATAGCAAGTTCACGAGGATCGATTTAATTAATTAATCATCTACTTAATCGAAATTAATTTAAACCCTCGGTTATAACGTCAAAAATATCGATAAAAATTGGGTATTTTTTATAGACAAGTAAAAGTTGATCCACTAAAATTGAACCCTGTGAACTGGTTTTATAGAATTTAAGTTTTTGTCTATGGTCATAATAAATGAATGTTGGTTTTGCTGTGTTTCAATTCCCTTAAATATCATATACAAATAAACACAATTTGATCTAAACTTAGAGCATATATTTATCGTTTTTTTTTTCTGGCACTACCCGGCGAATGTGTGACAAAGATTTATAAATTTGACGAATATTTCTAGAAGAACATTTACAAGCAACACAAATACAACTTAGGATACACAACGTTCAGTTTCTGCCATGGGAGATTTGTCACCACTTGCCAAGTTGAGACCATACTGTATAAACGTGAGGGCAGTTTTAGAAATTTTAAAAATACGTTCACTTCCATCGACATAGATCGACAACGCAAGTTTATGAAATTATATGAAAACTAAGTGTCACTTATTTTGTACCCTCGACTAGGTCACGAGTCAATTTTAGTGATGGGAAACCACTCAAAGTTGAAACGAAACATGTCTCTTGACTCTTATTCATTACTTTAGAAGAATTTTTACAATTGATTATAGTACAATTAGGCATTTTGTGTTTTGTAACGGCTATCTACACAGGTCGGAGGAACGCGGGAAGTTACTTTAGAGCCAACTTCGTACACGCAGCGACGGACCACTTGCGTTGTCTATCCTTCTATATCTGCACTCACGTCTCATTGTATTTAAACCCTAAGATATCTTATAATGTCTACTTAGTATTTGGCGATATTCTGCTTTTCAAGCTACTTTTGCATTTCTAGAAGTTATTAGTTTATACATTGCATCTCTATATGCCAGTAGTATAATAATCAAGGTATCCGCAATTGGCTTTTGCATCTTTGTAACTTATGTCGTGCATCAAGTACCCTGTACGTTATATGTATCTTACATCGAATATTTACCAGCAGAAACTCAACTTGCGAAGATGATTGTCTACATCTCGTTCTGACAGGTTTGGTATGTATAAGATATACAACCACATTAAAATTCAACTTGAATAATTCAATTTGAAGGTGTTCAGACTTACAGAAGTATGTAATACTAAGATTTGCATAGTATTTATCCGCAGCTTCGCCAGCTTAGATTATAATGCTGGAGTTTTTTTTTTAAATATTGCCTACCGCTAAGTGATAGTATGCCTAGTTGGGGTAGTATTATGCCGTTTGGGGTGTAAGAGGCTCACCTACCATCTTTGGAGCCTAAGCCAACCTCACCTGCTAGTGGTGCACCCTGCTATTAACTAACGAGGCAATGGCGTTCCCTTTTTTGCGGTGGGAGGGTTACTCCGTCGGCAAAGCTACCACCCTTCCGTCGGAATCCGCCGCCATTATGGTGCCATATTAGCCACGAGGACCGCATCGTGTTCCGGCGGTGAGCGGAAAAAGCCGGGATGGCTTCTTCCGCTCACCGCCTTGCGTGTGGAGAGGGAGATTGTTGCGTGTGGAAAGGAGGACCAGCGGTTGCGGGGAATTACAGGCGCATAGGCGTGACACGGGGATTAGGGAGACCCGGTGAAACGGTTGTCCGCTAGCCGCCCGCGGGTTGTTGGGGGCCCGAACCCTGGGATCTTTCTTTAATCTCCACCCCAGGAGGCTGCCCCGCCGCACGCGAAAAGTCCCTTGGGGTAGCAGTGGTGCCGGAGGAGACCGGAGTGGAACCCGACTGCTGCCCCCAAGGGGGGACCGGGGGCCCTTCCGCACCCCGCGCCAGCAAGTCACACAACCTTTGTGGCCTAGTTTTTCTCTGCTCCGTACTTTGTCCTTTGATCCACATGCAACCATCTCTCTCTCTGTCCCCTCTTTCATTTTTTCCCTATTCATGCTCACTATTCGATGGCCAAGAAAAAGAAAAAATATAACGTTCACTCAGCGGCCCATCCCTTAAGTTCCACACTACAAGTGGACTTTTGCAACATCAGAGGGATGCATAGTAACATCGACGCCGTCCACTACCACCTTGAGACGGCAAAGCCGGCCTTACTTTTCATGACGGGAGACCCGGATATCCTGCCCGGCCGATACATCATATCTTCATTACCCCGGTTACAAACTGGAGCACTGTTTTGTGCGACGTGGTGGGGTATACAATGTACGTTCGGGAGGATATTTGTTGCCGCCGCCTCAGCCATTTTGAAGACGGGGACCTGTCGATTCTCTGGGCGCGTATTGACTACGGAGGTTCCACTGAAGTCTACGCCTGCCTTTACAGGTCTTACAGCGGTGATACGGAGACGACTCGCTTTTTTGAGCGTCTACAAGAGACGACGGATAGCGTACACGAGTAGTTTCCCTGCGCGGAAGAGGTGGTCCTCGGTGATTTCAACGCTCACCACGAAGAGTGATTGGGATCCCGAACTACCGACCGCGTAGGGAGAGCAGCCTATAACTTTGTCCTAGCCTATGGTTTCTCGCAGTTGTGGTGTCCTCACACACGAGGATACCTGATATCGAGAGCCATACTCCCTCTTTACTAGAACTCCTGCTGACTACGCGGTCGAATGACTACAATGTTGTTGTTGATGCTCCATTATGATCATCCGACTACTGTATCGTTCGAACTGCTGTGCCAGCTCAGCAATCTGTGCCGACCCATTCACAGGGAACGCGCAACGTCTGGCACTACAAGTCTGCAGATCTGGATGGGTTGTGCGAATTTTACGCTTCTTATCCCTGGGGGCAGCTCTATTCCTCGTCGGGAGATTCGGATACCTGTGCAGACTCCGTTGCCGACGTGGCATGGAATGTTATATTCCTTGCTCTGTGATACCCGTAGGCGGACGGAGCCAACCTTGGTATAATCAGTCCTGCAGAGAAGCCCGTCGTAATAAACGGGCTGCATACAGGGCCTGGGCCAATGCGCTGGTATCCGAAGATCCGAATACCATCGACTTGAAGAAGAAATTTAACGCTGCCTCGAGGTACAGTAAAAGGATCACTGTCAGAGCAAGGAATGAGCACATCCGCAGAATTGGCGATCGACTAGAGCTAGCTGTCCTTCTGGAAGCCGAGCTTTCTGGTCACTCGCCAAGGCTGCTGAAGGTAACTTCTGTCAGTCGTCACTCCCACCACTGTGGAAACTCGATGGCTCACTGGCTCATGGGCGAAGGAGAAAGCCGATCTCCTGGGCTATCTCTTTGCCTCTAACTCGACTCTGGACGATAGAGGTGTCTCACCGCCGTCTATCTCGAGGTGCACAAACTCTATACCGGAAATCTGTTTCACACAGCGTGAAGTCCGGCAAGCTCTAGCATCTCGTGATATCCGAAAGCCGAGTGGGCACATGGTATTCCTGCAGTGGTGCTCAAATTTTGCGCTCCCGAGTTGTCTCCGATGCTTACGCGACTCTTTAGGCTCTCATATTCCACAAAAAGCTTCCCTTCAGCATAGAAGGTAGCTCATGTTCACCCTTTGTCTAAAAAGGGTGACCGCACCGTAAAAAAAAGTACATGCGTTAAATAACATTTTTTATTTATAAAAACTGAAAATTTCAAGTAATTATAAGGTCGGGGAATAAGTTTATATACAAATTCAAGACAATTTTTTTTAAAAGTTTAATTATAATATAAAGGGTGATCCAATTTGAGTTTCCTATATTGGCAACACTGTAAATGAGACAGCTGTCAATAATGGCACGTGTTTGAAACATCAAATGTTAATTTGAAACAACACATTTCCGAAATGTATCGCTTAACCATCGCTCAACGCGTTAAAATTGTTCAATTGTTCTACAGAAATAACAATTCTGTACGAACTGTGTATCGACGTTTACGGGAAGATTATGGTCAATCTAATCGTCCTACTGAGCGAACAATTCGCAACATAGTGAAAAAATTTGAGGAAACTGGAAGCATTGGAGATAGGGTAAGCCGTGTGCATCATCGTGGCGCACGTTCAGGCGAGAAT
This sequence comes from Sesia apiformis, assembly GCA_914767545.1. NCBI lineage: Eukaryota > Metazoa > Arthropoda > Insecta > Lepidoptera > Sesiidae > Sesia > Sesia apiformis. The sequence goes on along the minus strand of OU611954.1, from coordinate 6,467,873 downwards.
ATTGCTGCTGTGAGTGATAGTATGGCCGAAGACCCAGAATTATCGATTCGTCGCCGTTCGCAGAGTTTGGGCGTTTCTTATGGCTCCCTTTGGCGCATTTTGCATAAGGACTTGCACCTACACCCGTATAAAATTCAGTTAACACAAGAACTGAAGCCCAGAGATCATGGACAGCGAAGAATTTACGCAGATTGAGTGTTAGAGCAACAGGAAGTGATGCCGATTTTTCAAATAAAATTTTCTTCTCTGATGAGGCACATTTTCAAATCTCTGGGTATGTTAATAAACAAAATTGCCGCATATGGGGTGATGAAAATCCTCACGTGATACACGAGACACTTTTGCATGCCCAAAAAGTAACTGTATGGTGCGCATTGTGGTCAGGTGGCGTAATTGGGCCTTACTTTTTTGAAAACGATGAAGGTCAGACAGTAACAGTCAACGGTGAGCGCTATAGGCGCATGATAGCCGATTATTTTTGGCACGAAATCGAAGATATTGATGTGGGAGACATGTGGGTTCAGCAAGACGGCGCAACTTGCCACACATCGCGTGCAACGTTAGCTGTTTTGCGTGAAAAGTTCAGAGGTCGCATTATTTCACGTTGCGATGACGTCAACTGGCCGCCAAGATCATGCGATTTAACGCCGTTGGATTTTTTTTTGTGGGGTTTTCTTAAGAGTCGCGTCTACGCCAACAAACCTGCAACGTTGGAGCACCTAAAAACTAACATCCGCCAAGTTATAGCCGAGATAACCCCCGAAACTTACGAAAAAGTCATCGAAAATTACCTTGAACGAATCAACTGCTGCAGAAGGTCCAGTGGCGGCCATTTGCCTAACATCATTTTCCATGATTAATGAATAATACCAAATATTCGATTAATAAAAAAAAAACTAAGATAATGTTACATTTTGTATGTTTCTTCTTAAATAAAAGTTAGGAAATTGGAATTGGATCACCCTTTATATGTGCCGTTTTGTGCTATAACTTGTTTTGGTCCAAAAATTACGACAAATAGTTTTGACAGCCCTCTCTTAATGTTAACCTTACACTACCTAAAAAATTCTGAAGAGACCGAAGCAAGTGGAAATCTGAGGGTGCAAGGTCAGGGCTTTAAGGTGGGTGCATCAACACTTTCCAACCAAGCTCTCTCAATTTTTGCTGAGTGGCCAAAGATGTGTGTGGTCTGGCGTTATCATGATGAAAGACTACACCCTTTCTATTGATCAATTCCGGGCGTTTTTTCTCAATTTCTTGTTTTAGTTTCATCAGCTGTTGGCAGTAGAGATCCGAATCGATGGTTTTGCCCGGCGGTAAAAGCTCATAATGAACGATGCTCTTTATCACCATACAACATCACCTTATTGCGCGTTAATCTGCATTTTACCACAGTCTGTGGAGGTTTGCCACACTTAGACCATGATCTTTTCCGCACGTTCTTGTCTCAAGTGATCAACTTCTCATCACCAGTGATCAACCTTTTCAAAAATGGTTCGGTTTCATTGCGTTTTAATAGAGAATCGCAAACGAGTACACGGTTCATTAGGTTTCTTTCAGTGAGCTCGCGTGGTACCCTAATATCGAGCTTTTTTGTGAATGCAGACTTTTTCAAATGAGTCAAAACTGTTTTGTGGTCAATGCCCAGTTGATCAGCAATGTCGTAACTACTTATGTGCCGATCTTGCTGCATTTTTTCACAAATGGCATCAACTTTATCGGTAACAGGGCGACCGGAGCGAACTGCATCTTTAACATTAAGATTTCCTGACTGAAAACGATTAAACCAACTTTGTGCTACTCTTACTGACACTCCATTAGGCCCAGAAACGGCACAAATTTTTTTCGCGGCTTGTGTCGCATTTTTACCTTTTTTGTAATAAAACTTTAAAATTTATTAAATTTCTTCGTTAGATTCATTCATTTTCTTGGACAGAAAAACATTTTAGAAATGGCGTGAAACAGTTTTTTATTTTTTTATTTCTTTTTTTAAAATGTTACCTTTTTAATGGTATAATAACCAGCCAGGTACAAACAGTTTAATTAAAGATATTGGATCACAACTTCATACATACAAAATACGAAAAGACTTTCTTCCACGATCTATTTTATCCAGGCCTGAAACTTTGCACAAGAGAATCTGAAAGAAATTAAGGATTGACACATGCCATTCTCTCGTTTGTATTGCTTTCAAAGCTACAGGTGTGGATAGAATTCCTTTAAAAATTAAACATTATCGGCATATTTTTAATCCTCTAGTCCAGTGTTTCCCAAAGTGTTTCCCAAGGCGACCCACTATTGCGGTTAGATCTAACACACGATTACACGCGATTTACCGTGGAATACGTTCTCGGACATTGTTAGTAGTATGCTGCAGCCTATCCGAATGTGAAGATCAAATGTTAGTGCTTGATAAAACTGCTCGAAGCTCTCATCCTGACTTACCCACCTCTTCAGTCAACTCGTGACCACGGCTGGTATTACGTGTCCAAACGTCGAGTAGAAATAAAAGGTAAACTAAAACCTTTAATCTTACGCGTTCAGACCCAATTTACAATATAAAACGACAAGCGGCATAGAAGTCAGGATGTGTCCCTGCCTGCTGTACGAAAGGATAACAGCTTCACAGTTAAGCAGACATATGTATAAAAACAAATATTTGTCTTGGTTTGAATATTAATGAATACGGATTATACAATGGAGTTTTCGAGTCGTCTTTTATTCAGTATTCAGTCTACATAAAGTTAGTTATAATTGATATACATAGAATTAGTGTTAATCTACATAGATTAGTTTTCAACAACTCTGTCTAAAGGAGAATCTTTGCTAGAAGCAAAATTGATGACAGCGATGTATACACTAATATACAAGTTTTGTTCTTCTTTTGCATAATGATTGTCTATCCATCTATATACCATGTATGGTAAGTATGAAATGCCTCACAATTAGTTTTTAACACGCGCGTTTTGTCTACAGGGAATCGCGGTACATCTTGCTGCCCGGAACTACGGTTACTCAAAACCCCGGTGTTCCTGACGAGGATCTGCCCGAATGCGATCAGTCTACGGATATGCCTTATCAAGGCGCGCCGGCATAGGAACCAACTGAGAAGTATATTGGGAATAGTATACGGGACACCATGCTGCGAGTATAGCAATAAAACCTGAATATGGATATTAGTTTACTTTGTGATATTAATGAGAAGCTAATAAATGAGATGCTTTTTGTCGTGGAACACAGAAGCAGAGTGCGTTGCATTAGAGAATTTACAAGTTCTTGATACAATATGGTTTGATTTCTCAATTGATTAGTGATGGATTGAGTTATATTTGTGAAAAGATGACAAAGCATTGAGGTGTTTAAAGTGTAAATATTTAACTATACACACCTAAAGTCTGATTTTTAATTCGATGCAAAAAAAAAATTAACGGTGGTGTGTTGCTGTTATTAAATATACTTATCATGCGAGTGGAAAATACTATTTCCCAAATATAAACGTGTATATCAAACATTTTAAGTACAATGAGGGGACAATAATATATGTATTACATTCCATGTACCTACTTGAAAAAAATATAATGAAAAAGCGTACTTACATGGTACTTGTATTTAAGTTATTATGTAACTTTAACACTTCTGTTTCGCTGAACATTTGGTTCGTTTATTAAACATCCTAAATATCATACTATGAATATTTCACGAAAATAAGAAAAAAGCCGTATGCACAATTACGAATTGGATATATGTTGTAAAATATTAAAGAGATTTTTTACTATCAATACTGTCATGTCATTTGGATGCCTTTTTCAGTGTGTGTTGAATGCGATCTTGTTTCTCAACGTTAGTTTGTGGTTTTTATTGATAATTTATTGTTATTTAGCAATAAATGTTATGTTTTGTTATAACTATATAAGATTGTTCCGTATTTTTTTGCGGGTCTTATATTGAAATGGAACCCCTGCCGAGTCCATAGAAATGGGCAATAATACTGAAACTGATATTCTCGAGTTAGCACGAAATTTCAGTCTCCACCAAAAAAAGGCCAAGAAGTACACTAAAGTCTAACGAGAACTTCATTAATTTACAATGTGGTCAATATTAATTTACAAACATGTATTAAACACGTGAACCTACAGAACCGGATTTCTCAAAAACAAAGCATGTATCAAAAATATTTACCTATGTATCGAAATATTTTAGAAAATATTTGCAAGTCATTATTAATATTAAATTCAACAGTAATTATTAAAAACATTTGTAACTTACGTAAATATTTCTGTAAACATCACTCAACCAAAAACGTTTGTAACCCCTGAAACGCTATTGTTAAAATGATTATTATTATTTTTTTGCATCGAATTAAAAAACAGACTAAATGTTCAGGTTTCAAGTTCGTACGAGGAACCTAGTGATTGGACTGTGCAAAGCCAAACAAGTGCGCTTGTTTGGCTTGTTTGGCACAAAGCCAATTTGTACGCATGTTACTATTGAAACTAAATTATTACAAAGAATGAAAATACACATAAAAGCTGAAGTATAATGAAATCCAAAGTGTATAGAAAAGAAAAAATCAATATAGAAAGATTTAAGGCATTTACTAACCGCAGAAATTAATCATGGGATTGAACAGCTCAATCTTAAAATAATCTATATTTATTTCGCATTTGGTCCGAGAGACTATAGAAATATCAATCGCGAATATCTTCTCAAGTTGATACGTATGTTCCCACATACCTATTTCTTTTTGATATTTTCTGTGACTTGAACCTAGCCGCTTGGGACGATTCTTTGGAATCTCTAATATTTTCTGAAAATTCTGTGATTTAAATGTAGCTAAATGGGTTGATTTAATCAGGTTTTTTTTTCTGATTTAGGCCTAGCTGAATGTGTGCGTTTTTTTTTTCAATTTTCTGTGATTTAGTACTAGCCGGATGAGTCAATTTCTTTAGACATATTTTTGTGACTTAGGTCAAGATGGGTGGATCAATTTCTTTAGGCGTTTTCGTATTAAAAATGCGATGGTTAAATAGACCTATGTAAAGACTATAATATCTTATAGGCATGCGCCATTAAAATGTTATAACGACTATAACGATACACATGCCAATTTTTATTGTGTTTTAAATTGATACTTAGTTAAGGAATTTTTAACGCAATAGTATAATTTTACAATCGTCTTAAATGTTCCTATTTATAAATGTAGATTTTATGAACATTGTATTGCAATACAGTTTGCAATAATATTAAAAAGTATTCGCAGTAACAATATTGTATTTTGGTGAAATCGTTGAACAGCGGTGCGTCGCGTCGCGTCGCGTCGCGTCGTTGCAAATGGACTATAGTGACTGTATATTATAATACAGTGAATTTTAAGTTATATATATGTTATATATATATCAATGAAAAACTAATATTAATCATGTTAATTTATTTGCTGAACACATAAAATGCAGATTTTTCAATAAACTATAAACGAGCTACACATTGACCTCTATGAAGCTATAAGAGCTTTGGGGCTGAAAAGTGCCGTTGTCACATAGACGCTGAACAGCGCCCATGATTTCTTGGGAGAAGATTGAATGGGATAAGAAGTCCCCTATCCCATTCAATCTTCTCCCTAGTCAGAATTCAATATTCTCTACTCATTAGAAAGGGACAAATAGTTTCGTTTTCTGTCTACTCTAAGGAATTGTATAGGATTTCGTGTGCTATTTTTAAAACTAGGAATTGGTACATTCGACTTTTAAGTCGAATGTATCAATTCCGACTTTTAAGTACTCTTACATTTATTGATTTTACATGAAGACCGTTTTATATAAATATTTTATCATAAAGAGTTATCATAAGTTCATAAAAGATTTTTGTCAAGGATAAACGATAAGTGTAATCTTAAGTATTTTAATTATTTCATAAATAAGGCTTAATTTGCACGATGACTATAAAAGCGCACGATGCTTAAGGCCTAAAAGCGCTAACGTTGACAATACTTCGCTAAAGTGATAAGAAGAATTTCAAGCACCTACGCGATAGTGGCGCTGCTCAATCGCACGACGAAACCACCAATGTGTAATTGATTAAATGCGCTTACGACATCGCTATATGTCGCTAGATACTTATAATTAATTGTAATAATATAATTGACAATAATTATATAACTGAAAGGGGTATGGACACTTCTATGTCAACCTTGGCTTGATTTATCAGATTTTCAAAGGTATACGAGTTTGTCGCAAGATTTTTGACATTTTTAAGAGATGTTGTTAATATATAATTGTTTTGAGGCTGAAGGAAAAAATATTTTCGGTGACATGATCTTGTCATGAAAGCATTTGTAATGAAGCACAGTATTAAAATAGGTGTTAGATACAGAGGCGAAGAAAGAAACCAAAGGGGTCCATACTTCTTTTAGAACGAGTTGTAATACATCGGGTAAGGGGAGAGCGTCTGTGGCAAAATCGTCACTCTTAATAGTATAATATGAACACGGTCTTATTAAGAGTATTATAGACGCAATCCACTCGCCCTTCGCAGTCCAACTTAAGAATGATTCACGCGACACTATGCCAGGATTTAGCCGAGTCTCATTCGCGACAGACAATGAGGCTATGTAATGTATGACTTCTGACTATGTTATGTATGACTTCTCCTTACCACCTATAGGTTGCTTTAGCGATAAGGCCGCCGATTGTACTTCTAATTGCTTGTAATTCTGTGTTTCTCTTCTGTTTTCTAATGTTTTGGTGTACAATAAGGTACACTGGATTATGGATTTGCTCATGCTTTATTTAGAGCCGAGTATAAGTCTATGCTTCAGGATCTTTAAATCTATATATATTTTTTAATTTTATCCGTCGACAGGATTCCAGCCCTGGCAGCTGTTATACCTTGGCATGATGTAGCCTGAGTCATCTTTTTTGTGGTTCTACTTAAGTATTCAATTTCTAAGTATTCAAATCACTTTGTATACTCGTAATATATATGTTATTAAAGTACTGAAACAATTCAAAAGAAGTAGTTTTCTTTTCTATTGCAATAATTACTTCTATTAATTCTGCTTCATATTTTATAGTGATGATTATAATTTATAGCTTCATTTTAAAAACTTAATTTTAAGTGTTATTCTGTTGTTATTAAATAAACTACTCATCTAGTTTTTATTAGCTTACCGTATCGTCGAATTTTAAATTAGGCTTTGTACCCAAAAATCAAAATTTGTATTCTATTTAAAAGTTATAGAAAAAAAAATACTATTGAAAAGGGTAACATTACTCCAGCCGAACGCCAATAACAGCAGAAACAGCGAAGTGGATAAAAAAATTACATGAAATCTATTTTTGTACAAAATTACGTTGTTTCAAAAATACAGTTAAAGTACTGGTGGTGTAACGCTACCACAGCAGCGCCCTCAAAGATTTTTTGAATAAAATTCTCTTTATATGTATTTTATATTACAAGTCGGGTCAGAACGGGTCAGAAGTTTAAACAAAAGATTTTTGGTTACATTTTATTTCTACTCGACGTTTCGGCACGGATTACACAGTCGTGGTCACGAGTTAACTGAAGAGGCGGGTAGTCTAGAATGGCCGCTGCGAGCAGTTTTATCAACTACTTTGATGTTCACATTCGGAAAGGCTGCAACAGACTACTAACAATGTCCGCGTACGTATTCGACGGTTAATCGCAAGTTTTAAATTTATTAATCACTGGATTCCACGTCGACGACAGTTTATATCCATCTACCCGATTGAAATTTTTGTATTTCTTAATTTTAATCGCTTCACGTACAATCCTGGGATAATAGTGAAGTTCAGTAGAGAGGATTTTTGGAGTGCAGAGTTCTATCCAGTAATTCCAGCGTTGAGAATGTGTTCCGCTATTGCTGATTTACTCGTTTGGAAGTTTTTTTTATAGCTGCGATGTATTCCTTTACGCTTCACGTACGCTTAGTATGGCCTATATAGGAACTACCAGAGCTGCAGTCTATCTTATAAGACACCTGGCGTCTGGTACGGTATAGCATCTTTGGGTGTGCCTAGATTTTCTGCGTAGATTTGAGGACGAAGTATATACCATAATTCAATGGAAATGAACACGATATAGCGTAGACAGATATGTCTGTCAGTAGCACCAACAGTTTCACCCGGCTCCGCAGTCTCGCCGCGACCGCGACGCGAATATCGGCTATATTAAATCGTAAGTAACCCGTTTACATAACAATTATTACATTCAACTACGATAGCAGGAGTATATACTGTCTTAATAGAATATTTTCTCAATACTGTTCCAACTTTGTACGTCACGCCTTTCACGTTTACCATAAATGCGGGCTGTCTGTTAACCCCAGGATGTTTCTCCCTCCGACTGCGTCTTGGTTGCCTTCCACTTACTTTGCACCAATTCCGTTTGAGTACCTCCTGAACATGTGATGTTTCGTCTTTTAAATGTTCAGTCACAAAAGTCATACGCACTATTGTTTCCAGGATGATGATGTGAGGAGGCATGCAGATATCTGTCAGTGTGTGTGCTGACATTCTATACACAGTGCGAGATAAGGAACCGTCTTATCTAACCATTATTTTGACTTCTAAGAAGGCCGAAGTTGTGTTTTTTTCCATCATAGGTGAACCGCATTTATGTATGAATGGAATTATATAGCTTCACTTCCTGGCTACTTTCTTTGATGATGCTGAAGATGTTAACACCATTTTCAGTCTCACTATGTTTGGCCCAACACTGATATATGTATGTATATGTATACAAAATATCTTAACAGATTCAAAATTAGAAAGAATGGATATTGCTGTTTGAGTCGGCATGCTGTAACGTACGTATCCATCGGAGTCCTTGCGAAACTCGTCGCTCTCGTCCTGTGTCTAGTCAAATTCCATTACTGACCGAGCAATAAGTTATTTCAAATACAGATACGTTAAACATTTATTTATTTATTTAATATAACATTCCTTGTACCAGAGCATGTGACTGATGGATGTACCCTATTTACTTTGCACTTGTTTACGCAGAAAATTATTATAAAACAGATAACGTCGCATGATTCAGCGGCACTCCCGTCATGTGACTTGCAATCTTTTGTAATGGATATTCTGAAGAGGGATAACAATACAGTTTACAAATGGATAGTTACGCAATTGTTTAGGTCCATATAAGTAGGTAATATGACTTAATGCTAATTAAATTTAATTACTATTTGACCAGTCAAGCGCGGCTTGGCTCAACAGGCCCATTAATACAAAACATGATAAAGATAATCATTGAAGATAATCATTCGTTCCATGTTTTCATGCTACCGTGTCCGTGTGAGTTCGAATCCATGGCCCATTAATAAAAAGCGAAACCCATTAATGAAGAGCATTATGTAAAGTTCGATCCAACCGCATTTAATAAAAATTGCCCGAATAGCAATAGCTGGCAACTCTAAAATCTCTTTCCTAAGATCGTGACTTATCTCCGGCCCTTAGCACTGTCGGTTTTTTACCTAGCATCAGCCTATGTCTCTCCACTGCTGGATATAGACCTCTCCCAAAGCTTGCCACCACACACGATCCTCTGCTCTTCTCATCCAACCGCCACCGCCGATCCCCTTCAACTGTCGGTCCACCTGGCTAGAGCCAGTACGCTTCCCGGCACGTGGCCTCCACTTGAAGACTCGTCTACCCCATCGGTCCTGCGGCAAATATGACCTGCCCATTGCTACTTTAGCATGCTGATTCTGTGACCTAAGGCGGTGACTTTAGTTCTTTGGCGAATCTCTTCGTTTCGAATCTTATCTGGCAAAGAAACTCCGAGCTCCATAGCTCGCTGAGCGACTTTAAACTTATGGATCAGACCCACCGTCAGAGACCACGTTTCTGCACCATACGTCTTAACGGACAGGACGCACTGATTGAAAACTCGTCTTCAATCATTGTGGTATAGGCACCGAGAAGAGCCGATGCATTTTCCCAAATGCTGCCTAGCCGAGCTGAATATGTCTATCGACCTCTTTGCGAAGATTGCACTTACCTAGTTGGATGATGTGCTGAAGATAGACATAATGGTCAACAACTTCGAGTGCCACACCTTCAACGCTTACCGGACGAACATGTTCATTGAACACGATTTTTGTTTTATCTATGTTCATCCGAGACCGACGCGTCGCGATGTTGCGTTAAGGTCGGTCAGCATCCAGTTCAAGTCTTCCAGTGATTATGTCATCAGTGAAACGAAGATGCGAGATGTACTTACTGTTTACATCGATTCCACGTCCTCTCCAGTCCAGCATCCTAAATGCATCTTCCAGTGCGTTTGTGAACAGATTCGGAGATATTACATCTCCCTGTCTCACACCTCGACGCAGCTGGATTAAGGCGATCTGACGATGTAGATTTCAGTCCCAGTAAGACGCAAGTCTGTGCATTCACCGCTAAAACACCCTTTTGTCGTAGCACCTCGCTTTCAGAGCATACCTCTTAAGATCTCGGAGAGTATCGGGATCCTTGGTGTCGACATCTCCAGCAAAGTCGAATTTAGGGGTCATCTAGAAAATAAGGCCAAAATGGCCTCCAAAAAGCTCGGTGTGCCGAACAGAGCGAAGCGGTACTTCACCCCTGGACAACTCCTTATGCTTTACAAAGCTCAGATGAGGCCCCATATGGAGTATTGTTCTTATCTTTGGGCCGACACCGAAATACCAATTGGACCCATTTGACTCCATCCAATGACGTGCTGTTCGTATTATAGACGATCCCACTCTCACGGGCGGTTTAGAACCCCTCAACATTCGGAGAGACGTTGCGTCTCTCTATCGCCTGTACAATGGAGAATGCTCTGAAGAATTGTTTAATATAATTCCCATCTCGGATTTCTACAACCGCACCTCCCGTCACAGAAGTGCGGTCCATCTGCATTTCCTCGATACGGTGGTGCCGCGCACTGTTCGGTCCAAAAATTATTTTATACCGCGAACCCGTAGGCTGTGGAACGAACTGCCTTAAGAGGTCTTTCCATTAAGCTACGATATGGGGTTCTTCAAAAAAACTGTGAATAGGAGTTTGCAAGGTCGGCGGCTCGCCCGCATACCCCCCGGTGTTGCAGGTGTCCATGGGCGGCGGTAATATTTATCATCACCGCTTGCTCGTCCGCCCACTCGTCTATAAAAAGAAAGATCTGCTAAGGCGTTTCATAAGTAAAAGTGAACAAAAAACGAACGAAGTCACAACATGACAAATTGTCTTTGGTAGAACTTAATTTTGCACGCTACAATCCCACAACAGCTGGGCGCACTTGACTGACTCAAGGTACCCCTTTCTTACAGAAGACTATCCGTAAAATGTACTGCATTTCCCACTTTATTATATATTTACTTTATTTTATTTACTTTATTATCTCAATGTTACATGTTTCAGTAGTGAGATATGTACAAATTTGTACAGTGAGTACAAAGCCCATTCCCATCGCACCTTTTTCTATCCCTCCAAATTTCAAATCTTCTTTTTTCCTTTTTCCAAATCCCTTTCTAAATCTCCAAAGGTAGCGGGGCGTGCCAACGCCTGTCATTCTGGGCGACAGTATCCACTTTTCACCAGGTGACTTGTCTACTCGTATGCCACATTTTCTCTATAAAAAAACGTGCTCGATACGACGGCGGTGTTGCGGGTAAAGCACTGGTCGTCCAAGGAGTGTCCGTTTCAGCACGTAGCTTCATAAATATAGCATTTTAATAACTTGCTATACGAGTATATATGATTTGCATGCATTTTGGAGGGCAGAGATTGTAATGTCGCATACCTCGTTTAATGGGTGCATAGTAATTACCGCGTGATTGCGGGTGATTTTCCGATATTTACCTACATGTAGCCTTATCTGACAAAATCTATTTTTGAGAGACTTGTATCTCGAAGTGTCTCTACAAAACGTTGAAAATAACCATAGATTTTAGTTTGCGTGATGGCGGATGGGTGCTCCTCTTTCAAAGGGGAAAAATCAGGATGTGGATGTGTATGGCTTATTTATCTTAATGGCCTTATATTAACCACCTTCTTTCAGTGGCGGTACTTCCATAGAAACCCCTTTAGGTTCTATGTAACCTTTTTGACTACATCTTACTTTTAGGCTTTTGCCCAAAAGCCAAATAAATAATTTAGCGAAAGCGCAAAGGTAACATGTAGCCGATTGTAGCCAAATAAATGTGTTTCGATTGAGGGCCTTCACGGGGAATCCATTAACCACACGGGGTGTCAGAATTTAGTATAAGTTGTGAAAAAATTTAAAAAGCATTTTTGTAATTTGTTAAAGGATATTGAAAGAAATTATATAACTACCGTGGGTGGTCAAATTATAATTATTAGAGCCGCACGCATATTTTATCAAATTCTAAGAACATGACATTTTTTTGACATTTGATAAATGTTACTAGTTGCCATTATTATTATTTTTAAAAGATATGTATTTCTATTACATTTTGTTATACTTTTTACAAATGTACTGGCAACTGCATTTTTGAACGCCATTTATATTGGGCACTGCCATTTTGTCTTACAGTATTCGCGACCGGTGACTCTTGAAAGGCCACTAGGGCCACAAGAACTATACATACACGATGTTGAGGCAATCAGGTTTTTTAGTCGGTAGGAGTCCGACACTACCTGGTACCACCTAGGCTGGCCCAGCCAGACTAGATGGTACCAGGTGTCCCATGCAGGATTTTTCCTGATTGTCTCTCCTAACAAAAAAAAAAAAAAAAGTCTTACAGTAGTTGTTTGGACGTACACGTGTTACATTGAAATTTGAGGATATTTAAGTTACTTTTCATTAAGTTTTGTGATTTTTACGCTGTTACTTGGTAATTACACCTTTATTATTTAGTTATTTCATTGAAATGGCTTAAGTTTGACACAATTATGTCATTTTCATTTATTTTATAGGTTTTTGTTATGGGGAAGAATAAAGACTTCACTCCACGAAAAATTTCTGAGACAAAAACTTTAATAACCAATACTGATAACTCCAATAGACATATTGCATCGATAGCAAACGTTTCGCGGGCAAGTGTGGATAGAATAAAACAAAAAAATGTTGCAAAATTACAATTAACTCCAAATAGGATGGCAAAATGTGGTCGTAAAAGCTTAACCACTAGAGATGAGAGAAAAATAAGGAACATTTGTGTCCAAAACAGAAAGGCTCCATTAGTGGTAATAACCAAACAGATCCAGGAAGCCGGCATCACAATATCACTAAGGACAGCTCGACGCCGCATAAAAGAATTAGATTTTTCATGTCGACATCCAGCGAAAAAACCACTTCTCACACCTGCAATGATGAAAAAGCGGCTAAAATGGTGCAAAGAGCATTTGAATTGGACTGTTGATGATTGGAACAAGGTAAACTAGACTAGTTTTTAATATAAAAGTCAGATATTTAGTTTTCATTTAATCTCAGTTTTGCGAAATTCAAAGGCAACAATATCTTTTAGGTTTCCTTCTCTAACGAATCATCGGTGCATATACTGACTGACAAATCGGAGTTTGTGAGGCGAAGACCTAATGAAAAATTTAAAGAGGACTGCATCGTAAAAAGGGTCAAGCATCCCCCTAGCATAATGGTCTGGTCGATGATTAGCAGCAAAGGCATAGGACGCCTGTATATTGTCGAAGGGACAATGAGGCAGGACCAATACATAAAGGTCTTGGAAACCAGAATGCTGCCCCAAGTTCACGAATGGTTTCCAGATGGCGATTCCATATTTATGTACGACTCTGCTCCATGCCATAAGGCCAAAAAAGTAACAATATTTTTACAGGAAAACCAGGTACAAGTTCTTGACTGGCCTGGGAATTCCCCGGATCTTAACCCAATTGAAAACCTATGGGAATTAATGAAACGGGAAATTTACAGGGAACATATCACGAATAGGATACAGTTGATAGAAGCCCTTGATGCAGTGTGGCAAAGAAGCGATGCAATTCTAATCAACTGTCTTAAATGTATTGAAAGTATGCCGAGGAGAGTACGAGCTGTGATTGCAGGAAAAGGCGGCGTCACTAAATATTAAGCTTTTTTTTATTATTTTGAACGTTATTAAACTACATTAAGCACATTTTAACTGTTTATCCAATACTGTTTAAAAAAATACATAATTTATAATAATTGGTAACATGTATATTACTTTTCCTTATCCATATACTAAAATTATGTATTTTTTCAAAGTGGCTCTAATAATTTGGCCACCCACTGAAGTACAAACGCAATTTATAATATTATCTTCATCATCATCATTTCAGCCCTTGGACGTCCACTGCTGGAAATAGGCCTCCCCCATTGTCCGCCATTTAGACCTATCCCGCCATTTAGACCTATCTTATCTTATTTAGACATTTAGACCATTAGACAATATTATCTTAGATTTGTAAAATAATCGTGATTATAAATCTAAATAGTGGATGACATGGTAGTCTTTATTAAACATAAAAAGTGATGGGTGTTCCCAAAGGCGTCGTCCGGCAATGGGCCAGGGGGGGTCAAGATGAGAGAGATTCCTATTGTACAATAGTAATACAATACAATAGGTAGGTGATACGGTAGTACGATGAGGGTATTCCTATTGTACTTAAATTGATATAAACTTTGCACTCTTAAATACCAGTTAGATATTGACTCAGCCCGTTGAATAAAGAAGATTCATTTGACATAATACCGTAACCTAATACCTTTTTTTCGTCCACTGCTGGACTCTGCACATTGTTTTGTGCATGAGGGATATAGGTATGGCCTTGGGTATTTTAGAGGTGGTGTAGTTCCTCAGGGCTCGCGGTAGCGGCTTGTGTTGTCCCTTAATCCCTTTTTATGACGCCCACTGGAAGAGATGAGGTGATGGTAAAGACATACTTTTTTACTACAATCAATGGATAATACCTATTTAAATAATTTAAGAGTTTATAATTTTAACATTTGTTTTTATAGAATGGATGGCAGAGTGTAAACATTTAGATTCATAACATTTGTAATTGCCACATTTATAAGTATTTATACCTATTTTCAATAGAAACGCATGTGAAAACAGCGTGACACGATCACAAAGGTTGCACGAAAACAACGAGATGTCTTAGATAAAAGGATTTATCATATTATATGACGTGCAATAAAACAACAAATAGGACTTACCGACGAAATATAGTTCTGCGTGTATTGTTGTACCTACACAAATTATAATTTCACACCATGTATGCGTGGGTGGGTCTATTTTTGTTTTAACCTGTATCATATTCTGTACAGTAAATTAATTTGGCGTTGTCTGAAACCTATAACCTAAATCCATAGCCATATCCTCCACATCTGTCCAAACTGAGGTTATATATTTAACGAAGCGTCCATGTATTCCAAACACCACGTAACATGAGATGGACTGTATGCTCTTCTGTCGCCTATTTTGTATATAAAAAACGGTTAGAATATTTCTTATATGACGACAAATTCTGTAAAATATTCTTCAGGTATTGTTGTAAAATTAACAGTCATGAGTTACAGAGCGTGGAAATACGCATTACGAATTTTCACGCGCAAACTACAGTTTACACTCTACGGGGGACTGTAGTAAAAAAAGAAATTGACCAAAATTGACTGAATATCATACTATAACATTTAGGCGTTACATTTACATTACATTCAACTCCCTTTATCTAGAATCTAGATAAAGGGAGTTGAATGTAATGTAAATGTAACTTTTGTTATCTAGATTCTAGATAACAAAAGTTTAAAAAATATCTATATAAAATTTTTGAAATTTCCACGACGCGTATAAGCCATTGATTTAAAAAAATCCTTAAAAAGGGGTTGCATTCGCCTACTGCAGATTGTCTACAAGACTGGTTTACGAATTTATTTTACCCCTTTGAAGGATTTTTTGAAAATAATGGTTTTTACCAGTCGTAAAAAATTTTCAAATTTTTTATTTTTTCCTCTTTTATTTTAATCTTTTTAAAGTTATATAATTATCTAGAGGTTTTTAACTGCTGAGTGTTTTGGGAAAGGAAAAAACACAAGCTTTGACAATTTTTACTCGCCTCCAAAACATGGTTTTCTATGAGAGTGAGAAATCTCGCCCAGTCAGCCGTACTCAGTCAGCTGTAGGACACAGCATCGTCTTCCCCTATTTAGTTGTGTTCATCGAACTAAACAGCACCAAAAATGTTGTCCAAACACAATAGATTTACCGTTAAAATTCAAGGGATTCCCTCATCCACCTTTGGCTCCAGTATCAGACACTGACGGCTATAATGTATATCTGTGTAAACACAGATTAATTATTAACTACAGAAAGACGCATTGGAATAAATGCATTCATTTCGAAATTATAATCACGTTTGTACACATCAATTTTCTGCTGGAATGAGATAACACGACTAGTCGGACGCACCCAGTCGACAACATCATTCTCCTCTATGTATTAGAACTCTTCATTTATGTATTAGAGCTGTATATATGTATTAGAACTTCATTTATATATTAGAACTGTATAATATACACCTTTTTAACCATTAACTTCAGGAGGACGCATTCGAATAAGTAGGTACTGGGCAACTACTGGTGTACTTACCTTAAGAAGTGATGTAGTTCCTCAGGGCTTGGCGTGGCTTAAACTCGCCAACTCGCTTAGCCAGCGTGGCGTTTTCAGACCTTACATCCGTCATTCACGAGACAACGTGCTCGAGGATGTCTAACAGTGGATATTTGAAAGGGCAGATTGCATTGCATTGTCTAGGTTTACAATGCATTTATCTATGTACCCCTATTTTCTGATACATAATTGGACACCCCTATTTTCTGATACATAATTTGACTGGGTCGTAAGACTGACCCATATTGTTCTTTTTCGGTTCCACTAGTGATTATTTCACACAATCACAGAAAACCTATGTACTACGCACGTATTTCAGTAGTGAGTTGTGAGTTAGAGCCCTTTCCCATCCTATCCTGTACCATCGAATGATAAGTATAATGAAATTAATAAATTTCTACTGCACCCGCTTTAATTTTCCTCATTTAACCAACGGTCAACTGGTAGAGAATACCTTAAGGAATTAAGTCCACGTCTGTACAATATAGTACTAAAAGAGTAGATAAATAAGTTAGTAAAAGAAACTCCTTATTCCATTACATTCTTTAATCCCATTCTAGCCCTTCCCTCTAGGAGAATCCAATATACAACGTTTCGTCGATCTATCGTAAAAGCTTTCGTGATCGACCGTTTTAGCAATCAGAGCAACCTTGATATAGGAGTTTTTACTTCCTTTTCATTCATAAATAAAAACTTTTACATTCATAAATTACTATTGGATATATTGAGACAGGGTTGCAAATCACATTAGAGCAATCATTTTGGTAATAATAATAATAGTCATGTAATAATATTTACTATCATGAATAATAGAACAAATTGGTACCTAAATTTATGGTAATGAATAAAATAATTTTAATTTTTATGTCCTTCCGGTGTGGTCTGCTTAAGTACTTGCCAAACGCCATCTACTTCTATTTGATACACGCCTATATATATAATTGACTATTGAATCTATTGAGTCTTACTAATGCTTTTATGGCATCTAACCAAACTGAATTTGCATAAGTGCGCATTGTCCACTCACAAAGATCGTAGTATTTTTTTGGGGACAAATAGCTGAATGACCTTGAGTGACAACATATTTTGCCAATTTACCAAAACAAATTCACTTGATATCCCGGAAAATACATATTATAGACTTTAAAGTATTGAAGTATCTATATCGCTTATATCTTTCCTCGTAGTAACCTGAAATGAGCGCCTGATCATCAAAACTAATGTAAACGTTGGAAGTGCTTACCTCTCTGAACTAATCAGTCCCATATAGCTACGAATATATGGGTACTACACATGGTATTGATCATCCGTTGACGGCCGATGAGGATTAACCAGAGATCTGGGGGTCTACTCCGAAAACACGAAAAACGAAGTTTCGTCCAATATTTCAGTAGATTCCTACCACGAAAATATTCACTACGATATATCGGCCCGAACGAACTTAATTTGACATTTGAAACTACTCCCATCGCACGAGACAACAATCGAAATATAGATTTTGGCAGGAGATACTTGGAGGTCAAACGTCAAATTTGACGATAACAATATCTCACCTTTTAAATAATTGGTATTACACGATATATAGAGCTACGAACGAAGGAAAGTGAGAGTAGGGTTATAGCACTTCGTTCGTTGGAACTTCGGTCGGGCCCGAAACATCTGAATCGTAAAATCAGAGTAGACCCCCTGATTCGTAGATGAATAATTATATTATTTTTCCCTTTAAAGAGTTTTCTTTCGTAATAATCAAGAGAGTACATAAACGATTACAACCTGGTCATACATATTAGCAAGATAGTAAGAATGAGTGGACATATATTCCTATTAAGTAAGGAAGAGTGGAGACTTCCCTACCGGGGGGATGAGCCGGTAGGGATAGATGTTTGCCTAGCTGTACGTTGTTGTTATGTTGTGTGTGGACAGGGAAAATAACTTTCGCCGTTGATTTTATATTGATATATTTTCAGATTCAACTACAATTCACGAAGGTGAAACGTCCACTAAAAAGGGAGTGGTGCCGAACGTAATTATAAACCTAAAGCAAAGTAGCCAGAGATGGAATAACAAATTATTATTATTATTTTAAGAGAGGATTGTTTGGGCTCATTCAATACTCATAATTCATAATAACCCAAAGTAGCGTCACCGCGACATATAAGATCTAATGAAATGTCTGAGTTACATCTCACCCCCACTGTCGACGTATTCCTTTGATGCTGCGTAGTGCTTTGATCAAATCGGGGGTCAAGAGGTGACCTCATATAAAAGGGCTCCTTCTGTATGACAAAGCTGGACAGTCACAAAATATGTGGCTTGGAGTCACTGATTATATAACCGTGGGCAATTAGACATCTACGGTTCTATCTTCAACTTTACCAGTCTTTCGACTGAATTTCTGTTTCATTCACAATTAGTACAACCAACGATACATACGCGTAGGTACTTACGTAACGTCGATTTCAATATATCTACTTCTCCATTATTTTGTACTCATAGTTTTGGGACAGTCCACCTAATGGTAAATGGATATTATTCCATAGATATCTGCTATATGTGCCAAGAGCAATCCAGAATGACATGCATTTCATTATTTCACAACAGAACGATTTCATGCATCTAAAAGCGCTGCCTAGAATCAGGAAAAACGGTTGTGAAGACGGGGAATAAGGTGACTACTCGTAGGTCAACTAACGGCACAGGTAAAATTGGTACCTATTTCAAAAAATAAAAAACCGTGAATATTCAATGGTATTCAAGGTTTTTTTTAAGTTAGTTTTAAATGCAATGCAACCAGCCCTTTCGGTATCCACCGCTGGACATGGGCCTCCACATACACATTGACTCGAGCATGAGGCATGGAAACGCCACGCTGGCCAAAGCGGGTTGGCGAGTCCACTCTTCTAAGAGGTGGTGTAGTTTCTCAGGACTTGTGGTAGACGCTTTGTTATCCACACGCCACACCGACACCACACGTTAGTTTTAAACACTACGTCTTAATTTAACTGTAAAATGCAATATTTCATTAATGCTATTTAAGGCGTTAGGTTAATAACAATAAACGTGAAAGGTGTTTTTGATCTCAAGAGGACAAGACTATCTCTGTCAAAGTGGATGAGAAGAGTTCTAAAGTGTAGAATCAACTTAGTAAATTACACAATGAAAAATAAGTTTTATTTGTAAAACGCTATCATTATTCAAACTGCTTTTACAATAAGCCACTAATGTGGCAGACTGCATGTTAATGAGACCATTTGTTTGCACGTTTTATAACTATAGAACTACAGGTACGCATATAACTACATGTAGGTATATAGGTAGTAGATTTTATGATTTATAAATAAGTATAAATATATGTGAGTTGGATCTCGTAATTGACTCAGCCTCTCTCAGTGTTATAGAACACATAATACCTAATCATCAGTGTCATTGATATTGTCATAATCATTGCCAAGATCCACAGCGGCAATCGTGTTGTACTCCCTCTCAGCGCCACAATCCGTCGTATCCGATCGCGATCGATGATGGTGGCGCTGCGAGGAGTACAACGCCGGCAATCACTATTAGACAATAGACAACACTTTATTCCGGACAACACAACACACAGTAATTTATAATATCAAAAATAAAGAGAAAACAAGATAGTAATATACACAGAATAAATGCCGCAGTACAATAGGAAGTATAATTGTACCAATGTGTATTGCGACGCCGGAAATGGACTCTAACTCAGTATAAACTGCAGTGAACTACAGCGGTGGTTTTCAGTGGAGCCATCACGTCCCCACGGACATCAGACAGCAGTAAGAGAAGATGATAAACAAATTAAACATGTATTAAACTATTGGTCTATAACGTCCCACAATATCTGTCATCAGTTGTGTCTGTATGAGAAGATCTTGTATGGTGGCAGGTCTTAAGCAAGATCTATATCCTGTAATACATATCCAATAATACCTACATAAATAATACTACTTCCCATGGGTGTCTCAGAAGGCGACGAAGTGACATCAGAGCCCTGAGGAACTACACCACCTCTAAAAAAGTGGACTCGCCAACTTGTGTTTTAAGTGGTGTTTTTAGGCCATACATCCTTCATGCACAACATTATGTGAGGATGTATGTTTATTAGTAGATGCTAAAAGGGTTGGTTTCGGTTATTAATACCTACATCGAATAATACATACAGTGAATTTATATTCAAAGGTTGTGGAATGAGCTGCCGTCCAAGATTTTACTACCGAGTTACAACGGGCTTTGTCAAGCTGAGCCGTGAATTGCAGTCTTCTGCAACTGATTCGTGTAGCATATGTTCATGGGTGGTTGAGATCATTTCTCATTAGCCGCCTGATATTATGATGGGATTGAAATTCAGTTCTTCTTCTTCTTTTCAGCCCTTGGACGTCCACTGCTGGACATAGGCCTCCCCCATTGTCCGCCATTTAGACCTATCGGCAGCGACCTGCATCCAGCGGGTGCCCGCAACCTTCATGAGGTCGTCTGTCCATCTAGCAGATGGACGTCCTCGGCTTCGTCCGCCGGTACGTGGTCTCCATTCGAGAACCCTTTTGCCCCATCGGCCATCGGTTCTTCGAGCTATGTGCCCTGCCCACTGCCACTTCAGCTTGCTAACCCGAGAGGCTATGTCGGTGACTTTAGTTCGTCTACGGATCTCCTCATTCCTGATTCGATCACGTAGGGAAACCCCGAGCATAGCCCTCTCCATAGCTCGCTGTGCGACAGTGAGCTTATTTATGAGGCCCATAGTCAGAGACCACGTCTCGGTGCCGTAGGTCATCACTGGCAACACACACTGGTCGAAGACCTTCGTCTTCAAGCACTGAGGTATTTTGGACGAGAAGACGCTGCGTAGCTTCCCGAACGCTGCCCAGCCGAGTTGGATTCGTCGATTGACCTCTTTCTCGAAGTTGGACCTACCTAGTTGGATCGTTTGGCCTAGGTAGACGTACTCGTCAACAACTTCGAGAATCGAGCTCCCAACTGAAACTGGGGTGGGCACGACATGGACATTCGACATGATTTTCGTCTTGTCCATATTCATTTTAAGGCCCACCTGTTGGGAAACTCGATTGAGGTCTCCGAGCATTGTGCTAAGATCCTCCAGCGATTCCGCCATGACCACGATATCGTCGGCAAATCGAAGGTGAGTGATGCATTCGCCATCAACGTTGATGCCGAGTCCTTTCCATTCCAGGAGCTTGAAAACGTCTTCCATCGCATTGGTGAAGAGCTTCGGAGAGATGACATCTCCTTGTCTCACACCCCTCTGCAATGGAATCGGCTCAGTGCTCCCTTCCTGTACTCGGACTGACATGGTGGCGTTGTTATACAAACACTTCAACACTTCGATATACCGATAGTCAATATGGCACCGCTGGAGGGACTGTAGCACTGCCCAAGTCTCGATCGAATCAAAGGCTTTCTCATAGTCCACAAACGCTAAGCATAATGGCAAGTTATACTCCTCGGTCTTCTGTATAACTTGCCGCAGCGTATGGATGTGGTCTATGGTACTATAGCCTTTTCGGAAACCGGCTTGTTCGGGAGGCTGGAAGTCATCAAACCTGCGCTCGAGACGATTCGTGATAACCCTCGAAAACAGCTTATAAACATGGCTCAGAAGCGAGATGGGCCTATAGTTCTTCAACAAGGTCTTGTCGCCTTTCTTGAAGAAGAGCACCACCACGCTTCCGTTCCATGCCTCCGGCGTGATACCCTCGAGCAAGACGGAATTAAAGAGCTTCTGAAGGACTTTCAGTACCGGTGTTCCACCCGCTTTCAGAAGCTCTGAAGTGATTCCGTCCTCACCCGGCGCCTTGTTGTTTCTAAGCTGTTTGAGGGCCATCCTAATCTCGTACAGGCTGATGTCCGGGATGTCTTCGGTATAGTGTCGGGTCAACTTGGCTCTTGGGTCTTTGGCCAAGTTGCCAACAGGTTTAGCGACCGAGGTATACAACTGTCCATAGAACTTCTCGATCTCCCTCAGTACCTCTTGTTTGTCGGAAGTGACACTGCCGTCCTCCCTCTTCAGCTTCGTCAACTGGCTCTGCGCAATAGATAAGTCTCTTGCGAACACTTTGGAGCCTTTATTTCGCTCTATCGTCTCCTTAATACGATTAGTATTAAAGAGACGGATGTCGTGTCGCAAGGACTGGTGAATCCGTCTATTGAGCTGCCGATATGCTTCTGCGTCATCAGGAGTCTGCAGTGTCATCGAACGTCGTTCCGCCAAGAGGTCGAGGGTGTGGTCGGTGAACTTTTGGGGTCCATCTCTTCGACGATGTCTGAAGAATTTAGACCCCACCGTATGGACAGTTTCTACCAACCTGTTGTTGATATCGTCCACTGCAACGCAATCCTCTAGGCAATCGAAGCGATTTGACAGTTCAAGCTGAAAGCTTTCGGGATTCTGTATGTGGGCAGCAGTAGGTCGGAGCGTAGACTTCATCAGGCGGGACCTTTCCAACTTGACGTTTATATTCAATGTGCCTCTAACCATTCGGTGATCACTACCGGTTTTCACCCTGTGGATCACGGAGACATCATTGAATATTTGTCTCTTTGTGGCCATAATGAAGTCTATCTAATTTTTAACGGAACCGTCGGGGCTCATCCAGGTCCACTTCCTATGAGGCGGCTTCTTGAAGAAAGAGTTCATCATAAAGAGTCCCTCTTTCTCAAGAAAGTCGGCCAGCCTCTGGCCCCTCTGGTTCCGGTGCCCACATCCAAATTGCCCCACTCTCAACTCATCGTCGCCTCTTTTGCCCAGTTTCGCGTTGAAATCCCCCATAACAATATTGTAGTGTGTTTTCGAAGCATGTATGGCTCTACTAATGTCCTCATACATTGCTTCCACTTCGTTATCCGGGTGTGCCGAGGTCGGTGCGTAGACCTGTATGACCTTCAACGAATATCTCTTGGATATTCTGAGTATAAGGTACGCGACCCTGCTCGACACACTCGTGATGGCTACAACATTATTTACGAGGGACTTGTGGACGATAAACCCGACACCACCTTGGGACTGCTGGTCGCCCTCCCGGTAATAGAACAAGTTGCCGGACTTCAGGGCTATCGTGTCCTCCCCCTCTCTTCGGATTTCTGATAACCCCAAGATATCCCAGTGCAACTTGCCTATCTCCTCTTCCAGCTCAGCGATCTTCTCGTCTGTCCTCAAAGTGCGCGTGTTGTAAGTCACCAGTGACAACCCACGTCGGTAATCCTTTTTAGAAGCCCTGGTCGTTCGACGGTGAAATCCCGCCCGGAGATTCTTAGCACTCCTGGCTCCAGCGCTCGACCACGCCGGTGTTGCGACTGGAGCCGCCGGGAACTTGGGGCCGTTTTACTTTTTCTGCCATAGGGGGGGGGGGGGGGGGTGGACCGTAACCCGCCGCGCTGGTCCAGTGCGTGGTGGCGGGTCGCCAGAGCCTCGTTCGTTGGTCGGCAGGGTGCACCACGAGCCGGTGAGGTTGGCTTGGGTCCCAGAGATGTAGGTTGGGACCCCTTACACCCCATTCATGAAAATCAGTTCATGATGGGTGTAACATCAGAAAATGTAAAAAAACTTTATTTTTTGTAGGCTAATTAGATAACTAATTAGATGTTGCTAATGAAACACGCCAGCATACTACAAGAAAAGTGTGTTACCACCGCCTATACTACTTATATCGACCAGACTGTCTGTGTTCAACTGTTTATTGTAGTGATTCAGCATTATGGAGAATCCTGAAATTATCTGTAAATTAATTAGAAGATACATAGGTAATTAAGGACTTTGAATAAAAAAATCATAAATTATACATTAATTATACATCGTGATTGCTTATGTTAGTACGCCCAAAAGACCACGTAAAGGTCTACGCCCAGCTACAACAGGCGCAGACCTCCTAGACCCATAGACTGAGCAGAACGTAGACTGCATAAAAATGGCGTAGCATACACAGTTTATAGACCCTACTTAGTTGTAATAAATCTAAGTTAATATACGTATGCATATAATTTTGTTAAAGCTACTTAAATTGGGGTTTTCCTTTTTTTTATAGAAAAAGACGGCAAACCTACAAACGGACCGGACCGCAAATCTGTGGTATATTTACATTTTAAATATTTACCTACATAATAATTGTAACTGATTATGTGAAACGTTTTCCAAATAAAAAATACATAAGTAGCACAAATAAGTAAAATAGGAATAGACGTTCGCTCTAATTGTTGTGACACTTTCGTGCTTCCACATGTGACAACTTCTACCTATTTATTACGATTATTAAGAATTTTTGGAACGTGGGTCTGTGTATTTGAAAATATTTAAGTCGCTGTGAATGCTGGTGGCTTTCAAAACTACTAATCAAGACAAGAAATGAATTATTTTATCGGGCTGTAGATGGAATGCAATATTTTGGAATTGTAGTAAAAGGCTTGTTAATTTTGCTTGTCAAAGTGGCTGAAATGACTTCCGCGCGGAGCAAGGGCATGTCGTTAGTTTTAAGCTTGTCTTACCTATGGCATAGTAAACATCACGATTCATCAATTTGATACAAATTACAGCATCACGTGCATATTTGCCAATGTAATTCTCGTTGGAAAGTCAACAAGACATCAGCCTTTATCAAAATTAGTTGATGAAACGTAGATAACCTAGTGATTCGCCGCGCAAAATAGTTCAAACCACTTTTTGAGGGTTTGATACAATTATAACGTTTTAAGATGGCGTATTCGGGATAAAATTTATTTATAGAAAAAAGGCGGCAGACGAGCATACAGTCCACCTGATGGTAAGCAGATACTGTCGTCCATAGACATCCGCAATACATGCCAACATCAGTCCAGAATGAGAAACGTTGGCACGCCCCCGGATGCGCTGCCTACCTTTGCAGATAAAGAAATGGATTGGGAAAATGGGGAGGGCTAGGATGGGATGGGAATGGGCTCTGGCATATCACACACACCACCGAAACACGTACTCGTACTTTGGGGAAATACGATAAAGTGGGAAATGCAGTACATTTCAAGGTAGTCTTCTGTGAGAGAGGGGTAACGTGGCCAGTCGAGTGCGCCCAGCGGCTGTGGGAATGATTGCATCGAGGTGTGCTAATGTTATCATTAGAAACAGGAAAGTTAGTTGAATATAAGCTTTGCTTTGGTTATAATTACATTGAACTTAATTTTATTAGGCTTGTATTTGAACGAGCAACAAACAATACTTATTGGACAGCAAATCATGAACAACAAAATATTCTATTTTAAATAACAGGAGTAAATAATTTTAAATTACTAAGATTGTCATCACCAAGCCGACGGAATCCTTCTTCGCGGGTCTACTATTTCTTTACTTTCATCGGAGAATCTAGACCATAAGAATAAATAGAGTTATTATTTATCCTTATGCCTAAATCTTAAAATATGTCCTACCATCGTTTTGTTGCCCATGCAGTATTTTCTGCTGCTGAAGAATATTTCTATTTTCTGCTGTATAATGATAATATATGTGGATTTATAAATAATCACATAAAGTAGAAAAATATTAAGTGTATAGTGCAAAACAATGAAATTTTTAAGCTCTTTTATGTGGAGTACAGGCTTCATAAGACAAGGCAGATGTGTATTGAATGGATATTTAATCAATACAATTACCATATGTATGCATGTAATTTATTATCAAAATACAATACACTTTGCGCTACATGCTCGATTTTTTCGTAATTGAAATGAGTAACTCCTGAATTAATTTTTTTATCTGCACAGAGAGAATATAACAATGTAAGAGGGATTAAATATTCAAGAAGAGCTGAGAAATCGAAGATTTTCCGAGTTTCCTGGCAACGAAGCTGTTTTATCAATAATGTGCCACTAGCATATGTCACACATACCAACTGTGCACTAACAGAATTCCAACTCAGTCGTGTCTTCTTTCCTAACGCATGGTCTGAGGCATCGCTTACCTTTTCTGACTTTAATTTACATAATTTCCTTCTATATAGCAATTAATTATTCTTTTACTATCAATGGTACTTATGATCTGTTAAATATTTCAAATTAATTAGTACGAGTATGATACTTATTTGGACAGATATGATCAACGTTTGTTACTGATCGTTGTTGGGTAGACCAGTGGAGTATATTGGCAGATAAAAATATAATACTGAACATTGTGACGTAAAGTTTGTTTTCCGTAGTACCTACTCAATATATAGGAGTAGAGGAGTTATCACGTCAGTTGGCGTGTGGTCGTTGCGCAACAAAGCTGTAAACGCGGTTATAATAAAATGCCCGCGAACGGCGAAATCGTCGCTAATCACATTAAGTGATAAACTATTAGAAAAATTATGTGATATTTATACTAAGTATTCTACTGTGATATTGTGTTTATTGAACTATTCTAATTGTTTATTTTTAAAGTGAATAAATAGTGACAATATGGCTGATGAAAAGTGAGTGTTACGTTTTTTATTTATAATTTCTATTTATAATTTATTTCGTTATTGAATTTTAAAACGTTAGCACTGATATAAATTATGCAACTAATTATACCTTCAAATAACTGTTAGCAAATAGATAACTATAATTAATAGTGATAGCTTGGTCCTTACTTACATAAATAATTGTTATGTATTTATACGTTATATATATTTTGTTTCTATTATTATTAATAATAAAGTATGTTATCTACCGATAATGCAACTGTTTGAAGAGTACGAAGATCTTGATAGCAGAGGAAAACAATTCATTCGAAACTTATATCAATTTTCAAGACTTGTAGTAAATACATTTACTGTAAACCTATAGTAAATATCCAACAACAAACATATTTAAACATTACCCCCTACGAATGAATTTTCACTTAGTGTTTAATGTGTAGGTACCATTTATGTAGTTGCTCAAATTTAAAATAAAGGGAATCTAAAATAATTTTCATTCATAAAATGTACATATACTTGTATCTACATATATATGTTCGATCTGGTTATAAAATATCAATTGTAGATAAATTTAGATAATGTTTATTTATTTTATTAACCGTTCCGCCGTTCCGTAGTATAAAATAAACAAAACGTTTATCTTTTTATATAAGCAGTTCAAATAATAATAACGAAAATGTAGGTAGAATTCGTTTATTTTTCGTACGTTTTAGGAAGAAAATGTAGTTACTAAAGTTGTAAAGATTAAAACGATTTTTAATATTTCATAACAATTGTTGAAATTGATACCAAAAATATATGTAAACAATTCTGTACATTCGTAAAATATTCTGTAAAGTACATTCGTGTCTAGTAGACAAGTTCTTTGTCTATATTTTATCTATATACCTATTTATTTTTAATTCGAGTTTTTTTATTCGTGAATTCAAATAAAAAAAAGGACATTGATTGGTGCAGTTGTTTTCTAATAAATTAATATTATTTTTATGTTTTCAAATAAGTTAATATTATACCTGATGGAGTATTTTTTCAGTTAGATAAAAATATTTAGTGTCGGCGAAATAAAATAAAATAGATATAGGTAGGTAAATTAATGTATCCTGAATTTTCTATTTTTTACTCAAATAATTTCCTGGCAGAAATTTAGAAAAATTAAATTGAATTTATGAAATATAATTATTACTCAATCTTTCAAATGATTTGATATGATTTTAACTGTAAAACCACTTGTACTGACTAGAAGTACGATTATTACCGGACAGGTAGATGTGTGCGAGCACGTGTCCTTGCAAAGAAAAACGATAAAACAGAAATGATTTTTCTCATATTATTTATATAAAAATGTTATATTATGTACTAATAATACTATCATAAAAGGATCGATATAAAATTATCGAGATTTATCTTTAGTTTTATCAAGTCAATGAGAATTATAGAATGAGATCTCCTGTTGACGATTGAATAAGGTATCATTTATTCTGCGTCAATTGCACGGAAGTAAGTTGCTCCTTACTTTACGAATATTATTTGACTGAGTGGCGCGATGGCCTGCCTTTAACCTATCATCCTTTTAAAAGTAAATCATTATTACTATAGTTATATAAAACAAACGAACAATTTTATAAAGCAAACAGAAAGTAAAACTATTCACAAATAAATTATTATCTGTACGCGTCCTTTTGTTATCTATCATGCATGACATGTATTTATAGCAGATGTATTTAATTAGCATTTTATATTTATTTTACAAAATCCCCGTTTTTGTCATTAACAGTTACGCAATTATTTTTATACATATAAAAATGTTTGTGCGAAAATATTGGGCGAAAACCTTAAAAATAACTATTTTAATAATTACCTGTTGCACTAATTTACTTAACAGCTAACCATAACCTAGTTAATTAATGACATTTGGCATGTCCCTTCAGGGACACAGAAGACTACCTTGAAATGTACTGCATTTCCCACTTTATCCTATTTCCCCAATGTACGTAGGGTACGTGTTTCGGTAATGAGTGAAATGTGCCAGAGCCCATTCCCATCCTATCCCTCCCCATTTTGCCAACCCTTTCTCCAAATCATTCCTATACCTCCAAAGGTAGGCAGCGCATCTGGGGGCATACCAACGTTTGTCATTTTGAACTGATGTTGGCATGTATCACGGATGTCTATGGGCTACAGTATCCACTTACCATTAGGTGGACTGTATGCTCGTCTGCCGCCTTCGTCCATAAAAATAGAGACTGAGTACGAGCCTCACTAATATCTACATCCTATGTACTTAATATAAACAAAATGAAAGTACCTATTGTTATTTAGTTATGGTACTTATTATTATTTAGAAATTGGTTCACAGACCACCTCGTTTATCCTTCGGTCTAGCCAAAATGAGAGAGACGGTCGGTTCAGGGGCACTAGGGACAGGAACCGGCAGACGATACGCACGGTATCAAGCAGCTCCGCCTTCTGCACGTTCGTCGGAAACAAACCGCCACGGAAACTCAATCTCCTCATGTTTCTTTTGATGCTAATTGGGATTAACCCGTTTACGGACAAGACGTCTGGGATGATATCAGCGTGCACTGGGGCGAGATACTTTCTTCTTTTCTCGGTCTCGGCTTTCATAAGACCCTCGTCATGCGCGACGGTGTTGTCCACTAAAACACCCGAGACTGTACCAGGTCCATCAACACGATACTGATATCGCTTATAAGCCTGAGCTTATTCGCTAGAATAGTTCCGCCCGTGATGACTACTGATGACCGACGGGCCAGTTTCAGTAGAACTTTGCGCGATAAAAAAAGTATTATTGGGATTTTAAAATCCTTCTCAGGTGTTCCTTAGAAACGTAAATTAATAGGTTAAGAATGTTATTTTGAAATTTATAATGTGTGGTCAAAGAGTTCTATTTAAAAACTATACATATTATCTTTCAATTAAGACATTAAAAAAATCATTGTTTTTGTTAAGACTTAGATCAAAACAACAACAATACCTACTCTTAGACGGGGAAAGGTCGGGCTTTATTTGATGGAAACCATTTTTCTGTTTCAGTTCACTTCGGTATACAATTTCAGTTCATTTTTATAATTTCATGATCGTAAAAACAAATTATTGCTGAATCAAATATTACATCACAATGAATCAATCCATTTGAAAATGATAATCAACTGGAGATCGGGAATTCGACAAACCAGCACATAATGTAAAATATTGTTGTTAATCCTTGCCTTACAACGTTCTAAGGTTTATTAAGACGGTGTGTGAAGACCCTTTAGAAAAACTGTTACACGTGATGCGGCATTACGATATCTACTACTACAAAATAAAGATTAATTAATCTATAACATAGTTATAGAAAGATTATATACATTAAAGGATTATATACAGAATCATATACATAAAAAGATTATAGAAGTATATAGCCAATCCGACGAAAGCTCCATTATCGTACCGTAACCGGCCCTTTGCCGCAGGACCGATAACCGATGGGGTAGACGAGTTTCGAATGGAGGCCACGTACCCGGAAGCGCAGTGTGGGCCGACGACTTATAGAAATTCGCAGGTAGTAGTGGGATGAGAAGAGCCGAGGATCATGTGTGGTGGTGATCCTTGAGAGAGGCCTATATCCAACAATGGAGAGACAGGCTGATGGTATGGTAACCTGCCCTCTTGTCGTTAACTGCTGGACATAATCTCCTCATGCACATTGTCTTGTCCATGAAGGGTGTATGGCCTTAAAACACCACGCTGGCCAAGCGGGTTGGCGTGTCTATTCTAGACTCTTTTAGATCTAGAATAGTGTTTCATCGCTTGTGATAGCGGCTTTGTTATCCCTTAGTCTTTTTACGACACCTTCGAGAAGAGATGAGATACTGCGATTCTAAAGCCTGCCAACACCACGTGACCGCTCCATTAACCGATGCTTTATCATTTTACATAACACTTTTAACCTACAATAAGCTACAATATATTAATGTAGCATAGTTATTCTGTACCTAACGCCAGTTATCTATAACTAAACAAGTTTAGTTATTTTCGTCTAAACATAATACTCGTATCTATTTCGACTTTTTCTACGATTTCCTAAAAAAATGTACTGAAAACTGTGACATTCACCGTGTTTTTCGCGGTAGTTAACATATCTCAATTTATTTTTGGAAACCAACTGTTGGTAAGTGTGACGCACATACTGAAGTAGACATCGCGAAAAAATCCCTTCAATGTCAAACACTGATTTACTATGTTACGTTCACAAGGTTAAGACAAGTGGCGTGCAGCCAAAACATTTTCACAGCAGCAGCTGAATACGGGAACGGTCAACAACCTTTTCTTTACACAACTCATAGATAGCTACATAATATTTTACATCTAATGTTGGAGCCGAACCTGCGTCCCGAAGGCTCCATGTTTTACCCACCATTAGTTGTGTCGTCGGGAGATTTTCGATAAATTCTTCCTCATAACACAACCAAATAGTATCTGGTTGTATTAGGTTGTGTACCAATAGGTCAGTAATACTAAATTTAATATTTGTCATCATATGTTTATTGCTGTAATCATTCACGAAGTGTGTACTTCCGTATTAGAGTTAAGAGCATAAGATAGTGTCTACAGATTTTTGACACTCATTTTTTTTACACATTTTAGCTACAGTAGAGACTAATTAATTGTGTTTAGCTGCATATATGTGCTTTTTAGTTATAAAATTCTACAGCGGTTAAACAGGAAAAACTCATTCCATTTTCAATCCAATACGAAAATTCTTTGACTGTGGAAACTAAACAAAAGTACAACAGATCTGACAAGAATAAAAACTTTGAACTAAACAATGTTGGTTGATACCTAAGCTACATATTAGCGAATGATTTGTCATTCGCCAATATATAGCTTAGGTATCAAGCTTAACTTAGCTTAGGTATTAGCGTTAAACTTCTTGAAGTTTAACGCGCTAAATTCCCTTTATGCGCGTTCTAAGACCGTCATTCGAGCTAAAATTCTTTGAGGCGATAATTATCGCCGTAACGATAGACGCAGGTCAGACTCCAACACAAGAAATACTCTCGTATACTCACGATACTCACAAGAATACATAATAGAATAAAATACTCAATACTCACAAGAAATACTAAGGTGTCATCATAATAGAATAAAGATATGGGAGACGATTTCGGCAAAAGACCCCATCTATAATACTCTCTAGAAATCTATAAGTAATCCTCGTAACCAAAGACAATTAAACAAAAGTTTTAGATGAAATAAAAATTTGAAAGTATGATTAACATATCACCCATACAGTTTTTGTTTATGGAAAGTCCGCGTAATGATAAACGATTATCGTCATCCAGGGACTTTTACGATACATGTGAACATTAGGTGGATATGACAAACGATGGCATAGTATTCTGATGCGCTGCCTATTTTTGTGGATTTAGGAATCATCATTTGGAAGATAGACCGGGAACGATTCGGTAGTGAATCATTTCCCATCAATTCCATCCCACCAAGTGAAGAGTATAAGAAAGAGTCTCTCAGTGGAGTGTAATGGAATTAAAAAAGCTTTTCATTCCATTATACTTCCATCGAGGGGGCGTATTGAGGGGGCGCACCAATGTTTATCATTATTTCCTGCATAGCAGTATGTTTATATGTTTAAAGGCGTATCCACTTATTACCAGGTTGACTCTTCTTGTCTGCTATTTTTTGGTAAAAAAAAAATAATACAGCCCCTCTAAAATTTTATTCTCTAAAAGACTATATGCTGTGACCGGAGATGAAATGACATCTTGTCTATTATAGTCTATAAATGACTAATTCTTTAGATTTTCATGAAATGCAATCAATATAGGAAAAAAACAGAATATGAATAGATAGGTGATATAATCATAGATTAAAACGTAGATTTAGTTATTGTCCTTACTTTTTAATCTTATTGTCAAAACTATACATTATGCATATGTTTACTATGACATCTGATTAAATTGTTTAATCTTACAAACACGGTTTGGGAAATGATTATGTTTTTGTCTAGCGTACTTTTGCAATAACAAGGTGACTTATCATCACAATGGGTTCAAAAATATAAAATGAGAAGAAATGGTCATTCCTGCTATTGCTTCTTCATTTATTTCTTGCAACAACTATCAAAATAATCGCAATGACTAACAAAAGCTTATAAATATAAAGAACCAGAAGTGATATAAACTGTCGCGAGCCAACAGCTGACTCCCCGGTCCGAAGTCCGCAGACGTTCCCAAAACGACTCGACGCGGTTTGTTACCGTCTCCTGTCTTATTGCCAAATGCCTAAAACAGACGCATTTATTATTACTCACATGCGTTGTGCACGTGAATTTCACGTGTTTGGAAAATGTAGGGTACTTCGATAGTGCCATATCTGTTGATATCAGTGGGTTAGCGAGTTTAACGTATCAAAAGCATTTTCTGTAAATGTCTGTAAATACATATAGAGAGACAGCTGATGAGATCGAATCGAAAATATACTAATAAAAAAGTAGATATCTAATTAAACAAGCACAATCATAATTTTTTTATTATCATTTCGTAAAATAAATCATAGAATTCGTTTCGATTCAGTTCATAAAGTATTTTCTACGTGTGCTTAATTATAAAGGGCAACGTTTAAGTGTCTGTAATGTCTCGTACTCATCTAGTGATCCATTACAAAGATGAACAAAGTCGTGTATGTGCTATACATTTTATTGAAATAACTATTAATTTAAACAAAATCAACAATGCACTCACATACGACTTAAAATTATCCGTGCACCCACCCACCAGAGAAATTGTTATAATCTTAACACTTCCTTTTCACAACTACGTGGCAGACTTTGATGAATAGACACATAAACATTTTAATTTGTTGCCTAGGGGTCTTTGTAATCAAAATCTGCTAAGTAGTTATGAAAATATACCCTAACTAAGTTAAAATAAATAGTTAAATTATAGTTTAAAATAGTTAAAATGTTTCAAGCCGGCGAAACCGGGAGCTTACACAAGTCTTCGAGAAAAAGAGGTGTGTCATTTAACAGACATGACGTAATTGTAAACTTGAATCGAATATAGATCAGTTGTTAATATCCATTACGTCAGCAAAATGTTGTTTTAAAATTGTTTAGTTAAAAATATAAATGATTTTTTAAATTACAAAATACTGTATTTTAATCAACTATGGACAGTATTCTAATCAATAGTGTATTAAAATACTGTCGTTGAAAATATTTCATTAAAAATATATGACAATTGTATGTATTTCAACACAAGTGGGCTTGTTTTCTTACGATTTCATTGTCATTATGTTTACTGGCTGATGACAAAACTAAATACTTGTCATTTTTCGACGCCAAACTTTTTCAAGTATTGGCATTACTTCGTATAACTATTTAAAAGTTTTACGTATTCAAACTGACTGTTGGCAAAAATAATAGGGTCTTTTTGCAATTCTTTGGCAATATTCTAGTCAACTGAAGACCACACACGTGATTTTACTTAAATTCTATAAATAGAGTCTGAGTTTTGGCAACTGCAGATACTTTTAACAATATTTTCTACATCCTGTCTTTTTTTTAATTTAGTCTTGTTGGCTTCCATGTTTGTAGTTTCTCCTATTACACATTCTTCATAATTGTTTTGTTTTTAAAATTATCGAGTATTATATTTCTTTCACAAGTTATAGGTTTCATTATTTTTAACGATTGGCAACACCTTCCTGCCGTATATTTTGACGGTCTATGTATTCCTTATAGCGAAAAAGTAAATCTGGGTATACTTATAGATCGAACCCTGTCTTGGGGCCTCAAATCGATGAAGTGCGCAGAAGGACGTTTACTACGACATACTCCTTGAAACGTTTACGAGATTTCCTTCCGACAGACACTAAATTTGCGCTAGTCCAATCTCTTACTTTTCTCTTTACTTGACTATGCTGATACCTGTTATCTTGAACGAACGGAAGACCGACTCAACAAATTTGAGCGCCTCCAGAATCTTTTCATCCGGTTCATATTTGGACGGCGTAAATATGACCATATTTCCGAGTTTCGTAATAAGCTCAAGTGGCTTCCAATCCGACTTCGCAAGAATACGCATATGCTTTCACTTCTCTACTCTGTACTTATTAACCCTTTGACCCCACAATATTTGAAGGAGCGTTTTGAATTCTTTACTTCACAATCCAAGTACTTAGGTTCTTCTAAAAATTCACTACTTAAATTTCCTACCCATTCTTCAAATTTCTTTCACTGTGCAGGATGAGAGGCTTTGGAATTCCTTACCAGTTGTCATTAGACGTACTCAGTCGTTGTCTAGTTTTAAAAGGCAAGTTAGAAATCATTTTTCTATTAGTTAGTTTTCATTGGTCAGAGTCTTCAGTTTTCTATTTTCTTTCTTTACCAAATAATTTCCTCGTACTACCATTTCATTTCTAACTTGTTCTATTTCATCTCTTGGAGGCTACAATTCCCTTTTATTTTATCTATCCTTGTCAACTTTGATTATTATTTACAAATTAATATTAAATGCAGATGTAGATATGTATTTATTTATTTATACATATTATTAAGTTATTTATTATTATAAGTATGTCATATTATATTTATTCTCGATATAGTCGATAGGTATATATTGAACATTCTGTAAATTTCAATCGTTTTTCACTACCTATATCCCTTTTACATCTCTCTATTGCAAGGTTTTCTGGAAGAGATCGTCTCAGCGATAGGTCTCCTATTGTATTGTCATTTATTATTTGTGCACGTGTAATAACGATTTGTATGCAATAAAGTATTTGTTATCATTATTAATTTTTATGAAAGAAAGAATGATTTTTATTCAGGCTAAAATATATAATTATTTAGTGTACTTTTATTGAAGCATAATAGATATCACTGTGTATAATGTCTCACTCCGAGGGAACTGGAGCGGTCCTACTGGCTTCCCCTTACGATAATAAGAGGGTTTCGGGACCAAGGTTAGTGGATATTACAAACGCCCCATTCTTTTTCAAATACTCGGGTTTCCTCACTACGTTTTCTTTCACTGCCGAGCTAATTGAAAAATCCGTAGTTAAGTAAAACTCAGTGACAAGGGTCGGAATTCAAATTCACTATCTCACGAATGTGAGACGAGAGTGCTTTAGTTTTTAATTCCGCATTAAAGTAATATCTCGATATTGAAGGCGAAAACACAAACATTAAACTTTTAAACTCTGACTTTGAAGAGCAATTGATCTTGACTTGTAGAGATATTTATACTGCGATTACACCGTTATTTTTATTTCAAGTAAAATAAAAAAAATCGTAAAAATATTTCTATCTACATATATACCTATATGAAAATGAATGTTTCTTTGTTTGTCCCGTATGCGTTCCTATACCATTCATCCGATTGCGATGAAACTTTGGTGAGTTGTTGTGTGCACGCCCGCGAAGGTTACTGAATTAGTACTTGAAGACGACGCGAACGAAGCCGCGGGGTAACAGCTAGAAATATATAAATATTGTGTTTTTCCACGTTACACCTAAGAGAAACTGTTGCAAATTAATACAATAGTTACTTTTTCAACCATCTCAACAATTTCATTTCAATTTTTACTAATACAATCAACCGTTAATATTGTATTATTTTTAATTAATGAATTAATGTAATTATTCTTAATAGCTAGTTACGTATTTTACAGGAAATAAGTATGATTTATGAAGTATTCGCGTTAGAGCGCCAGGTGAAGCAGTGCGACTTCTGAGTCGTGTTACGATAATAGAAACTTCATTCATTCTGATTAAATTTAGATTTATGTAGGTATTTGTTATGTCGTCGTCGCAATCTGAAGTGCAAGCAAATACACATTCACAATAAACTTACTACGTCCCGTTGTAGATCTTGGTCTCCTCCATTTGGTTTTATCTTGGACCTATCTCCTCTCATGCTCCTCAGACCTTCCTCTACACACTCCATTCATCTCTTTCGCGGCTTTTTCGTTGTCTATTTTGTTGCGGGCTCCAGACTGTCATTATTTTTGGCGCTCTTTCTTGTGACATACGCTTTATATGTCCAGCCTATCTCAGTCGTCGTGGATTGCAGTTTCACCAGTGCACCAATGTTTAGTTATGAATCCATAAAAATTAACGCAAACCCAAATTCAGTATTATTTTTACGTATCTACATAATATGAATTTAGTTCCTGCTACTCGTATATCGGTTTCCTTTATTCTCAGCTGACACAACAATTTATCATTTGTTTTATTATAAATTGACAAAATTTTGTATATTAAATGAGGCTGAAATTAGTTTCATTTGATCTGATTACAGTCGACGGTACTCACAAAATCTAGCTGGATGAGATTTTAAAATAAAAAAATAAAAATAATATTATAATAATTCTTATTAATACATTTTCGGTGATCTAAATGCACCGTTTTTTAAATTGATTTTAACTCTTATCTTGTTGAAATGCACCTATCAATATAGATATAACGATTTTAAAGTTTATGATAAATATTAACACTAAAAATATATTTAAGGTTCTACTTAAACTTTTAACTTTAAACATGTAATATAATCAATAAAATTTTAGATGTTAATAATTGGAGCGTTTGGTTTCAAATTGTCAAATTGTGTTACGAAATGTTTAGCGACTGTTTTAGTTTGATCTACATAATCTACCAAATAAAGATAATTTATCAGGGCAACGATAACAAATAATGATATAATGATGATAGGCGAACGGTATCGAACGACATCCACGAGTCAAGTGTGTGAGATGATTAGCCGATATAATTCGATTGTCAATGATCCTGTCAATGATTGATAACAATACCTTATCGATGTCAAGAGCATATATAGATACTTATAAAGATTTGCATTATTATCTTACTGAAGTACTTCAATGGGAACAAAAACAAACTTCTACCACAGTCATTTGTGGCAATAATTAATCACCTGTTATTAAATTGTTAGTTGTTAATTATTAATGTTAGTTATAACCTTTGTAATAAATTGTGGTAATTTAATCAAATATAAAACTAAATTCAACACAAAATTCTCAAAGCATATATCAATGCATATATTTTGACAAAACAGTTATAAACGTAAATAAGACTATAACAGTATTATAAATCTGATTTATATCATATGAAAGTTAATTATAAGTAATATATATACCTAAATATAAATCTATATAAATAAAAATTAAATGCTGTTCATTGGTAAGCGCATCACTTGAGAACGGCTGGATTTTTAAAAATGTTCGTAATAGTCCGAGTAAGGTTTCTAGGGAAAGAAAAATTGGAAAAGTTGCCCGGAAAATTGGAAAATTCGGGAAAAACTGAAAGTGCTTATATATGGGATTTTTGTACGAACTTATTGAAATTATTGTATTATTGAAATTTGGACAGGACAACGTCTGTCGGGTCAGCTAGTTAAAAATAAATTACATTATATTTTTATTTTGGACAAAGAGACCTTTAGCTGCTCATTGTTTTAGGATGTCCTAAATCCCAGTCTTGAAGTGACTTACACAACCTCTGCCCTTCAGGCAAGGCGGATGTTGAGGGTAATTGTGCTAATGGTAATTGAGCTGATGACTGATTGTTAAAAAATCAGTTGAAACACTTGAAACTACTGATTTGTTACAAGGTTCATTTTCCTTATGAGTACGGATTTTTTTTACGCTTGGAGATAATACCATTGTAATCATAGTCATGATCTCCGAACTTGCAGTGAGTGAAAGGTAGCTTGGATTCAAATATACTATTGATTATACCTTTTTCCTCTACAAATTCGAGTGTAGACAAAGCCGTTTTATCTTTTTTTATATGCTTCTTCTCTGCCGATATATTTGGGTCTAATACGTCACCGGATTCAGAAATATCCTCATAGATATCAGCGTCCGCAACAGCCATTAAGTTCCGTAATTCTGGACGACTGCTAATAATATCCCAGAAAGCACAGCATTTCCTTTGCACAAAATCTGTGTCCAGGCGTTTGGATGGTGTAAAGTCAATGACTATATGTTGGGACAACAGTGGCTCCCCACAGAAGCAGTCTCCAAATATACTGAAGGACTCATCCTCCTTTGGCGGGTTACTCGTGCACTCAAAGGTTGACAAAGAGTTGTTCCTCGTGTTCATAATAAAATTATAAATTTTAATAATAATAAACGTAGGAAATAAATTTCAATTTCAAAGTTACAGTAATAAAATACTGATTATAAATGTCACTTAGAAGTATATTAATATTGAAGTCAACAATGTCAATGTATACCCATAGATTTAGAATTGCTTTGCTAACCGCAAAGATCTACAACACTGCGAGCGAGAATCTAAATCATCATAACACGTTCATCATAAATCAGCGGTTCTTTTTTATATGGCTTTATCGCTTTCACAGTAGTACAATATCGCCAATGTCAGGTCAGTAAATTACGAGTCAAGAGGATCAATAGACAAAGTTGTGAATAAAACTGAATAAACGAGAGTTAGAATCTACTATCAAATGTCACTCGTTTTCAGTGAAAGAAGACAGTGGGGTCAATGAAAGAAAACCGGAGTTCCGTCAAACATATAGGTTACATAAGTGTGGCTTAAGATGTTTTAGTAGGCGCTGTTACGCACGGTATATGACAAATCAAGGACATTCAATGCTGAGTACCAGAATTTGTAATTAATAAAAGCGAAAAAATGTTATGTGACCACATTATCTCTATCATTCTATAATTGAGATGGATAAGATTACAATGCGTTATTTGAACAAAAGATCGATCAATTCCCGAACCGCGCTTCAAACTGCTGTTATCTGGAGTGCTGTGTATTTAGTACTCTACTATTTTGGGTGCGTTTACCGTATCTTGACGTCATTACCACTCCATAACACTCGCATACCTAAACCCTACACGCATATAAAATGAATTTATTTGTTTGTCTGGAATGGATTCGAAACATGGTTGAACAGTTCCTGGAAAGGCAAAAGGACTTTTCGAACAAATCTCATTTTAATGTTTCAATTTTATAATTTAATCATATTAATTATTTGTAATATATCAATTATATCGGAGATATTCGTATTATCTGGATTGAATTTACCACAAATTACCAAATACAACCCGCAACTGCAATAGGTACTTGTATTTTGTTTGATCACTGGCTAATAGGTACTTAAACACATATGGACAATGTTCATTATCAATTCTTCGTGCCATTTTTTCTTTACTGAAATATGTGTGTCGGGAGTCGCTCATTAAAGCGATAGTAGGTTTACTGAGGACAGAACAGGACTCCTTGGAAGCACGCCAAAAACGCAGTCCTATGCTTTTATTTGATTATCACAAACACCACTTACAAAAAACACCTTGAAGTTTAATTAATCATCATTATTAAACCACAATACGCCTAATACACAATTTTACCAATAATAAAAAAAAAACAACTTCACTTGTCGAGTTTTCACCAAAAAGTCTGTGCATCTATCTATTAATACCTTTTCAAAAACCCATAGACAACAGGTAATGTAATTTTGTCATACAGCCAGACACTAGAGCACAAATTAAGAAAATAATTTTGAACGTACCAGTCTTCGAATGATGCCAATACTCCAATGATTGATACTATAAATATACATGAGAGAAACACTCATATCGATGTCCCATATCAATGTCCGACAATCTTTCCTAAATTTTTTTTCTCATTTGTTGTTGCTCATTTATTTATTTACCTAGAGTAGGTTACCTAGAGTTATTTACGCAGGCAGGCAGCGGATCCGGTGACGTGCCAACGATTGTCATTCTATACTGATTGTGGCATGTATCGCGGATGTCTATGGACGGCAGTATCCACTTACCATCAGATGGACTGTATGATCGTCTGCCGCCTTTATTCTATAAAAAAAATACCTCTTTATGTACTATACTGTACAGAGGCGGACGCAGTCGATCTTTGATTAAATGTGAAATATTTAAGCGAGTGCAGAAGAATTTAATCAGAAAGCTTAATTCATCTGTATAAAAAATAATAATACATTGATAATTGAGTTATATCAAAAAAGATATAAATATACTTACTAAAAATAAATATTAAATATATAGACCATACATATGAATAAGATAATATAATACTTATAATACAT
Source organism: Sesia apiformis (assembly GCA_914767545.1). Taxonomy (NCBI): domain Eukaryota; kingdom Metazoa; phylum Arthropoda; class Insecta; order Lepidoptera; family Sesiidae; genus Sesia; species Sesia apiformis. Next base: position 6,426,690 of record OU611954.1, on the reverse strand, counting down.
ACATACATATAATATACATATAGAGAAGGAAAGGAAAAAATACCATTAGCCCTGTAAATTTCGGTGCTAGTGTTCCCAAAGATTCCTCTTTAGGCTGTTTTTATTAGGAACCTTCCTTATGTCAATGCGAAGCGAGTTCCAGAGTCTTGTTGCCTGAGCAGCGAAGGAATTAGTCATGAAACCAGTGTGAAGATAGAGTGTGGAGTTTTCAGCTGAACGAAGATAACGGTATTCACTTACATTTCAGGTACTCAGCTCATTCATTAATTTCAGCTCATTGGTACTTGGCACATTATCTACGAGTCTGAGTCATGAAATAATATAGTGACGAGATATCTAGTATTTTTACTGTTTTGATCATCAATTGTGTTTCATTTTACTGTAAATATCTCCTGCTTTGCTGAACATTCTTACAGTTTGTCATGTGCCCTTTGCAGAACGCTTCGCCTTCTACCGATGACCCTTGACGATCTTAATGGCGTATAGGGTCATGAATTATCTTACTCGCTATTTAAGCTGGCTAAATGTTTAGCCAGATTACTCGCTATTGTGGTAACTGTTAACGAAGATAATGTTCATTTTATTACTAACTTGTGTCTATTCATTTGTATTTAACAACCAGGTCGAGTCTATGGTCACAGCCTTCCACTTCATCCACTGAGTTACCTTTTTACGACTCTACGTAAGTTCTTCACCATCTTATTAAATATCTGGATTTTATATTTGCTCTCCGAAAATCAGAGGACAGGAACTTTACTATAGTGTGTTTCGTTAATTATGTTCCAATAAACCTTTTCTTTATTATTTTTTTCTCTGATACATAACATATTTTTAATAAATATGTCCGGTTATCGAAAACAAAGATCGAATGATTGACATAGTCTTCAGGTTCAATTCCCGATGGGTCATTTGGATTAAAATATTGGGACAATTAAAACAACAGCCCTTATGTCCTCTGATCTATGCAGAACCTATATATCTCCAGTAACTTGTGGACGGTGGTGGGAACATAGTATAAATACAATTATTAGTCATAAATTAGTAGAGCGGTATTTATTTTTAAAATAATCATATCAATGTACAACAGGTGAGCTTCATTAAGCTTGACTTGATGAAACGCAATGTAGGGTGTGAAATAAATGGATAAATAAAGGCCCATTTACACAAGGAGAGTTTCTCGAACGCGTGCGCGAGAGAAAAGCGGTCAAGAATATGCTTGTCTAGTATAAACAACTGTTATCATCACGTGATCACCGTTATCATCGAGTTTATATCACCATGCGAACAGGTGCAGGCGAGAATTGTATGAAGTTTGATTGTATAAAAGAATCGTATACAATATTCTCCCCCGAACCTGATTTGCTATCTTATTATAACTTGTATATTATAATTTAAACTTAATATTTTTATTTGTTGGTAGGGTATCTATATGACAAACCATCTTTAATTATCGACAACCAATTACGTTAGTTGGTAGATCATAGGATCCCGGCTTCGATTCCCGGTCGAATATTCCTTTGTTTAAAGACACATGTTTGTCCGGGTCTAGGTAACAAGGTCTAGGTCTAGGTAATTCGGGTCTTTGTATTGTCTCTGGACCCACGGCAGAGGGTATGTTCGCGTGGTCCAATTTGTTGTATATTTTTTAATATTATGTATTTTAAAGAACATTAATCTCTATGACTCACTAATCATAGCACAACATATATATCTAAAACGAGACGAGTGTTATGAGTCCCAAGTGATAATGTCCCAAGTTCGTTCTTGTACTTGTATCAGCCTATAACGTCCGACTGCAGGGCACAGGCCTCCTCTAGTTAATCACTAGGGGGCTTCGGGCCCTGAGCCACTACGCTGGCCCAGTACAGATTGGTGGATTTTTTTTCTAAAAATGCTGGTTTCCTTATGATGTTTTCCCCTACAGCCGAGCTAGTGTCAATTAGTCATTTTTAAAAATCCGCATTATTAGTAACTCAGTGGTATGGGCCGGGGATTCGAACTCACAATCACACGACTGAGAGTAGAGTATAGTTACCCCTATGCTATCACCGTTCTCATTCTTATACCATGTTTAATTAGGACAATTGGAAATTATGTCCGACTGCGTAATTCTGTTGCTTCCTCTCTTCTAACTGGCTGAATCGAGTTGATTTACATTCAATGTAAAGGCCTATTTACCACAAGTACTTATAAGTAGTTCGTGTTATCATTCAGTTTTTAAAGGAAATTATCTTTTCTACCTACGAGTATATTAATATCGTATAGTGGGACATTCAACACATGTTTTCTGGGCCTTCTTAAAGTAATTTTATGACTTAATATCTTATAACTTAATTTAAAATTAAGTCACATGTACAGTTGTCGATTATTAAGGCAATAATGAGATAGGTAGTTGAATTTCCTATGCATCGAGGAAATTTACCAGTTCTAGGCCACTTCTAGGTCACATGTCTAGTTGAGAATACTAAATAGTTAATGGGCTATTATTATTCTAGTGCAAGGCGTTAATGATCTTGGATTGAATGATTTTAACAATCCGTATTTGCCATATGCAATTAATTGGAAAAATATTACTTATTAATGTCGAAATTACAATGCACGATGTACTTCGATTACATCACACGCGAAGGTGGGAGAGTAGAAGAAACAATGATGTTGATACAAAAGTAAAGTAGGAGACAATTCCATTAATAGAATTACAAAAAATCTAGAAATGATCAAAAAATAAATGACAAAACATCAGATGAAGATTTTTTTATTAAGTGACCAGCAAACAAACAAACCAACTCCCGCACTCATCATATTAGTTAAGATGTACGTAAATGTTACTTAGTATTTATCACAAAAGAAGTCAATAGTTATCGCTGCCTGTTCGAGGGTGGTCTTTATGACGAGACACGCCTTCGTCTATTATTTTTTTATGATGATCTTATTCCCGAAAATTGTGATTACAGATGATTTTTTGTGTTTGTAGTAAATAAAAAATTCTGAAGTAATCTTTTGATGTGTATTAAATAAAAAATAACTACGCCATTATTATGATACTTGTATTAAACACAATATAGGGACTCATAATTGGGAGAATTTTGGTAATCGACATTGGACCTTTCTTAAATAGAAGGTTACAGGTTGTAATCCACCACGCAGACTGAATACTGATTGGTGGATACCATGTTTTAGATTTGTTTTTAATTCACGCGCATGCAACAGCATGCGAAACATCGTGAGGAAAACATTCACCGCCCGCCTAGTGATATTTTATTAAAACTCACAGTTGAAAATCTCAGTAGTACGGGCCGAGGATTTAAACCATGGATCAATATTCTGTGATTTAAACTGAAGAATGAGAGTCAATCGCTAGGCTATCACCGCTCATTTAGAAGTTTTGCTAATGTAAAGTAATTGCCCTGAATCTATTATTATCGAGACCTATATATGAACAAATCTACTTATTTATTATTACATATTATTATGTTACACACCTTGTATGTAAATATATTTGGCAGAATATCAACACGCGTAGTGGCTATCGCTTTCCCGCCGCATTTACTCAAAGAATCTATATACTTAAAATATATATGTTAAAAGTAAAATATATTGCGGAAATCACTACTTATAACAATAACAAATAATAACACTCGTAACAGCATGAGCGGTTATATTTTGTCAAACATTCTTTTCTAAAATGTACGGAAAATAACAAAATATTTTTTTCCATAGACGCGTGCCATTGCCGTTTTTTTTATCCCAGTGAATCTTTCGACTATTTATAATTTCATATACTTTCATATTAATATTTTAATAAAAGTACAATTTGTACCTGTCGGTAATTAAAATTAAAAAAATATTCACACTTAGCAATGAACATTTCGAACATTCAAAGCTTATTTTAATATTTTTATTTATTTTAACTCAATTTTATATAGTTTATGTAATAGACATCTAAAGCGTTCCATTTTGTCCTGTCATTAGCCATCGTTGCCCAGTCTGAACTTAATAAAATCTACAATAATCCTTGTGAATTGCCGTTATTAGTAATAGCGCCCGTTTTAAAAGCATGCTTTTTAATTTTTATTAACAAATATTTCCGAAAATAGAAATTTGAACAAGACAAGGCGAAAATGCAAATTGCAACTAGTTTAGTAGTTTCTCTAGGAGCGAGTTTCTCAAACATCGGTCAAAAGCTATTGTAAAGAACTGTTATCATCATCTGATCACTATTGTCCCTGTTATCATCGAGTTTTTATTATCACGTGAACAGTTGTAGGCGAGAATTATATTTAGTTGGGTCGCGTGTGTGAATCGTGTACAATATTCTCGCCCGAACCGTTCGAGAAACTCTCCTTGTGTACACGAGCCTTAAGGGTGGTTATTTACATAATTTAGTAGAATATATTACGTACCAAGTGACTAGACACTTATGGTGGGTTAACAGTTGTTTTGAGGTCAAATGGACACTATTATCGAGGAATTACGATAACCCTAACATAGTTTTCTGAGGTCGCCTTCATTAACAATAAACTTTGCTTTAGATGTTAAGTACCTCACTCATTGAGTTTTTAATTGAATTTATTAATGCCTGGTGTCTAGTTATGTCCCGCGGGATTGCTCGTACATTCATTTATTTATTTATTATTAAATTTGTAACATTATATTATATTGTTACATAGGTAGGTATCCCATGTCCCAAAATTTCACTCAAAATATAAATTAAGGATAATATTCGTTCCTACGTAATTAAATCGAACAACATACAAATGTTTAAAAACAAATTTTTATGTTTCATCTTATAGGTTTCATCGTATAATTGCTTTAACAGATGCAAATTACGATGAGGAAATTTCCCTTATCGCATTATACTTTATATTTGCGGGAATGAGCGAGATCGAACCTTTTTTTTTTTTTTTTTTTTTTTTTTTTTTTTTTTTTTTTTAAGGTCGCTGAAACATCTAGGTCATTAGCGACCTCTGTATGTATACATTATATCAACTTATAATACTTAATTAGTTTAAGATATTCTATGGTTGCTTCTACTTTGTTTAAACATTCTTTTAAAGATTTGGGAAGGTTAACTTGCAATCGTTCTGTATTGTACATTGGATCGTATTGTGTAATCGTACATTGGACATTCAATAAGTAAATGTTTCACAGATAAATCAATGTCACACCTTGTACATTTCTTTTTATTGTCCTTAGTAATAAGGTGGACGTGAGTTACGTTGCAATGTCCTATTCTCAACCTATTAAATACAATCTGGTCTTTCCTATTATTACAGGTAGTCTTATTTTTGTCAAAAATTGATTGCCTTATCTCATATAATTTACTATTATTATTTATTACCCAACAGTTGTTCCATAGTCTTTTTACATTATGTTTAAGATATTTTTTAAGGTCTTGAACGTTGGCAGTAATGTAATCGCACTGTTCCCTCCTCGTAGCTTCTTTAGCTTCGGCGTCCGCTTTTTCGTTCCCGAGGATGCCTTGATGACTAGGTATCCAGAATAATTTTATAATGTAATTATTGTTAGTTAGATTAATTAAATTTTCTTTTATTGAATTTATTAGTGAATCTTTGTTGAGCGTATTTAAAGTTGCCATGAGGGATGACATTGAGTCAGAAAAAATAATATGTTGTTTTGTACTTGAGTTCTTCCTAATTATTTCTAGACATTTCAGGATAGCAACAGCTTCACATGTAAAGATAGATGAATAATCCTGTAGCCTGAATTTATAACTGTTGTTTTCAGACACGATGGCACATCCAGTTTTACCATCAAGAACTGACCCGTCGGTATAATACTGTTTGGACTCTCGATATTTTTGTATGATTTCATAAAAAAGGTTTTTATAAATATAATCAGGGGTAGTGTCTCGGGGGTTGTTATAAGCTAATTCCAAATTAATTGGGAGTTCTGTTTTATTCCATGGTGGGGTTTGGGGGTGCTTACGCTCAAAAACAGGAGGGAGTTTCAAATTAATTTCTTTTATATATTTTTTAACTCTTAGTCTTAGGGGTAAGGAAAGGGTAGGTCTAAGTTGATATTCCATATCAGACGATCCCGGAGATTTTAAGATAAATGAGTCCTTATTGTTAGCTATATGTTTGATGGCATATGTTAGACATAATTCCTTTCTCCTTAACATTAGAGGCATTTCGTCAGCTTCGACAAGAATACTGTTTATTGGGCTAGTTTTGAAGGCTCCTAAACTTAATCTTAAGCAGGTATTATGAATACATTCCAAAAGTTTTAAAATAGTAGGAGAAGCAGAGTCATATATAATAGAACCGTAATCTATTTTTTGTAAAATTAGTGCTTTATAAGTGTTTTTAATGCATTTACTGTCTGAACCCCAATTAGTGGATGATAAAATTTTAATGACATTCATTCTATTATAACATTCAGACTTTAATTTTTTTATGTGTGTAACCCAGTTCATTTTTGGATCAAAGGTTAAACCTAGAATTTTAAGTGTGTGTACTTCTCTAATTTTATGATTATTAATGGTTAGGTTAATTGATTCTTTATTTTTGCTATTAGATAGCACCATAGTCTCAGTTTTTGTTTCTGAAAATTTAAATCCAGTGTGCCTGCACCATTCACTTAATTTATCCAAGGTATTTTGTAAGTGTTTTTCAGTAGGTTTAACATTATTACCGCTACATAATATTGTCAAATCGTCTGCGAATAAATAGCCCTTCACTGGTCTCTCTATAACATCCAGAATATTGTTAATCGATATTAGGAAGAGGATAACACTCAAGACTGATCCTTGTGGTAGTCCGTTTTCTGTTTGAAGTGGGTCAGATAAGATGTTATCAATCTGGACCTGTATAGTTCTATTTGCTAAAAAATTTATAACAAAAGCAAGGAGGTTGCCTTTTAAGTTATACTGTTGTAGAAGTAAAATAACCCTGTGTTTCCACACCATTTCATAAGCTTTCTCCAAATCCAGTGCTACTACTACAACCTTATTTTTATTTGCAAAGGAAGTTTGTATTTCATTTTCTAAGTAAGATAAATGATCTAAGGTTGACCTGAACTGCCTAAATCCGAACTGGAATGTTGATATTAATTGGTTATGTTCTAGATACCATCTTAATCTATTGCTTATGATTTTTTCTAACAATTTGCATAGGTTACAAGTAAGGGATATAGGCCTATAGTTTGATGGCGAAGTAGCAGTTTTGCCTGGTTTTAAGATAGGTATAACAATAGCCTCTCTCCACTGATCAGGGAATACTTGATTTAACCAGATGTAATTATAGATGTCTATAAGACGTTCAAGAGCCCAGGGAGGTAATTTTTTGATCATGGTATTCGATATATTGTCAGGACCCGGACTTGATGAACCTAGTTGGTGTATTACTTGTTCAAGTTCATGTAGGGTGATATTTTCGTTAATTGGGTTACTATTGTCTTGTAGATGATTAGTTACGTCGTTAGTCCTTTCTATTTGGTTTTTGTATCCTAAAAAGTCTTGATTGTAATTACTAGAACTAGAGTTTGCTACAAAAGCTTTCGCTAATAAATCGGCGTTGATTTTAGGATTACAGCTTAAAACTCCTTCATTATTGTTTAAGGTTATTGTTTGTTTTTTTCTTCTATGTCCCTTTATAGAATTAATTTTTTGCCATATAGTCCCTAAGGGTGTGTAGCTATTTATTGATGTAATGAAATTTTCCCAACTTTTCTTTCTGTTTTCTTTGAATAATCTTCTAGTTTTGGCTCTTTTTTTTCGATATTCTATTTTCAGTAATTCTTGTTCTTGATTTGGATGTTCATCGGGTTGGTTTTTTCTTTTTTCCTTCATAACCTTTCTATATGCTTTTTTAGTTTCTTTTAGCGATGTAGCACATTCTTCGTTCCACCATGGGACTTGTTTCTTTTTTAATTTTCCAGTGGTTTTTGGTATACTTTTTTTAGCTGAATTTATTATTATTTCATTAAATTCGTCTACTATATCGTTAACAATTATTCTCTCGGATATGTTTAGTTTATCTAATTGTTTAATCTTACATTCTATATCATGTTGGAAGTTGGACCAATTAGCATTTTGATATTTCCAATATTGTGCGGTATTGTGCACAGTTGAACTCAAGTCTATTTGTGTCGTAATAATAATAGGGAAGTGATCGCTATCATAAAGATCTTCTAGTGCATTCCAGTCGAAATAAGTGGATATACTTCGTGAAGCAAAAGATAAATCGATATTGCTGGTGCGACCGTTACTACTATTAAAATGTGTAGGTTGTTGAGAATTAAGGAGGATAATATTATCATCACTGTCCAACCAATTAGCAATTACTTTACCTCTTAGATCACAATGATTTGAACCCCAATAAAAGTGATGAGCGTTTAGATCTCCCATTATAATAAAGGGTGTTGGGAGCTGCCTCAGTAAACAATTTAAATCATTTTCACTAAAAGAACAACTGTTAGGTAGGTATATGTTACACAATGTGATAGACAGAGGGAATTTTATTCTTATCGCTATTACTTCTAAGGGACTATTAATATTAATCATTTCAGGAAATGTATGGGACTTAATATAAGTGGCTACGCCACCACTAGCTATACTGCCATGTGTGCGGTTTTTATAAAAGTTGTCATAATTTTTTAACTTGCAACAGTAATTATTTTTAAAGTTAGTTTCTTGTATACAAAAACATAAAGGGTTAATCTCATTTAGTAAAAGTTGTATATGTTCAAATCTAGCGTGAAAACCGTTAACATTCCACTGAATAATTTTCATAATAATAGATATAATATATCTAACTTATATAACTAAAGATAGAATAAAGAATATATATATATATATATATTTATATATATATATATATAAGAAAAATATATATATATTTAATTTAAATGGTATTCCCTGTTTTTATGTCCTGGAGTTTTCTAGCAAATCTGGCACATCTATTTTTAAGGTTTTTATTCATCTTGGGATGCAGGTGTAGGCACATGTCAATTAATTCATCAATATTATCTGTGTAGTCGTTAATCACTTCTTGGATATTTTGTTTATTACGGGCTTTATCTAAGAGGCTGATGAATTGATCCAATGTCAAGGGAAGGGGGTGCTGGGATTCTTTTACTTCCACCTTGATATCATTCCAAACTTGTTCTTCTGATCTATTATCCATGGTTTTCGATTTCTTTTTGACGGACTTAACCTTAGACGGCTCTTCTTCAACGGAGTAATTACTGTCGGTATCTTCTGTGTAATCACTTACTGGCGGGCTTTCGTCCATAATAAGATCAGTGTGATTTTGATCGAGTTTTGATTGGGCGGATGTGGAGCTTGAGAGAAGTCGTTTAATGCCTTTATTGTGTTCTAATTTATTGCGGGAAGGGTTGACGTTTTGAGCTTGTGGTTTTTCGAATTCGATTGTAGGGTAGTTTGAAATATCTTTACTTACTTGTGTATTATTTGGTGACGGTGTAGAATTTGTGAGTTTATTTTGTGGGCAATATTTTGCAGAATGACCCGTTCCATTGCATACAAAACATTTCATTGATTCGTTTGTGATGTAAATCCAGTAGTTGGTGTCATCGTAATTAATTTGCATCGATTCTGGTAGTATTTTTTCATTCTCTGGGGACACGTATAGTTGGCGTCGAAAACTCATAATATGTGAAAAACCAAGGTCAGGAATTCCTACTTTCATGAACGTAATTGGCGATAGAATCTTCACATTCATCTGATTAAATTTTTCTTCAATCACTTCGTTTGGAATAATGGGACATACGTTGGATAAAACAATTCGTTTGTTTTTTGTGATTAATGGTCGGATTTCCAGTAGGTGGTCTTTGACTTTGATCTTTTTCACTATATCAGTAAGTTCATCGGCTGTTTGTTTCGAATCCATGTAAACACATATTCTTGAATTGGCTATGCGTGAAATAAAACGAATTGATGATGGTTTGGTAACTGTGGAGAGGGATAATAAGTAGTCTCGTATTACGAGTCCATCTATAGAATCTATAACTATAGCTTGGTCCTTCCTTGGGTGTGTGGTTTTAGAGGTCACTTTGGCGTAACTTACATTGGGGGTAAGGTTTTCCATGGTGGTGTGAGGTGCTCCTGTGACCAGGAGCACCCTTTTTATTGACTGTTTGGTAAGGTAAAACTTCCGTCACAATAATTTTTATTAGTTGACTCGCGACGCGGCGATAACACGCGTGAACCGAACGGCGGCCGAACGTGAACTGAGATCGAACCTTGTAAATAAAAGAGGACAATAAAAATAATTAATGACAGTGTTATCATTATTTTTCCGTTAAAAATAATTCTCATATTAAAAAAATGATTATTTTTTAAATAGTTTACGTCTTGTTTACTCGCCGCCATAATGGATCGGAGAAGACTAATCTGTTCAGAGAACTATTTTGATACAATTTTAGATAAATAATAAACATACAAACATTTTACTTACAATTGATAGCTAATGAAACGCACGATTACTAACATTATGGCGTGTTAATGTTATCGTGACCTTTTATCGTTTAAAACAAATCCACCTTTATATTTATGATGATGACGTATCTTAATGACATTGCTAAAATAATAATTGACCTGACGTTCATATCTATATCATAATTTCCTCAGTTGACAGCAAGTATTGTTATTGTACGAGTATGTGCGAGCTGTAATATAAACGTATACATATATATAATTTATTAAAAGCAGCGTCTTTATATTTCTTAATTGCTTTAACGTTTTATTCAATATTGTTGTAGGTGGTTTAACAAATTTTCATATGTTTAAGTGGGTTCAAAGGATAATAAGGTTCAAAGGATTCAAAGGATAATCAATCGAATAAAAATGAAACCGGAAGTTCATCCATAAATGATGCTAAAAATTCAGCAATATAAACGCGATAATTACTTTGAATCTATTTCCTAATTAATATGTTGATGCGTTGCGCCTCTAGTGGCGTTAAAGCGGCCATTAACACCGGCATGGCGAAACGCTTCCAATTCGGACGATTTGATAAAAAATGCATTAGCTTTAACTTGTGAACATGGCGCATTCTTAGCGTATCTCGTGCGTGTACAATAAATATTTCCGTGTGGCAAAACATAGGAATTCTTTATATTAGGGTTAAAGTATGAAATTGCCGATTTGTACTGAAAAATTAAAACTCGTTTTTTTCTAAAATGTAACATATTTATTTAATCAAAATATTTACCATCATTATCAATACATTGTTGCCATCTAATCGGAAGGTCATTTATGCCTTTGCGATAGAACTCTGGGGATGTAGATTCGACAAACTGTGTGAAAGCATTTTGTACTGCCTCTTGGGAAGAAATTCTTTTACCACGTAGAAAATTGTCCCAATCACGAAAAAAATGGTAGTCCATTGGAGCAAGGTCTGGCGAGTACGGAGGATGCCGTATGGTTTCTAACTGCAGCTCCTGTAGAGTTACAACGGTTTCTAGTGCAGCGTGAGGTCTTGCGTTATCATGGAGCAATAATGGTGAACATCGATTCACGAGTCGGGGCTGTTTCACTGCTAGTTTCGCCATCATTGTTCGAAGTTCGGAACAGTAAACATCTGCTGTTATTGCTTGACCAGACCTGAGAAAGCTATAGTGAATAACACCATGAATAGACCACCAAACAGTTACCATTACCTTTTTATTGGTAAGCTTTGCCTTAGGGCACTGTTGCGGCGTTTGACCTGGGGTCAGCCATTGCATTTTTCGCTTTCGGTTATCGTAAAGAATCCACTTTTCGTCACATGTCACAATTCAATCCAATATTCCTTCATTTCTGTACCGATTCAACAAGGCAACGCAAGTTTCAACACGCGTTTCTTCCTGCAGATCAGTCAAATCATGAGGCACTCATTTTTCATATTTTTTATCTTATTGATTTGATGCAAATGAGTCAATATTGTAGGTAATTTGACTCGGATCGGCTTCCACCATCTCCTTCAATTCAGCATTATTCACTTGCGGTCTTCCACATGGTTCGTTCTTCAAATCGAAGTTTTCCTTACGAAAGCGTTTAAACCAAAGACGCACGGTTGGTTCATTAGCAGTCTCCTCTCCAAACGCAGCATTGATATTGCGAGCCGTTTCTGACGCGTTAGTTCCGCGTCGGAACTCGTATTCAAAGATTACTCGGATTTTCGAAGTATCCATCTTTCCCGTCTAAGCTGAATAAGAAAAACAATTGAAAGTCGAAAATCGAATGTTGCACATTTTTTAAAACAAGAACCTCATAGGTATCATGTGAAAAAAGTTTCACTAGAAAATCTCACACCATGAAGGTTTTATGTCAATTCAAATTATCGATTACTATAAAACGGCAATTTCATACTTTAACCCCTATTATTTATAATGTCACAGAATTACAGAATTAATCAGCTGAAATAGCCTTGGAGAAGCCATATCTGCCCTAGGGCCCACAGTCGATGGGATAGAGGACTCCTTGAATGGAAACCATGTACAGGAAAACGCAGTGTAGGACGCTCTCCGGCCATTTAGTGGGCGGATGAGTAGAGCGGAAGATGGTGGCGAACTTTAGGAGAGACCTGTATCCAGCAGTGGAAAAACATAGGTTGATGGTATGATTCGGTACCAGTAAAACACACCGTATCACTTACACTATCCAAGCAAATAACTTAGAATTCTAAGAAAACGTACATTCACATTCACTTTCCTTTCCTTACAGGGGCGACTCTAAGCCGTTCATTAACAATAATGAAAAGACACCGACCATCACGAAAACGCCTCTACCCAAAAGAACAGAAAAACCCGGTAAAGCCGGCAGAGGGAAGGCACTCAAACAGATTATAGCCTCGTTAATAGTCAACTTAGGCACCATAAATACCGGCATGGCCTTTGGATTTTCTGCTACAGTACTACCACAGTTGAAAGATTTCAATTCTACCTCTCCAATACATGTTACGGAAAGTGAGGCCAGTTGGATAGGTAAGAATAATTCTGTATCAAATATCGGTTTTATAAAATTTATGGAAGGTATTATTAACAAAAGGACATTTAGATTGGACCAAAAGTGCCTGCCAAACAAAAGTAATGCTATATTCTGTTAGAACTTGTTAGTCTAAGGATTTATTACTGTGACACAAAAGCTGTAGTGTAATTCTTTGTGTTGTCATTTGATTTGGAAAAAGTCGCATTTTCATACAATTTCGATGAAAATAAAAATGTGAACTAACAAAATCAAATGACATGTTCTGCCAGGACATACCATTTCGAACATCCTTTGGTCATGCTGATTTTTCCAACTCAAATAACAATAAAGGAGAATTACGCGACAGCTTTGGTGTTATATGCTTTCAAATTCTAACAGAATATGGCATTTCTTTTGTTTGGGCATCATTTTCAGCTTTTGGTCCAAGAATTTATAAAAGTTGAAAGAAATCCTTTAGACGTACATCGCAGGATTATGCTTGTTAGTAGTCGGTGTGGAACAAACACAAACACTTTTCTTGATATTAAAATTATATTTGCACCATTTAGCATACGAGTACAATACGTATGTTTTAAATAAAAGAGCCCTGCGCGTGTTTACAATTTACGCAAAGGGGCGACTACAAAGAATGGTGTGACTAACATAACGTCCAAATTTTCATGTTGCAAATAATATAAAAGCATTACTTTCATTTTCTGCTGCTTAGCAACACATAAAAGTCTTTGACGTCAATTAGTGTTGGTACAGAACAGGCGTTGATTGACAAAGCCGTCTGATTTAATGTCCGATAATAACACTGCTTTGGCATTTGGTCTATTTTTCGTGTAAAAATGTATATATAAAATAGGGATTAGAAAATGTTTTTAACGCATGTTTTGTCTTTCCAGCCAGTTTAAGCGCGGTAGGTACGCCCGTGGGCTGTATCCTCAGCGGCTACCTGATGGACGCGATAGGGCGACGAATCACACTCCTTGTCACGGAGATTCCTCTCGTATTCGGCTGGTTCCTCATCTCGTTCGCCACAAACGTTCCCATGATTTACATCGGTAAGTTTGTTCATTAATTGTAAACTAGTGAAACACATGAGTATCTATAAATTTCATTCACATGTAACATTGGAAGATGAGATTTTAACACTGCATCACATACATAGATTTATTCTATAATATATAATAAAAAAAACAGATTTATGGTAATCATTTATGGTAACAATTTTATCTTTTTATTTATTTATTCTAATTTTATTATCCATATGTTTAATCTAGTTACTTCCCTGTTTTAAGGTTTTCTGCTAATAATTGTATTAAGAACATTAACAGAGGTAATTTTGCATAATTAGCAATCAGCGGCTAGTTTCAATATTAATTATTTACGTAAAATATTTTTTTTCAGAACACAGTGAAATGCGAATAAATACACTTATAAACTTTTCAATCTAATTGCTGAAAATTATTAAACTATTTCCGTCAACCTTATTTATACTTGTCTGCTCGAAAGGAACGGAATTGCAATAGGTTGAGGATATCTGAAGTAGATAATAACACTAGAAGGCTAACTCAGAAAGTTAATCGAACTTGCACTGTACATACAGATGTACTCGTATAACACCCGATTGACTGAGATCAATTAATTCGCACTCTATTAATTGATATTTGCATTATACTGATCAATTTAATTGCACTTTTATTCTTCTTTCTCCTTCCTCATTAAAGTTACTTGCGTGTTATTTGTGAGTTCAAAGTCGCGCAGCAAACCATGGAGTTTATTGAGGAGAGCTATGAGGATATGAGGATGCTATGAGGATGCTCGGAGTTTATTGCCGCGATAAATTCCGAAATGAAAAAAATCGCTAATGAACGAAAATCACCGACATAGAATTAGCTCACAGAATTTGCATGCTGATGCGGCAATGGGCAGATCATATTTGCTGCAGGATCTACAAAGGATGAGTTAGACGAGTCCTTGAATGTTGACCACGTACCGAGAAACGTACCGTGGGACGCTCTCCGGCCAGATGAACAAACGATTAGAAGTTCGCCGGTAGTAGCTGAATGAGAAGAGCAGAAGTTCCAGAAGTTCGTGCGTGATGGTGAGCTTTGGGAGCGCCCTATATCCAGCAGTGGGATACATAGGCTGATAGTACCTGATAGTTGGCGGACTCCTTCTTTAGTACTTTACAATGCTATGCAGGGTGTGGCCGAACGTTCAAGACTAAGCTCGGTTTCGTCAGCCAAATCCGAGCACACACCAGGAAGTGGAGGGGTCGCCATCGTCGAAACATCACTTTACATTAAATCACTCCCTAGTTGTTCTCCAAAATGTCTCGTGGTCAGAGATACCTGTATGTTTGTAAGTTTCTAACCAACCGGGGCGATTCCAGGTAGGCTTTTGGTGGGTTTCGGTTCGGGCATGGTCGGTGCGCCGGCGAGGGTGTACACCTGTGAAGTGTCACAGCCTCATCTACGAGGCATGCTTGGTGCTCTAGCCTCTGTGGGAGTGTCTACCGGAGTTATGATACAGGTTAGTGTCATTGTGTGTGTATCGTAGCGAAGTGTAAAATATATTTTATAAAAATAGAATGAAAGAAAAGTGCACTTATATCTTATATAAGAGATTAATTTTACGTTCTAAAAGGGCTATTTTATTATATGGTAAAAAGAAATAAATGTTATAAGCAATAATTTTAAATAGATCTTTAAAAGTAATTCGAGTTTAAATGGCTAAATTGCATTCCGGTGACTTACTTTAGCTCGCCGTGTAGAATTAAATTTTTGACACTTGTTATATTTTACTTCTAGGCTAATTATGTTTCTTATAACTATTGTAATTTATAAAAAATAGAAGAAATAAAGATATTGTAACTAAATATACTCGTACATATATTAATCTAATCCTTTGTGTACGTCTTCCTATATTTTATTACAGAAATGTGATGTATCCTATGGATTGATGTTATAGATACTATAAAAAGATTTTGAATGGTTCGCTTAACAATTTAGCACTTGTGACGAACTCACTATTATGTATTCACATTACACTCGTAGTCACGTTTTCTGTGATATTTCTAACTTTGCAAATAAATCGATATTGTTTTCGTGTTATCGTGTTCACATCGTGATAAATATTAAACATGTGATTTAGTGAACTGACTCTGTCTGCGTCTTTATTTGTCTTCAGTGAGACAGTTTTTATTGTGAGTTTATGATATGATACGTCTTGTTCAAAAATCACTTATTATTATTTTAGTTCATCTCTAAGAAATTCAATTACGATCATTACGACCCCTTGGAATCATGATAAAATATTGCTTTGTTCCTCTATACACCCACGTACCTACACGTTCCAATTATTTGGTCCATGCACACGTAGTTATAAATATTTATAGGGATACTTTCCTGCCAGGTGGACCGACGATGTAAAAAAAGTCGCCGGTAGTAGCTTAAAGAGTAGATAAATATATAGTGTGTAATGTCAAGCTTTTGAGGTCTGTGTCCACGAGTGGAGAGACGTATACTGATGGTATGATACCATAAGGGGTGCAAGCGGTTCCGATAACCATCACAAGGGATTCAAGCCATCTCCTCCAAGCCTGGTAAATAACGGACGGAGCTCTGACGTTCGATCAATGGTGGTTTAACCATTCGATTTGCTAGATCTCAAATACCAGAGACCGGTGACGGGCAGCAACATTACCTGTGCGAAAGGCCTAGCACTGCGATCACCAACCCGCCTGCCCAGCGTGGTGATTAGGGCATAAACCTTCCAATGATGTTATGATACATTATGAAAATTCCAACCACCAATCCGCACTGGACCTACGTCGTGAATATGGCTCAATATCTCTTCGTGATTGCAAGTGCAGGATTGTGCCTTGAAGTGGAACGTTATTAGCTGACATGTAAAAAAATACTTGTGAATGAGTCAGTAGGTAGTAAGTATTAATAAGGTAAATACTCGTACGTATGTCATAAAACAATTTGAATAAATAGGGTTTCTAATTGGCTACACACGTGCAAAAATGAACTATATTGATAGTAGATATACATAGATACCGATCACAACAGTTCATAATTATGTGATCGTGCGTAGAACATTTGTAATTGAAAACATATTAAGGTAAATAATACAACATTGCAAACAGACTGGATATAATTTATGTTGTTTGAGTTGGTTTGTTCTGTTCTGTTTGAGTTCGTTTGACATTGGATACAGTTGCATTTGGTTCAACTTTCACAAGAACAATATACTTAGTCTAACCATAAATATTGTTACAAAGAAAACATTGATATTTTTTTTACATTATCATGTTATTAAAAGAATTTGCGTTATTATAGAAATAAATAGGTAAGCATTTTAAAATCATAACGTTCATTCGAAATGGTCACTATTTGCTTTTATACAATATTTCAATCGTTGTGGCCATTTTTCGATTGAAACACCCTTTCCATGGGAAAATTGGCAACTGTCACCCTTATGGAATGTTTTAGGGATTCAATATTATCATGGCGTTTGGAGCATGCCATGCTCTCTAAAACAGACCCAAGCAGATCTAGATGACGGCCAGTCTTCAGCTCTAATGAAGTCAGGTATATTCCTTTCTAACCACGCCTGTGTTGAGCGAAGCGAGCCTTATGACCTGGTGCTGAGTCTTGCTGAAAGGACTATTCTTTGTAATGGAACAGGGTGTTGTTAAGAGGCTTTACTGCCTTCTCATAATTATATATTGTTAAACTTGAGCCCACATTTTAATACCTTTTCACAAAAATATGTTTCAGTCACTCCTTGATAGCTAACACCCCACCAAACGAAAGCCGGATAATGGTCACGTTGCATCCAATTAAACCAACTGAACAGCTTCTTTAGAGTTATGAGCATAAACTCAATCATTCTGCTTGTTAAAATGTTCCTCAATGGTGAACATTCTCTAGTCCGTAAATAAGATTTGGCTGTGAGCTCCCTTTGCGTATCGCCGGAGAAGTTGTTTTGATTTGTCAGCCCTATTTTTCTTTATTATCATTATTATCAGTTAAGAAATGACCAGTAGTTCTTTTGTAAGCAGCAAGTCCTAAATCATCTGTTAGAATACGTAACATATGTGCGAACAATACGTCTGTGTGCTATATTCATCTCTCTGGATACAATTTTTTGGTTCCAGTTTTTTATTTATCAAAAAAATTTTTTTCATGTAAGAATGACAGATTCCAAATTCTAATGTATTTTTTTAAATTGTTATTGTGGTATTTATGGCCACACTGGGTATTTAATTTACACAGTTCTCCGAAGTATTTTATTTATTAAATTAAGTAGCTTTCATTGCGTCAGCATCACAGCTTTTAACTTCTGGGCCCAGCGCCCATATGGGCATTTTTTCCTGCAAGGTATATGTCGTTAATCCTTCTGCTGGAAAAAAATTTAACAGAAGGCTATTTCGAGTGGCTACGGTACTCGAAGAACCATGAACTTGCAAGTTCGGTTGCTAATATAGAAATCGGAAAAGAGTCAGAAACCGGAGAGAATTGCGAAAGCCATAACCATCATAATGCAATGTATTGCGGATAGCCATTTAGAATTAATAATGTCCTGCACAAATCCTCTCAATATCAATAACAACAACTTATTTTCAAAGCCGGATAAATTTATTGTAATGTTTCCTAGTGACTATTTCGAACTACAAAACAGAATCTTGGGTGTGTGAGTAATAAATTGTAACAGGCGTTTTCATATCACGATAACAGAGACAGCGATTCATGAAACGCGCTGTGACCGAACAAATTTTTAAGTACCACATTGAATATTATTTGCAAAGGTACAGAAATAATTACATTAGCAGCAAATCGATGGTAGCAAATTTAAAGGAGGGTTTAGATTCGCAGATGACAATAAACAAAAAACCATCGACTTTGTGATACCGATAAATTTATAGTACATTACTGTCCAGGCCCGAAATAAAGTATTTGACGGCCGAGTAATATTGGAATTTATTCTTTTATTTATTTATTATAATTCTTTTTATTCGCCTCGTCCTTCCGAGTCCTTTTTAAATAAACGAGGCCGTTAATTGCTATTTCGGCGGAGACTTGTATAGTATTTTTCTCTAATTTGCGAGGAAACAATAAACAAATTAATTCAAGAAATAGAAGTTTAATTCATATTAAATCTAATTCACCTTCCAACGAACTAGTACTCATTGTTTATTAGACAACTTAAAATTGAGATAAACTTATGAGAACATAACATCCACAATACAGAGTAGGTATTCATTTTCATTCTTTTCATATTTTCATTCCCGCCAATTCGACTGCGCGCGGTCTCTGTTCTTTTTTTAAACTTTTGTAAAGAAATGTTTGTAAAGCCTTTATAATCGTAAATATCGTGTACCTAAAAAAACCTAATTTATGTTAGTGTGCACTAAAAATAACCTCGCTACTGTCCAGCAATCTCTATTATTGTCGTGTTGGAAATTGCTGGCGTGCGTACAGAAAAGAGCCGATTGACGTATTCCTTTTTTAAAATAATGAAGCCATTTCCGAGCAAGTAGGAGAAAAGAAAAAAAACATCGACTTTGTGATAACGATAAATTTAAGATTATTTATTTCACTTATAGTTTGTTTTGTTATTCATTATTTGCTGCTAATTTAATATTGTTTTTAGAATTTTTGCTGCCGTTAATCAGTGAATTTTTAAGATGTGTTTTAGAATGTACCTACCTAATTCAAAAAGACAAGAATTATCTTAAAGCCGGTGCCGAGTCGACAAAGTTGAAAAGCGTTCATTAAATTTATTGACCATCTGTAACACTATTACGTACGTCATACATAACTGAGGAGGATTTTAAAAATTACCAATTTATGTAAATCTGTAAGCGCCTTTGTTATGTAAAAAATAATTGCTGTAATGTATTTGTTCTCCACTGGCGGCATTGTGAACGTAACAATAAATAATAATGGGTACCTATTCATTGAAATCCACATGTTGCTTCGTAAATGTAGATGCTTACTGAAAAATTGCGCATTTTTGCCTTATAGATACCTACAGTAAGTATCACACTAATATACCCAAATTTATTCGATTAAGACGTATTATTATGACCGCTTATACCGCACTTATTATGAGCGTAGTAAAGGACCGATGGATATAATAAGCCGGCATGTCTCGCTGATCAGTTTTTGAGCGCTCCAATTGCCACCTAAGCCATAGGTTGGCTTGACCCGCTGCCGACTGTACATACCCTATGACGTGTATTATTGACACATCACATCGCTTATGGCGAGGAAGACCTATAAGGTGTACGATTGTTTTCAATTGATGCAATTGATTAAAATGATTTCTTGAAGAGAGACAACAAATGTTTTAGGTCAAGGCTGCCTTGTAATGCGTAGGTTGGTAATTAGGTATGTCTTTAATGAATTTCATTTTTTTTTTCATTTCTTCATTTAATTTTTTTTCATTTTTAGGTATATCTTTATTAGTCTAAAGCTGGTCTTCTGAATATATCTACCAGAATGTTTGTCTCTTATTACTTAAAATTTCTTCTTTGATACTCATAAACTTTTGCCGACGTCTGTTTCCGGGATCCCACTTCGTGTTCAATTTATATTCGGTTTACGCACATTTGATTACATATCCCAAGTCAGAAAGGAATTCTAGTGAGTCCATTTCGCCCCCAACACAATACTCACATTGTTTCTCTTCTGTACAACATCTTGCATAATCCTTTTTGCTGTAGCTACGCGCGAAACAGATTTAAATATCTTTTCCCTAGATCTCATTAACTTAGACCTATTTACTTACTCACTTTCTTCTCAAGATTCTGTCTCATAACTTTTGTTCTTATGGGAACTCTATTTCTATTCAAGTTGCACCGGAAGCCCTTCGTTACCCGATGTCATTTCATCCACTTTTAGAGGCTCAAAGAACAATCGCTCACTTTGATAATAATTATCTAAAGTATGTGTTATACCACGAGTATATGTATTGTATTATACATATATGTATCATATTTACTTATTGTATATATTATGTTAGTGCATTCCTATTTATACCCGTATGCACTATGTGTGCCTTTTCATTTTTGTACGATCACTGAGAGAAATCTCCAAAGAAGATATGTTCGTTATTTGTATTATGTACAATATTTTCATATACTTATAACCTTTTTGGACAGTAAAGTATAAATTTTATAATAAATAATATAAGGCGTTACAAGATGGCACTTACATACGTGAGACTTTACATACTTCAAGCAACAAACGTTACTGTTTAATTGGTCTTTTTTTGTGGAATGGCTATATCCTCGTGGCCCTAATGGCCCTTCAAGAGGCACCGGACATGTATACTTTAGAACGAGCACAGAAAGCGCTCAGCCAGGAGCAAGAGCGAGGCTTATCCTTGCCGGTAAACCGGTGGAAGGAACGGACTTCGGCTTAGGCCATTGCTTTGAGAGGGTACTGCGGGATCGCGAGTCGGTGAGAAGCGCCCCGGCACGTGATGATACCTAGTATAAATGTTGGCTGAAGGTCGGTGTGTGTTCACGGTGTAGCGAGGGGGACGTCCTCGTCATTTAATTGATCCTTTTTGATCAACTGTGAATGATGAAGGTGGCGAATTATAGATTTAGAGAAACTTACACCAGACAAATAATTTTATCTCAAAAATATGAGAGCCATGAAACGTGAACATATTAATGAGGATCTTAATATCTAAATTATTATTATTATGAACCCGACTGCTGACCCGTCCCACTGCTGACCAAAGGCTTTCGACTGGCAGTTTTTATGTTAAGTATACGCCAAACCCGGTCTAGCCATTCGTTTTTTGGTTTATCATGATCCCTGGTGGCATTTTGTGGGATCCACATGGTGGTAAATCTAAAATATATCTTTCCTTTTCCAGTATGTAGTCGGCAGCGCGACATCTTGGAACGTGCTAGCTGGTATAAACGCAATAGTTCCTATCGTATCTTTCTTGGGAATGATCATTCTTCCCGAGACTCCGAACTACCTCCTTACCAGAGATAAGGCAGAGAGGGCAGAGAAGTCTCTCGCTAAGCTAAGAGGGTCCACATGCGATATACAAAATGAAATACAGAAGATGATAAATTTCAAAGAGAAGAATAATGTCGAACCGTAAGTTGATAGTTGCAATTATTTTGTCAAATACCTACTAATATTATTTTCTTAAGAAGATACAGAAATTTCTTGTCAAACTGAGAAAACCCATGTGTGGCCTATAAGTGGAAACAAAGGCTGATTATACTTGTAGCTTCAATGATAACAATCACAATGAATCACAAGAATCACGAGGTTTTCACTTCAGATATAGATAATTTTAGGGTTTCATAATAAATAAGAACCCTTATAATTTTGTTACTTCCGTCCGTCCATAAAGTATGAAAAGTACAAAGTCTTAATGTACTACTCTCATTCTTTCACCTACTGAGATGATATTTCGTGTAAATTTGGAAATCAGAAATGGAGACTTTTCGAATAATTCGAAAAGAAATGTTGAGTCTAAAGTAAAACTTGATTATGAAATGACTACGGCACCCATGATGTGCAGGCGCGACACGCTCATGGTCTTATGTTATAATATTTGCACAATTGTTAGATAGATGGAGTATTTATTCTGCGGCAAATATTCCGTTTTGCACTGCTAGAATTTGTCTGATTTTAATAATAATATTAATATATATTTAATTGTAGACTGTGATCCATATTTTAGTTCTTAATTACTCAATTTATGATAGTTAGTTATATAGTTATCTTGTGAGAGATATAAAATGCGGGAATAGCAGCGATGTGTAGCGCCTCGCCGCATATTTTTTTTATTTTTGTTACTTCAAACCAAATGTTTAAATGTTGTGTGTGTTGCTTTATAACAAATAAACCATTAATTAATTAATCTTTATGCATACACTAATATACCTCTACGTTAAGCTATTTACATTCTTTTTTGCATGCATTTGGCATAACTAAAAATTATATCCACAAGTACACAGTTGTAGTTTAAAAATTCGGGAAAGTTCTCAAATAAAATCCGATATAGCAGATTGCAAGTGCATAACAGTCTGACACGTGCACTTGCTCTAAGTGAGGAGATTTTTTAGTATTAGACTCAAAAAAACGCAATAAGAATTTCTCGTCTTTTTAAAGCCGACTGGCTGAGTTATCCTTTATTCACAGAAGACTGCCTTGAAACATACTAATTTTCTGGGAGTCAGTTAGATTTGTTACAGCATTTCTCATCTCATTGCATCAAGTAGAGAGTACCTAATATATAACGTAAACCTACTTAAATCTCCTTACCTCATGGTCGGAAATCCGTCCACTCATTTTTCTGATTCCTGACTAATGGCATGTATCGCGGATGTCGCAGAATGACAGTATCCACATACCACCAGGTGGACTCTCTGCTCAATTGCTTACTTCTTTCTATAAAAACATTTTTTGCAATTTGAAACAAAAACATTAAACAATTTGTTAATAAAATTACATAGATATATTCTTTGTTTTAGGCTAAAAACTCCCAAGGAGTTTATCAAAGCTCTATTGGCACCATCTGCACTAAAGCCCTTCGCCATCCTTGCGATCTACTTCTTCGTGTACCAGTGGTGTGGTGTGAACACCATCACATTCTACGCTGTTGAAGTATTTGAGGTAATTCATTCTTTTTTACTATATATTATATATTGTATTGTATAATATGTATCGTTTGTAGTCATTTTTTATTGATTACACAATACACCGCCCTTCGTATATCTGTTTAACCAAAGGTTGACTGGCAGTAAATGCCACTATTAAATTTGTTAACTAAATGTTAATGCCACTACTAAATGTATTAAGTCCACCTTTTGTACAAAGTTTCCACGTGCATTAAAGTTTAAATAAATAAAATACGTGTCTAAATGTATACCTATATGTACCTTTATTTTGTAACGGTAGTGTAATGCGAATAAAGGTCTTATCTATCAAGAGTAAGTACCTAGTAAAAGTGTATTTGTTCGATGTTGCAGTCGTCAGGCGCGACACTGAACAAGTACTGGCTGACGATCACGATGGGCATTGTACGTTTGATCTTCACGGTGGTCGGCTGCATACTATGCAGGAGGTGTGGACGAAGACCTCTCACATTCGTCTCGGGTGAGTTACCTACATACGCGAGTGTACTACACTCGTGCATCTACAACCTCCACTACACTCAGTGTAGGTTTTGATCATTTTCGAACGTTACTACAGCAACTTTAGCTATACGAACTTTTAAACTTCTTAATATGTCCGCTAGAAGCGCTGCTTGATTCCCTTTAGAGAAAAAAACACTTGACGCAGATGCGATAGTTGCATTTACAAACGAAAGAAACTTATACTAAGGCCACAGATTACCAATGGATGACTACTTATAACTTTAACTTTGACTACTTATCCAAGTTCTATAAATGGAGAGATGAATACAATAATCCAGGACACCAGAACATCTTGTTATTTGTTATCTAAACCATTTTAAAACGAACAGGTACCTAATCAAACAGACAACAGTTCCGAACATTATTACTCGTATTTAGGGCTTTTTTAAAAAGGTCTTTGCTATAATTTTATTACTCGAATAAGTATGTATTGATTGTTCACAAACACTAAGTGAAGCGACAATTGCAGCAAAGTCGTATAAATATAAATCTTTAATAGGTAATTCACACACTTCATTGATATAATAATATGAACTGGAAACTGGAATGCTTTAATATACATTAACACGTGTAAGTATCCAATCCATTTGCGACATTCGATCACGTGATTAACACGGTTTTGTTGCAGCCATCGGGTGCGGCGTGACGATGGTAACCCTGTCGGTGTACATGTACTACGTGAAGCAGTGGAAGGAGGCTGGTGTCGCGTCCTCCCACTCCTGGATCCCAGTCGCCTGTATCTTCATCTTCACCATCGCCTGCACCCTCGGCTTCCTCATCGTGCCCTGGGTCATGATCGGGGAGGTCTACCCTACGCAGGTAATTTATAGCTAATATTTTTCTAGTTATTACAGGTGTTGCGTAGACACATTCGATAGATATGTTATGTAAATACTTACACGTATGTTTTAAAAGAAATTGATTTAACAACTATCGTCACGATATTGTACGTGAGTAGTTAGGGATTACGTATGGATTAAGATCTGTATATAAGACTGTTCACATTTGTATCACACACTGGCTTCTTTTATATAAGTCTTCATTATTATTATAGAAAAAAGGCGGCAGACGAGCATACAGTCCACCTGATAGTAAGTGGATACTGTCGTCAATTGACATCCGCGATACATGCCAACATCAGTCCAGAATGACAAACTTTGACACGACCCCGGATGCGCGCCTACCTTTGCAGATTAAAGAATGAATTGGGAGAAAAGGTTGGGAAAATGGGGAGGGATATGACAGGATGGGATGGGAATGGGCTCTGGCATATCTCACTCACTATCGAAACACGTACGTACTTTGGGGAAATACGATAAAGTAGGAAATGCAGTAAATTTCAAGGTAGTCTTTTGTGAGAGTGAGGTAACGTGGCCAGTCGAGTATGCTCAGCGGCTGTGGGAAGGCAGCGTGCACCCTCCCTTATTATTTAGCATTGATCCTTTTAGAATGATGTTTAATAAATAACGGAAGATATTTGAAAGTTTTCTAAATTTCTTACCATAACTAGAGCTCTTTTAATATCCACTACTGGGCATGGGCTTCCTCTACATTGCCTTTTGCATGAGGGATGTCCATCCATCCATCCATCTCAGCCTTTAGACGTCCACTGCTGGACATAGGCCTCCCCCATTGTCCGCCATTTAGACCTATCGGCAGCGACCTGCATCCAGCGGGTGCCCGCCACCTTTATGAGGTCGTCTGTCCATCTAGCAGATGGACGTCCTCGGCTTCGTCCGCCGGTACGTGGTCTCCATTCGAGAACCCTTCTGCCCCATCGGCCATCGGTTCTTCGAGCTATGTGCCCTGCCCACTGGGGATGTAAGGTCTCTTAAAACGCCACGCTGGTCAGGTGGGCGGCGGGTTGGACAGTCCACTCTTTTAAAGATGGTGTAGTTCCCTGGGGCTTGTGGCAGTAGCTTTGGTATCGTTTAGTCGCCCTTTACGACCTACGGCAAGATATGAAGTGGTGCCATTCTAAAGCCGGCCCACACCACACGGATCCATAAAAATTTATTGGGAACGAAATATTTTTGCTAACATTTTTTTCTTAAAAGTAATGGTCGTGGGTGGCTGTAGACCGAAATATTTGGAAGGGTCTGGAGGAGGCCTTTACCATGCAATGAGACACAGTAAGATCGGTTATAAATACAAAACAATCTCATAGGTTTAGTTATCCAATGACTAGCTGAGATTATCGACCATCGATTCTTCCAGGACCAATTAAATTACCATTATCAATTACGTCTTTTTTCGTATATATATTTATATGAATGTAAGTATTCTTAAGTCGTTACTTAACACGAATATGGTAGGTACACTACCCGCGTACACTACCTGGTACACTACCTCAGTCACAACTCCGTTTCACAAGATTGTCTTCAAGAAATTGATATAAAGCAATCAGACCGCCTGCTTGTATTCTCTTCTTATAACATAATTCCTTATTTTTGTCATAATATGACAATTATACAACCGTGAATGACAACAGTAACTGTCGGCATGACCCTGAATGCACTACCTACCTTTGGAAATTTAGGAATGGATTTGAAAAAAAAGGTCTTGATATGGGGAGGGATAGGATAGATTGGGAATGGGCCATCTCATTCACTACCGAAACAAGTACATAGATTTAGGGAACAGGATAAAGAGGGAAAATGCAGAACATTTCACAGTAATCTTCTGGGGTAATTTAGCCAGTCGAGTGCGTCCAGTGGTTGATGGACTATACCATGCCCCCCCCCCCCCCCTCTATTCTGTATAGTTAATAGGTAACTGTATTAATACGTAGTTAATACGTTAATACACACTTGCAGGTGCGCGGTATAGTGGGCGGCATGACAACTTGCGCGGCGCACTTGTCCGTGTTCTCCGTCGTGAAGACGTTCCCATTCCTCAAGCACACTCTCAACGACTACGGCGTCTTCGGGCTCTACGGCGGCATCTCTATTGTTGGTAGGTGTACTTTTAATTACACCAGCAATAATATCAACTCTGTAACGATATGCATAGCGTACGGTATTCTGTTCGTCTTTTAACCATCTAGTTTGCTAAAGGACTATACTGCATCGAACCGACGATTCTGCTGTTGAACAGGATTCTGCTCGATGTTCCACCTATCCCTCCCCCCAGATTCTCTTTATTCCCACTAGTTCAGTTGTTCAATTCAGTTGACTGAACTAGTGCACCCTAGTGAGGAATAAGTGGTCTTTTTTCCACTCGATAATCACAGTTGAATTATAATTACTGGTATCATATAGGGAAAATTGTAATCGCCATCCACCCTGGAGAGGATAAATGGAAATAAATTCACTCTTCACCAGCTGGAAGGGACGGGAACATTCCGGTTTCTGTATGCTCGACAGCGCACCCGCATGCTCCCTAGTGTTGCAGGTGTCCATGGGTAGCGGTGACCACTTGCCATTATGTGGCCCACCCGCTTGAATGTCATCTTATTTATTAAAAAAATCTGTATTTCCCAATTCAAAGGACAAACAAAATCCTGTGGCCTAATCTACTAAGGTAGGTACAGTATATTATTGGACGTGTCAACGGTCGTCATTCTTGACTGACGTTGACATGTATCGCAAATGGGCGTGTGTAAACGCTTACCATCAAGGAAACTGCTCATTTACTTATGTCTATAAAAATACATATATACTCGTATAATAAATATGTCATTGGACTCATTGGTAGTTGACGTGTTGGATATATGCCAACTGGTGTTGGCTTCTAACACAAATGTACCTAGCATACCATCAAGAGGATTGTCTACGCATTTCCCACTGACCACAGATATAAAAAAAAATGAATATCCAAATATACGGTAGTAGACTGACTGTACTTGAAATGGACATGTTTTGTGGCTTACTTCGATAATTACAGAAGAAAAACCCTATAATAAAAATATGGATTTTATTCAATTCATTAGAAAATTAGTTATTATAGATAAAATTTGAGAATATTGATTTTCTCCTTACCACCCAAAGGTTACCTGGAAGAGATCGCTTTGGCGATAAGGCTGCATGTTGTGCTTTTCGTGTGACTTACTTAGATTGTCTTTTTGCAACGTGTATTGGTGTATAATAAAGGTTTATCTATCTAACCGTTTAATGCAAGGAACTATGGTTATCTCTGCCAGTGTAACGGCACTATCTATTGTGTGTGACATTATCATACTAGCGTTGTTTTCCAACTTTGATTTTAAGTTCTGCACAACTCTGAATTTTGAATATTTTGATCCTACTTTTGATATTAAATAATGAATTTAATGAAATAATGAATAATGAATTTTGAATTACGGATTGATTTCTAATATCTTCAATTATTTAATATTAATATTCTTTAAAAATGGTCAAATACCGTATTTCATTAAACTCACCACCCCATGTTGAACGTTTTTAACGCCAGTAAATCACAAGGAAAGTGTAAGTGTAAGTTACTTACACTTTAATATTTTAATAATTAAGTTTTATACCTTAATATAGTTTTATTCACAGAACTGTATTCAAGTAAGACCTAAACATTTTTCTTTTTTCAGGCATATTGTTCTTCTACTTCTTCTTACCAGAAACTAAAGGCAGGACGTTGCAAGAAATTGAAGACTACTTCTGCGGTAGAACAAAAACCCTAAAGAGATCTAACACACAGTCGAGCTCAGCATAAAATATATATATATATGATAGAATGGATACATTATCAATGCAGTCATAAGTAGTCAAAGTCAGAGATTAGCATAATATTTTTGTAAATACAATTTAGTACAAAGGTACTATTAATGCTAGGCTAGACTAAAATTTTAACCTAGGGATTTGATAGATACTAATTTTACTAAGACAAGTAAGTTATACAAATGTGACGTTATCTGAGCAAATGGACCATACTCTCGGTATGGATATATTGACTTTGGTTAAGTTGACTTAACCTGCCAACGGTTTCCACTAGTCTCCATATCGGGGAAATGTTTCCACTAGCTTCAATATCTGGGGAAGGTTTGCACTACTCTCAATATCTGGGAATGATTTACATTAGTCTCATTAGCTGGGGAAGCTATTCACTAGTCTCGATATCTGGGAACCGACACTGACAGTAAGGTCCTTTTTCTCATATGATGTCACAAATTTTCTTAAGTATGTTATTTCATATTGTAATAATCTAATAATATTATATCAGTTGAAGAATTCGACGAGTACTTATTACATTAAAATTGGTAAAAATTAATTAATTTCTAAAGTGATACGTACAAATGTTACCTAATATAATTAGGTAGGTATAATAATATTACTTTTTTTTTCAAAATTTCATTATAAAATTTAGCCTATATTAGACACAAATAATGTAGCTTCTTATTTATGAAAGAATTTTTGAAATCGGTTCAGTAGTTCCAGAGATTACCCGCAACAAATACACAATATTACCTCTTTATTTATAAGATTATCTAGTTGCCATCAGTTCTAAAAAATGTCTTATTGTGCCCTGGGTAAAAAATATGGGATTTAAAAAAGTATTACTCGAAAATCTGATTATAAAAAATCTGCCTGACGACATTTTTGGTCGTCTGTATACTATGTTACTATGATACTAATATAAGCAAATGTCTATATTTTTTGAGGAAGTATTACTAAACTGTACTTTTAACTTATTATTACGTTAGTATTGCAGATTGTATAGTTACATGTGAAATATAGAATATTTTATTTTTTAAGTAGAAAATTAAACTGGTGCCATTTAGAAAAATATTGTGCCAGAGATATGTAGATAATTTTATATATTTACTTATAATGTATATAAATGAAATTATGATATAAGAAAATAGTGAAAAACATAGTTCAAATAATAATGAGTTACTTAATCTTTTTCTAATAACTTATACACCTAGCTCTTTATTAGGTGCTGTACCTATTTATTAAAATCCTACTATGTATGGAGAATTTACAGATACTATAGATAACATAATATACCAGTAAACCGTAACCAACCCTTTGTCGTCAGCTGTTGGACATAGGCCTCCTCGTTTTCTCATGAGGGATGATGGCCTTAAGAGGGGAGGATGGCCAAAGCGGATTTCACAAATAGGTATTTTTTCAAATCGTTGATGTTGCGGCAGCAAGCGATGCAACTTCTTTGCGAGAAAGGGACAGCTGCAGTTCGAGCTGATAATGCCTATAATAATTTGCGAAAATAGAGGTTTTCGTTCTCGATTTACTCCTTCCCCCGTTTCCTCCTTCAAAAATGGATCGACTTAATTGTTTTTTATGATTTGCAGTAAATAATCATAAATTCTCTGTGTCGGTACGTTTTGCTATTTAAAATAACAATTATTAAAGCAGTTAAACAATTGTTTGCTCATGAGCAGTATCGTTTGAATCTAAGTTGTGCCACAAGTTCAGGATATGAATAATTCCTGTTTTTAATTATCATGATTTTATAATGTAATGTGGAGTCTCACATTTGTCGGATAAAACAAAAAAAATACTTTAAAAGTCTTTCTATTGTGTAATTTTGTTGGATTATTTACTGTATTTACTGTATAAAAAAATCGATTTCTGTATAATATTTTTGGCAACACTGCAATGTCACTTGTCGTTGGCCAGCGCATGACATTACAAATTATTATTGTTACGCTGTCTGAGTTATTTCTCATGTGTGATATTGAGACTTTCTACATTTTATGTTGTATTTAATAAGCAATAGCATACTTAAGCCTTAATTTACCTATTTACTAAAAGGAAAACGATGTGTTTTAATATTTAGACTTTCGAAGTTTACCCATCTATTTCCATGAAACCCGGCAAATTATGTAAATCCTGTTTATTAATCTTGAAAGTATATATTAAATCCAACATAAGACAGTAGTTTTCATCTTGGCACAACAATATTTGCACCGATACTAAGTTCCATAGTCACTTGGGCATTCCCTTTGCATACTGGGCTACTTTTTGAAGCGTTTTTTTGTTTTTGGAAGGTCCTAGTTGCTATAAGATACAAATAATAAAAAAAATCACAACCAAGGGACATGCTCATGATAGATATCTGTAACATGTTAAGAAATAATTGCCCTATTGCCGGAATTCATAGAGGAAACAGGGGAATAAATTTGTATAGACAGAACGCTGCCATCGTCCACTCTTAAAACGTCACTCTTGAGACCTCGGCTGCCCCATATCAAAACCTAGTAAGGAACAAATTTAGAAAAAAGAATATTTTTATGCAATGACATCCTAAAATCTTTCGTGTTTATGGAGATATTAATATCTCGAAAAATAGTAGTTATATCAAGCACGTGATGCTAATAAATCATTAAAAAACCTATCTATCTAATATTTTGTATTGTGTGTAATAATAACGATCAAATTTTTGTATTTTTATTTTTTTATTATTTTTATTTTAATTGGTTGCTTGAATGTATTTGGGCTCTCCTGAACTTTTTAAAAAATACATCGTATATGGGGCAACCGACTTCTGATCTCTATTAATAATATCCACTTGAGACTTATCTGTTAGTTGTAGAAACCATCTTTCGATATACGCGTACGTGATCCCTCTGATCCATCATATTTGCACTAATTGCTCCTACTAATACGAGTACAATACAGATATAACGTGTATTGAGTTTAATGAATACAATGTTAGTAAGTAATTATATATTATATATGTGCCTTTATGAATGAGAGGGTTGGAAACAAGCATTTCGGGTATGTATCATAAATTATAAATTTTATAATACTTTCAAAGAAAGCATTTGTAATATATAAAAGCTATTATTTATATTATGAAAACCGTGCTGGATATTTCATCAATAAAATGTAATTCAAACAGTATACCTAATTGTATTATTTATAATTATGATAATCGACACGACGGAACTTTACAGACTGTAGTTGCTTGCATATGCAAGGATTTATATTGCATATGCACCTTTTCAAATACCTACTTAGTACAAAAAAATAAAAATAATTATTAATTAAGTTGTAAAAACCTATTGTAATTAAAATGAGAATTGGGACGCACTTAATAAATATGCTGAGTAAAATTTTATTATATTAAGAAGTATGTACATAGGTATTCGTAATGAGTAAAACTATAATACAGATTATAACGTCTCTGAAAAAAGACCTCCGTCTTTTTTCAGATTTTTTCAGCAGTGATTTTTTTACGCACGAAGTTTTTTAAACACTGTGAAGTAATTGTAAACACCCCCGTACTAAGTTTATTATTCGATTCACGAATTCAACTTCACGATTCGTGTACATTTGTAGACACAAGTTAATCTACCTTAAGTTAAAGCAAAACCACGTTAAGTTAAAACTGCAAAGAAAGACGTCGGGAACACGATGTCGACTTGTCGCGTCAATATCGCGACGTCACGCGGTGGCCACTTTTTTAGTAGCCTAAGATAGCAAAAATAATACCTATTATTTGGTAACAAATCGTTATCAGCTTAAAATGTTGTTATTGCCAACAGAATTTTACTGTTTTAGGCAACCATTAATTAATTAGGGATGGCAGCTAAAAATAAAATCATGGAGGAATTTATCATATAATGCGCCATCAGATTAAGAGGATGAATTTTAATATAAATTTCCATGTATAATGTTAATATTTACATCCTTATTTTTTAATTTGTTCAAAAAATAATTTGAATAAATACAAATTGACCTATTCAGCCTCAATTGCACTTCTTAAAATCAATGAAGTATCAAAAAATACTGGTTTAAAGTTTCCAGAAGTATAAATGTATCGTGGCCCACACTCCTGGCTCATCTCCTGATATATCCTAGTTACACTTATGTACTTTAACGTTAATTTCCTTAACGCCTAGTTAATGGAGAAGTATAGCGTAATCATACTATCTATTTCCTGATGATGATGATGATATCAGCCTTTTAAATGTCTCACTGCACGGCACAATTCTCCACAATCATATCCACCACACATGTGTATGTACATGTGTATCCACCCGGTTTTTATTAATTCTGAGGCGTGCTGGTATCCTCGCGATGTTTTCCTTCACCGCCGAGCAAATGATAGATAAATATTTTTTTTAAATATTATACTTAAGTTGAAACTTATTGGTATGAGTCTTACGCTATCGCCGCTCTAAATAGTAACAGGCAGTATCTACCTATAAGTAATTTACCCTTATTTGGAGACTAGAAAACTAAAATACAAAATATATCTACATTAAATTACTTGGGTGGGAAACACCATAGTAAGAGTAATGTTTCTAATCGAATCGTTCAACAGTCACATGGCAGCATCGAAACATGCAGTTAGCTTTTTACTTCCTGTTATTTTGGTGTACGTGTGCTGCCAATGATTATGAGAAATACTTAAACAAAGGTAAGGCGGTTGTTGACGTGTTATACAAATAAGTGTTATTAGTAAGTGTTATTTGCGTGTGGCGGCGAGATAGACAAATGCTGCTAAAACTACGAGTATAGAGAGGACTCGCTGCGAAAACTACCCCACGATATCTGCAGGCTTGACAACGGCCTATGAGAAACCTAGTACCTACAACCGACCAGATACCAGTGGTACCATGGTTAATTTTTACTAACCCTGGTACCATTGACCGAAAGTCACCACCAACACCAGCCTTAGTTGTTGAAGCTAGATTCAGCTACAAAGCTACAATAAAAAAATATTTTCT
Organism: Sesia apiformis; assembly: GCA_914767545.1. Lineage (NCBI taxonomy): Eukaryota > Metazoa > Arthropoda > Insecta > Lepidoptera > Sesiidae > Sesia > Sesia apiformis. The sequence goes on along the minus strand of OU611954.1, from coordinate 6,392,904 downwards.
TTAACACTAACCACCACAATACAAGATCGGCGACGCAGCCGTAAGCCCCCTGGTGTTGCGGTGACCACTTACCATCACGTGGCCCGGTCGTCCATCTACCATCTATTCTAAAAAAAAAGGTAACATATTTTTTTGTCATTCTTAGTAAACGTAAAATTACTTTTTCTAACTTATAATTATAATAAACTAAAATTGTTGTTGACTGGCTCTATTCAACTAAAATAAAAAATTTGTATGTGCGACACAGTATGTAAAAATACGAGGTGCTCCTGCTTTTCCACTAAGAAGTACTTAAGTACTTAAGAATATACCGGTAATAATGATTAAAATACCGAAATGATAGATTAGAGTATAACGAATCGTGTACACACCCGGCAGGGTTTCGACGAACTTGGCTTAGATACCTACATTGCAAAGTAACTCACTTGAAAACTGAGTAGTACCACTGCTGTTATCTTTGTACCACAGGCCAACCGGATGTACTAGGGTTAGGAAAAAGTAACCGTGGTACCACTGGCGGTATAATCGGTGGTACCACGGATAATAAACGGATATTATAACGCTCACGGTTCCACAGGGACAAGATATTTATGAAGTACCGTGGGCATAGAATATATCAATCACCGTGGGTTACGTGAAACTGCAAAAGGTATGCAATACACTACCTGGGTACGCATTTTACCCTTTTGTTGTCGTTTATTGAGGGCAGTGGGATCAAGAGGAAGGGTTCATGCTACAATTTCACAACCGTTGGGCACGCTCGACTAGCCGAGTTACCCCCAAACACCCCGAAGATCTAACAGAAGACATAAAGTAGTTTTTATTTTAACAAACCACATAATCGATATGTTGCATTTACTCGCATATATGCGATTATTTTGCAAACATTCTTTGATATTATTCGTATCATTATAATGAGTTGTTTCTAAGAACCATGAACCGTTAAAATAAGAATCATTCCATGTAAATAGATCAATATGTTATGAATATGTACTGGTCAATCACTCCTGACCAAAAACATCTAATTAATTCGTCCCTTTTGCGAGTTTAACATTCTACTAATATTCGTAGGTTCCAAAATAGTTCGACATCCTGATGGTTTAGAAATCAAAGGCTTATCCCGCAACGCTGTGCTCCATCTTCTCACGATGTTCGAGGAAAAAATCAAGAACAGGCCCGATGGCACCAAGCAGCCTCTCTTCATAGCGAATTTCAACAACAACAAGTATACGAGACCTCATGTTTATCCTGTAATGAAGAAAACATGGACACAAAAACAGAAAACCTAAAACATACTATGAAATTAAACGTATTTTTTTGCTAAGATTACGATATTCTAGACTAATTCTGCCTAATTATTGGTTATGTGCATGGTTCTAAAAGTGATATGTATTTTGATCTTAGAATCTTGAAAAATGATGTCAATAAACGAAGTGTTAAATGTTATTTTAATTTTATTTCTCCTTAGGTGCATCATACTCGTACATACATATGGTGCTTTAGTTGAAAACAGGTAATTCAAGTAACGAACGGAGCTTGCGTTACCTGCTGTCAGATACACAAGTAATTTTACTATACATAACTATACTATACGAACGTACATACTATACAACAATATAAAATAACAACGACATCTTTACTAGGCAAAATAGAATCAGCGAGGAAGTGAGAGTTCGAAATATTGCGATGATTTTATTCCTGCAAAAAACTCCTTAGCTCACAAACTTTGGGTACAAAACAATGATTTTTAGTAAAATACATAGAAGTCATTGGTACAAAAACAAAAATTGCACTCTATAAAACTATCACTTTACGTTTGTATAGGAACAGAAGAAGTTTTTGATAGAAAAGTGCTTGTAAAAATTTGTTCGGTGTTTGTAAGATATTTCGTAATCGTGTACGAATGAATCAATAAATAGAAACTTTGATACATAAGGAAACGCTGGTCAAATTCTGTAAATCGCAGCATTTGGGCTGATCGTAATAATAACAAAGCGGCTGCCACAAACCCTGAGGGACTACACCGCCTCTCAAAGTGGCGACTTGGCCAGCGTGGGGTTTTCAGGCAATACATCCCTCCTGCATGACTCAATGTACATGAGGAGGTCCATGTGCAGCAGTGGACATGGAAAGGGCTGGTTGAGTTGCATTGCATAATAATATACTTAGTATGGTATATTACAAGAAAAAGCGCAAAAAGTAATTCCGAGAGGAGACCATAAGATAAGTCATGAAAGAGATCGAGTGTTTAGAAGACGATATAAAGAGGACAAAAAGATTAACATTCTGGAAAAATAGAACCAAATGAAGGACAATTGTGGAGGAGGCCAAGAACTAGAATGAGTTTAGTAAAATAACAACGTTTATGATTTATGATCTATCAACAAAATTATTGATCGGAGGAGTTATGCATCTTCAGTTTCAACCTTGTGTTATTTCTTTGAATAAATAGTTTTTGGTGATATCGTATCATTGAGTAATATTATATTAATCTTTGGAACTTTTCTTCTATGAACGTGCAAACGAGATTTAAAACCATAGAGTTTGAATTCTCGCTTGCGCGCCTTGTTGATTAGTCCCAACGAAATCGATTAGCAATTCTTTAATTTTCCTCTATCTGTGACATCGATCTATGACTCCAATCGCCAATTCAATTTCCTGTCAACATGCCGTCTACATGACAAGATCTTAGTAAATACAGCGCCGGGAAAGTAAATACATAATTTGATGAATTTTACTAAAAGTTTGCACATTCACATTGAATATTTGATATTACATAAATACTCTCTAATAAAAATGGTGACATCGGAATCAAGTATAATTTATATTGACCCTGATCCTGGCTTCTGGACCATGACCTCGTGGATCCAAATTTTCTATGGGGTTTGGGTAAATTTAACCATATTTTCAATAGGAATGGCTTACGGATTTACGACTGTGCTTTTACCCCAGCTTTCCTCACCTACAGCGAAATTGTCGGTTACCATGAATGAATTGAGTTGGATTGGTAGGTTGGTCGTATTTAATCTACTGGTTTTAAGATTTTATTAATAAGACTATAAATATGAGACTAGGTGCCTACGGTAAACCGTGCCCAGTCCTTTTTGCGTCCATTGCTGGATATGGGCCTCCTCGAGTACATTATCTTGTGCACGAGAGATGTATAACCATAAAACACGACGCTGGCCTAGCGGGTTGGCGAGTCCACTCTTTTAGAGGAGGTTAGTTCCTCAGCACTTGTGAAACCGGATTTGGTATCCCTTTGTCATCAATTGTATGCATTTGTGCATGGTAAAAGTAGGTATCTATTAATTAGGATTGATCGTGTAATGCCGCAAACATGTACGAGGATTTTACTTGATTTGAGCGTGATACACAGTAAGCGTACGGGTATGTCTGCATCCAGCGATAGAATACTGACATAAAAAATTTATGTTATCTTCTTTGAAGTAGTCGGCGCTGCATAATTAGAAGCAGAAGCCAACTCTCTCATTGTCGGCGTAGATTCTACCCGCATTTATTATTAACGGCTCTGTATGTTTCAATACAAATTATGATACTAATCGGGCCGTCACCTGAAAACCTGCTTATTGATAATTGAATAATTTACCCGCTTGCTATATGTATTGCACCTTTAAGTACGCGTGCTACATTCTGCAATACTTCATACAACCGCTAATGTTTTGCATGAAACACTTATTTATAAGTTGAATGTTGTTATAAGTAGTTAATCGAGAAGAGCCTATTTTTACTAATTAAAATTGTTTCCAGCCAGTGTAATATATTTAGCGTGTCCTGTCGGTTGTTTTTTTTCTGGGATAATCATGGATAGGTTTGGACGTCGAATAGCGTTAATTGTTTGCGAAGTTCCTATGATTATTGGTTGGATAGTTACTAGCATAGCCTACACATTGAAGGAGTTGATTACAGGTTTGTACAATCTATTCTAATAGAAGTTAACAAAATAAATTTAGTTTAAATTTTCCAATACAATCCAAGGGTTTGGTTGAAAACAGAAATTCAAGGTTTAGTTAAAAAACGTAACTGTGCACTGTGCACCCGCGTCGAATGCGTTCCCCATTACTCCTTAGATATGCATAAACATCACGCTGTGTGATTTCTTTAAAAAAAAACTCATTAGAAGTAAAAAAGACTGATTACAATTTATCGATTTTTGCTTGCTATGCTTACCATACTGGCTCTCTATGACATCATCGGAGTCGGGTGCACAGTTACGTTGGTGGATTAGTACAAGAAAGCCAATTTATAAAATTTCAATAAATATTATTTTAGGTAGAGTAATAGTTGGAATGGGCTGTGGAATGGCCATGGGCGTGCCGAGGGTGTACGCGACAGAGATAACCTTGCCAAATATGCGAGGCGTTATAGGAGCATTTCCGTTTGTTGCAGCATCTTTTGGTTTCTGTACACAGGTTAGTTCGATAAGCTTCTTTTATTAATTTATTAATGAAATGAAATAAATTATAGCATGTGAAAACTGTTCTTAAATGTAAATTTGGAAGGGATAAAAGAGATGGATTTAATAAAGTATTTATTAATTTATATAGTAGATATGATGGGAAAATATCTTAGTTTATTTTTCTCTAATTCGTAGCGAAGTCGTCGTTAATTGGTAAATTAATGTGGTTAATTATTTATTGGTATTTGGGCAAGTTTATATTCTATTCAATGTTTCCAATATAAAGGCGAGTCGTTTAACTCGTCCATCACTTCCAGTTTTTAGAAAAAAAAATTTTACAACTTACCACCGAAGAAACGCAAACACGTCAACTAATTTAAAATATATAGAATCGTTCTAGGGAAAAATATAATTATTTGAGAAATAAATTAAAAATTACGAACATGTAAAGATTTGTTGTTCTATTTAAAACGTTTGTATCGCTCATTACTCACGTTACTCATTATTAACGCGGTGTGGACAACTCATGTAGAGTGAATAAACTGCGCGTAGAATAAAAGATATACTAGAAATGAACAACTCCGTATACTGAACAACCTATTTGGATCTACAATAGACAACCTAGGTGGGCGATGAAATCTTAAGTCCCCTCTAACTGCTTGTAAGTAGTGTTGGGTCTTCATGCAACATTTTCTTAACACCTCGATATTTTCATTCGGTACAGAAGTCGCAAGACGGCCACTTCTCTCATCATCTTTCAAGGAAAATTTTCCTTGTTTAAATTGAGAAAACCATCTAAAAATTGTTGCACGGGACGCGGACGGTGCGAGGTCCCCGAAAGCTGATACTAATCTATCTTTACACTCACTTTCATTTAAACCAACTTTAAAAATCGTATAACATCATTGCACGAAAATATTCTCGTTCCAATTCCATTGTTACAAAGAAAAATGCGCGAAATGCAATAAAAAGTGAATACATTTTTTTTTTCGTTTTGACTAAATGACTTTTGGAATTCGAAATTCAAATAAATGATGTTTTAAAATCAGTACAGCTCAAATGAGTTCTCTATCTGAAATTTGAATATCTCAAAATTTACCAAGTCACCCATGTATATATTATACATATATACTCTATGTAGATGTACCCTATGAATGTATGTAGATGATAATAATTAACTCATTCAATTTCTTATAAACATCTTTTTCAGGCTGTACTAGGTGCTGTTTTAGACTGGCACACTATTTCTTACATTTGCGCTGCTTTCGCCTTTATACTGATGATCATTTATGTTTTCCTGCCTGAATCACCGTATTACATACTTCTAAAATATTCTGAAGAAAGTGCCAAGGCTTCACTTAAACAATTTAGAGGCAAAGAATATAATCTCGACTCGGAAGTTAAAGACATGATAGATTTCAAGAGAGATAACGAGATTCGTAGGTTAAAATTCATTTTGTATTTTTATTGTCATCAATGAATTAAGTAGGAGATTGATGTAATGAATGTTATAATTATGAGAATCGTATAGTTCAGAACTTTTATTCACGTAGTAATTAACTGCCGCTTAATTAAGACATTGTCATATTTCGAGACAGATCTGCTATGAATATTGTTGGATGTATTATAGATAATAATTGTCTACCGTGGAAGAAAAGTGGAAGTGGCTTATAGAAAAGAAGAGTCTTTTCTCTGAGGCATAGACGATAGAGTTTTGAACCGAAATGTTTTGTGCTATAAAATTTTAACACGTAAAAGACAAACACTCTCAGAATGTGATGGAACCTGGCAAATGAAAGATGTCTTGTGACATTTATTTATCAGTCGTTTTTTGTGAAAAGACTGAAAAAACAAAAATTAAGTGAAATTTCCTTCTGAATTCACTGATGTCTATATTCAGTTACATAGTCGTTTTAGAACAGAAAAATAAAGTATTAGTTTCATTTTTTCGGATTAAAATTAGCCACTTAGTGTCATTGTTCATTTGTCAGACAATTCATCTCATGCGTCGGCATGGGTCATAAGACCCGTCTTGAAAATATGCGTCATGTTACGGATTTTTTAGATAATAATTAAATATTAAATATCCTGTTACTTATCCTTTCAGACTGTCAATTCGAGAACAAATTATTGCCCTGTTCAAGGCATCAGCCTGCAAACCATTCTCTATTATAATTATCTACTTGGTAGTAACACAATGTTCGGGCAGTTCAATTATGATTGTGTACGCGATTGAAATTTTACAGGTAGGTGACATCGATCAACCTAAATACAGACATGGATAGTTGCTTTATATGGACGAAGGCGGCAGCCGATCCTACAGTCCATCTGATGGTAAGTGGATACTGTCGCCCATAGATCGTTGTCACAAAAGTGATTGGACATGAATGATACAAGTGCAATAAATACAACGCTATTACGAAATAAATAGAAATAATATATAGAATATTATTAATATAATAATATATAGAAATAAATTACGAAATAAATGCTATTACGAAAAGCGAGTAATAAATACTACGTTTTAAGAGCCTCTGCGTTAACTATTAGATTGAAGTCAATTACGTAAACAAACTTATAACAAAATATTGTATTATTAAAATTGTTACGGGTAGTTTAATGAAAAAAAGTATAGTTTTGCTTATTTCTTTACCAGAGATATGTCAGAGACCATTCCCATCCCATCCCTTCCTATCCTATTCCCTTCTTTCTAAAGGAGAGTGGAATTAATTCCATTATACTCTTTGCTCTTTATTCCACCTCATCTGCCCCCCACCGGAGAATTACAAATGATGTGGGATAAGGGAAACTCCTCGTTGTGTTACACTTCGTATTTCGCCTCATAAAAGCACTACAAATACTTAGAAAATAAATCTTATATATTCAAAATATGAAATGAGTAATAATTATATTGGTATAGTTCTTTCATCTGGTGAAGGCGGGTTACGCTTAATAGTGGTTGTGCTCATACATGTACTCGTATGGTACATTATTTTAATGTCCGCCGTGGCGTCGGGAAACTTACTGACTACTGAGCATTCTCATACGCACACTCGTGAGATGAGTAACCCGCCCTCGTGAGATGAAAAAACTTAACCAAACTAATATACTCGTATTTAGTTTAAATAAATATTATTTTCTTAATTGTATGTAAATTTTGAAGTAATTTAGCTTATACTTAATGTGACCATTTCTGGCGACCATTGCAATTTACTCAAAAACTTAAGACAGTAATAAAAATGTTGATTGATGTGTGATGTGTTGTTGGCAGACTTGGCAGTTGTGTTATCGACACGCCAGAGCAAGTGCTCGATCATTTAATCATAATGGAGGGAGATTTATTTATTCTCAGAATTCTTGGTGTCTTTATTATTCTTCTGTTACAGGAAACCAAATCTAACGTTGACCCTTATCTGGGGAACATCATATTAGGGATAATAAGAATTGTAGCGGGAATAGTTCTATCGTTACTGCTCTTTAAAGTTCTTAGAAAAACTTTAGCACTTACAGGAGGTAAGAGCTAAAAAACATTTTTCACTTTTTATTAATTAAAAACATTTATCATAATTTTAGTTGTTATTACGGAATAAAGCGAGGAAAAATTTTGTTGCGCTTACTGAAATTCGCTTACTCTCAAGATTAAGTGATTTGAAGTGGTCATTGTCGGTTTAATGAACATTTCGATTCTATAAATCGAAGGATTGGTAATGGGTATAGTAGTGGTAATCGCCCATCACTGCCCAGGAGACTAGTGTGTTGTTATCTAAATATTAAACCACAATAAATTCAAGTTCCGTTCATTATAATAGGTACATCTACAAATACCTACGTTTGTCTCTCCAATAGGCCTCTCTCAAATCGCGCCATCACAAGCGACACTAGAAAGGTAGAGAAACGACGATATAGTTAAAATCGCTAAAGTGAATATAGTTGATATAGCTATTGTATTGTTTATTGCCTGGAAACATACAAATGTTGCCTAAAAGAAATCCCTTTAGCGATAAAGCCGCCAGTATTGTACTTCGAATAACTTGTACTTTGTATTATACTGTGTGTTTTGGTGTACAATAAAGTGTATCTATCTATTGTATTGATTTCAGCTATTGGAGTGGGCCTGTGCTGTGTGGCAATTGGCCAATTGTGTACTTTATACGTGAGCCCCACGAGTACCCCAATGTTCTCGCCGTTAATTCTTTACACATTATGCACAATTTTTATGTCGATTAGTTATTCCACATTGCCTTTCCTAATTATGTCTGAAATGTATCCGTTGCAAGTACGTATTATTATGTATATAAAGTGTCTAGATAAACCAAGAGCATACTATAAAGATCCATTTTAAACCTGTTGCGTGGAGAACGATCCACCAAAACCCAATTGCAAAGGACAGGACATGCCCTGCAATGGGATGTTACGAACTGAAATAGAAGGACTGGATATATCGCCCTAATATGCTATTTAAACCTCCATGGTACTGTTCGACGCTGTGGTGTCGGCCGATTATACAATAATACCACCCATCCCATCTCTTCCCGCGAGTATCGTAAAAGGCGACGAAGGGATAACAAAGCCACAAGCCCTTATGGACTACAATACTTCTAAAACAGTGGACTCGCCAAACCGCTTACATCCCGTATGCACAAGATAATGTGCATGAGGAGGCCCATATCCAGCAGGGGATGTTGAAAGGGCTGGTAAGGGATACTGAATAAATATTACCGGAAAAAAAATCAATTCAGACAAAATATTTGACTGCTTATATTATACATTTAAGAAGGGGAGGGTGTACGCTGGAATCCCACAGGCGCTGGGCGCACTCGACTGGTCACGTTATTCCTCTCTCAGGAATACTACCTTAAAATGTACTGCATTTCCCACTTTATCCTATTCCCCCAATGTACGTACTTGAACATTGGCGTAGTGAGTAAAATATGCCAGACCCCATTCCCATCACATCCTATCCTATCCCTGTCCATTTTCTCAATACCTCCGCCACATCTCCCATAAGAAATCTCCAAAGGTAGCGCATCCGTGGGCGTGCAAACGTTTGTTATTCTGGACTAATGTTGGCATGTATATTCATGGGCGAAAGAAATCATTTTTATAAAACAAATCGATTATTTCTGTGAATTTTCAAAAGATAATAATACTTAATAATACCTACATTGAAGACAAAAACTTTTGTCTTTAAATGTATGGGCGAAAACTGGTAAACGGTTCGTTTATTTTAACTTTATTTTTTTACTTATTTATAAATAAATATAATTTAATCCTAACATGTATACACATTTTAGATTCGTGGATTGCTAAACGGTATCAGCTTATCTATTTTGAACGGACTGCTATTTTGCGCTAATAAGTTCTACCCGTACATACGAGATGCTATAGGATTAGCTAACACATTTTTTTTATTTGGGGCCTCATCTTTACTTGGTTGGTAACCTGCCTATATACTTTACCTATCGAGATATATAGCTTTTTTTAATTTTAAGCAAATGCCTTATATACTATGAATAAATTGACTTTTATATCTTAATAGATAGAAGAATACGTGGGTGATACTGAATGTTTTTAGAATGTCAAAAATGAAATCAGATAAAAAGATGGAAGTTGTTTTATTGCTTTTCGAAGTATTCTCCGCGACAATCGATACACATTTTACTTGCTATGAAACCATTGTGTGAAGCATTCAGCCCACCCTTCTTTAGGCAACTCTTCAACAGCTATTTGGAAGGCCGTGACTGCCTCTCCTGCATTCATAAAATGTTTTCTTCTAAGTTTATCATTAATTTTACAGAATAAATAAAAATCACAAGGCCGGGACTGTATGGCCGATTTACAGTAGGTACTCAAAAATTGCTTCGTTTATCTAGCGGAGTGAACTGGGGCATCGTCGTGTTGGAGGATCATTCTGCTTCGTGGGCGTTGTTCTTTAACTCTTCCAAAACAGAAGGCAAGCAGCTGTTCACATACCAGTTCGCTCTTACTGTTCTTTTATTTTCTAAAGTTATAACAGCCAAGTGACCGATCTGCCAAAGAAGGAGGCAATATCTTCTTTTCAACACTCCCTCCTTACTTCACTTACGTCTGTAAATCTTCGAAAGAAAAGGCCTATTCCACCGATTGCCTCTTAGTTTCAAGCTCATGGCAGTAGATCCAGCTTGGATCATCTTTTACTATATCAAAAACAGAATTTGATTGGCCATTGTCGAATTTTTCAAGCATTTGGAAACACTATTCCACGCAGCAGTGTTTTTGAGAGCTTGGCTCATATTGTGAGGAATCCATCTAGCACAAAGCTTCCTTACCCGTAGGTGATCGTGTAAAATAGTTTGAACTTGACTATACCTAATGATACCTGTATCTGGTGATAGACATCGTTCTTTCATAACTTTGTTTCTGGTTTAGACCGCAACAAAAGTCATAAAAAATCATTGAAAAAAGACGTTCTCTTGTTAAATTCACTTTTCCGCAAACAGTTAATTTTCAAATTGCCGCCAGAAATAAAGTACAAATGACAGCTTTGAAAATTTAATGGCGTTTTGATGGTTTTCAAATATGTCTAAAACAAAACAATCATGTCATTAACGACCTACGTCCTAACTAACGGTAGAGAGTTAACTGCGAGTCTGATAATAAATTTGTTCAAAAGTCCACTTTGTTTACTCCTTGGAGAAGTCCATGTTAATAAGAATTTTGTGAATAATTTTCAGGAAGCATTTACCTTTTCTTCTTTTTGCCGGAGACAAAAGGCTTGACGCTTCAAGAAATTGAAGAATATTTCAACAATCGAAGCCCTACACTAATGTCACAACGCCAAATTATGTCAGTACAGCTTTTCTCAAAAGCTAATGAAAGCCAAACAGGAAATAAAAGTCTTACAAGACTTAAAAGAAATAAAAGTCTTCTAGAAAAAAGCATTCTGAGCTTTGACATAACAGCGGGTACTTCAAGTAAAAAACTTAAAGACAAATCTACAGAAAAATAGAATGAAAGTGAGAAAGAAAAAAAATTCGACTGATTAAACTTCTATTTACATTTCGCAATAGGTTTAAACGGAACAGTTGGGAATTTGCATAAATAAAAACTTGCTAACGTAGTTTATTATATGAATGTAATTAAGATTTTCCAAAGAGATTGTACATAATTTTAAAGTATTTAAGCATTTTATAAATAAAATATTTTTTCTGAAAGTGTTTTTATAAAATTAGAATATTCGTGACAGTAACATTTCGTGGTTTCACAATGTGAATATTGAGTCTGCTTAACTTCTGTTTGTATACGGTCATTAGTTCTACAAGTAAATAACTAAACATCCTCGAACACATAGACATAGGATAGACAACACTATGGAAACTAGGCATGTTTCGAATAGCAAAAAATCACTATTCGCCAATACAAATACGAATATTCGGAACACCCATAATGGAAATAAAGCGTGTCACGTCACGAGTAAATTTTAATGACAGGAAACCTCTCACCCATGAAACGAAATTTCTCTCGTGACTCGGTTTAACACTTCTGACGAATATTTACAATAGATTATAGCATTTTTTTTCTTTTGGAGCAACGACTCATTGGCGACACGGGTCGGAACAGACTGAACGAGCGGCGCGAGATGTAGGAGCTTAACGCTAACTTCGGGCACGCAACGACCCACAGTTTGCGTTATATATCCCTCTATATATCTGTGATCGGACTATTCTCAAAACATCATACTAGGTATAATTAATTTTATTTTACAATCAATAACTGTGGAATTACACATTAACATTCGACATTGGCAACAGCTTGCAAGACTTTCTCCATGATATCGATTCCTCTCTTGTACTGGTGCACGTGGAGGCGCTCGTCGTGCGCGTGCAGCAGCGCGGGCGTGTCGGCGAGCGGCGTGAGGCTGAGCGCGGGCACGCCGCGCGCGCGCACGTAGCGTGCGTCCGTCGCGCCCGGACATACTTGACACTTCACCTCCAAGCCCCTACACGTGGAATGAGTAAGTGTAACATTTACAATTCTAGTACAGTAATTATTTAGACGTCTATGCGCATTATCCATGACAGACAATGCAATGACGCTTTGGTTAGTTAAAGGCAGCCCAAGATATTGTCCTAGCTAGGAAGCGCGTTGCAATGCAATGCGTTGCTTTGAGCGTTGCGGCGCGATGCGTTGCGTCACGGACACGTTGCCCTACGTGGAAGTCGTGGAAGCGCAATTGCCGTCAATACTTATATCAGCCTTTTTAATGTCCCACGGCAGGGCATAGACCTCCCCTAATAAATCACTGGGGAGTTTCGGGCCGTAATCCACCATGCGGGCCCAGTGCGGATTGACGGTTTATTTTATATCTCAAACATGCGGATTTCCTCGAGATGTTTTCTATACTTAATTAGAAACTCAGTGGTACGGGCAGAGGATTTGAGCTCACCATCACATGAATATGAGTCGAATATAGATACCCTTAGGCTATCACCGCTCTTAGACAATGAATTAGAGACTGTTCAAGTGACTATTTTAGTGTTCAGTATTCAATTAGTGCTTTAAAGAAGTATTAATCGTACCACCTTATTTATTACTTACTCTTTGCCCTGCCCGTGTTCGTTATCATACATGTTATACTTATACATACAGATATTGTGACGAGAGGTTAAGGATATGAGAAGTATATAACTAGTAAGATATCAAACAACAACATACCATACAGAACATATATTGACAGACAGACATAACAGACAGAAATAATGTAAGGTGGACATACATAAAAGATGACTAAGGAATAACAAAGCCGCTACTACAAGCCCTAAGGAACTACACCACCTCTAAAAGAGTGGGATTCGCCAACACGCTTGGCCAGCATGACGTATTAAAGCCATACATCCCTCATGCACGAAACAATGTGCACAAGGAGACCCATGTCCAGTAGTGGACGAATAAAAGGCTGGTTACGGTTATGCTGCAGATGAGGTCGATGGAAAGAACACCGGCACTCATTGGCTTTCTAAAGGCATAGATGCCTTCAGAAAGCCAAGAAAACTACTACGTTTTTGAAAGGAACTAGGGTAGTTAACGTAGACGATACACCGGACATTCATGCTTGGACGAGTGGGCACTCACAATGGTCGCTAAGCTCGACTAGCTCGACTCAGCTCGGAAATCTGACCAGGACAAAATAAGATCGACAATATAAGGAAATTAGACCCAATACCATGACGGATATGGCGAATGAAATATATGTGTAACAAACACTCCTTACATGTCTTTAACAGTTCTATTGAGAACATTCCAGAAAGGGACGCTGCCGTCGATTTCTGTGTTTTTAACTTGTGGATTCTTTACGAGATATTCAAAGTATACGCCTTCTCCAGCCTCTGTGCACCATGTTTTTATCTGAAATTAAGTATGTGGACAAATATTCTTTATTGTATTATTTACCTAAACATTTAAAACAGTGTTTACAGAAGCCAATACAACGAGGCGGTTTTATCGCTTAATATCAATCAATATCTTAGAGACAACCTTGAGGAAGGGAGTCACGTACGACTAAGTATAACATATAATGTATACTTACAATTTATATATTTTCTATACGGTAATTGTCTCTTATAATGTAGTTTACAGAAACATCAAATTTACAAGTAGGTATTCAAAAGGACAATGTGTGCTGAGATCTGTACTAGAATAATCTGTTTTACAGCTGTCAGCGCCTTCCCTTAGATCTATTCTTAGTACTCGTACTAAGTTACAGGTGCACTCTTGACTTCTCTCGCGTGGACATTGTTTGATTCCTTATAATATATAATAATAACTTTATATTACTATATTATGATACTAGCGGTGCCAGCGACTTCGTTCGCGTGAACTTTTAGTGGTTGCCGTGGGAACTCTACAATGAATCCGGATATAAAGTGCCCTAAATGTTAACCCGGTACATAATGTTAACCAGTACTTACCCCTCTCTCATAGAAGACTACCTTGAAGTGTACTGCATTTCCCACTTTATCTTATTTCCCTAATGTACGTACGTGTTTCGGTAGTGAGTGAGATGTGCCAGAGCCCATTCCCATCTTTTCCCTCCCCATTTCCCCAACCGTTTCTCCAAATCCATTCCTATTAGTAGACAGCGCATCCGGGGGCGTTCCAACGTTTGTCATTTTGGACTGATGTTGGCATGTATCACGGATGTCTATGGGCTACTTACCATCAGGTGGACTGTATGCTCGACTGCCACCTTCGTCCATAAAAAAAAAATAAGTACAGTTATGCCAAGTTTTATTAAAATCTGTCCAATAGTTTTAGTATGATGCGCGTTCAGACAGACAAAAAATCTAAAAATGGTTGTTTTGGGCCCTGTATCGTTCGTTGAGTATACTGCAAAAGTATTTCGTATACAGACACTGCTCTGTTACGATTTTATTATATGCATAGATTGTATTTTTGATGGACTCACCATGTTGTCGAACTGGTCATGGTCGACGTGTGGTGCGATGCGTATATCGAAATATGCACACAAACGTTCGGGCAACACGTTCACTTGTACTCCACCCTTGGACAAATGAAACAAATAGCAGAGATGAGATCAAATACTATAAATGCTGTACGAATAATAACTTTAAATGGGGATTATTTTGCTTGAAAACAGTATATAACTTAGATATGAAAAAGCATCCAGGTAAATAAATGTTGAATATTCGTACCTCAACTTTGGTTAAGTTTACTGTGGTGACTTCGCCCATCACGGCGCCGGCACTTAGCTTTTGCGTCTCTTCCTGGCGGAACTTCATAAATTTATCTATTACGTGGTGCAACTGAAAGATAATTAACTTACTATGAATTACTATTACTGAATGATGTAAGTTCTTACGATGAATGATCATCTCCACTTTTCTCTCATTGTAATATTGCTATGAGAGGAAGTCTTTTGCCGAAATAGTATTATTATTTTGACAAAAGACAAACCTGTTTTGAGAAATAAGAAAATTGAAGACCGTGACATATTTACACTAGAGACTGTTTGTTGCTCTGTTACAATTGAATAGTAGACTATTCAATTAAGACCTTGTTCACCTATAAGATTAGAGTCTGTGCATGTCTTAAGGCATTAAGAATTTAGTGTTAAGGCATCGATTAACCAAAACACAGGCCCTAAAAAGGTGGCATATTTAAGGCGGTCAAATTGACCGCCTTTCAACTCAAACTGTCATTTGGCTACAAAAAACTACCAAGAGCGTATTAGTTATCCTTTTTTACAATAGCGGCAATATTTGTGACGAAACGGTGTTGTCAATATAACAAAATGTAAGAAGTATAGAAATAATTGGAAAACTATACTTTTTCTATAAAACCGAAATAATATTAATTGCTACAATATTTCGCGGTTAATTTGTTTACAAAATTAATTTTAAATAAATGAATAAAGATAACACCTATAAACGTAATTAGGTATAACAATTCGATTTTGGTAATCGTTTTATTTATGTCCCTTATCTATAACACTTATGTCGTTCACTTTGTCACAACAAGAAATTAACCATCTCTGTGTTTTAGTTGATCAATGTGTTAAGGATAATACCGTGTCATTAGAAAATAGTTAAAAGAAAATTCTCAAAAAAAATTAAAGAATATTACGATATTATTTTACTTACCTTTTCTCCTGCTGTATGAGCAACAAGCAGTGAACCGTGCCCAGGCTCGCCCTTGCACGTTACTTTGACCTCTATAATAATAATAACGTAATACGAATACATACAAATAACATAACTTGTTTTAGTCATAATAATAATAGGTAGTCAACACTGATCACTGGCGGGAGAGTGGTATAGCGTTTTACAGCTGACTTTTTTGTAATGGCGGCAAATTGGAAGTACAAGTTAAAAGTTTTACAAGTTATTATATTTTTTAACCATAAAATTTTAAAATGGAAATTATTACAGAGAAAATTATATATGTTTTAAATTTTTTTTCCACAAGGGTATGAATACATCTAGTGCTCGAAAAGAGATTTGTGGTGTTTACGGAGAAGATACTTTATCTGAAACTACTACAAAAAAATGGTTCAGTCGATTCAAGTTTGGAAATTTTTATATGAATGATGTTCCTTGATGTGGTCGTCCTATTGAGGTAGATGTTGATGTTATCATTGAAGAAATTGAAGCAGATCGACACATAAGCAGTCATCAAATTGAGGAAGAGCTTAGCATTCACCACCCAACAGTTTTGGATCACCTGCATAAACTGATTTTTTTTATGAAGCTATATGTTTGGGTGCCGCATGATTTAAATGACAGAAACTTGGTGAATAGAATTATTATGAAATCGATCCATTTCTGAACAGATTGGTAATAGGCGATGAGTAGTGGACAACCTACGGCAACAATGTTCGAAAACGATCTTGATTTAAACCAGGTGAGCCATCACAAACAGTCCCAAAGCCAGGTCTCACTCTGAACAAAGTGATGTTATGTGTATGGTGGAACTGGAAAGGCATTGCGTATTACGAGCTTTTGCCACATGGCCCACCGATTAATTCTGATGTCTACTGTCAGCAATTAGTAAAATTAAAACAAGCACTTGAATAAAAACGAATATTAATGAATAGGAAAGGTGTAGTTTTCCATCACGACAATGCTCGACCACATACATCTTTGATGACTAAAGAAAAATGATGGACCTTGGCTGGGAAGTTTTAATGTATCGTCCATACAGTCCAGAACGGTGTACAAGTATGAAATGCGGATTTGAGACAACAGAGGGCGCACCAATGCAATGTGAAGTACAACGATTTGACGTATATGCCATTTTGTTGTGTCATCAACAAGTGTCAAACGTGCATAAGTGATAAATTGAAAAAGTGTTCGCATAGTATTGTTTTGCTGTGTTCAATATGTCGAAATTTGTGCCAAATAAAGAGCATTCGCGGTCAGCATTAGTTTTTTGTTTTCATTTGAAGAAACCTGCTGCTGAATCATACCGATTACTTCGAGAAGCTTATGGTGAACATGCTCCATCACAAGATACGTGTGAACGATGGTTTCGGCGGTTCAAAAGTGGTGATTTCGATATTGCAGACAAGGAACACGGAAAACCGAAAAAAAGGTACGAAGATGTAGAATTGCAAGCGTTATTGGACGAAGACGATTCACAAACACAAAAACAATTCGCAGAGCAATTGAACGTTAGTCAACAAGCTGTTTCCAATCGCCTACGAGAGATGGGAAAGATTAAGAAGGTCGGCAGATGGGTACCACATGAGTTGAACGAGAGGCAAATGGAGAGGCGCAAAAACACATGTGAAATTTTGCTCGAACGATACAAAAGAAAGTCGTTTTTGCATCGTATCGTTACTGGGGATGAAAAGTGGATATATTTTGAGAATCCCAAGCGCAAAAAATCATGGGTAGACCCAGGCGCACCATCCACATCGACCGCAAGACCGAATCGCTTTGGCAGGAAGACGATGCTCTGTGTTTGGTGAGACCAGAAGGGTGTGATTTATTATGAGTTATTAAAGCCTGGTGAAACGGTTAATACCAAACGCTACCAACAACAATTGATTGATTTGAACCGTTCGCTACTCGAAAAACGACCAGAATATCGAAAAAGGCAACACAAGGTCATTTTTCTCCATGACAATGCTCCATCACATACGGTAAAACTCGTTCGCGGCACGTTGGAAACACTCAGCTGGGAAGTGCTGCCCCATGCGGCTTACTCACCAGACTTGGCTCCTTCCGACTACCACTTGTTTGCATCGATGGGTCACGCACTTGCTGAGCAGCGCTTTGGTTCGTACGAAGATGTGAAAAAATGGCTCGATGAATGGTTCGCGGCAAAAGAGGAAAATTTTTACTGGCGTGGTATCCACAAATTACCCGAAAGATGGGAAAAATGTGTAACTAGCAATGGAACATACTTTGAATAAACCACTTTTTATCATTCTTCCGAATTTTCAACTAGAATTTGGAAAAAAAATCCACCCTTCACTTCACGCTTCACAAGTATGAAATCCACTCTATGACATCTATGTATCGCGTATCGAAAGTTTACAAAAGCGCTTTCTGAGACATTTGCAATTCCGGAGTCGAAAAGCCGATAACAGTTATCTTTCGCGTTGCAGAAGACATCACATCGTCCCATTAAAGAAACGCAAGGAATTGGCTAATGTTTATTATATCTGTAATATATTAAACTAGCTGTGTCCGCGACTTCGTACGCGTGGAAATTTAGTTTTTAAACTCTAAATTGGGATATATTTTCTTCCCGTCAGCTGATTTCGATAAAACAAAGCTTATTCGAAGCGCCAAACTAAGCTTAATTAACCCCTGAAAATCCGTTCAGTAGTTTTGGAAATTAGCGTGTTCGAACAGACAAACAGACAAAAATTGTCAAAATCGTCTTTTTGTATTCTAATACTCTCCCTTCATCGCCCCCAATCAGTTTTTGGTAAATATATTCAATACAGTATACATTTAAAGTAATTAAAGTATACAGACATGCTGGTTCTACAGTTTTATTATATATATAGATTGTACTGTTGACTGCCCTGATATGCTTAATAGACTCGAGTTAAGTGTACATGTAATGCGTACTAGAAACCTCGATAAATAAGTACAATAAATGAATAAAATAAGAGCAATTTTAGTTAAACAAAACAAACTGATTACCGCAGCTTTTTTACGAAATCCGCTAGTTTGCGAAAAACCTATCCTTGACACGAAAGAGTGCCGTTCGGCGTACATAGTTTATTTGAGATATAAAATGTTTCGGCGGACGGCGTGTGTTAATTGTTTTCATAGGCTTTTCGCAAACTGATTTCGCAAAAAGATTGCGACATATCTACTTGGTGAATACATAATTATAGCCAAATTCCGGTAGCACTCTACAAGAAAACTAGAGAGCACACCCAGGTGAATAACGCTGGGTTAATTAAATATCCTTATTACTAAAGATGGAATATGATTGCAGAATAGAATAATGTCAGACCGACATTATTTAGTAGTAGCTACCTACTGAAAATTTTCATAAATATTGCGTTTCCCAAATAGTCATCGATTAATATTTGCCTATCTGTTCATACGTATAATGAAGTTCTAACAGAGCCGTGTCTGTACATGAAATATATTTTGAAGAAGTCATTGCAATGTAAAGTACGAATTATACAGAACTCAAAGCAACAATTTTTGGAATTTTTGTCTGTCTGTCTGTCTGGACGCGCATCACGTGAAAACTATTGGAGGGATTTTTATGAAACTTGGCATAGTTATAATAGCTTATTTACTTTTTATCCAGACCGATTATACAGTTCCCACATTAATCAAACAAAAGTTCACGCTGAACGAAATTCCTCACACCGTTAGTCTTGAATATAACACATACAATTTTTGGTCTCACACACGTTGGTAGTTGTAGATTATACGTAGATTTGTACTATGTAGATGATAATTAAATGTCACCCCGCTAAATTACTGTTCTACACATTTTGACACCAATTTCAAGTAAGTGCGCACGTTAATTGTTCGTTTCACAAATAGGAAACTCTTGACTACGATTTATGGACACTACTTGTACCCTGGTTTCTTAACGTGATATTATCTCTCGTTATTAGTGTTTCAACATCAATGTCGTATTTGGACCATATGCTCTACTGTCGTGTGCTATACATATGTTAATACTATTTGTTTTATATCTTATTATCTAATTTTTTTAACGAAGACTGAAATTTACGAATCTTTTTCATACAAATTTGCTAAATACCAAGGTCCAAAAAATGTGTATTTAAAAACCTCTTTTTTTAGTTTATACCACGACATTTCCTTTTGTACAAATTTGCTATACACAAAGCCCAAGAAATCATATTTTTGTACAATAAAAGTTTTATTGAGCTCAGAATCAAGCAGAATCAATGATTCCAAGTTTCGGGAAAGGTTCGCTCTTCCATATATTGGCGTAGACGTGTATCCAAAGTATGGTCATATTGTTATTTATGCTTCTTAGGTTTAAAGACAATTTTCACAATTGTTTTGTCTAACCGCTATCAGAATATTTATAATCGGAGATTTGTTATCTAGCTATAATATTTATTTGCAATCAATTTGATGGAGTTGTCATTGCTATGAATCTTTATGCAGGCGTTTTATTTCACACTAGCGGTGCCAGCAACTTTGTTCGCCTGAACTGTGGAGTGATTCCCGTGGGAACTCTATAACAGCTCGGGTCAAAATGTACCCTAAATGTAAACTGAAGTCATAAGCTACAACTATGGCAAGTTTCATTCAATTCTGTCTAGTTGGTTTTTGCGTGATACGCGTTCAGACAGACAGACAAAAAAAATCTAAAAATGGCTGTTTTGAGTTCTGTATCTTTCATAGAGTGCATTGAACGATGTTTTCTCAAAAAATATTTCATGTACAGACACGGCTCTGGTACAATTTTATTATATGTATTATGGGTAGATTATTTCATGTCAGATTCGTATTTCTCAAGATTCCGCTTAGTTAAAACAATATGAAAGCCCTAAGGAAACACCACTTTTAAGAGAGTTGACTCGCCAAACGGCTTGGTCAGCGTGGCGCTTGGTGGCTTGGCGAGGCCCATGTCCCGCAGTGGACACTGAAGGGGCTGGTGGCACGTTGTCTCCTTGGGGATGCGTGTAGTGCGTAAAATGGATTACCGTACAGGATAGTTGTAATCTCAGTCTATACTAAGATAACTAATTGTCTTTTATCAATAGTCAATGATTGATGGCACGGTCCACTGATTCCAATTTACGACCTAACAACATAAATAAATAATATAATTTAAAGCACCATCCAATTTCCTTATCATACTCGTAGATAACGTCTATGCAAGCAAATTTATAAAGATAGTAATGCTATCTCTATCATTTATTTATGTTGTGTTTAGTAAAGACACTACGCAATAATTTGATTGGAAACATGAACTACAGCTAAACCATAAATGCCTACCTTGGTATTATCAATTGTGTTCTGTGTATAAATGCCTATGGACAAGATATACCTTTTAGCCTAGTTTAAGATTCAGTTGTACATTACAACATCCGGCCAAAACAATTTGTAATTTGTAGATATAAACATGTTTCGAAAAGAAATTCTCGTCTATTCATCGGCATACTATTTTCTTACATAAAATCAAATGATTCTATTAAAAAAATATATTTTCTAAATTACTACGAAGAGGTTTACCTTCGCAGGCAAAACTGTATCCAGTATCTTTTTATGTGTTTGATTACTGTTCTACATAATATGGGATTTGGATTTTTTTATAGCAAGAAGGTAGCAGACGAGCAGACAGTCCACCTGGTGGTAAGTGGATACTGTCATCATCAGTACAGAATGATAAACACGAGAATGCGCTACTTATCTTTAGAAATTTAAAGGAAGATTTGAAAAAAGGATGGGGAATAAAGTATGTCGGGAGTCAGAGTTTTCCTCATCACGTTACATTTCTTGTTGCATTCATCTTGCATTTCTTCTTGGGGGCGGATGGAGTAGGGTACGAGAGACCTTTCTTACACCATTATACTCCTCACTAGATAGATGGGATGGGAAATGAGCTTAGGCATATCTCAACTCTTTCCCGAAACAAATAAATAGTCCATTTTGAGGCAATCATCTGTGAAAATCTGAGTTTCACTATTTGAGAAAAGATTTTAAAGCCTAAATTGTCTTTGTAAATGATTTATCAGGGATAACTGAACTTACGTCTCAGTGTCCTTTCTCCATTGTAAGCAGTGATTACGTATTTGTGTGGGCTGGGAGTACTTTCGTCTAGCGCGAAGCCAACGTTGAGCGCATCAAACTCTGTCGATTCGGAGAACGGCTTCATTCCTTCTACACCGCCAATTTCTTCATCTAAAATAAATTTTACCTATTGGAGGACTGGTTTTAGGACATAACTGATTATAATCTTAATTAATGTAGAAATATCCTTCACCTGAGCTCGTTTCAGCGGTAGCCAGCAAGAAAGGCTGGTAAATTTACATATTGTTATAAGAGCCTTCATTCATAACAATTTAAAAACAATGTTCTTATTTTAACTAAATTTCTTTTAAATTACTTTTAGTTACAACATAAGACTATGTGTTTCCACATCTAAAGATTCGCACATTAACTTCAGGCCATAACTGATTATAATCTTAAAATAAAATAATATAAAAAAAACATTTTATAAAAACAAGCTTTTATGCAAGCCATTTTAGTACACTAAAACGAATAAAATAAGTTTATATTAAATTATTTGCTCTCAACAAGCTTGTCGCGAAATATTCATAAAAGTAGGTACCATTTACAATTCGCGTGACAAACTTGTTGAGAAGCTAACTAACAGGTGAAGTTAAATAAAAGCTTGTAATAAGAGACGTAGGCATAGCCACGGTGAGGTAGGTTGGGGCGCTTGCCTCTGGCAAGCGCTTTTTCTTTTTCAAGGCAAGAATTTTCTGCATTACACTACCTCTATTGTTTGGTTTGCCCCACCCTGGATAAACTTGTTTGCTTTTGCCCCACCGTAGCCAAAATCCTGACTACGCTCTTGCAAAGAGATATCTTTCATCTGAGTTAATTTCAGCCATAGTCAACAAAAACATACTTAATTAAAATTCTATGAATAGAATGGTTAAAATTGTCTAACTTATGTACCTACCGCTTACATTTCCATGAAAAGCAAAACGTTTAACTCCAAGAAAGACCATAATATATTTATAGAAAGTTGCATAAAAGTATCTTATACATAAAAACAAAAGTTATGACCATTTACATAACCGGGCTTTTTATTTGTTTCATAAAAATATGGTATCACGTTTTTAGCGTTTCCTATAAAATTTGTCTCTAGGGAATTAAACGCTTTGTGAATTAAGGTCTAAATGAATTATTGTTACAGGAACCTTCTGTTTACTTAATTTCGACTTAACGTACAACAGTAAAGTTATAGTAAACTTACCGGGCACAAAGCTAACGTGAACAGTTCTTTTTAACCTGACACCAGCACTCTTCAGTCTTCTAACAGCCTCTAGGTGGATCATCCCAACTCCCTTCATATCCTGTACACCTCTGGCGTAAATGTATCCATCTTCCGAAATTTGCGCTTCAAATGGCGGGTAACTCCAATACTCCTTTATAAAAAAAAACATTAAAAAGTGTTTAATAAAACATTAATTTTACATAGGTATTAATTTACCTCATAAACCGGCACAACGTCCATGTGAGAGTTCAGCAATATTGAAGGCAAATCCTGCTGCAACCCCTCCCATGTTACCACCACTATTGGTTTCTTCGGAACCAGCTCGTACACACGTACCGGCAACTCTAGAAGAGTTGCTTGTTTTCTTAAGAACTTCACACAGTCACCTAAAACAATGACACGCACAAATGTTGCAGGTGACAATTTTTTATTTGTTGTAACAATTAAGCTTAAGAACTATTGTTATTATTCATGTACATTATGTATGAACAAGGCTAAAATAAAAATAAAACAATAAGCGGTAGCCGATCAGCCTGTCCGAGACCGGGGCGCATCTACCTGACTGCATGCGGTCGTATCCAACGCCCCAGGATCGGCGAGTCCCATCGGTCCGCTAATGCACTCCGGATGGTGTATAAATAATAAAATAAGTATAAAACTAACTGACAACTTGAAAGTTACTACTTAATTTACATGTTTTTTTATTTGAAGAAGGCGGCAGACGAGCATACAGTCCACCTGATGGTAAGAGAATATTGTAGTATGGTAGCCCATGGACATCAGAGGTACATGCCAACATCACTCCAGAATACAAACGTTGGCACGCTCCCGGATGCGCTGCCTACCTTTGAAGATGTAGGAATGAATTTGGAGAAAGGCTTGGGAAAATGGGAAGGGCTATCCCTTCCCATCTTAAAATAGGATAGAATAGGATGGGAATGACCTCTGGCATATCTCACTGGCTACCGAAACACGTATGTACGCTGGGGAATAGGGTAAACTGGTAAATGCAGTATATTTCAAGGTAGTCTTCTGTGAGAGAGGGGCAACGAGGTCAGTCAAATGCGTCCAGCAGCTGTCCGGAGCCGTACACTCTCCCCCTCCAATTGACTTAGATTAATATTGCAAATTTTTGTTTCACACCAAGCAATTCAGGATTATTCTTATATAGGATTATTCTAATATAGATGCTATTGCATTTGTTTGTTTCTTTTGAGATCGGTTCAGTATAGGCGATGACATTTGTTGTAATCAATGGTTAAATTATATGTTTATAATTATATTATCAAAATTTAGATCAAAAAGTGTGTAAATGTACAAAAAATGTGGTATGTAACCATATTTCATCATTTTAAATTCAAGCTATAAAGTTTTTTGATAAAATAAGCATCTACAGTTTTTGATAAAAAATAACCTAACCATTGTTTATTGTCTTTGTTTATTTTTAAGTTCCAATTATATTGTTACTTAAGTTTGTGTTAAAAATATTAGTAATGCCTTTTCTGCATAGGAGGGCAGAATAGTATGTCTATGGTAATATTAGGATATGTATCTGGAGCTAAAAAAAATAAGTAGGTATTACAAATACCTTATATAAGTGGCAACTGGCTGCGGGAGAGTTTACCACTTTTTTAAATTGCTGGTGGTCAACTGGCCAGTTTTTAAACGAGCCAGTTCCCACTCAAGCTAAAAAAATGCCGGCCATTTAAAGAATTTCTAAAGTATTTTTTTCGATTTAACTTTTATCTGAAATAACCTAGTTGAATACATACTAGAGGACTCCTTTCGAATCTGCGACAATAAAAAAAAGTATTGGAAAGATAACTTACTGTAATCTATGTCTGGATGAACACTAGGTATTTTTAAGTATTCCCGTAATCTTTGTATGACCTCGTCATTCTCCCATTTACTGGTCATAATAATGGCTACACTGTTTATGTTTATAGGTAGTCTTGATAGTCTTAAGCTATAATAGAAAAATAAAATCTATTATTTTTTTAATTTAATAATTATTATTTTTAATTTATGTAATATTACAACTTCCGAAATTACTTCCACTTGAGAAAATTTTACAAAACTAAGAATGAATACGCTCTTAATGTCTTTATATTGTAGTGTTTATTGAGATCAATACAAAAGACTGTATACATATGACGATGATAACTCGTGTTACTTGAACTGTAAATGATAAACAATGTAAACAATTTTGTTTTTGTAAATTATCTAAACTGTGTAAATTTATTGTTATGTCGTTACAGGTATATAATGCAACAAAGAATGTTAAATGAATGTAAAGGCGAACTTACCTACAACGACTTTTGACGAATGATTGTAACATTACTTATAGCTATGATAATTACAATATTACCATCATCATGTCACTATTATCAATATTATCATATATTAAAATACGTGACAATTTGAATTCGCCGCCATCTTCAATATCACCACTAGGTATTAGTCAATTTACATTGACGTATAATAAAACTATTTAAAGTAAAACATTGAACGTACTACATTACTTTACTAACAAGTAATTTATTATTTGAATTCTTATTTCAAAGAAAATAAATTGTTGCCAAATAAAATAAAGCAGTTAAAGTAAAAACGTTGCGACTTCAACGTAAAACGGAACGATACTATTGGAAATCAGCGCGAAACCCTCCTACGCGGGCCTTTCAAAAATCACTGCCTTCACAGGTTATGTTCCATACTTCGACCGTTCGCGCACCTTTCGCCGCACGCTTCGGCTGCAGATAGAAAAAAAGTAAAATAAGTGACAGTTACAAAATAATTTTAGATTAAAATTCTGTAAATTGTGTTTGTGAAAATGGTTCGAAAAATTAGTGCACTTTTGTGTTGCCTTTGCGTTTTTGGTATTTCACTAAGCGACAGCGCTATATCAACTGAAAGTGTAAGTCCATTTCTTTTGAGTATACATATTATTAATTAAAAAAAAATATTTAGGAATTATTTACTTATGTAGTTAAAATACGGAATTAATTATGTATATGTTATTATATACTCTTTACATTTACTTTTGTGATACTAAACTTATTTTTTTATGTAAAGTTAATTAAGTATTCCATTTCATGATTATATTTTATTTCCTTTCATATTCCGATTCTAAACAAAGCATTTAGTATTTAGATACATACCTAACTCCACTTCATTTGTCGTATCTAGAGCAGACCTTGAAAGTTGCGTCAGGTTATACATAAATCAGTAGAAGTAAACATTAACATAGTTATATATCTACTTGATATTAATATATGTTTATGTGGGCTTGAATTACACTTATAAGGATAGAAAAATGTATGAAAATTAAAAAAATATTAAATTCCTGCTATGTATTTATTGGATTGTTGGAAGATATTATCCATAATGTTTTCAGCAGACAAATATTAAAACATGTTAACCCAAAACTAATGATTAAAAGACACACAGACGAGTAGAGAACTGACATACTTATTTAAAAAATCGTGGTGAATTTTGAGGAAATTTCGAATTTTTGAAAAAAAAAAAATACTATATCTCCACAAAGAGTCAGCAGTTGAATCGAAAATTCCAATAAATTTTGAGGTTTATTATAGGATTGAAAAGAAATTTAGCAGAAAAATAGTTGGAACTAGGTACTCCTATATCTCGATTAAGTTTGAAGATGAGCCAAATTGTTTCAGTAGCCTCAAAATTATGAGGGTATAACTACCTATAAAGGTAACTTTACAAAATATATGTCGAAATATAAGTAGAACATCCCAATAGAAATAATTAACTGTCCGTATAAAAAATCATAACATCAGGTCACATATTTCGTGATAGATATACAAACGGATTAGATGTTTCATATAGTTCTTATCGTTGTGCTACGCACGCATTTATAAATCTATCTATGCAATCAATCCATGCTACGTTTTTCATAATGCTCCAGAAAAATAATTTTCTTTATAAACAACAGTTACGTAAGCAATTCACGAAGAGAACTTTATACGCGCGATTTTTTTTAATTATGCCAAAAGTAAACTAAGTATATGTGTAATATCTACTTAAGTATCTTGAAATAAAGTTGTAACAACTCTCTAGACACACAACCGGACTTGATTTCATGTCCTACTGTCTTCTTAATTTCAATAATAATTAACATCATTAAAAAAAATATTTTTCATAAAAACATTCAGACTTCTTTCCAGGTTATGGTTCTACAGATGAAACTTTTTGTTTATCTAATAAGATCAATAGTTGTTATGCCTGTTGTAGCACATCGCCCTTGTTTTGTGATAATCAATTAGACATTATAGAAAAAGGCCGGTCAAGTTTAAGTTGATATTTGTCTGACCAGGGTTCTGTGTTTATCTAACTTGAACTTAATTGCACGATGTGTATTTATTCGTATGTATTGTGGAAATTTAAATATTACATTCACGTCATTTACTACTATATTTTTTCTTGGTTTTAATTGTTAGGTATTGTACCTACTGTACCATCTCTGCATTGCTCAAAAATTTACAAAAATAATAATGCTTTAAAGCATTAGGACCACCTTTTGTCACTTTAAAGACAAATAAAGAATAATATAATTAAGTATATGCAGGTAAAATATGTATATAACCGTAAAGTATAATACAATAAGTACTTTATGTATTTTAATTAAATATATGTAAGTATACTTAATTACAATATTATGTTACTTCATATATATGTCAATTGAATCGCAGTTTCTTAAATCAAACATAATTAATAATAAGAACATCATGGCAAACTAATACCATCATATTCCGACAAGTGTTGCTTGACATGTCTAGAATTATATTTGTAAAGTCTAGAATGATAGTCTGGCTTTTAGGGTTCCGATCTAGGAATTCCGTCTTTATAAAAATTTTGAATTTCAAAAAGATGTCTGTGAGAACTGTTGTTAACTACTTTTAAATATTTATAATGCATATCTTTATATAAATGATTACTTAATTTGCATAAATAAGTAAAAATAAACCATAAATTAACCAATATTTTAACTAACAAATTAGCGAAGTTGTTTTATGAAATAAAACAAACTACCTTTAATATAGAAACAAGGCGGGTGTTTCGAATAATCGGTGCATATAAAGAAAACAACGAGAGAAAGTGAACGCATTTCGCGGTGCGTTTACTGAACTCGCTGCATGGTGTATGCCAATCCTAGTTAACGCCTTGTTTACGTGTTTATTTTCTTCACAACCTATGAAATGTGACAAATGGTGTGTTTAAACACGTTCTATTCGTGTCAAGGTAAAGATTTTACTAAACGAATGTTATTTCATGTCTTTTATAGTCGAATTTTTTATTAGAGTCAAGGACATAACATGTAAAACTGTCACTAAATTGTGAATTATATAGATAACGAAGTATAGTAATAAAAAGTAACTGCTCAGTAAAATGCTGTCACGTGCAGGAAATTTAAATTTATAGTAGAACCCATGATGCCACAATAAAAAACTAAAAGTTTCGCGGCTGCTGTTAGCCGCGAAACCTTTAGTTTTTAACTCGGTGCGAAACGTGCATTTTTTTACACTAAAGATGGCAGAACGGCAGGCGATGGTAAGTGATCAAAGACCCGCGCCACGCTTATTCACAGATCTGTTGAAGAATCCAAAGCGTTTGAAGACTTCTGTTCCGGCACTGTCTCAAGGCATATACCATCTTCATTTGAGCATTCTCAAATCGAGTCGGTCGTTCGCCTTGAGGCTGCCTCTATTTTCTTTGCATTCACAATCCAGATAGATACTTAATACGAACCGGTGACCTTATTGTTGTTGGCTATTCACATTTTAAAACATTAGACGTACGGATGCATAATACTTGCTTCATTGACATTTACAAACCTCTGATTGCTGTGGTAATGCGTGTGCACCAAGTACCTAATCAATTAATCACGAGACGTAATAAAAGTTACCGTAAAAGCAAACGAACTGTTTGCGAAACCTGACGTAACTTTCTTATATAAATAAAGGAATTTTATATTCTGTGATTATTCCATAGTAATTTTCTATATTTACAGTTGACTTCATAAACGTAGACAGTTAAACGCTAATAACCCCGTAGTAAATACTTTTCGACTTTATGTCGATTCAGTTACAATATAAGAGTCATTATAAATAGTTATCCCTTTATATTTGTGAATATTTTCGTAGTTGCATACAGAAAAATAACAACCGGATATTTTAACTTTCTCTTTATTTATTTTTACATTAAGGCTAGATATATGTCGGCTAGAAGCCTTCAACAATTTCCTCCAAATCACATCTTGCCACGTTTTTAAACAATTCTTCACTAAAAGCGCTTCACTGTAGTCTTGGCCAGTCAAGTACCTACCTACACACATAACCATATAAGGCTTGCACAGCTATAGAAGTATTTTAGCAAGGTTACGCCTACTCTCTGTCGTGACTCAATTAGAACTTTTAAACATACACTAGGTAAAATTTCAAAGTCACAAGGAAAATGAGTCCTTAGAAACCTGGGAAAAAAATATATCGTAAAACATATTTTTTACCACACACCTTCAAACGAACAATTTCAATGGGTAATTAAAGATCTGTAACACAGTAAAATAGAAAAATAAATAAGCAAAAAATTATAGTAACGGTGAGGAATCCCATTTATTCATTGATGAAGTAAGATCTAAGTCCTGCAATAACAATGGTAACGGAAAGGCCGTAAAATACTTAGTAATACTTACTTAAGCAAATACTTGCTAGCTCCTAAGTTGTAATATATGTATGTATTGAGACACAATTAAATGGGCAACAAAAAGTACTAAATGGACAGCAAATTGATGCCCGCAAATTGAAAGGTCGGTTATGTTTATATTCTCTGGTGACAATAAAGAAAGAAAAGTCCGCCTACTTCCTAGTGGCATTCTTAGTAATTCACAATTATTTATTTCAGTTATTTAAATGTAGTTGGTTTTGTTAGTATGTTGCTCATTTGCAGTTTTTGCTTCTCTTTTAAATACAAGCCTAATATATTTTTCGTAACTCAGTAATAGAGAAAGTCACTATACCAGAATTTAAAAAAAAAAATCACCAAATTCGGTAGACATGACTACAACCGGAAACTCAATAGATGTATCAAATGTTATACAAGTTGCCCGTGACATTCAGTACTATTATAAACTGAATGTCAAATCTTACGTATTAGAGTGCATAAAGCATAAATTGCAGATTTAGATTCTTTTACTAACAACAAAGACATACAAAACGTGCGAGCGAAAATTCAAACCATAACACGTTTACCATAAGCGAGAGAGGGTCTGCACCAGCTTTTAAATGGCACACTCTTTTAGCTAGACGGAGAAGGAGGGAGTCCTGTCAAACATGACTTATTTGACACATAACATAATGAATGATCCTTTCTCATTGAAAAAAAGGTAGCAGACAAACTTATGGATGGTTTATCTAGTGGGAAATAGATATTGTTGCCCATGAACATTTACAAACAAGCCAACGTTAGTTAAAAATGTCAAATAGTGGCACGTCCATGCTGCTTAAATTTAGATATTTTGGAGCCTCAAAAATCCTGGCTCAAAAAATAAGGTTTGTGAAATATTGGGAACTCGCACTGTTACACTCCGTATTCGATGGAATGGGATATATATGGAACTAGCTGTTGCCCGCGACTTCGTCCGCGTGGACTTTGATATAACTTTGATATACTTTAAATTTTTTTATAACTTTTTTATTTATGAACTGATTGAAATAAAACAAACACTAAATTTTAAGTGAAGCTTACCACAATATATTAGTGAAAACCGCACCCAAATCGGTTGAGTCGCTTCTAAGATTAGTGCGCACAAACGCACAGACAAACAGATAAACAGACAAACAGACAAAAATTCTAACAATCATTGTTTTGGGTTCTATTGCATTGATAAAGGCCCCCAATAATAGTTTTTCTCATATATCTTCCATGTACAGACAGCGATCATTTTTATTATATGTATATATATAGATATAAACATATGGAGTTACTCGTATCATAAGTTCATTAGATGTCAATAGATTAGGTATCATTAGATCTTCTGATTTCATTAGCTTATTAGACTTTTCATACACCAATATTAAATTTCTCGTCAAAATTCGTTTGAGTCTCCAATACTGACTTAGTACTTTCACATATTTCCTTACTTTAACCCCGAATTGAAGATTTTTTTAGCAAAACTTTATTCTTTATTTCCATTATATAAACGATGTATGTATAGGAAAATCTAAAATTTGGATAGGAAATTACGGGCAAGTTGATGATTTTTATTAAATTAAATGTAATTTCTTGTTGTGCGGCAGTCATGTGTGAAGTTTTTTAATCTGCGTCGTAGAAGAATAAAAATAGACGTTTGTAAATATTGTAAATGCAACATTTTGCATTACACAAAGCAACGTGCATTCCAAAATAGACAAAATTTACTAATTTGAAAAAAAAAATGTGATGATTTATACTAAAATTAGATTTAAACATACGATGGAGTACGGAACAAACGGAAATAAAGAAAATATTTTTATATAGGTAACTAATATAAGGTCTTAACTATTTTAATTTCTATCTAAAGACCCAAGAGGCTTAACTTTTTAAGTAATTATTCGAAGCAGGGATGGATATATGACGATGAATGCAAAAGAAAAAAGTAAACAGAGCCGCACTAATTGTCTTACTCGTTAACGTAATGTTTATGACGAATTTTATTTTTTTATAAAACATCACTACGAAGAACCATCGGGGAAAGAGAGCATTAATCACTATTAAACTGAAGCCGTGAACATTGTTTCGTTTGACTTTAAAATATGAGGTATAAAGTGGAATATTCATAATGAACTGCTTGGACAGACGTTCACCTCAACTATCGCCAACAATGCATAAATTATTTTCTTCAAATATAGGGTAATTTTATGACTACATATATAATAATTTTAGTTAATAGAAGTCACGCTATTAAGTTTCCTAGTTATTTTATTTGTACGTTTTACAGTGAATTAAATGATATTTTCTAGGGGTCTTATATTAATCAATCCTTAATTATAGCGTTTTTAATTTTAAGTACGTTTTTCGATATCAAAAATATAGGACACTGTTCGATATTAGCCTATAGAGTCCCATTATATGGTGTCCTTTTATGGTGTCCCCCTGTCCTTTTAGTCACCGGGAAATTTAAAGGCCTTCAAAACGCCGCGACTGCCGTCGCCAGTTGGTGAGTCCACACTTTGTTGTTATTTTGGGGCCCACAGCTTATGGTAGCCGTCCTGGTAAGTTAGGTTTCGGATTGTTGGCCCCATAGCGTGGACCGGCTTTAAAATAGCACCACCTCATCTTTTCTCGTGGGGACAACAAAAGCGCTACCACAAGTCTTGAGAAACCACCTGCAAAGGTAAAGAATGAACTCACCAATCATAGTTTCAAGTTCATACTTCTATACAGTCTAGTTGTATACTCTTCTTATAACATTGTTCCTTATTTTTGTCAAAAAGTAACAATTATACAATAAAGAGTCTTGTCTATTTATCTACATCCCTCATGCACAAGGCAATGTGCATGAGAAGGCCCGGCCCTTGTCTAGTAGTGGACGATAAAAGTGCTGGTGACAACATAGTTCTTTTTCTCAAGTAATGTCACATAAGTGTATGTTTTTAAAATATAGACTTAAACCTTTAGGTAATTGGATGTTTATATACATGTAATATGTAATGTGTACTATACTGGTAGATGGAGATGCTGGAAAAAACTATCCACCTGCAAGTTACTCAAAGAAACATACCATTTCCTCTTCTGTCACTTTTTTCCTTACCCGTTATTGGTCTATTCGGGTTGTTACGCAACTAGTTAGTCCGACGTATTGCGCCGTGTCTGCTCGGCGCTATTGATTTCGCTGTTGGGTGCCAATTGCCTAAGTGGACTTCAGGCTGGTTTATGTAACAAACTAGTTGCCGGTGTCCAGTACTGTCACTTGGTAACTAATACAATTATATATAATAAACTGCATGATATACATAATAATACATATTATCAGTGATGATGGTAAGGTGTTTATTTTACTATCGATAATAATAATGGACGATACAATTTTCTATAGTCACAGATATTTGACACCGTAACCAGCCCTTTTTTTATCGTCCTCTGCTGGACATGGGACTCCTCATGCACATTGTCTTGTGCATAAGGGATGTATGCCCTTAAAACGGCATGCTGGCCAAGCGGGTTGGTGAGTCCAGTCTTTTAGGGATGATATAGTTCCTCAGGGCTTGTGGAAGCGGCTTTGTTATCCCTTGGTTGCCTTTTACGACACCCACGGGGGGAGACGGGGTGGCGTTATTTTAAAACCGATCGACATCACGCGGCCACAATTTTTGACACATATGTTTGTAATTAGTTCCTAAATGGGTACTCATCAAGCAATTTTTCTATTATATACAGACTGTGTTAGATATATTTCCGAAGACTGAAATCATGGATTTTAATTGACCTGAAATATTATGTATTTTTGTAAAGAATTGTTTTTTAGTAAAAAAATAACAAATATATATTTATGCGAAAAAAATACATAAAGTGTACATATAAATTCACACAAAATCATGAACGGTTTTCCTGGTTTTAGTATGACACATCCTCTATAAAAGATAATGTCAGTAATATAAAAGATAAATCAGACAGACAGTCAGTCTGTCTGATCGCTCAAATTCTGGGATTTATTGGACCGATTTTGTTGCAATTTTCAATTTTTATACATCGTATAGGTTGTGTTATACACACAAAGTAGTGAGCATTCGACAGTTTCATTGAAACAATTACCAGAATTTTCACGTAAGGAATAAATCTGTATAAACTCGTTCACATGCAAGCCTCGATTACGAGAGAAAGTTATGTTGTAGGTTTTTATTCTCAATGTCACTACGAGTAAGTGTAAAAACAATATTGTATCGGTTAGCGACATGTAGAACGAGTAACACTATTTATACACTCCTTAAGCCTTAAGCTTTATACTCAGTTGAGTATATTATAACATGAAGCCCGGGATAGTCAGTCATCCGACATTCACACATTTGCTGAGGGCAACTTTTCTCAGTCGTCCCTCTCATCAAGGAGATTTCAACCCCAGTAAAACGCAAGTCTGTACATTCACCGCTAAATAAGCCCCTTTTTTCTTAGCATCTTGCTTTCAGGGCATACCTCTTAAGACCCCTAAGAGTATTGGGATCCTTGGTGTCAACATTTCCACTAAAGTCGAATGTAGGGGTCATCTGGAAAATAAAGCCCAAATAGCCTCCAAAAAGCTGGGTGTGCTGAATTGAGCGACGCGGTACTTCACCCATGGACAACTTCTGACTCTCTACAAAGCTCAGGTTAGGCCGCATATAGAGTACTGCTCACATCTCTGGGCCGGCGCACCGAAATATCAATTGGGCCCATTTGTCTCCATCCAACGACGTGCTGTTCGAATTGTAGATGGTCTCATGGGTGGTTTAGATCCCCTCAGCGTTCGGAGAGACGTTGTGTCTCTCTGTGTGTTCTACCGCCTGTACAATGGAAAATGCTCTGAAGCATTGTTCAATATAATTCTCACTGCGGGTTTCTACAACAGCACCCCCCGTTACAGAAGTGTGGTGCATCCACATTTCCTCAATACGGACGTCTCGCGTACGGTTCGGTCCAAAAACCATTTTATGCCGCGAACCCGTAGAGGCTGGGGCTGCCTCTAGAGGTCTTTCCATTATGCTAGGATATGGGATTCTTAAAGAAAGCTGTGAATAGGATTTTGCAAGGTCGACGGCGCACCGGCAAACCTCCTGGTATTTGCAGGTGTCCATGGGCGGCGGTGACACTTACCATCACGTGGGACCGCCTGCTCATCCGCCTACTTCCATACTAAAAGAAAATGTTGTTGTTGTTATTGCACTTTATTGTACTTATAATGAATTATTAAAATACCATAAGTACAAAGCCGGTTTTATTCCTAGAAGGAATATCTTCCAGTCAACCTTGGAATAACAAATACTTAATGTTGTTATTTGTTAATTAAATAATCTATCATCATATCAAGTCACAGGATTGATATGACATCTGTAGGGCACTTGCTTGCTTCCGTCCTCCCTGGTGTTTCAAATATTTATAGGCAATTATGACTACTTACCACTTAGGGGGCTATTAAAAAATATCGCTACTGAAATAAGGTTACACCATATAGATCTTAGATTAGATTAAGTTTATTTATGTTAGAATAAAAAAGAAAATGTCGTCATATTACAACGTTGGTAAGCCAAACATTTTAGTATGCAAAAGAGTTAGTTATCTTTCGAAATGTTTAACCAATATGGTTTCCATATCAGCCAGTGTCACTACTAGGTCAGAGTTGTTTAGTGTTGACTCATTGCCACACAAGTCAGACAACAAGCCGCTTGAGTCAGAAAACAAAGAACAATTTACAAATTTATTACATACCTAACTACCCAATACCCATCAATGAATGCGCCAGCTCATGGTTCAATATTTTTGTTGAGAATGCGCAAAAACATTGTTTCAGCTGTGACTTCAGTTTACATTATCTTTATATATATTATCATCTTTGTTAAAATCATTAGTCCCATCCAATAATTTTGTATGGGACAATCAATCCTATTTGCGACCACCGTCAGGATTCTGTTGGTGCTGCCCCGCATCCTGCGCCACAGGGATACTAATCTCTTTCGCCTAATCGCATAAAAGTCGTCGGTACACTTGGCAGCAAACATTGCCGAGGTACTGCCGAAGTGTGGCAGCCCCAACAGCATCCTAAAGGTATTATTGTATTGGACTCGCAGAGCGTCGTAGACTCTGAGTGTAATTGCCCTACAGACTGCTCATGTAGAACACCTGACAGAAAGCTTTAAAAAGGATGATTTTAACCTGTTTCGTACAACGAGCAAATCTGCAGGCTATCATATTAATGCTCACCTGCCAATGCCCTGCGTTCCCGTTCAATAGCGGGACCCTCTTTCAAGTCGTCAGTGATAATGTGTCACAGGTATTTAAATTTTGTGACTTGATTAAGTACACTACCATTTAATGAAATTGGGGGCACGTTATTGGACCATCAGCTCGGACTTCTTAGCATTATACACTAAACTGTGTTTTTCTGCATATGACTGACACACGGTCAATAGCCTCCTAAGGACACTGTTCGAGGGGCTCAACAACACCCCATCTATGTAACATCCAGTATGCATGCTGCTGAGCTCCTCAATCAGCCCATCGGGCGAGATCAGCCCCCCCTGCACCACCCTGCACTCCAATCTATCCATTATTTATATCAAGTCAAATTATTAAGTTAAATTACCTAAAGTATTTCATATATATGCCCTAAAACATATGCCCCCGTTTGTGGTTTCTTCAGAACATGGTTTCCTTTCAAACCTGATCCACTCTATTACGCACTTATTAAATAAACTTAGCCAATACATTTCTCACAGGCTCGCCTATTGCACAGATTGCATACAAATTAT
Source organism: Sesia apiformis (assembly GCA_914767545.1). NCBI lineage: Eukaryota > Metazoa > Arthropoda > Insecta > Lepidoptera > Sesiidae > Sesia > Sesia apiformis. The sequence continues at coordinate 6,356,016 of OU611954.1, read as the reverse complement.
GTTTGTGCATTGCATAATTATTTGCACGTTAATGTATTAACCAAGTCATTAAATCTGTAAGTTTCTTACTAGCATGATAATTTTATAGCTTTAAATAAGGCTACATTCTTTTCTAAGTGTTTATCATCAAAATCTCTTCACCTGTTTTCGTGCCTTTAAGCTTTATAGGACATTTTAAGTAACATTACTGAAAAAATAAACTCACCAAAATCTTAAACAGTTTAATAGATATTTTGTGTTGAGATTCACATTTAATCCATTTCTGTTATCTTAAATAGTTCTCATTGAATCACATTTTGTAAAAAAAGATCAGGTCAGGTGGAACTGTGGTTTCAAAAGTTACTTTTCAGATAAAATTATAGTGAGCATTAGCACAGATTATATAATTCTAGTATTAGTTTTGAAGAAAATGTCTAATTTATATGTTAGCTGCCCTATATAACAACTTATATGTTAACAAGAGATTAGCATCTTATCTATGAATTTTAGCTAATTGTTACTTCGTACCTACTAATTATTTTATAATTCGGAAAATTCGATACTAACAATAAAATTTGAATATAACAAACTGACAAAACCACGAAATGTGTTACAGTAAAGAGGCTTGCACAATAGCAGTGAATTTAGAGCACGTCGTGCGATCGCCTGGCAAAAAGGCGTTCATTCGCACGGTTGTGACATTTTTGTCATTCGATTATTATGTCTAATGCTTTTCACAAAGGCTTCTCATACATAATAGTTACCTAGTTAACTTGATCGTAAATCAAAAATGTTTTTATCAAAAGTTCAGCAAACCCAGCTAATTAAGTTTTTCTTCTGCAGCACATAATACTTCATATGTTTGTCATTATTGCGTATTTTGTAACAGTCTAAAAATTATGATTAATAATAATTATTAATAATTATCATTTCGTTATATAATTTAATCATACTGAATAAATTTTGATTGAATATGTCACAGACAATAAACAATAAACAAACACTGAAACAAGTAACAACTGTAACAACCGAAAGGTGTTTGTTACCTTTCAGAGAGTAATTAATCTAACACTACTTACTACAGGAACTGTTACTTATTTAGTTCATTTTCTGTCTATTTTTAGTTCATTTTGATGTAACTCTCTAAAGAAGGCTTAAATAAAAATTTGTTACGTACTATGAAGTTACAATGGTTATTGATATGTACTTTATGTAACAAACTCGTTTGCCGATTAAGTTGGCAGACACGCGCGGTTCCCAGCCGACCTTGTTGGCAAGGCACGTGCCTGGCGGACAGTGTGACCGTGCCTTAATTTTATTGTTTCAAAATAATGAAACGTGACATCTTAAATGGATCGAAGAGTTGTTATATATATCGACCCGGGAAATTTAAATTGCCGTAAGGGAAAAATCTCAAGTTGTCATGTCATAATGGGCAGAAAACATGTTTTAATAACTCTTTGTAACTTCTTTAGTTTTACAGTTATTGTCTTAATCTTAAAACGTTTAAGTGAAATTAATATCTGTAGCACTAATAAAGATACATAGAATTTTATATAAAACTTGTATTGTGCCCGCGACTTTGTTCGCGCGAACTTCAAAGTGAATCCCGTGGGAATTTTATTATGAATCTAGATAAAAAGTACAGTAAATATTAACCCGACATATAAGTTATAACTATGCAATGTTTCATTAAAATCCGTCTCGTAGTTTTTGCGTGGTGCGCTTTCAGCCAGACAGACAGAAATACTTGTTTTGGGCTCTGTGTCGTTCATACTTTACAATGCAAGGAGTTTAAAAAAATGTACAGACATGGTTTTACGATTTAATTATAATATAGTTATAGGTCTACATCAGATACAATATAAATGTTACATTGGATATGTTATGCAGTTCAAAACGAAAGATAGAGATCGGTTCAATTAGTATCTCTACTAATCTACTTGTAAAGTCGTCAACACTGTGATGTATCTAAAATCATTCTATTTAAGCTCTTACTAATATTCGTACCTATCGATAATAATGCACTAAAGTGCCTGTGAGAGGACCTGTTGCCGACTATACCTGTACCTGTCCAGTTTTTACAACATATGAGCGCGCGTCAACCTTGCTCGTGCATAAATATCTGTATACGCAGAAAGTATCTAACTTTCGCGGTAATGTATTTAAAAGTATATTGTAAAGGACATAAAGGTTTCTTGTAGGCGTACGGACATACTCCAACCAAGGCAGACGCGTGCTCATGAGTTGCTATGCCTGAAATATTTCAATAAGTACTCCCTCTAATGCCAAATGTCGACAGAATCCTCGCCTTTATTATTTAGTTTATGTTAACTCTGTTATGTTTGTTAGTTATATTGGGTTTTATTACAAATTTGCCTTGTGGACATGCATTAATGTTTTCCTCAATTTACTATCACTGAAGGATAAAAGCTTAGAAGTAGTTAGTATCTTTCGTGAGATGACCGTCCGATCTAATGTAGTTCTGTAATTCTGGTTAATGAGATTTATAATCATCATTATAATATCATCCAGTCCTAGGATCATCCATATAATATAATCTAGTATCCAGTCTAGTTATAATATCTAGGTCTAACGCTTCTTTCTTGAATAATGTAAATAGGTTCTTTTTCTTGAATAATAATTGGATAATTTGAATAATTATTTAACTAACAACATTATTGTCAAATTTTATTTTAATTGCTAGTACGCATGAAACTCAGAACGTGAGAAAAAAAATCAAATTGTAAAAAATATCCCCCACTCGATATACATTTTCATTTGAAAATGCAATTTACTTTTAAAATAGTATCTTTTTTTAACATGCCTAGGTAAATACATTGTTATTGAAGATTAGGCCACGTGGAACTGAGAACATGCGTTTAATTACGCAATTGAACGTTTTAACATGCCTAAATAGGTACATTTTATTTAATTCTAGACCAGGGGTGTCCAACTTACAAAGCCTCAAGGGCTAAAATTAAAACCTTGAACGTAGTTGCGGGCCATATAGTAATACTTTAATTTAAACTTTAAATTAAATTATTATTATATACTTTTAATTTTAAAGTATCAATAAGAACCTATGTAAGGTAAAGTTATTAATAAAACCAAAACTAGTAATATTTCTTTATATTGCTCAAGTATTTGTTTTAAATATTTTATTTTAATTAAATTATAAACCAGCATATTTGGTAAAAGTTTGTTTATATTAAATTATAAAATCTTTTTCAAAAGGAAGGCATTTTAAAGTAATTTTCTGATTTTTTTTGTCTAATAAGCTTTCGGGGGCCGCACAAAACGGCATCAAGGGGCCGCCAGTTGGACAACCCTGTTCTAGACCATGGGTAATAGGCATGATGACAGTATTAAAGAATTAAAGAATAAATGATTTTAGAGAAAAAAATATGTTGAAAGAATTCTAATAAATTAACCAGTTTTAATGTAAACATTGAGATTAATAATATTTTCAATAAAATAAAAGTATAAAATACTGCATTCGGCCATGTTAACTAAAACGCCAATCAGAGCGTATGACGTCACGCCTCATGAAACATCACCGTGTCGCTTGAACTTCGATTGATTTACCTACCTACGTTTACCTAGGTGTGACGACACAAGCGACGCCATGACACCTGCGAGTGTTTTCGCGCATAATTCAAAGTAGATAGAAAAAGAATGCACAATTTGCGTTAAAACTTATTTTATTGCTGAAATAATGTCATTTTCGGAAACAGTAGACGTGAATCTACATTATAGAAGCGAATTTCAAAATCCGTCATCATACCCATTGAAGATACTTTCAAATTACACATATTCAGTCGAACGTTTGGACATGCGTAAACATTTTTTATTTAATGCTGGTCTTGCGTTCAGTTAGGCATGTTCAATCATTATGGAACGTTTGAACAGGGGTAAATACATTTTTATTTAATACATAATATATAGGTAATAATAATATATAATAATATATATATTATATATAATATAATAATATAATATATATATTATTATAATATATATATACTATATATTATATTATAATAATATATAATATAATATATAGGTGATACATAATATTATAGGTTATGACGACAGCCAATCTTAACTTTTTGTTACATAAACATTGGTGTTAAACTCGCAGTCACCGCTGTCATGGGAGATTGGTCACAGTGCTGGTACAATGAATTTATTATCAGTGGGCATCTATGCCTCTTGACTATTGTCTTTCTACACAATCCCAAATGTTAAGTACGTGTACAATAGCTGTCTTGTAGTGTTTTACATTGGTTTTAACTTTATTTCGGAGTAGGTACGGTAACTGACTGTATAATGTATGTCGTGGGCAAGTATTGAATAGCAAAAAAAAAATAGAAAAACAATTCGCAAATGCAAATACGAATATATGTAGTACCTAACCAATTAATTATACTCACTACGTAAAATTAGTACCTAAGTAATTTTGAGTTCAAGATAAAGTTAGTCAGTATATTTTAATTCAATTTAAAGTTTTGTAACGTAGGTAATTGATCTCCAAATATACATTGTTTGTGCAAAATTCAACCTAACTGAATTATCGAACCTACGCATTAATGTTACAGTAGGAAAACCTTTTACCAAAGGGCACGTCTAAAAACTACATATATATACAGCTCTATACGACTAATGCTTTCTATAATGCATGTTTAATTAATAAATGGAAACAAAATATCCCCTTTTACTATCAAACTTGAATAGAACATTACATGGTCGCCAACGTTCTTGTATCCCGCCTAGTGTTGCAAATGGCCATGGACGACGGTAACCACTTACCACCAGATGGACCGCATGTCCATCTGTCCCCTTTTTATATATAAAAAAAATTCAAACAACTCAACTCAAACGTTTATTTTTTGTACAAAATGCTTAATGAAGGTATTTTGACTTTAACGAGTATATATTTTCTTAAGTATATTTGTTTGGGTCCTACTATATTCTCCTATACCTATTTTTAATGGCATAGCAAGTTGAATAAATTAATCCCAAAACGGATTTCATCTATAAAGACAACCCGTCCAAAGAGGCGAACAAAGTACAGTATTGATTTATTTAATTTTTAAGTTGTTTACCCCGATTAATGGTAAAATTTATGTAAATCAGTCGTAAACTCGAGTGACATTTAAGTTCTGCCGGAAAACAAATTGTTTCATCCTTCTTAAATGTCAATTTTGGTGACCTCTATCTAAATAATTAAAACACGAATTCGTCATATTTAAGGTTATTTGATCAGTCGTTCCTACCTCTTTAAGTTAAAAAAACTAAACCATTGCATGATTCTATAAAATCATACAACATATCATATAATATAAATTATTTATGGCAATTCATAAAGCAATTATAAAATTATAAACACTCGCAGACTTGCGCTGTGTGTTTATAAGTAATACTTATAATAATAATAAAAATTCCGTATATATATAAAGCTGGATTACCACTGACTGACTGACTGACTGACTGACATAATTGTTCTCCCAGTTCCCCCCCGGTGGGTGAGAAACTTTGAATTAGAAAGTAAACTTTCGGGGTCGGTGAGCACCAGAAAAATCCGACTTCTTCGAGTTGACCATACCTGATGAAAAATTTAAACGGCCAGACCCAACGGTAACAGCTACGCGGGGGGTGCTCGACCAAATGTCACAGGGAACAGCCGGCAGATGCCAGAGCGCGTCGCGAAAATTTGAATTTCGAACGTCCAGCGTCGCCTCCATACAAAATGAAATCGCTCGTAGCTCGGAAACGGTAAGAGGTAAGTGGGGTGTGCTCGACCAAATGTCATTCGGGAAGGTGTGAGCTTTCTCGAGGTCAAAAAAGCTTTTCAAAATGGCGAATTCAAGATGGCGGCCGATTTTCAAGTTTGTCTGAGGGGGGTGGAAATCGGCACCCGGGGGGTCTCGGGGGCCCTGATTGCGAATTTCGGGTCGGTTTTTCGATTCCGCCGTTTCCAAGATGGCGGCCGTCAATTGAAATTTCAAATTTCGATCGGCCGTAACTCCCGCGAGGCCGGAGGCCGAGCGGCGCCGGCGAGGCCGCAGGCCGAGCTCGCCCGGGAGCTGCACCCCGAGCGGGCCCGTCCTCGTCCGGTGGACCTTCAGCTCGACGGTCGACGGCCTGCCTGAACGGTGAGAGATAGTCACGTGGTGCTCGACCGAATGTCATAGAGAACCGCCGGCACTTTGACGAGAGCGCGATAAAAATTCAAAATGGCGGATTCAAGATGGCCGCCATACAAATTTATTTCGACCGTCTCTCCCGAACGGTCGGAGATAGCGGATCGGGGCTCGAACTAATGTGGTGGGGCAAGTCGATGTCCTTCCACTGGACCAATTTTTTTTTCCAAGATGGCGAATCCAAGATGGCGGCCATTTTTAAAATTCCTCCGATCGGGATGAAATTTAATACCCGGGGAGTTCAGGGGACCCTGATTCAGGATTTTGGAACATTTTTTTAATTCCGCCATTTTTAAAGATGGCTGCCATAGAAAGTGGAAATTTCGATTTTGGGGTCCGAGGGCATTTCCGAGGTGGTAGCTCGATAACGGCGAGGGACGCGGGGTGGAATTCCCCCTCGTTGGAAACTCTGGTCTATGGGGAAATTAGGCGGAAAAAAAAATCCAAGATGGCGGACACAAAATGGCGGAAATTTAAAAAAATCTTTGGGAAATTTAAAAATTTCTGAGCGAATGTGTTTCAAGGTGGAAAATCGAGAAGGAAATTTGAGGATTTAGGGTAGGTGCCTAAATTTTCCAAGATGGCCGCCATACGAAATTCTCTCAGCGACAGCTCCGAAACGGTTAGAGATATCGGATTGGTGCTCAAACTAATATCGTTTATCATGACGATTTCTTTCTACTGAGGGGAAAATTTTATTCAAGATGGCGAATCCAAGATGGCGGCCATTTTCCAAATTCATCCGATTCGGATAAAAATCGATATCTGGGGGGTTTAGGGGATCCTGACTAAGGATTTGGAATTATTATTTATATTCAACACTTTTTGAAGATGGCGGCTATACAGCGAGGCCGCAGGCCGAGCTCCGCGTAGGGCGAAGCCCGGAGCGGCCGAATTTGATCACCGTGTAATTTACGCGAGGCCGAAGGCCGAGCTGCGTCTAACGAGGCCGCAGGCCGAGATCCGCGTAGAGCGAAGCTCGGAGCGACCGGACTACCGCACCACCAGCCGCCGCGCACGATGTGTAACTTACGCGAGGCCGTAGGCCGAGCTGCGTCTAACGAGGCCGCAGGCCGAGATCCGCGTAGAGCGAAGCTCGGAGCGACCGGACTACCGCACCACCAGCCGCGTACTCTGTGTAACTTACGCGAGGCCGTAGGCCGAGCTGCGTCTAACGAGGCCGCAGGCCGAGATCCGCGTAGAGCGAAGCTCGGAGCGACCGGACTACCGCACCACCAGCCGCGTACTCTGTGTAACTTACGCGAGGCCGAAGGCCGAGCTGCGTCTAACGAGGCCGCAGGCCGAGATCCGCGTAGGGCGAAGCCCGGAGCGACCGGACTACCGCACCACCAAAATTTTAAGTTGTCCGATCCGGATGAAAATTGATATCTGGTGGGTTCGGGGGACCCTGATTAAGGATTTGTGGTTATTTCCAAGATGGCCGCCACACAAAATTCTTCGGAAGACATCTCCGAAACGGGTAGAGATATCGGATCGCTGCTCAAACTAATATTGTTTATCACGACGATGTTTTTCTTTTGAGGTAAAATTTTTTTTAAGATGGCGAATCCAAGATGGCGGCCATTTTTCGAATTCATCCGATCCGGATAAAAATTGATATCCGGGGGGTTCGGGGGAGGCTGATTAGGGATTTGGAATTCTTATGCAGGTCCCGCACAACATCGACTACAGCGATCTCTCTCAGTGTGTAACTTAAGCGAGGCCGCAGGCCGAGCTCCGCGCAGGGCGAAGCCCGGAGCGTCCCCCCCCATTAGGGGGAGGCCGGCGCCCGGGGGGCGCCGCCGAAACCTAGTCTATATATATAAAAATGGATGTTGGCAGGGCCGTCTTAAGTATATTCTGCGCCGGGGTGCGGGAGTGTATCCTAAGACAGTCAAACATCCTATTGTGTATCCTATGACAGTCAAATATCCTATTGTGTATCCTATGACAGTCAAATATCCTATTGTGTATCCTATGACAGTCAAATATCCTATTGTGTAATTGTTTACTATAGCGTTATATTTTTTCATTACCTTTAAAAGGTGAGCGCCCGGGGTGCACCGCACCCCTTGCACCCCCTGGTAAAGACGGCCCTGGATGTTGGTATATCTGATTTTAATAGACTTCGACACCGTTTGACCGATCACCGTGAAAGTTGGCACATAATGTATTTTTTAATGGAGAATAGATTGGAAGAGAAGAATGATATCTATATATTTTCATTTCAAACATTCAAATTCAAACTTACCTTCATTTCAACTTACCTACTTAGCTTTTAATATATGTTTGTCTATTTTTATTTTAGGAGAAAAGATGCCGAAATCCACCAACAGCACCACAGAAGATTGAGAGAGTCATCACACTGTGTCAAGATGAAATCAAACTGTCCATACTCAGAGGTCAGTAGAACCAGCAGAACAAATGTGTATTGAGAAAGTGTTATAAGTTTGTAATGTTCCTATATACTGTAAAAAATAATAAGATGGTCAAAAATTGTATATGAAGGAATTAAATAATAATTTATGATTTAAATATGATTAATGTTAGATTAAGATCTTTCGTATATCATGATATATCATAAATTAATTTCAAAAGCAATCAATAGCTAGTAACTACTTTATCGATTGTACTTTAAAGCTTAAAAATACTTGAACCCAAATTTTGAGGAAAATATAAGAAAAACAATGTAAATATCTCCATATCTAACTAATGTAGACATGTTACTTGAAATATTGTGCCCTACCTATACTACATATAAACTAAAATTTAATTTCTCTAAAATCTATCAAAATCATCACAAATGGCTCGACCACCATTATCAAAGTCATTTATGCTACCAATCATCATCACTCGGTGCGGTTGATTGTAATTTATTATCTACGATCACACATCGATAACAACACAAGTAGCATACTCGATCATAAAAACAATCCATACAAAAACTCGATCAGCTGTGCACGGTGCGGTGTAACCAAGGTCAGGCTACGACCAGCGAAAGTGAACACGGTAACTGGCAACACGTAACGCTCGACCTCTCACGATGACTTGAGTAAGTCGGCTCTAGTATATTAAGGTTTACATTCTGTTTACAGAGATCACATACAGTATCCATAAAGGTTAGGCTTCCTAGCACTGGAACTAAATCTAAGAGAAGAAAAGTCAAGACGTATTGTGCATTTATGAGATCCCTAGTTATTGGTATAATTGCCGTACTTGATCAATCTTATTCTATAACTTCGGTCACTTAAATGAGCTAGTAATATTTAACATTTACAATTGAATAATTCTAGGCATTTTGACGTGTTTCCGACTATACCTTTTAATAGTTTATAGATTACGCGTTAATACGATTCCTTTTTGGGTCACGACTTGAAGTTAGATAGGTACATGTTACATAAATTTAGTGTCTGCATTCTTTAAGTTGTGATTGTGAACGTTAAAACAACTGGAGTAGGTATCTAATTGTATGATGGTTTCCTTTGGCGCTACAATCCTTTGTGGGACCTGGCCTTATTATACCTACTCATTAAATACTCATACTCATCCAACTGACGCTGTTCGTTAGTTCCGCTTCCAGATTGTGAATTTTCTCATCTGCTATGCTGAAGGGTCGTATTAGCTCATGTTGTGACTAAATCATTTTAAATATCCATATGATCCCTTTTGATGCACTTTTGGTCCACAAGGAAGTTACCAATATAATCAAAACTAAAAACCTGTTTTGAGCTGTTCCGAACTGAAAATACTACGAGGAAGTATGTATATCAAATATTATAGGCAACACCGTCGTACTCGTGGATTATTCATACTCAATATGCATATAAATGCAGATACATATGATTCACATTCCTAATACGTTCACTAAGTGTTACCTCGCTTCGAATTATCGGATGTTAGCTAAGGTTACGTGTTCAAGTTCAAACGTTCATACAGCCTGTTCGAGCGATTGTTAAAGTTAGACGTGTTTAATTTATAAAGTACAATACAAACTACATGTCAAAATCTTGACCTACATATATATCGTACAATGTATATATATATATATATATATGTCAGGGGTTGCACTACCAATTTTCGTTACTATTACTCTAATTCCGTTAGCATCATCATCATTATCAGTCCGTATTCGGGCACTGATGGTTATACATACACCTTTTCTTCGTCCCGCCACAGAGCATTGTCCCAAGTCAACTTAATGTAATGCTTATTTCTTCCTCATATTCGGACGATATTATCCAACCACTGGAATATGTTGTCTGCTCACTATTCGTCTGCCTTTAGCCCCTACTCTGTTCGAGCATCTCTTGTTCCGCCAGACCACGTAACCTGTCCATTTTAGTGAATTCTTTTACCAGAATCTGTCTCATAGTTTCGAATTGCTAGCCGTTTCAAATTAAAATACACAGTCACGAAGAATAGTTAGTCAATACACGTACTTATTTAAAACACTCTATTTCTGATAATAATACGAAGTAAATAACATTTTCAATTTAAAATCTATCATAACAAGTTCACAGCGAAATGGTAATGGCTGCTTTGTATACAATCAGGTTTTTATGTTTGTATGTCAGTAGCCCTTAAGAAGCTGTCGACAATTCCCTGCAGACAAAGGCACCCAATTAGCATTAGGTGAGCTGTAGAAAGTTAGTGAAAATCCGTCCTAATTAGGATAACTAATTATCATACATACTAATTAGTTTCCGTTTGAAATTTATCAATAGCAGATTGTCATTTCCGAAACGCCAGTCACTTGTAGTGATGAGTCTGATTCAAAGATAGGCCTAATTACTGCTGAATCATTATTCAGCAGTAATTAGGCCTATCTTTGAAGTATCTACCTACCTCCTTATTAATACAATACAATTGAAATGACTCAATTAATAAGTAACTTAAAAAGGGTATAATATTTTTCTAGGTGTGCCCCAAATTATTAACGTATTTTGGGAGTAAGTGAGATACGTCAGAACTCATTTCGTATTCCATCCCCTCCACATTAATTGAATACGAAAAGACTTAACCCATAACCCTTCCCCATCTCATACAATCGTATCAAGTAGAGACTGTAATGGGATGAAGGAAACAAACTCCTTATACCTACTTGTACTTGTATCAGCCTATAACGTCCCACTGCAGGGCAGAAACCTCCCCTAGTAAATCATTGGGTAGTGTTGGACCCTAATCCACCACGCGGGCCCAGTGTCGATTCATCAATCCGATCACATGCACCAGATTTCTGGAGCATGAGGGTTTCCTCGCGATGTTTTCCCTCACCGCCGAGCTAGTAGCAATTTTAAAAACTACTTCTATAAATAATACCTACTACAAATTCAAATACAAATTCTTTATAGATACTATTTACTCCCCTGTCCCATGTCGTTTTCCTTCAAGAAAGAAGGTGAAATTGAATGAAGAAGACTCCTGATCTCGTTATAGTTTCAAAAACTGGTGGCACATTCATGGGTGTGCCAAGTTGTCATGCTTGGACTGTTGTCATAGACATTGGCCAATATTCATAGACGACTATGAACATTGGTCACCAGGTAACTCTAATCATCTGCCACCTTTTTATAGATAATATGTTTAACCACAGTTCAAAATACTGTAACGGTGAATTATGTGAAAAATTTTTAAACTGTAAAACAAAATAAGACAAGACCAATGTGTCCTCAATGCATATTGACAAAGCGAACCGAGCGCTAAGATGAGAGGTCCTCCTAAATAAGGAAGGTTGTAACTGTTAACTGTATTACGTGAGATCATATACTGAGTCAGACCAGAAGGCAAAATAAATATTTGAATGTCTTAATTGTTTTATATTAACTTTTGCCTGCACTTGTACCCTCGTGGACCGTTATGAATTTATGACATAAATTCTTGAGGTTCTAGAAAGATACCGTCCGAAGGTATTCTTGAGATACAGTATCCATGTATCGTATCTACGGTGCGCTTATTCATCTTCAACTCGATTCCTCTGAGCCTCTACGGGCTTTGCCCTGAAAAGGATTAGAATTACTAATAAGCGTAAATACGTCTCAAAATGGAAGGCTTTAGAATTAAATGGCAGCTTGAATTCTCCAAAGAAAATAAAACCAAAGGCGGTGCCATTTCAAATTCTTCTTCTGTGGTTTCCTTAACATAGAGTATAAGAGACATATTCTGACGAACAAACATGTCTTGAAACATTTTTGCAATATATGGTAAGTCTTTAAGGCCAAATTCAACGCATACGCCTTCAAAACTGCTTCCAAAAAAGGCTGGCAACTCGTTACTCTTACGTAATACAATTTATTTTTTATTATTTTACGTATAATTATCTTATATAATTTACCTAATTTAGTGTTATTATCTGTGTAATTTTCTTTTAATTCCGTTAAAAAGTGCATTGAGTAACAACACGTAAGGTTCTACATGCATGTAAGTTAAATCATGCCAGCAACACTTGCATGCTCAAAACTACTGAATTATTAGTTTTATTACTAAGTAATAAAGTACTCCACATATGTTGACATCTTGATGCCGGCAAAAGGGTCACTGATTAGTTTACGTAGTGTAGAGTTGATAACCTTACTTTTGAAGTGGTTTTATACTTTTATTTATTTTTATTTTATTAAACATTTTGATAAAACCCCCCCGATCTTTAAAAAAAGAAAAGGTAAAGGAAAACGTTATCATTTAGCGTTAACCTTTAGTTACGCATGGTGACAGGTTGTATTAAACTATTGCAGATTGTCAACGAGACTGGTTGTTTTAGTTCAAGCCTATAAATTAATCCTGCAAGCAAATCTTGTAAAATATTGCAATTTTGTAAAATACTGTAATATTACATACGTTGTAACTTCCTAGGTGTAAATTGTTTCGTTTGTAACTTTGTAAACTTCGCGAATGTTCATAGGAGTGCAATGTGCAAATTGCAATCGTGATCCTTTCTACTGACCTATATAGCAACAGGTTGCATAACATTGCGCAAGCTACGGCTGCAACGTGGCCGGGACATGCGATGTTCACTCAACTGTTGCACTTTACTGCAACTGTGTGCTTTGACGAAATTGCATTCAATACTGAATTCAATTTTTGTTCGAGTTCGTATGTTTACTTGTCATTGTTCATTGCAATGTTTGCATTCAAATAGAACAATTTTATTATTATTATATTTACTTATTTAATGGGATATTTGTAGTATAAAAGTATTTGTTAATGTTTATAATCTTTGTGTTGGCATATAATTAATAAGACAATGAATTAAAAACTGGTTCATAAAGCTACTATCGTACATGTACATCGTACATCGTATATCATGAGTCTGTCTGTCTGAGAAAATACGATAATAAAATTAGAAAATATTTCAATTTTAGATTTTTATTTAATAATTCGGTGTTTCAACAATATCTATATTTCAGAAGAAAATGGAACGGAAGATATTCCCTTCCGTTTTCTCTTCAAGCAATAAATACATTTCTCACCATCGTTTTATTTATACATTCTCTATAACGAAATAATGTACAGTTCTTTCCCAAAGCTATCCACTACACACAGTCTTCTTTTACTTAAACTCATTAAACCTAAAACCAAATTATGTGTAAAAAATATTCATACACGAATATTTAAGAAATAAATAATCTGCTTCATAAATACAGTTTATGAAAGTTGCTTGTACTGTTTTTTTATTAATTGATTCTTGCGCTATTTTCAATTAACTTCAAATTCTTATTTGCATTTTTTTCTAATTGGTTGTCGTAAAAATGGACAACAAAGGAAGCTTGCATCAGACAGTTGTTTCCGCTGCTTGTAATATTTTTATCACAGGAAATTGTAGCAACTATCCATTCTCAATCTATCGATTAATCTTTAACACGTTACAATCGTAACATCATATTTACAGTAATTAAACTATTATCGTTAATTTGGTGTACATACATATTTATTTTTAATCGTAAAATGGTTAGATTAATTTATTTTGGCTATCTTATCGGCTAGTTTAATAACAATTTCCAAATAGATTTAATCGGATAGTTTAATTTACATTAAACAATTGGACTAGGTTTAATTTCACTCAGTTACTCAGTTTATGCTGTAATGAACAATGCCCTGCAGGTAAAATTTTTTTTTTTTTCTCTTTATTTTATTTAGGGGCTTTTACAGTATTGTGTATATCAGCCGTAAAAATATTTGTCGTGGGATTTGGACTGGCGTTGGTACTGTAGTGACAAAAGAATAAAGGTAATTTAAAATAAACTATGTCAATTATAATCGTATATAGTTTAATCTTAATAAAGTGGTTCCATGTTTCTAGAAACGATTAGGAATCTAAGCGAACGTTATTATAGCCTGCAGTTGTAATTAAGTCGTGACAAACATAGTCCTAGATATACACCAATAAATTGTTCAATTAAGTACTCATTTGAAAACTGTACATACATGGTATTCAAAAGCATTTATTAAATCAAATGATGTTTCATAGAAAAGTAAATGTATCGAAAATTTGCATAAATACTCGCGGAGAGTAAAAACACTAATTATTTTCAAAAGAACCCAATGTAAAGTCTATGCTTGCAACATAATTTTCATTCTTTTTCTTATAACTTTCAAAGGTAGGTACTTCGTCAGCACGTTCTATTGTAAAAAGATATGAGATATTACTATTGACATTTATTATTGAGTTGCTATTGATATTACTATACTGAGATATTATTATATTATTTTGAAATAAATGAACGAGACATTTTTTAATTAGAGCAATTTAATTAGAGCTTTAGAAAATGTTTTGTATAGTATCCTTATCATATTCATAACTAATACCTAACTGACATGATTTTATCAGTTCTTTTTTCCAATGTCAAAGTCGAAAGGGAACTAATAAAACGATTGTAACATTCTCGTTAGCAACTTGTAGTAATGTAGTAAGTGTAGTAATCATTTCGCGATTAACATTCCTGCTTCCATGTGTTTATGTCGTTATGCTTTTAGTAATTTCTATACATATGAGTCGGGCGCAGATAGCCAAAATAGCAAAAAGACTAAGTCTCAGAAAGACTAGGTCTCAAAATAATTAAGTAACATAAAATCCAGATTAACGTATGTTCTATGTTAACTTGAAACACACTTATAACCACTATTGCATTAGACGTACCGTGCCATACCATCAGTCTATGACTGTTTGATATAAGCCTCCTCCCAAGCTCGCCACCACACTTGCTGTGCCGCTCATCTCAAAATAAGAGCCGAAGCCCGAAAATGTCAGATTTTTTTTTCGGAATGGTTAAAATCTTGCCGCCATTGGTGTTTCAAGAGTCACCGAAAATGTATGATTTAGGGAGAACACAGAGGTCGCTCACCCAGGAGCAAAAAGTGTGAGTAGCAACGAGCCTAAGAGCTCCCCCGCCGGTAGACCAGCGGAAGACGTCGGCATAGGGCGTTGCTTTGGGAGGGTACCGCGGAATCGTGAGTCGGTCAGACGGTCCTAGAACTAGGCGTAAGTAAGATATAATTAGCAAAAGATCATGTTGGCGAACCTTCAGAGAGGTCTATATCCAATAGGGGCATAGGCCGATGCTAAGACGAGGTAATACGTAAATTTTGCCTTTTTGAAATTATATTAAAAGTTTAAACCATCTCAATTTTTTAACTACTTAATGGATTTGGCCAATGTGCGAACTGAACGAAAATACTGACCCTAATTATTTTTGTTGCAAAATTTATTAGGATCGATAATGAAATGGTCCTCTACTTGGGGCACAAAAAGTTGTGATTTGGACAATACAGTGGTATTTGTTCAAATCTATCTTAAATAGGAAGTCCATTCTATTGACGAATATGTTCGGATAGTTGAAACAAAAATTTCAGTCTGTTACAGGAGACGCGGAGGACCAATTCTAATAAAACACAGGGCACTTCGTTTGTTTTGTAGAGGCGATAGGTTCACAAGAATTCGATTCAGAAATATCAAAATTGTTGTAATTGTTGAGATGATCCACACAAGGGGTCTACTTTCATTAACATTCTTAAATATTCGATTAAATTGATAAGTTAGTGGTAGCCACAAACCCCGAGGAACTACAGTACCTTTAAACGAACCGCCAACCCAACCCACTTAAACCAACCCGCCTTGGCCAACTTACCGTTTCATTCCTCGTGCACAAGAAGGCCCACATCCAGCGGTGGACAAAAAAAGGGCTGTTTATAATACGGTTAAGTTAACGTGGGGCCAATAACATTCAGTTGTCATTTTTTTCCAGTGAAGTTTCAGACGTGGTGATTTAATGAATAAAATTTTAAATTTTTTGGAACCGTTTTCCATGAAGGATAGTAACCACATAGGATAGTTGCGCGTTTAATAATGCGAATATATGTATAAGTTGGTGAATGTTGTAATTCCAGAGGCTCTGGACGTGATTAAGGAGGAGCACACGATGCCGGCGCAGCGGCGACGCAACAAGCGAGAGGTGCCGTTCACACACGACGAGAAACGAATCGCAGGGGTCCGTATATCATTAATTCCAAAAATAGTATTATAATAATTGTTTGATAAATTAGTATAAGTAAATCAATGCGTTTGTAATTAAATATAAAATAATAATTAAAGGTGCGGTCAGGGGACCGTCAGGAACGAAGATCCTCACGCATTTTTTTTTAAACTCCAAATGTAATTCGAAATAAAATCTGTGTAGTTTATGTATTTTTTTTATTTTGTATCATATTTTCAATGCAAATAATTTAATATAAGAAATCAAATCAAAAATTTAGGTTATACAACCGGCCACGCACTAATCTGCACGTCTGTTATTCTGCTTGAGTCTCGCTCTCACACACAGAGAAAGAGAAAGACGTATGGAGGGGGTAAAAATCTTACGTGACGTTACATTTTCTCTCGAATCACACCTACCGCAAGCCGCGTAAAGGATCTTCGTTCCAAAAAGACAGTGGCTTTTTCTTGCATCAGCCAATCAAAACTTTGCTATTGCATGAACGTTTCAGTTTTGTCAAAGCTTCTTACTTGAATGTCACGGGGTCTCGACCAAAAAGTTAAAAGGTTTTCAGTCAAAAGTTACTTTTCGGTCCCGAAGCGTGAAAGTATTCACTCGGTATATTATTCTTAATACTTTTGATTTAATATATATATATAATAAAAAATTATGGAAGCGCAGTATGGGACGCGGTCCGGCCAGGTTGACCCACAACTCGATGAAGTTCGCCACTGGTGGTTCAATGAGAAAAGCTGAAAATCGTGTATGGGCAAGCTTTGGCAGAGGCCTATATCCAACAGTAGAGAGACATAGGCCGATGGTATGGTCTGGTAACAAAATTCTGAATATTTATTCAATTTAATATGGGCGATGCTCTCGCATCTGCAGCCATCTCCTTACAAAGTTGCAAAGAAAACCTTGAATGTCATGTATTTTACTAGCATAAGAGTATTGAGGACCCACATGTGTTTATTTTGAGCTGAGACCGCTTTATTATAATTACATAATTTTTATTCTCTCGTGTGTTATTAAACTACTTAGATTTGGTGTTAAAAGTAACTAAATGTACCTACTTGTATCCGCCTATCACGTCCCATTGCAAGACCACATTCTTCCCCAATGCAATGCAATCCCCAATACACATTGGTGAATCATATACTCCAGATTGTTTTTTAAAATTTCTGGTGCATGGGTTTCCTCGCGATGTTTTCCTCTCACCGCCGATCTAGTGTTAATTTTTAAAAATCCGTAATTAAGTAGAAACTCGGTAGTCCGGCCGAGGATTTGAACTCATAATCACACGAGTGTGAGTCGACTATACTCCTAGGCTATCACCGCTCTAAAAGTAACTAAGTACTATTATTTAATTATATTTCCCTTTTTAATTTCAGTGTTTGCTGCAATGTGTGTATAGGAAAGTGAAAGCAGTAAGTATCGTATCCACTATGCTCTCTTTACAAGTAAAAGTAAAACGTTTTACGCCAATCTCTAAGATCGTGTGACACGGTTCAGTTTCTTTATTGCAAAGGTGTTTCATTGTTTATTACCAAAGTTTCAAATCATTCCCAGTGCTTTCTGTTTAATTACATTAAACGCATTTGTAGTCAACTCTTTTGTATTTTACCTACATTTTTACTTAGATGTGTAATATGTTATGAATGTTCTTTATGCATACTTCAAACTTTATAAAATTGCCCGTTTATAAATGTTATTTCTTAACTATATACTAAAGAATATTTTTAAAAACTAATAAATGATTGCTAGCGTGATTTTTTAGAACTTGGCAATTATGTTCACAATGCAATTCATCAGCAGTGGTGACCTGCAAAATAAATTGAATTTAAAAATGAATCAAAAGGTTATTAGAGGAAGGTGACAGGCAGTCCACCTGTTGATAAGTGCATGTGAACTGTCGTCCTGGGATATCCGTGATATTTGCCAACATCAGTCGAGAATGACGAACATTGACACGCTCCAGATGCTTCGCAACCGTTGGAAAATGGTTTGGAGAGGATCGTTAATAAACTTACTTATAGAAGAATTACGGACCTATACCAATTCATGATCATCTAACGATTATTAAGTGACTTTCGGATAGAAAACTCGTACAGTACGAGCCAAAAGCTAAGTTATTGTATACGAGTATGATATAGACTGTAGTTATTGATTACCAAGTACACAATTTGCTTGGCGAGGTCAACAGGGCTGTATCTATAAAACAAAAGTAACAAAATTCTCTTTAAATCGAGTTTTAATGTTTTATAGTTCTGTCACAAATTGATGACTCTAATTTGTACAACTATAAAATATACCAGTTAAGTCGTAAACGGTGCAGGGAAAAAATTCGAATATTTATTGCACTTGAGAAAAATAGCATCAACATGTATATTGCTGTCATAAAAAGCGCTCCGCCTGTACGAAATAATGGTATTTTATTTGGTTATTGTTGTTAAAAAGGCGATATTCAATTATTGGCGAACAAGTTGATGTTTAAATAGTTCTCATAGCAGAAATGTTTAATATTATTTTCTGTTAAATGCGGGCGCAATATTTTCTCGGAAACCAAATTACAATGACCTATGCACAGACTGGAACTGCCTATAAAGCATTCACCGACTGAGCGTTCTCATTTTCGCAAACATATTTTGCATCCATAAACGAGTTATTACATATGTTGACTGACATTACTCTATTGAAAGTAAAAGTTTGCTCCATAACTTTGTATTTGCGCGTGGCGCCTCCTAATGACAACAAATTATTCATTTACATATACAGAAATCTACAGCTTCATCTGAAATATAAATTTGATTTAGGTAATAACAACAGTGGTATAGCCAATTACGGATTTCACAGTAATAATATAATATAGAAAATATCAAAACATAAAAATAAGTAAGTGCATATGTTTGTTTTTGTGTGTTTGTTGCTTGGAGGTCTGTGCGTGTGTGAGGTTGTGCATTTGTGTGTGTGCGCGTGTGTGTGTCCTGTAAGCTCTGCAAGTGATGCAGCCTCAGGAATATTGAATAAGTTGACAATGAGCTGCAATTTGTATTTGTCTGAGCGCTCGATCTATTAATCCTACATATTATATTATTTACCTATTTTGTTATAAACTCTTAATAAAAATGACTGACAATTTAGCTAAGAGTAGACCTATTTATGTTTATAACTCGAGAAACATTTTTTTGCAATTTGGAGTATACCGATTGATTAATTATTATTAAACCTCGTTCCGAATCCAATTTGTCCAAAATGTAAACAAACAGTGTGGTCGGGGGTAAATGAAACTGCCTCAAATTAAATAATTGTAAGTAATAAGTAATTCAAATTAAGTGAGGTGATAATTGCTTAACATAATTTGATTCAACGAAACTGCAAATTTTCCCTACATTTAAAGCTAAATGTTGAATATTTTATTGATTTGATCTACCCGCGGTCCTTCATCCTTCCTACGATAAAAACAACTAAGAGTATATGTTAATTCTTTAGAATGCCTTTATTAGCAACCCGTTGATTTGTGACAAAAAGTAGACTAAAATAGTAACTTTCACTTTCTAGTTTCTATTTTAGTTTGTGAACTTGTATGTTTGTTGCAAGTATTACTGTTTTACCGACTTCGAAGCCGCGGGTAATAGCTAATTAATAATAAACAATTAAACAGTTGGTATGCTCCAAATTGTAGGAAATATTTTTAGTATTTGACATAAACTTTGAATTAATTTATCATTTTACTTTTATAACAAAATAGATACCTACATCTGTAGTCAAAATGTCGATTATTTAATAAAATGAGGCTTGTACGAACCTCGTCTTATAAGAAAGAATAAGGTGGCAATCCCGCTGATTGAAAGTCGGTACAATCGCCCGTGAGGAACAAAATGACGGTTTAAGATTCAGATCTGGAAAAACGTTAAAACAGATTTATTTATCTAAAGTTCAGCGACTTCGTTCGCATGAACTTTAGAAGGATTCCCGTGGGAACTAACGGGTCAGGATAAAATGTATCCTAAATGTTAACCCAAGACATAAGCTATGACTATGCTGAGTTTCATTAAATTCTGTCCAGTGGTTATTACGTGATACGAGTTCAGACAGACAGACAGATAAAAATTCCAAAAATTGTTGTTATGGGCTCTATATCATTCGTACTTTATATTGCAATAATTCTTTTTAAACAATATTTCATATTACGGCTCTGTTACGATTTTATTATGTAAGAAGATTTATTTAACATTTACAAATAAATAGGTACATACGAGTATACTCGTAGTTTATTTTCTTGGTGTCATAAATTGTGTGAGTTTGTCTCGGCACTGCATATTCGCCTCTTGCTCTATTCGCCTGTAATTATATATAGAAAATGACGATAAAAAATATAATATTTCCAGGTGGACGGCTTCGGTTTCCCGACCCTGGAGGGTCTGGTGGGGCTGTACTCGGACGGCGTGAACGAGCGCGGCTACTTCATGGCGGTGCTGGAGGCCTCCCGCGAGTGCCTCATGAGGAACCATGACAAGTTCTCGAGGGCCACACCTATGGGTGAGTTTCACATAACATACTAGAGATTTCCTATTACATTAATGACGTTATTCGTTTCTTTAATATTTTTCTTTATTTACAGTATGATTTATATCTTCCCCCATTTCTATCGTCACTTGTATTTCCTTTTCCTCATAGTCTAGCTATCGTACTGCTTCTTCTAAATATTTAACTACTTTATATATAATATATTGTATAAAGACTTAATACATATGTCGTATATTACATATTATGTAATTATGTATACTGTTCACCATCGACCAATGATCAAACTATTTTTTTCCTCTTTACCCAAACGCTGTCCGACAGAGATCGCTTTCAGCGAAAAGACCGCCTTTTGTGCATTTTTGTGTCTACAATGTCTGTTATTGTTATGTTCTGAGAATAATGCTCTACCCAAGTTTGACACTAGTTTTATGAAAATCTCAAACAGAACATACCTATTGGCTATCAGTAATTGTGTCTGGGTTGGCATGGAGTTAAGCCGTCGATTCAGGAGAGTCCATGATGTCGTAGGTGTGAACAACTATACAATTAGTAATTATTCTCGTTTAGTAAACGTTACTAACCGTTTAGTAAACAAAATAAAATATACAATTAGTGTAACTGTTGTAGTTTTGTATTATTTGCCTACAAATAAAACATTTATTTGTTTGACAAATAAATGTTTTGTTCGTGCATTCATTCAAACGATGAACAGTTTTTTCAACGTAACTTTAAGTTAGATGTACATATATTAAATATTTATGTTTTGCTGTCGTGTTTGTTGCCAGACAACGGTCGCAACTGCGACGTGTCGTTCGACATATTCGAGTGCATCTCGGACCGCATCGGCGAGTACTGCGGGACCTCTGGACTATGAGACTTACTTCACTCTACACAAACCTACATTGTAGTCTCTTAAAGTCTGCAATCACTAACACCTAAATTCAGACTGCTAAATTATAGCAGAGTGTCAAAAAATTCATATGACTTAGTGATTTTCAGTAAAAATTTAGAAACCAAGTCGCTACGAGTATGTAAGTAGGTACTTTTGCTGTCAAGTACTGGGACTATATCCGGGATGTTTCTACCATTTCAATTATTAAGTGGCGTCCGTCAGATCACACTATTCGCGATGTTCTCCATTAAAGAGTATATTTTAATCGTGTTCGCTTCGACCAAATAATAATAGTTATGATAAAATTATGATGAACTGTGGGTCTGGGGGGGCGGGGGGGGGGGGGGGTCAAGGGCTGAAGTTGTTAATAATGCCGAGTTCCAAAACGTCTGGTAATCTCTCTTTAATCAATTCATGCCTCATCTGTTTTTATATTATTAAATTAGAAAAAAAATACTATATATATTTAGATGACAAAAGCGATTATAGTATGTTTTAGAGCTCAACACAACATTTTTAACCGGTTTTTATTATGTTACATTTTAGACCCTCTATAATTTGTAATTATAATTTTCCAAGTCAAATGATTTTTAGAAATAGTTAATATTTCAGTAACGGTCTTTTTCACCACCTCCTGATAAAGTAACTGTTAACAATCTGATAGAGAAATTATCTGCAAATTAAATCTTGCTGATACTGATTTTCTGATAAAGTATCAGGAGGTGGTGAGAAAGGCCCTAAGTATAGTAACTTCCATTATCTGCTCCAGTACTTGAGTATGTGATTGTATAAGAAGAAAATAATCATTAGTTACCAGATAACGACAAAAACTGCTAAATGTAAGTTAAATGATAAGTGAAATTGTATATAGAGAATGATATGATATATTAACGCACTATATTGTAATGCTCAATAACTTTAGTTGTACGCATATATGCACTATATGTACTATATGCATCAGTATATATTTGAATGGCGGTTCACGTATGTGTCACACATCTCAAATAGAACCATTGTTGATATGAATTTCATATGATTGAATTTATATCACAGAATGTCCCAGTTCGCAAAATGTCATACAGTCGCAGTACATTTAATTTACTGATATATGAGAAAATTTAACTCGAAAAACCTCCAATTTATAAATGAACAATGTGAGTGTTTATTTTAAAATTTATCTCAAAACGTTATGTGAATAACTTTCAATTCTCAAAACGTTTAATTCTTAACATGAACAATTCACTCAACGTTCAATTTTCAAAATGTCCAAATCTTAAAATAACCAATTCATAAAAGTTCAATTCGTAAAACATTCAATTTTTAAAATGACCAATACACCACATATTGTTTAATTCTCAAAACGTCTAATTTTTTAATACTTGCGATACGCAACACATTCTAATAATAAACTTATCAATTTGAAGAAAATTCAATTCTCATAGCGTACAAAGTGAAATTAAGTGCATTCTTACTCTTATAAAGCTTTGGAATAATTTTGTACTACACTAGGTACTACTAATGATTCAATATTCTGTAATCCTATTCAAAGCGACATCATAATTGACTTTTTAGTAGCTCTTATAAAGCTCCACCTGGTATTGAATCAAATAAATATATCATAAAAATGAGAGTTAAGTAGAGAAAAATCTTAGATCGAATCAAAAGGAAGAAGATACGTTACTCACTTACTACCCGTGGTCCTACAAAATCGAGTCCAATGGACCTGCTTTGTTAGTCACCAAGAGAACAGCGAGTTGCTTGCACGTGATACGCTCACACGGTGAACGCAATTGTATAGTGGAAAATACATTTAAAAATGACTTCCTGTGCTTTTATTCAGTGCACAAATTACTCAACGAGCAAAAACAAAACACATGGAATAACCTTTCACACGTAAGTACATCCAAAAGTAATAATTTGTAAAAGTTTTTCAAAATTATTAGTTTACATTCAACCATTAATGAGTGAGCGAGATAAAAAAAGTGCGAGATAAAATAGTGCTTGTCTCGCTCTTGCTACTGTCCAAGCTCATCGATCTATCTCTGTCTTTCGGTGTCGTATAACGTGACTTCAATTATAGCTGTACGAGTTTGTGTGCATGTAGTTGTGCATTCGAGCCTATTTTCAGTTGACGCAATGTAAGAATATACCGTATCTTCCCCTTTTGCATTGAGCTAAGAGAGAAATATGCTTTTATTGCAAGAGAACCCTTACACAATATTCGACGCTATGTTATTGTCGGCGTCACAGGTGTATTACTATTAGTAATGTAGAATGTAGATCCTATTCTTGACCAGTGAACTGTGCAGCTGATTGACACACCCAAACCTATGAACGCAATAACAAACTAGTAAAATAAAGTCCGTCATAGAATAGTTTACGACAGTATCTAGACGTATTATCGAGTGTACATACCTTAACCAGTGACTAAACAATGTAAGTGGTGCCCTGAACAATAGCTGGTGCTGGGGAAAAGTTGCGGTGAAATTGATCAGTAGCTACCTACTTTTAATATCGTATTAATCTGTAATAGTATTTTTTATGAATTCTTACTTATATGAACAACGATCTCTGCCATATCAGAGCATTCTTTAAATCAGCGTTCCCCGCAGTAAATGATTTAGTAAAAACCTTGGAAACGCCGAAATGATCTACAGGAGCGATGGAAAATGAATGAATGCACATTTTCTCCAGCACCATTCCTTGCATTAATTTAAGAAATGTATTCCAGATGAGATACATAAGTTTTTGGAATGGATGGCTTAAACCGACTAAGATATATTCTAAGTCAATCTAAGTACATAAATGGTTTGGTAATCGTTAGTAGAATTTTAAGACATGCACATTGGTTACGCTCATTTGTTACTTAATTTCACTGACAAGTTCTCGAAACGTTTACTGTTTTTCTTGAATTGCATTGAAAGCGAAAATATGAGTATTATCATACTACTTATGTAGATACAGTATATGATGATTTTAGGCAGACTTATGACTTTACCTAATCTACGGTATGTGAGTGGCAGAGATCGTGACTTCATATTCCAACCTACGTTAGAATGTTACAAATATTCACAAATTTCAATGGTTGCTATCATGTTAATAAAAACAACTTATATGACAAAAATATGTATGATAACTTTTAAGATTTAGAAACATTGTTATACAAATCTCATTATAACTAAATGTAAATGCTCATTTAATTAAATTTTGTCGTTAGCGAAATTATAAGGCTTTATAACGAACTGATAGAATAATTTAGTTGTAAGTCTCGTTTCTAATAGAATCTTTGTAAATAATAAATTGTATCTAATACATTACTATTTTCTGCCAAAATTATTATTTCCCCTCAACTCCTTGACTGTACTGACTATATTTCACTGTCTATTCTTGACTGTATTCAGTTTTAGCTTTTGCCTGCGACTTTGTTCACGTGGTCTATATGAACAGTAGCTTGTGTGTTAATCCGGATTACAATCAATTTGACAAATTTCAAGGAAATCGGTTCAGCTGTCTCGTCGCGATTGCGTAACAAACATCCAAACCTTTGCATATTTATATAATTAGGATAGCCATTTAATCGTTTCGTTTATAGAATATTATGTATAAATAATATTCGTGTATAAATAAATTAGTATAAATAATAACACGTGATACCCTAATTCTCAAATCACATTTGTGAGGCCGTGAGATCGAACTCCGGCCCGCGTACCACTGACTTTCTACTTGAGCACGAATTTTACGATTGACATTATCCCGGCGGTGTAGGAAACCGCTTGTGATTGTTAGTGGATTACTGGAAGTACTGATTTTCTATTTTTGTTGTGTCTTCATGCAACTTCTGAACTGATGCCAAACATACCTGAAGAAGGTTGTATATTTTTATACCTACCTGCTCAAAGAACTGAATTATTGCTTTTGATCTACGATTCTACGTTAATTATTACGCCTATATAGCTAAATGCGATTTATTAAATGAAACTTTATTAATGAACCTCTTAAATGAATTAGTACTCAGATGTGGATAACAAGCCATGGCCATGCTACTTGCTCATATTCTTTATTGAATAACCCTTATCTTCCACTGCAACGTTAGCTCGGTTGGTAGAGGGTACCTACCACAAGAAAGAACATCAGCATGTAGTTCGGTAAAGGACAATTAAGATTCTTTCGAGTGTAACGTATTGTTACAGTAAGTCTTAATATTTTCAGTCATCTCTTTCCGGAATACAAACCTTTAATACTTGGAGCCATCGCCATTCGTTCAGTAAAAACGCCTCATAAAATAAATATAGCAAGCATTTAACGTTTGGAGGAATGCTCTCCAATTATTTGTGCGTGTGTTTTACTGGAGCTACTTTGAGAAGAAACCAGGATCTTCGGAATAAGAATATTTATTAAACCAACGTACAGTACAACGTTTGTAGCGTTGGGAATAAGCTTGATAAAACAACATACATTAGAATTAAAACAGTGTAAATTACTATGGTAAGAACTTCCTTCTAGTATAGTGACATGTGTATGTACTGAAAAATTGTTGACAAGACATATCAAAAATAACAAAAGTAAAACTTATAAAAAGAACACTCTTAAAAACAATTAAATAAATCAAATTAGGAGCTCGACCAAAGAGGTCGGCTCTCGACGCCACAAACGGCCTTGTTAGAGCAAGAATTATTGCAGGCGCAAATCGAATAAGAGCGTTTGTACATACATAATTGTCATAATACCCTTTGAGTATTCTCTTTTACAAAACTTTTGTTTCTAAATTCCCAAGAACCCTACTGGCTAAAGGAAAGTGTTCTTCGAATTATTTCCTTCTAGTATTTTCTTCCCGGAATTTCTAATTCGCTCCAAACGTGAATAGTACCTATATGAGTTAAAGTACAGGCATTAGCAAATGCAGGTACATATTTAACGTTATTTATTCAATATGCAGTAGCAATCAACGTGCTGGAAAGAAAATACTAGAATCTCTATATACCTAGCCCCCTATACTTAATATATACGACCAAAGAATGTAGGAGATATTTTATTTTATAGAAAGAAGGCGACAGACGAGCATAGAGTCCATCTGGTGGTAAGTGGATACTGTCGCCCATAGACATCCGGCCACGGACATGCCAACATCACAGTCCAGAATGACAAACTTTGGCACGGCCCAGACTGCGCGTGCTGCCTATCTTTGGAGATGTAATTGTAGGTATAGGTACTAGTAATAATTCTAAAAGCGAAACTCAAATAGAAACTCAGTTACATTGGGGTGCTGGAACTCATGGCTTCAAGAATGAGATTTGAAAAAGATAGGTAAATATGTTCTCACCTATCTACTCTCAGTGTGGTGTCGTCGTGGTGCTGCCGGCTAGCTTTAGAAAAGCATGCCCGTAGGTATTTTAAAAGGCGTTTAAGGGATAACAAAGTCGCTACAACAAGCCCTGAAGAACTAGACCACCTCCAAAAGATTCGCCAATCATCTTGACCAGCGTGCCGTTTTAGTGCCATATGTCCCTCATGCGCAAAACAGTGTGCATGAGGAGGCATGTGTTCACCAGTGGACGATAAGAGGGCCAGTCCTTGTATTCTTGTCCTTGTCCTTTTAGCCTTTACGGTATATTCTCAAGTCACATTCGTGAGGTATAGGTTATCTCCATTCTTTGAATCTAAATCACATTCAAATTTCACAATATGCAATTACTCATATTGACAATGCACGAAATGCAAGTTTTCTCATGTGTTTTTCCTTTATTCGGTTAAGTAAATAGGTAATTTATCTTTATCGGAATATCGCTTGCGTGTACACAGTATAATGAAGTAGGTACCTTGAATTTATTTTGCCTTGTCTACCTGTGATTGTAATTCCATTAAACGTTAGTACTTCACTGTATTATTTGTGACAAAACTTAGTAATTGTAGGTAGGTATATGCTAGGTATAGTCTAGCTCAACATGATTCAAATATTATATTAAATGCAATCTATCTATCGCAAGGATGTGACTTAGTTGATGTTTAAATCAAATACCTACCCGTTTGACCAAAACTAAAACTCAGTGGATAACATAACATCTAATCGATTTTACCATAACCCTGAAAAAAATCAAGCGATTTAATCAAATTTCCAAACAGTTGGTACTATGGTGATAAAGTAAATTATAATAACACTACAAAAGGCGAACTTAATGCTTATGGCATTCTTCACCAATCAACCTTTGGGTAAGGGGAGAAACACAAACGGATTGCATTAAACAATAATAAAAATACTTACATGGATTGTAAAGTTAATCAAGTTAGTTAATTTTTTTCCAAATAAAACAGTTTGCTCATCTACCGAGTTTTGATCAAACCCCTAGAAACTTGGTCATAATACTAACTTAATCATATCCGTGCCATAAATCAAAGAACAGAGTGTCATTTTATATTACGCAATGACCGATTTGTATGAGAAACTGAAAACATTTTTTTTCATATAAAAATATTTATTATGTTAGTCGAAATATTGACCCATATTATCTACACACTTTCACCGCTTCGCAGGCAGTTTATTGATGCCACTCCTGTAAAAGTGTCCTGGACACTTGTCCACGAGACAAGAGACCAATGAACTCTTCAAAAGCCCTAATTACATAATATTTTCTTAGGTTTTCGCGATTACTATACATTGCAATTAAACAACTTTTAACGGTTTAAATCGCGTATATTTGACATGATTTATATCCCGACGTTTCGAACACTTTGCAGTGGACGTGGTCACGGGGTGACTAATTGATTTTATTTGTCACTTGAGTTATTAAGAAATTATTACTACCGTCTGAAATTTTTTTGAACTACCGTCTGAATTTTTTAATCATAACATTCCCTATGCACTCAGTATTCGCTCACGGTGTCCAGAGGTCTTGCAGTATGGCATTGGCCTTGTGATTTAATTAATTTAATGACTGGATCCCAAGCCGGTGGTACTTGCCAACCATCTTCTCTATTGAAATTTGGGTGTTTCTTAATTTCAATAGCCTCGCGTAACATTCTTGGCATGTACCGGGTCTCTCTAGCGAGGATTTGTGGATTATCAAATCGAATGTAATGGTTGGGTTTGTCCAGAGCATGTTCACAAACTGCAGACTTGGTCGAGCGTCTGTTCTTCATGTCAGCTATGTGTTCTTTTATCCGGATACCGATGCTCCTCTTTGTTTGCCCAATGTATGATAACCCGCATTCACAATCAAGCTTGTAAACACCTGCATCTTGTAGGGGGATATTGCTCTTGACCGGTCTTAAAAATTGGCTAATCTTCTTGTGCGGCTTGAAATAAGTTTTAATTGAAGCTCGTCTTAAGATATTGCCAATTTTGTCAGTGATGCCCTTGATGTATGGTAAGATGGCAGGTTGTCGCTCAACTGTAGGAGGCTTGGGGCGGCTTCTGTGACGCATTCGTGGGAGTTTGTGATTGTTGCTTCGCAGTACTTGTTTCACATGCAGAAGCTCTTCCTCGAGGTGGTCAGTGTCACAGATGCCGTGTGCTCTCTGTAACAAAGAGTTGCCTACGGTAGTCAACTGACATGGATGGTGATGGGAGTTACCATTGAGATATTTATCTGTATGGGTGGGTTTCCTATACACAGTATGACCAAGAGAGTTGTCAGGATTTCTGATGACTGAAATGTCAAGGAAAGCTAAGGATTTATTGACCTCAGACTCCATAGTAAATTGGATTTTATCATGTAAAGAGTTTAAATGATTTAGGAATGCAGAAACATTATTTTTGGGGAGGACGGCAAAAGTATCGTCTACGTACCGTTTGTAGATCTTCGGCATAGCCACAGCTCTGGTGAAAGCCTTCTCCTCGAAGTCTTCCATGAAAATATCGGCGACAACGGGGGAGACTGGAGAGCCCATTGCTACACCATCGATCTGTATGTAGAATTTATTATCCCAGAATAGGTAGCCAGATGTTAGGCAGTGTTCTAGTAGTTCTGCATATTCTATGGGTAGGTCGTGCTCAGTTAGTTTTTTCTTGACAATTTCAATGCAATCATGTACAGGTAACTTAACATCGCTAAATTTCCTAAAGCGGTGTAGAGATAATGATATTATACCAGTGTGCGTGAGAATATCACCTAAAAAGGACATTTCTGGAAGCGCCGGGATCCTCCGTCAAACAAGTAAGAAATTATTATGTCGATGCATACGCCAACATCGCCTGGATGTCATCAAAATCAACCACATCATTGAGATTCAATCCATCGAGATTCAAAAAGCACTATCAGCATCGGATTTCCAAAAATGCATGCAAATGATTAATAATCGCGCCGCGGCAAAAAATGATGAATTCAAAAACCGTCATTTAGCAAAATATAAAAAACTCGCGGCAAAGCAATTGCTACATTCGGAACGAAACGCAACCTCGCGACCGTCAAAAACAGCTGATAGTGTCACAAATTTATCGAAACAAACAGTATTAAATCCGGTCGCCCTTCAGGCCCTCGAAAATGGATTAAACTTCGCGGTTTCCCCGAGATCAGTGCCTTTTGAACAGATAATTTGCTCCGTGGAACATTGTCTCACAAAAAACAATGTAAAGAAGGAAGATTTGGAGGCGTTACGCCAAGATATCTCTGCTGTCTTGCGTCGAAGTAAAGTGCCCACACCGAATCTACCTCGTGAACAATATCTTGCACTCACCAACCTACGCAAAAATCCAGACATAACCATACTTCGAGCAGATAAAGGTAATTCCACTGTGATCATGGATACGTCAGATTATAACCTAAAAATACAAGAACTATTGTCGGACGAAAGCACCTACAAACCAGTAAAAAGCGATCCCACGGCCAAAATTGTAACTAAAACTAAAGAAATAATTAGTAAACACTCCGACACACTTGGTTTTGACGTCACGGCACTGGTACCTTCGTGTGTGAAACCACCAAAACTGTATGGATTACCGAAAATACACAAAAATGACGTCCCTTTGCGCCCAATTGTAAGCCAAATTGACTCGCCGACATACAAACTAGCTCAACATCTTGCTAAAATACTGTCTCCACTTCGCGGTCAAACGAGTGCGCATGTCAAGGATTCTTACCATTTTGTCAGCCAAATCAAACATCTACAATTGACTGATGATGAAATAATGGTCAGCTTTGATGTACAATCGCTATTTACATCATTACCTACCTGTACATGATTGCATTGAAATTGTCAAGAAAAAACTAACTGAGCACGACCTACCCATAGAATATGCAGAACTACTAGAACACTGCCTAACAT
This sequence comes from Sesia apiformis, assembly GCA_914767545.1. Lineage (NCBI taxonomy): Eukaryota > Metazoa > Arthropoda > Insecta > Lepidoptera > Sesiidae > Sesia > Sesia apiformis. The sequence continues at coordinate 6,324,691 of OU611954.1, read as the reverse complement.
CTGGCTACCTATTCTGGGATAATAAATTCTACATACAGATCGATGGTGTAGCAATGGGCTCTCCAGTCTCCCCCGTTGTCGCCGATATTTTCATGGAAGACTTCGAGGAGAAGGCTTTCACCAGAGCTGTGGCTATGCCGAAGATCTACAAACGGTACGTAGACGATACTTTTGCCGTCCTCCCCAAAAATAATGTTTCTGCATTCCTAAATCATTTAAACTCTTTACATGATAAAATCCAATTTACTATGGAGTCTGAGGTCAATAAATCCTTAGCTTTCCTTGACATTTCAGTCATCAGAAATCCTGACAACTCTCTTGGTCATACTGTGTATAGGAAACCCACCCATACAGATAAATATCTCAATGGTAACTCCCATCACCATCCATGTCAGTTGACTACCGTAGGCAACTCTTTGTTACAGAGAGCACACGGCATCTGTGACACTGACCACCTCGAGGAAGAGCTTCTGCATGTGAAACAAGTACTGCGAAGCAACAATCACAAACTCCCACGAATGCGTCACAGAAGCCGCCCCAAGCCTCCTACAGTTGAGCGACAACCTGCCATCTTACCATACATCAAGGGCATCACTGACAAAATTGGCAATATCTTAAGACGAGCTTCAATTAAAACTTACTTCAAGCCTCACAAGAAGATTAGCCAATTTTTAAGACCGGTCAAGAGCAATATCCCCCTACAAGATGCAGGTGTTTACAAGCTTGAATATGAATGCGGGTTATCATACATTGAGCAAACAAAGAGGAGCATCGGTATCCGGATAAAAGAACACATAGCTGACATGAAGAACAGACGCTCGACCAAGTCTGCAGTTTATGAACATGCTCTGGACAAACCCAACCATTACATTCGATTTGATAATCCACAAATCCTCGCTAGAGAGACCCGGTACATGCCAAGAATGTTACGCGAGGCTATTGAAATTAAGAAACACCCAAATTTCAATAGAGAAGATGGTTGGCAAGTACCACCGGCTTGGGATCCAGTCATTAAATTAATTAAATCACAAGGCCAATGCCATACTGCAAGACCTCTGGACACCGTGAGCGAATACTGCGTGCATAGGGAATGTTATGATTAAAAAATTCTGACGGTAGTTCAAAAAAATTTCAGACGGTAGTAATAATTTCTTAATAACTCAAGTGACAAATAAAATCAATTAGTCACCCCGTGACCACGTCCACTGCAAAGTGTTCGAAACGTCGGGATATAAATCATGTCAAATATACGCGATTTAAACCGTTAAAAGTTGTTTAATTGCAAAGCCCTAATTACAGCTGAAAGAAATGGAAATTTGTCGGAGCATGGTCCGATGAGTCCGATGATGGATGAGAGAGAGTCTCCAGATCCAGCTCTTGAAATTTTAAAACTGTCTTATGAGAAGTGAGGGCGGGCGTTATCATGAAGAAAAAGTGGAGATCTATAAGATGAGCTATTGACCAAACTTGGTTACTTTGTTGCCAGCTTTTCCTTCATCGTCTGCAACCCCTTACAGTACACATCTGCGTCAGAGTCAACAGTACACATTTGACCGACCATTGACCTACTGGTATCGGTTTGGTGGTCCTGTGACGGAAGCGTTCAAATCATCGACGCACGATGCGATCGTTTGTGGTGTTTGGCCCATACAAACTACATATTTATATTGTGAGCTGTCTGACTTGCGTTGATACCGTGATGAAACTCATATTCAAAAATAGCACGAATTTTCAATTTATCCATTTTATTTTCAAGACAATCACATGGACTAAATTTAGGTACAGAAAAACAAATGAAATACTGATTCTGAAATAAGAACATCGTAGTTATTAGATGCATTTTGTTTTATTTTGAAATTCGAATTAGAACACAAGTTATAGAAACTCAATATGGCCAGTAATAAAATCGGTAAGCACCTAATATTATTATATACAATCTCTACAGAATTAGAGAGAGATTTGAAAGTGGTCAAAGTTGCAGATTAGAAGAAGCATGGCAGGACTATCTGGAGCAATTTGATGGTTCATGCTAAAGTTTTAGAGCCAATGATTTGGGTTTGTACATATTTTATACTTTTTATATCTATATCTGTATAACATTGTAATGTACAAGTATCTAAAGTACCGTAACTTATATCATATATGTACAAAACGTCTTAATTTAAGACATTTTCTACCAGATTATATAAAAAATGGATTGCAGTTCTGAGTTTGATTAATATAAAGATTTTATAAGTGTTATATTGTTAACGTTATATTCTGTATCATAGCACATTATTATAGTACTAGAATTCTCTTTAATCCATAAACGATTTTAAAATGCTATAAAAACTTTTTACTTACTTTTCTATACTTACTTGAAATGTCAAAATATACAAAACTACTAATAATGATAAATGTATTAATTGTTTATAATTGATATTTAATCAAGAATGGAAGTTAGTACAGAATACACAAGTTATAATCTAATATAGAACATACACACAAATATTCAGCTGCTTTTTTCGGATCCCCCTAGGTAACTACCACTTCCTAATCTGTGATGCTGCTATCAGGGAATGTTCCAATCGCATATTTGTGGTTGCAGCCTACTGTGCTATAATGCTGCTACAAGCTAAAGCGTAATATATGAGGACAAACACTGAATACTTAGGCATTCGGAAACATCACACAATACTTCCTACTAGCAGTCATAATAAAACACAAAGCGCATATTTGACGATCCTAATCTACAATTGTACGTGTGTCCCACGACCTCTCTCGGATCCGTTCGTTACCTACAGAATTTAATTGTGTAGTAATGAACGCGGTTATGTTCACCTCCAAAACTATTAATTACACGTACGATTATTCAGGTTTTTCCTAATTAGTCATTTGTCAGAATCCGGGATTGAAGGTTTTTGTCAATATTTTCCCATGGAATTACATGTTACATATGCTTAGTTTTTGTAACTGCTAGTACAGATATCAAAAATAGGTAACAGTAAAAGAGATTAAATTAATACAATTTTAGAACAGGAGAATAATATACATTTAGTTTAAACTAATTTGAATTTATTTCATTTAAATATGTAATCTTGTAAATATCAGTTATTAATGTTATTATCTATACAAAATCTCCTTGAAAAGAAAACATCTCATAACGTTTTATTATTATTGACGTACATATTTGTTAATACGTTTATATAATAGATTACTTAATGAAAAAAAGATTCAAGTCTCATCAGTATAATAATCAAAAAATATTTTCTTTTTTTAGATAGGTAGCTCTTTAGATGTTTTCAACAAAAGTACAGTACATAATCTAATACAAAGATTTTCATTGTAAGTGGCAGTATCGCCCAATACCAGTGGCTCAGTGAGTACATAGGTCAGCGCAGACTCGCCCACCGTAAAGATGGCTGATGCCCTTCGACGCTTCATTGTGCGGCCCTCCGACCTCAGCGCTCCCTGTAGAATTCGTAAACGAATTTTAATTATCGGTGGATACATTCTTAAAATATTGAACTAAGGGATTCTCTCACCATCTCCCGATGAAGTAACTGTTAACAATCTGATAGATAAATTATCTGTCAATTAAATCTAGCTGAGACTGACTTTCTGATAAAGTATAATTGACTCTGATACCTTCTGATAAAATATCAGGAGGTGGTGAGTAAGACTCCTCTTTTTTACGTTCTAAAACACAATTTAAAAAACTTAGATTAGATACGTGGGAGTAAATAAACGAGAGAAGCTTCGCAAGATATTGTTTACAATGACTTGAAGAAAGCTGAAATGAAGCTGAAGCTGAAGAAGAAAGTTGAACTCATTTTTAAAATGCAGTACCTATAGCTGGACTTCCCTTTGCGAAGCATGCGAGTGTTAGCTTCTCCTCTTTTCCTTGCAGATCATTAATATTAAATTAAAATTGATTTACTTAATATTAAAAAGCGAGGCACAGCATCAGTTCCTGTAGGTGCGATCAGAGCAGCACAAACAGCCTAAGTTCATTGCGTTGACGGCACAGAGCTCTACAAATTTTACCTTTTTTTAGTTAGGTATATTTAAATGTTTATACAAGTATAATTATTATACAGTATTCTCGACACAGTCACTTCTTTAATATGTATTATAATATCATGTCTATACCTATTTTCCTTCTACTAAGTTACATTGATGTCGCCAAAACCAGTTGCGCATTGACTTGATCAACTTGCTATACGATCCCGCTAACAATTTGCTTGAATAATTGATAACAAATACGTAAAACAAGGTTAAAAATTATCATTTTTAAATCTGCACTCATATTTCTATACAATTCGCTGAGGCAACATCCTCCGAACCTCACTTACCCCCTATTCAATGTTAAACTAACTGCTACTGCGATACACTTCGTTGGGCACACCATAATGAGTGCTGACCATTTAATCAGAACTTAATAGTCCCCTTAACCTACATTCAGAATTAGATTTAAAAACATCTCAAAAGTATTACTACTGTTTGCTGTTTTTATAAGCTATTGTTGGTCAGTAGAATTGAAACAGAAATTAAAAACTGTTTTGGACATCAGAATATACTCGTACCTAATTATAAAAATGCTTTAGTATTGTAACCAAAACTGGCTACTTTTGGTTACAATAGCTTTGTTCGCGGTAAGGATTCGGAACTGATTCTGGACTAGTACTGAACTAATTTGGAATCGTAGTAGAGCGCATGCTCGGTTATAAACCGATTCGTGATTTTTATTTCCGCGAACGATTTCGGAACCAAACTGCGTACGATCTACTGCCATCGGCAGTGTTACCAACTCTCAAAAATATTTATCCCTAAAGCTTAAGTCAAAAACCCCCAAAATCGCCCCAATTACTTAGAAATCCCCCTAAAAAAATATATAATAAAAGAAAAAATATAAATTACAAAAATGCAATGAAATTTCTTTACCTTTTAAATCTGGATCTGTTTCCCAAATCTACGTGTACTTCTGACTATACATTTTTTTATTTTTAGTTTCTTTAGGCATCATTAACAAATTGCTTGTCGGCACAGCAGTACAACAACAAAATCGAATTAAACAAGTAAACAATAATCAACGTACATATGTATTTCCAGTAAGCATAGGCACAATGACCACCAGTCACCACAGAGTAGTTGTAATATATTTGTACTAGATGTCGTTAAGTCGCTAGGTCAACAAATAAATATGATTAGCTATTATAGTTTGGATTGTCCCAGGGCCTATACTTTCACATAATATATGAAAAATATATATTCAAATAAATATATGAAGAGTCAAAAAATCCCTAAAAATATAAAACCCCTAAAAAAAAACCATCCCACTTATTTACCCCCTAAATTTGGGGGGAAAACCCCTAAGTTGGCAAGTATTTAAGTGGACCCACCAAAACAGATTACTCTTATTAGAGTATTATATAAACTTATTTATATAAACAACAAACAAAACTGACCATATTTTATTTAATCCTTAATAAATTAATAAAATTTATATTTTATTTAACTATTTAACCAGTTTATTAGTTTCTAACCAACTGAATATAGCCGCAGCATGTATGTCAAATGTCGTTAGGTAAAAACTGCGCATGTCTGGAACTACGGATTCTTGCCAAAGTTATAGAACTGATAGAACTGATTCTGAACCGATCCTGAATCGAGTTCGACGGTTCCGCGAACACAGAACTGTAACTAGAAATTCTGAACTGTGTGTTCCGCGAACGGCATTATTTGAACTGCGCATGCGTATAGTTCCGAATCAGTTCTGAATCCTTACCGCGAACGAAGCTAATACTAAAGCTTACGATTGTTACGATAAAATGTAACGCTGGTAAGCATTACATTTTGCGTTGATACTTATTTTCAATAAGACTATATTATGTCCTACATCCCGATATGTTGACTTTGGTACACATTTCCAATGGCTTTAGAGGAGAAAAACATTACAATCCTAAATGAATAGCGTGTGTAGAGGTTAAAGCTAAATTATTAAATAATTAACCTTTTTATATTAACTGGTTGAATTTGTTATATTATTTCTACCTTTTTTAATGCCTATGTATACTTTAAAGAAAGTTTCCGGAAGCGGCTGAATGAGAGCAGAATGTGTGGTGGCCAATATCCACCACACACTTGGGAGAGAAGAATATCCAGGGAGACACAGGCTGACGGGATGGTATGATATTGCATGATAGATAGTTTGATATACTTTATTCTACACCAAAATATACAGAAAAGAAACACAAAAATAAAAGTAATTAGAAGTAAGTAAAATCGACGGACTCATCGCTAAAGCGATTTCTTCCAGGCAACGTTTGGGTGGTAAAAAGTCTATAGACGAATAGAGGTAGATCGTGGAACAAAGAAATAATTTCTCTATATAAATACATACTTATGGTATATACAGAAATAACTAAGAAACTAAAGAGATAAAAGAAAAGATATTGGTCGTAACAGAACTGCGGAATAGTGTTCTCACACGAGTTTGAAAACTTGCCAGAGATTGAGCGCATTTTACAGATAAAGGTAATGCATTCCACAAGGAAACCGCTTTGACAATGAAGGAATTTTCCGAAATTTTAAGAAGAGAGTTATCTATAGGTACACCAGTGAAGACACAATTTAAAAAATCATGACAGGCTTAAATCTTTCTTAATTAACGTAAGTAACAAGAACGACTCGACACCTCTACATAAATCTTGAGGGTAATATAATAAAAATATAGTAATTTAAAAAAAAATGGCCATAGCAATAATAAGATCGAAGATTAAAAGGATAAGACAAAGATTAAAAGGAAGATATTGTTTGTTATAGTTTAATAGAACGGCCTGAATACGGCATTTTGACATAGTTTCGGTTGTTTGATAAATAAAATTGCAGGTCTCAGATCTCACAGCGGCAAAAGTTTAACTCGTAGGTACACCAGTTAAATCCCAGTTAAACCATAAAATTACCTCTCAACTAGCGTTACTCACGAGAACAACCAAATTGCCTTGTTTGTTTAATGAACTAACTCCATATCGCTTGGATCTTCAGTGCAAAACTAATATATCGTTTTGGCAAACAATAGCGGTTGGAAGGACACATGTACCCAGATATTGGTCACGGTTAACCAGTATATATTGACCTCATCTTCCAAAAAAATTTGTTAAACCAAAAAATACGATTAACCAGTAATGTGACTAACATTTGAATTCTGATTTACCTAAACGTAGTAAGTACACATAACAGTTACAATAACATTACCAAAGCGATGCAAAAGTTTAAAAAAATTGGTATAAAAAATATGGCCCTTATCACTAAAGCGATCTCTTCCAGGCAACGTTTCGGCGGGAGGAGATGTATGCGAACACACAAATGTTAGTAGATAGATGGACCACATATTAAAAGTAGCTGTAGCAAAGTTATCATACCTTTCATGTATTGAAAACAAAAGCTGAACCAAGATAAATGGGCGAAATTGGTGATGTTCGGCGTTATCTATGGTTTCTAATGTTTCTGTGGGATCGCCAACTTTGAAACACTGATTTGCCGGAAATCGGCAATTGAAATAGATTGAAGAAAAGCGAGAGGCAGAGAAATGTTGCGTTTCTAGCTAGATTTGCATAAAACTTATTTGAAAATTTAAGTGGAAAATTTATTTGAGTAGATGAATATCAAAATGTCATAAGTCTAGTTATACCAAACACTTTTTTATTTCATTTAGTGATAGTGGTTATAAAATTATTAAAATAGTTACGGAGGGATGAGGACGCATGTATTTACGTTACACAAATATGTACTTTTTGTATAATTGATTTTTTTTTGTATTTTTGTAAAAATGAACAAAAATTTTTGTCCCGTATGACGGGACAATGACGCACCTTTGGAGGACGCCTCAACGAGGGCCCTAGAAACGGGACGACCCGCCTCACGCGGGACGGTTGGTAATTCTATACGCTAGTTTAAAATAAAGTCATAGTCACATCATTTATTGCTTCATGTGGTTAGAATAGATCTTATGCTGTAATTTGCCCGCGATATGAGCCCTGTAAGGCGCCAACTACACGAGCGAGTCTCTCGCGGCGGTAATCTCGCCGTTGCCACTAAATTCAATAGTAACTTGCACGTATTAGTTGGCGCCTAAAGGCATCGCAATATTTAATAACAATATAAATACATATAGAATATTCATTTGGGCCAGTCAATAGAGATTTATACTTAGGAATAAGTTCCTCAGTCGGTAAACTCTGTGAAAATCTTTTTGTTTTAACGTCAGTATTAAGCGAAAAAAACGTTTACCTCATTTGAAAAATTAGGTTGCAAAATACGGTTTTCTCTGAATAACTCGTTAAGGTTGAATTTTCTTCAAAATCTTACTACACCAATCGAAAGAACGTAAAATTTTACGTAAAATTACATATATGCTTTTATTTTTTTAAAGTAAAAGTACCCACCGGTGATTTTTTTTAATACAACGCTCAATCTGTACTCAGCTGAGTCTTCCGTTCAAGCGCACTCCAAGTCCGACCGTCTACGCACAACAGTAAACTTTTGATCAAAGAAAGCAATTTGAAAAAATCAAAATGCATATTAAAGGTGAGTTGTTTCTGCAACACAATAAAGTATGATTGATTCTTACCATAAGTAGTTTTTTTTATTATTTTAACTCAAAGTAAAGTTAAGTTTTTTTTTTAAATAGACATTACATAAATAGACATTTTTAAATTGACACGTCTTAAGTAAACGTATTTCTAAAAAGCTGTATGCAGCACGGTGATTTGCCAAACGACGCGCACAACCGTGAAAACACGCAGGCAACTGTTGAAGTAGCATTCACGATCAGGGGGAAAACAAGGACCCAGTGCAATCAGGCAAAGTCAAGTGCAATCTGAAATTGTATGTACACAGAATCTGGATCACAGAAATATTGCACCGCGATCCAAAATTAAGGGTAGTTCCAAAAACGAATCAGCCACCCCGCCGTCTTCTGTTGGAAAGACAGAGAATACATCATACAGAGAAGACTGTAAAAGGATGTTTAATTTACAAGCTTTATCTCTTCAGGAGAAGGAGAAGGAGAAAGTGAGGATACAAAAGGAATTGATCGATAAACAGCTTGCAGCCAAGATCACCGAAATAGATAGAGGTTCACGAGAGACAGAGATAGACTTCATAGACAGAGATAGACAATCCGTTCGTTGAGTTCTATTATCAAATATGCCAAAAGTAGAGAGGGGCTAGATAATAGTCTAAAATCTGCCACCTCGTCTACTATAACTAGCACGAGGGAGACGAGGGTACTCGCGCTTCTTGCACACAATAGAAACATTTTCTTAATTATTCTTTTAGTTTATTATATTTTTTTCTATTTTTTGTGTATTATTAAAACGTTTGTTGATATTACTATCAGCTATCTATCCCCCTTTTCTATTAGGTCTCATGAGAATGGTCAAGCAGTAACGTTCAACATCGCAGCCTTCTCGGCGAGTACAATTCGCCATACCTATATAATGTGAGATGATCGCACCGAAACAAGCTTCGGTGAAGCGTGTTTCCATTATAAACTTACATTACAAACTATAATTAATTGAGATTAAGACTAACGTAGGCTGTGATAGTCTAGCGATAGACTCCACTCCCGCTCGTGAGATCGCGAGTTCAAATTTATCAATCCATATTACTGTTTCTACCGCTGTTGAAAAAAACAACACTGAGAATTTAAAAACAGTGTATCCACAAATCCTCACTGGGTTCGCCTGGTAGCTTATATATAGCCCGAAACCACCTAGTAATTTACTAAGGAAGACCTGTGCCCTGCAGTGGGAGGTTATAGGCTGTTGAGTATTCGCTCAACAGTAGCAGTACATCGGGTAAACATCAGTACCTATACTAAACACACTCCTACATTCCTTTGGGAAGTTAAAATACCTACTCCTGCTAAATACTATAGAGGGAACTGAGATCGATAGAATACAGTAATAAAATGATGCATATTACTTTGTTCGTCATTTGCTACCGTTATAATTCGTCGAGTACTAAATTGACAAAGCCTGTAACGATACATGAGTAACATGCAGTACTGTATGTATTGCTACAGGTTTTGTCAATTCGTACATGCTGACTGATTATTCTTACCAATGAGATGTTACTTTGGATCGATATCTGCAATATAAAATATACACGTAACAATCTCTAACTACATGGCCCGAGCCTAACCTGCATTCGCAAAGAGGTTTAGATCGTTTATGCACCATGCAGACAGATCCAGTGCACATTGGTGAATATCACACATGTGATAGAATTTTTCATGCGTAAATATGCCCAGATTTTTTAAAATTCTTTAGCACGAGCTCCTAAATAGGAGGGGCAGGGTGTACGTGTCAATCCCGCAGCCGCTGGGCGTACTCTACTGGTCACGTCACCTCTCTTTCACATAATACTCCTATCCTATTGCTCCCCATTCCCAACTCTTTCTCCAAATCCTTTCCTGAATTTTCAACGGTAGGCAGCACATCCAGAGGTTAGCGTTGTTGGGGTCCGTTGTTAGCGTTGTCATTCTGGACGGACGGCATAGGTAGGTACATCGCGGATGTTTATGGATAACAGTGTCCACTTTCCACCGGATGGACTGTCTGCTTGTCTGCTATTTCTATAAAAAAAATATTCTTTTCACCGTCGAGCTGATGGTAATTAAAAAAAATCCGTATTTAAATAGAAACTCAGTGGTACGGCCTGGAATTCGAATTCACTACCTCAGAAATGTGAGTCAAGATAACCTAAATACTAATAAGCTATTTTTTGAGACCACAAAGCAATTTTGTGCTAATATCTCGTGACGTATAAATATGGAACCGCGCACTAACAAAGCAAAAGGCTTCTCTTACACATTTATTACAGCATTGTGCAACATCCCCAAGGCTCAACACATGGACGGACAAGGAAGCGAAACAAACGCCGGACGCTGATATTAATTGACTCGATAATGAATACCATGACTTCTAATGAAGATATTGGTGTATGGACATTCTTCACGGTATAGTGTGTGTCCTTCAAATTTTGCTACACTTAATTGTTTTCAAATGACGTATTGTTTTGATGACAAATGATGTTGGATTTCATGTAAATGTGTTTAATAACACATTAATAGATTATTTGCTATTATAAAGTTTGTGAGGTATTGTTTGTTTGGTGGTTAAGATGGCGGTTTGTTGGCAGTCATAACCATCTATTTATTTCGTCAACAATCACATGGAATATTATTTATTCTTAGTTATCGTTTTATTGATTGATTTTCATATTGATTTGGGGTTGACTGGTCACACAAAATTTTGTGCAAATTAATATCATAAAAATCAACATTCAATGGAGTTCCATCTTAATACAGCACACGCGAAGAAATGTAATCACCTGTAATAGCCCAAGGCTTGATAGATTAGACAAATGAACACCCTTTTATCATCCCCTCTATTCATTCTAGAAATAACGATTTGAACCCTGACTTTCAAAATTTGTTTAAATTTCCTGTTTTGTCTGAAACTTCAGTCCTTACAATCAAGTCAATTTCACACCCTATAACTGTGACTCAGATAGAACTCATATTGAAGTAGATATGACTCATTAATAGACTAGCCTTAAGATCTTACAGCAGGTCATAACCTGTAAATGAATAAATAATAATGCTAGTCTCAATACCTCTTCTGTGGGTTCAGAGACACACACAAAAATAAAGACAAACAATCATACAAACACTCTGTTAAAACAAATGTTTTTGTTCGATCGGAAGTATTACCCAGAGAACGCGAAAGCAGAAGTACTCTCAACTAGGCCAATCGGACCTTAAGGCACACCATTAAGTATAAGCGATACTTATTACACCCTATTCTAGATGGAGCGGATATTCATGCCTTAACTTACCTTGAGTAATCATTTTACACTGTTTAAATATATTTGTCACCTTAGAGAAATTCTTAGAGAATTGTTAGTTCACTCTCTCAAAAGTTAAAGAAACCTGGTCTAACATAGGCGACTTTTAGGTCTCAATATTCATAGTAGGCGGAAGACAGCGGTTGTACTAATTTTTTTATGTTGTTGGTATGTAGCGCAGAGTTACAATTTACAATTTTAATCATTTTGTCTGGTTCAGAATTAGATAAGATTACTCCTTATTACACCATTGTACGCCAATTCTGCCCTTCTAAAAAGGAAGGCATTATTTAGTAACATTTCTATCGAAAGCATATATAACATTGTATTCATAAATTTAAAATAAAGAAAGGAAATAAACAATGTTACTTTTTAGAATTCATTTCGAACGTCATCAAAATGCACTTGTGCCTTTTTTCAAGGAGGGCAGTATGTAAAGATTCAACCTAAGTACTTTAAACTTAATCGATACGATTAAATTATTTAATTGGTAGAATAATTTTGGATGCAGCGCTTTCACTTTCATTTTGAAAACCTATGCCGCTAAGCCACATGGATAAAGTAAGTAGGTACTATTAAAAAGTAGTACATATTTATTTCAATTAAAGATATCTAAACCACATAATTGTGCATAAAGTAATCATACGTCTAGCTTCCTTTGCACGTGGATTGAATGAGACCGAGGAAACCGGAGATCGCACGAGTAATTAGCAAAGATTATTCTATTTTAATAATACGAAACAGTTCCTGGTTCAGGCAGTTACTACAATACAAAAATAATGACAAAATGTTATTTAAGTATCTGGCGATTTAGATAAAATGTAGAGAAAAGAACTAGATATGTTTCATACTGTACGTTCATACGAATAAAAATACTGTTTCATGGAGCGTATGTATAGAGTAGCACTAAGTTTCTATTCAAGTGTGAATTTTTAAATTATTAATACTAGCTGTTATTAATAGTATTTTAAATTATTCTGGAGCAGTATGTGTATCCACCAATCTTCATTGGCCCCCCCTGTTGCCTGCAGTGACACGTTATAGGCTAATGTCTTTCGATCTATATAGAAAAAAGGTAATACGAATATATAGAATATAAGTGTATATAGAAACTATAGTTCACTGTAAATAGATATTACTATACTCGTATTTGACAAGTCGTATAGATTGAATGAACAATTGGAGAGCTACCAAAGTCATAACCAATTGGGTATACCCAGGAAAAGATGAAAAGATGGCGTAGCTACAGATCTGTAGTGGATGAGAACATCTTCAGTTTTGACTCACGTTGCAGCAAATAATTAAAGATGGTCAATCTGCTTGGCCAGCGTGGCGTTTTAAGGCCATACATTCCTCATGCTCAAAACAATGTGCATGGGAAAACACAAGTCCAGCAGTGGATGAAAAAGGGGCTGGTTACGGTACCAACTTAAATATATTATAATCCACCAATTTGTACTAAATCATCTGTGTAGATTACGGCCGAAACCTGCTTAATGGAGGTTACATAATCACACGAGCTGGATGAGAAGAACGGAAGAGTGTGGTGGCGTGCAATGGAGAAACAAAGGTAGGTAATTAACCAAGAGGTTAACGTACTCAACAGTGAAACATATAGAAAAAAATATGTCAAGAGTTTCCACTCTTGACATATTTTTTTCCCAAGGCATTGAAATTATACCGTATCCTTATGAGCATTAAACGAATGAGGATTGAAACTGATATGACGATGATAATCCAATAATATCCGTTATATCCATAGATCACAATAATGATGCATCTTGTTCCTGGTAGAGACGGAACAGAGGATGTGGTGGCCCTCGCATCTCACGCGGCTGCATCTTCGAAACGCACCGGACCTGTAGGCGTGTGCACACTGTAAGCTAGCAACAATAAAATATATCTACGGGTGATAATGTGAAATCTTTTTATATAGTTTTGACGACCGGCTAACCGGTAGTTGATTGGTTCGTCAACATCTAGTGGAAAACTCAGTTTGTTTTTCGGATCTGGGTGGTTTGTTTTTTTTTTCTATCTCTGGATATACGACACAGGGAATACTAATGCGGACCGATGGGAGCGGTGTTATTTATTACTATTATTTATCAATAACTATTGCATAAAAACAACTTAATAAGTAAATTAATCTAGACAATAAATATTATATGAATATTATAAGTGCTATATTATTTTTAATTAACGTCCGTGTCGTGGAGTGTGAGATAGCAATGTATTCGGTTTTCAATAGAATGCTTAATTTTACTTCATTTTATTAATTTATTTTTCTATTTTTAAACTTAACTTGTATCGTAGGTATATCAAATTATTTTTGGCGGCTCTAACGTGATGTTAATGACCGGAAGCAGGAAAACAGGCCAAGCGAAAGTACTTACTCCTTGGAAAGATATCTAAGTCTGAATATCTGAGGGTACATTGGAGATAACCCGATGTACACAAATCTTGCAGTGTAGCACAAGGTTTATTTTAATAACAATGACGTCCGGTCGTTTTCACGCAGCATGAGTTCGTTCGGCGCTCATTTTTAGCACCATATATAAGAGGGCCTTTGTTTTTTACCTTCATAGTTATATCCAATTCTCGCAAGCTCGAAGTCAATAGTGTGAAGAAATGAAAAGTTTTTGAATAGTGATAAAATGTCTTGGACATTGTTGTGTGTGCTGTGTGTGTGTGCTGTAGCAAGGACTCAAGTAATTCCTGGAAAATCTAGGACGAACGAAGGGGATTACAACACAGTTAATACTGATGGATCATTTGACTTCGGGTAGGTAATTTTTCGTAAGCTGGTTTAGGGTTAATTTGTTGATAAATGTTAACGGTTACCTTACTTTTACGTTAATTAGTTAGTTATCTTTTTCTATCTCTGATACTTTATGTCATAAAGTCGTAAAAAGTCAATTACATTTACATAGAATTTAATCATTTCGGCATAAAGAGGTAGACACGTATCGTTATATTCAAAGTTAACGGTCTATAAAATTATTAAATTAAATCTTACTTTCGCAATTTCGATAAACATCTACATTTTATTAAAATGGAAAAGTTTACGTCTTTTATTAAAATCAATGTGTACCTAATTTCAATAATTAATTTCAAAATTTGGGAACCTTTTTGTACCCAAAAAAGTTTTTTTTGTTATACGCTGAAATGATTAAACCATTAACTGCACAATATTTAAGCACTTTAAAAATCTTCGACAGTACATATACACCTAGAGTTCAGATGAATTACAATAGATAACATCATTAATTTCAAACAAATATAGCCCCAATTTCCTGGCATTGTCGCATGCAATCCCTATTTTTTCTAAAGCTGAAATCAACTACAAAGCTCTATTCATTTTCCAGTAGCGTCTGTATTGATCGATTTAAAGTATAACCGATTATCATGTTTTCTGGAGCGTTTTCAGGTGAAACCTTTAGTCGAATAGGAATATTTGTATTGTTATACCTATCTTGTGATTGCCTGTATAAATGTTGCGTACCAAATGTTCTCTGATGTTAGCAAATATCGTGGATGTACATGAGTGATAGGATCTACTTACCATCAGGAGAACTGTCCGCTCTTCCTTTCTATAAGAAATAAACAGTGCAGATGGATAATCGTTCATAATGTGTGAAATTAAACTATTGAACACAGGTATGCGAACAAAGATCAAGGTTCGAGTTACCACTTGGCGCACGGCAACGCCAACCGAGTAGTCGGTGGAAGGTTCGGTGCCCGGGACCCTGCCACTGGCAACATCAAAGAGACGGTCTACACTGCAGGACCGAGGGGGTGAGTGAATAACATGCTCTTAAATGTTTTTCTTTTCATTCCCAAATGTAAAATAAAAAATAAGTTGTATTATACTTATGTTAATATAGAAAGAAAAACATTCTTGCAAAAAATTGCATCGTTATTGTCATTCCATGTTGGGTTTTAATGCAAAAGTATAAAATTACATATAAAATCTTATGGATAAGTTAGTTATTCTCATTGTTTCTCATTCTCATGCGTGAAGCAAAAATTTTAAATCGGTGTGTCCTGCCATTTTGAGGTATGATTCCAAAATATGGACAAATATGGCCTCCAAAATATGGGCACAGTTGGTCTTTTATTTTGGACAGAGTCCAAAATATGGTCGAAGAATCTTTGTGGATAAAATAAGTAACGAATAGAACCAACAAAGAATGTCACCGACAGAATTAGTAGAATTGGCAAGTTGAAGTGGTGTCAATCAGGTAGGTCATATCTGCCGCAAAATCAACACAAACAATGGAGTAGAGGAGTCCTTGTCCATGTACCGAGAAGCACAGTGTGCGACGCCCTTCATCCAGAATACTGAACACTTAAAGTCTACCGATAATGATGAGAGAGTATTATTACCGACGATTTACCGATGAGAAGAGTAGAAGACCGTGTCATTGGCAAACCATAGCAAAGGCCTGTTTTCAGTAAAAAAAGAGATAATATAGGTCGATGGTATGGTATGCTAAAGTCCAGTTGGTAATTGAGTTAAGGTGAAAGTTTAAATTTTAATACAATTACATGCTCCTTCTTTTAGGTTCCGAGCAAAAGGGCCGAACGTCCACAGAAAGATGGACTTGGACCAGCGACCTCGAGGGCCTATAGGCAACAAGGACGATCCTTATTTTGACCCTAACGAAGACCCAAGCTACTCCTACAAGTTCAACACTAGATCTTATTCCAAGAACGAAAACGCTGACAGCAGGGGTGACGTAAAAGGTTAGTTTAAAAACTGTCCAGGTGTTAAGGAGTATTCAGAGTTTACATTTCCCACCAGCAGATGTCGCTTTTATTGCCGCCATACACTGGCATACACCTGTCGATGTAAGTCAGTGTAAACTTATTACATAGCTAATCTATTTTCATCTCAATGCGAGTAGGATTCTATAAAGTCGCCGGCGCGCTCGTAAATCCTTGGTGTTGCAGTTATTCATAGGCAGTGGTGATCACTTACCATGATGTGGGCCACCCGCCGGTCTCCCACCTCTATTAGAAAAAAAACCCAATTACCTAATGCCATATGAAAGCCACAATGTCCTGATTTGACCATCAGCGAGCCTGAACCGCCGTCTTGCAGTTAGGCGGTAACAAACTGATAATACCTATAGCAGTAACAAAAAGCAATGTTAGAACTGAGTTTCTAACTGACCATTCGATGAATCTTTTGTTAGGAAAACCTTATTGCACTTGACCGTACGAAAGGCGAGCTTAATGCCTGCCAGCCAACCTTTGGGTCGAAGAGAGAGGCACGTTGGGAAGTGCGATGACATATATAAATATGACTTAAATTTTCAGTGACTTATCGTTGCCTATGCCATTGTCAACCCCGAGCAGACTTTTATCATGAGCGTACCAAGCTCTGCTTTACTGTCGCATTGCTCTCATGTGCCTCATAATTGTTCTGATGATTCTTGTACGGATCACCAGGTCACTATTCCTTCGTGGACGACGTCGGCGAGCGACACGACATATCCTACATAGCTGGACGAGACACCGGCTTCCACGTATCCTCGGCGCATCCCGACAGCCCCAACGTCATAGGATCTCTCTTCCACCGATCGCCGCTAGTAAGGGGGGAAAGTAGACCGAGAGGGCGCACTGCGGTGCAGCGAGGACTTGACGGCTCTTACAAGTATATACTTAAATACTAGTAGTTAACTACAAATAATAAAGGAAGTCACCGGTGGCGGGTAAATGGAAAGAGTAGATCATGGTGTCGTGGCGAGCCTTAGGAAAGTCATATTTCCAGCATAAAGTCACTGACCAACCATGTGGAACCATACTTTTTATACTACGTCGTTCTGATATGCAATGTACTAACATTAACAAAACACTAGATGGTATTAGACTTCTTTGTTTTTAATTGCAGCGACCGGGAATTAGTACCTTCACGGTCTCCAAATTTTCTAAATTAACTGTTCTATTAAATATGCGATCTAAAGTGCATACATACATGATATCCATGAATACCTACCTATTTATAGAGTTTTCAACACACTTCTGGCATTCAAATGTCGCTCTAATCGGTTGATCTAATCTGACGCGATAACTCGATTGAGTTATCGCGTCAGTCACTGCTGTGAAAATTCTATCTTTTTACAGCTGCATAACGTTTGTTGTAATTTCTTGCACAGATTTATATCAGCCGGGCCCGATCAAAGGAGAACAGAAAGCAGCGACTCCCATGGCAACGTTAGAGGATCATACACGTTTTTGGACGACAAAGGAGTTCAGAGGTTTGCATTAGTTACATTACGGATATAAATCGTTTAAGTATTCTTTTTTATGCCTTTCTTATCATTCTTAATTACATTTTAAATTATATTCGTCCTATCTCGTGCCCAAAACCTTTCATTTAGCGAAAGTACATACTATTTGTCGTACCTTTGCTAAATGAAAGCATTGGCTATTATTTCTGTGTCACTTGCACATTCAAAATTTACTGTTAAATGGTAGCGCAATTTCGTTTTTTGCAGCTAAATAATGTTACCACTTTAGTAAAAATCTGTGTCGTATTGTACTTATAGGACAGTGAATTACATAGCGGGTCCAGGGATCGGCTACCGCATAGTGAAGAATAACAAGGACCCGTATATTCCCGCCTACTTCCCAACCATACCGAGCGCCTATGATCCTGACTTCGTGAACGCAGGATCTACTTCCTTCTCGCCTGATGACACGGGCAGTGATGACGTCTTTAAAGGTAATGAAGAAATGCAAAAGGCACAAGTACGATATTTTTTGTAATACGTAATGAGTCGGGGGGTACAGGGAATTCAAACTTTCTCCAAAGTCACATAAGTGCAGTCCATCCGCATTTCCTCGACACGGAGGTATCGCGTATTGTTCGGTCAAAAAATCATTTCATACCGCGAAACCGTAGGTTGTGGAACGAACTGCCTCAAGAGGTCTTTCCAATGAGCTACGATATGGGGTTCTTCAAGAGAGCTGTGAATAGGATTTTGCAAGGTCGGCGGCGCACCCGCATACCCCCTGGTGTTGCAGGTGTCCATGGAGGGCTGTAACACTTACCATCAAGTGGGACCGCTTGCTCGCCCGCCCACTTCTCTATAAAAAAAATATAGGAGGCAGTTTCTTAAAAAATAAAGAAAATTAATAATACGTAAAAAAATCGAGAATAAAGACTGTTTCAAAGTAAATTCTGATAACATTGTATCAACGTAGGCATATATATCCTGGAATATTAAAAACTCTTTTAATTAACGTAATCTAATATTCCGTTTTTGGAATTAAATTACGTCACAGACAGACTATCCTGGTAATATATTAATTAACCAGCTTTATTCGAAATCTCAGAGCTGAATGTAAATTACGTATATATCCAAATGTGTTTGTTTATTTATTACTCAATCGCCTCAACGTTGGTATGGACCGTAAGAAAATTTGGCCTGATATTAAACTTATTAGGCAATAGCGAAGTACTTACATAAGAAATTTTAGGGAGATTTCGAATTCTGGAGATTACAACTTTTATGGAATTTCGGAGGGTACCAATTAAGTAAAGTGAAGGGCTCATTTCTTAACGGATTAAATTAAATTTAACTGAAAGAAAGCTTGAGATAGTGAGTCAAGAGCATAATGAAATAAGGGAGGTATTTTATTACATATATAATACTCTTCATTCGACGGGATATGAGGGGATAGGATAGGATGGGATATGGTGGGATGGGAATGGGCTCTTACTCACTACCGAAACACGTACGTGCATTGGGAGTGTACAGGATAAGGCGAGAAATGTAGTTCATTTTATGGTAGTCTTGTGAGAGAGTAGTTACTTGGTCAGTCTAATGCTCTGCAGCTGGAGTATGCATTTTTTTTTTCATAAATACAATAAATAAAGAATAAATATTTTGCCTACGTGCTTCATACCTACTTACAGGTCCAGACGGCACAGCAGCATCAGGCCACGTGAAACCGCCCCCATTTTCAAATGAAAAGGAACGTCCTACCAAGAAACCTACTACAGATATAGGGTCAAGTGGTACTAGCGGTGCAGACGGGAGCTCTAGTGAAGTATCAGGGAATAGTGGGTACAACCAAGGCTCTAACTTCGGCCAGACTTCTGGAAGTGGCGAAGATTTAGGTTACGTTGACGAGGACGCAGGATTCGGCGGTGGCGGCGCAAAACCGACTAAAGGACCAGGTGATGACGAATAGGATGACAGTGAGCTGAATGGGTGTAATGATCTTGTTTACCAAAATGACTTTTATGTGTTCAGATTTTAACTGGTTATGCCGAATAGCCTAGGTCACTTCTCTAACTTGCTTGTTCAAGTTTATAAGGGGTTGTCCATAACTTACGTCACACTATTACTATGTCGTGATAAAGACAGTTTTTTTTTTATACATAATCATCTGGCAACATATATCAAGGCTCTTTTACTTAAGAGACGTTGAGATATTGAAAGAAAAAAAGTTTCAGCCCGTATTTCAAGATCACTATTTCCCAACCGCTCGCTCACTTATAAAATGAAGAGTGCACGCGTTTGTAACAATTTTATAATTTTTGCTTGATCGCAATAAACAGTGTTCACACCCAATCTGGTTTTTATTACACCAACACCTTACGGCACCGCGCACCACGCAAATAGCACAGCATAATCAATTTAGAGGTTGTTAAATATTGCAGGCAAGCCGGGTCGACCTACCAGCAAGCCTTATAGGCCAACGAAGAAACCGTACGTACCGCTAAAACCTAACCAGTCCGGGCAATCGCACGGTAACGATGGCGGGGACTATGACGCCGGGAGAGGCGATGGCAATACACCACAATTCGGTATAGGTTTCAATATCCAACATACTAAACCTGATTCTACGATACACATCCAACATACAAAGCCCGGCACTACGATTATAAGAAATATTGGGGAGGACTACTTTGGAGTTCCTCCTGGGGTATCAGTAAGAGCCCACGTTCAAAGTATCGATCTGTATCCTTACGATTCGAAACCGATATCGCCATCCGAGGCGTTAGAAAAGGACAAAACGTAATTTGTCCGTTAGAAAAGGACATAAAATACGAGTATAATCCGGTAGTATCTCCTTTTGTAATTTTAGAGCATCAAACTGTAAAATAGAAAGGATTTATAATTTATTTAATAATAAACATTTAATTAATTATAGTGTAGTGTTTGATTTTAGAAATAATAAATGATATCGTAAATGTCTTTTGCTTACTCCTACATAGTACCTACTATATTATCTGTGAAACGGCGCATAAACACATTATATTGCTTGAGAAGATAGGGATAGCTCGACGACACAGGACTTGAAGTTAAAGAAAAACAAAATGATGACAAATAAAAACCTACTTATTGTTATGCAAAAACCTACGGCCGATTGCCCGAATTGAGGTCTGAATTTTTGTACGTGATGATTGACAATACGAATTACGATAGAATTATCTGTACCCATATTCCATGTAAAGCCTACTCCACTAATGATGAAAAATGTAGGTAGAGAAATATTTGTCTGGGAAAATGTAGGTAATGTACAACACAATACAACCAATTGCGTTATTGATAAACAAATTAATAACCGACAGGGATATCTTGGCTGTACATAAGGTTCTTCTCTAAACTGGTGGAACAGATGTAATAAAAACTAAACTTAATAAAAATTGAGCAAAAATCTTTAGACAACAGTTTCAAAACAAAGTTTATTTTTGTAGTAAAATTTTATTTATTTTTATATTAGATAGTCGGATAAGTTCGCGGCCTTTTTATAGTGAAAATAATAGACTTTTTTTATATGACATAAATATTTATTGAATGGAATATTGTCCATTTAATTCGACTATATTTCGCCATTTTTCTGGCAGAGCGATTATCCCGTCGCTATAATTTTTTTGGGGTTTCTGAACGAGAAATTGATTTTAATGGTTTATACAGGCTTCTCTTGAATGTAATTTTACTCTATTTAGAGAATTTTGTAAAGAGCGGAATAAATGATAATCCAAAGGTGCTATGACTGCACTGTATGGAGGATCAAGTAAAACTTCTCGGCAAAGGTCCATAAATTTTTATTTAGTCAACAAATACATATGCGGTCGAGCATTGTCGTGACACCTTTTCTATTTATAAATTCTAGGCGTTTTTCTTCAATGCTTAAACAAGCCAAGCCAATTTACTAATTGCTGACAGTAGACATCAGAATTAATCATTTGGTCATGTGGCAATAGCTCATAATACACATTGCCTTTCCACTTTCCAGTCCTACCATATACATAACATGACTTTGTTCGGAGTGAGGCCTGGCTTTGGGACTATTTGTGATGGCTCATCTCGCTTAGACCAAGATCGTTTTCGAACATTGTTATCGTAGGTGATCCACTACTCATAGCCTGTTACCAATCTCTTCACAAATTGATCGATTTCATTTCGTTTTAGCAACATCTCGCATATGGAAATTCTATTCACCAAGTTTCTGTCATTTAAATAATGCGGCACCCAAACATATAGCTTTCATCAAAAAATTCAGTTTATGTAGGTGATCCAAAACTGTTGAGTGGTGAATGCTAAGCTCTTCCGCAATTTGATGATTGCTTATGTGTCGATCTGTTTCAATTTCTTCAATGATAACATCGACATTTACCTTAATAGGACGACCACAGCGAGGAACATCATTCACATCAAAATTATCAGACCTGAATCGACTGATCCATTTTTTGCAGTAGTTTTAGATAAAGCATTTTCTCAGTAAACAGCACAAATCTCTTTTTGAACACTAGAAGCATTCATTCCCTTGTCGAAAAAAAATTGTAAAACGTATCTAATTTTCTCCGTATAACTTCCATTTTAAAACTGTTAAAAAATATGAAAAGATAATACTTTTAACTTCTACTTTCAATTTGCAGTCATTCCAAAAAAGTCAGCTGTCGAACGGTATACCACTTTCCCGCCAGTGATGAATGTTGCCTGAATTACAGAACGCAAAAATCATACGTTCAAAAAGGCAGCGAACTTTTCAGACCAACTAATATTATGCTTTTTTGACGACGTGGAATTACAATTAAAAACTATCCGTCTCACAAACTACATGTGTGACGAATTCGGTAGTGATTTGGTGCTCAGTTATTAGAGAACAAAGAAATTTCGCATTTATAGTTATATTAAGTAATGATCAGTATGCTGAAGTGGTAATGGCAGGTCCGATAACTATTGGGGTAGACGAGTCCTCGAATGGAGTCCACGTACCGGGAAGCGCAGTGCGGGACGGCCTCCGGATACGTGGACTGACTACTTGAACATATTCGCCGGTGGTGGTTGGATGAGAAGAACCGAAGATCGTGCGACGGCAAGCTTTGGGAGAAGCCTATATCCAGCAGTGGCGACAAAGGCTTTTTTATATAGAGAAAAAAGGCGGCAGACAAGCATACAGTCAATGGTAAGTGGATACTGTAGTCCATAGACATCCGCGATATTAACCAACATCAATCCAGAATGACAAACGTTGGCACGCCCCCGGATGCGCTACCTAGCAGATTAATGAATGGATTGGGAAAGTGAGGAGGGATAGTATAGAATGGAATGAGCTCTGACATATTTCACTCACTAACGAAACATATATGTACATTGGGGAATAGGATAAAGTGGGAAATGCAGTATATTTTAAGGTAGTCTTCCGTGAGAGGGGTAACGAGGCCAGTCGTACCATACATACCATATCATAGGCTGATGATTTATTTATACCATAGTATGGTAATGATCAGTAAGAATTGTATAGATATTCTAAATGTACAAGTAAAAATTCATCTTTATATCTCCTTTATAAGGCAACCAAATAAAACACATTTGACACTTTTCACAAAGTTTATTCGAACAACACGACTGTTTTAACAAAATGCAAAATAGTAACTGTTACAAGGAGTCTGGTTGTGTTTGTTTTTGTGTGTGTGCCACCCGTGCCACGCTCCAGTACCGTCACTCCATAACAAGAATATAATGTTTATCGTTAATATTGCAAGGAGTTAATAACAAAGTTAACAAGAGAAAGTTTGGAAGGGTTAAATTTGGCAATTTCCATGAGTGATTAACAGGAAGGTTAGTATAATATTGGTCAATCGAAAGATCGAACAAATACAAACTGCTTGGCAGTTCATTAACGACTTATTAAATAGGTAGATAGGTGGCGCCAACTGTGTATACAACGTTGTAGAAAAAAAAACATTTTTTCAGTTAAAGCGTCGAATTAGTCTGTACAATAACTAGCTTACAAACACAAAGAAGTTTGTAATCGTGCGATCAATTGTTTGGCCAATATTTTCGTGTAGTTAAATTATTAGGTTAAATATACAATTGTAATTATACGTACCTACCTAATTTGATTGTGAAAGTTGATGAATGTCTAATTTTCATGTATATTTAGATTGAAAAATGTAAATATTTTATATTTCTATAATAATAAAATACTATTCATAAATATAAATATCATAATCATAAATATAATAAAAATATCAATTGAAAATACTATTCAGATAGTTCAGAAGTATTTTAAGTATAATACAATACTCAATACAAAAGCTCGTAAGATATAAAATAAATCCTTTCTTAGAACTGACTGAAGGCCTAAATATTTTCCAAAACTCTAATGTCGTATAATACGTCGTTCAACTTAGTAATAAAATGAGACATGTAGTTATTGCAAATACCATAGACATTGCTATATGAGTTTTGTGCATCTCTGGTTTAATAGTGACAACAAGTGACAATAGCGACGCACGAGGTTGGAGGTGAAAATAAAATAAAATTTCACACAATTCGCTACAATGACAATCCACAAAGGTCATAAATCAAGATTTTTATACAGCTTCTTCAATAGACAATAGCACATTACTGTCCAGACCCAAAATAAAGCAATTGACGGCCGAGTAATATTGGAAGGACGAGGCGAAGCCTTGCTATTTCGGCCGAGACTTGTATAGTATTTTTCTCTAATTTGCGAGGAAACAATAAACAAATTAATTCAGAAGAAACAGAAGTTTTCCGAGAAAGAATTCGCTTTTTTTTTCAGATTTCCACTTGATGAAATCTTCATATGTCTTTCCATATTTTTCTCTAGATTTCGGTGGTAACAGGTTTTCTGAAAGTATCTTTGTGACTTCAGCTATGTCTGGTGGCGTTAAATCTAATTCACCTTCCAACGAACTAGTAGTCATTGTTTATTAGACAACTTAAAATTGTGATAAACTTTTATGAGTACATAACATCCACAATACAGAGTAGGTATCTGATTTTCATTCCCGCCAATTCGACTGCGCGCGGTCTTTGTTATTTTTTTAAACTTTTGAAAAGAAATTCACATTCAGAATTTATAATAATAAATATTGTGTACCTAAAATAACCTAATTTATGTTAGTGTGCACTAAAAAAAACCTCGTTTCTGTCCAGCAATCTCTATTATTGTCGTGTTGGAAATCACTAGCGTGCGTACAGAAAAAAGCCGATTGACGTATTCATTTTTTTAAAATAATGAAGCCATTTCCGAGCAAGTAGTAGGAGAAAAGAATATTTTTCAATTATTTAACTTTTATATTTTTTTTATAAAAGTTTTTTTTTTCACTTTTCAAAATGTATTGTTAGTTTTTATTTTTCCAATATAACAAGAAACAAATAATTTAAAAATCTGTTGCAAAGAATTATTTTTGCACTAAAGTTTGTCACAAAAAATATCAATTGGATTACTTTTTGTGGGTTGATACTCTAGAAAGTGTCACTTAGAGAGAGAAGTAGAGCTCTAGTCATCGACTCAAACCGCTAGATGGTATTATTTATTGTAAAAATAAAAAGAAAAGATGTACAAAAAGTAAGCTTATCTCTAGCGGAGATTTCTTCCAGCAGATTTGGGTAAGTGATAGATAGGTCAAAACAGAAAAAGAATTGTTTTTTTTTAATTCGAAATGTATGGACACTATCAAGAGCTGCACGTAGTATTTACTCTTAGAGTATCTATGGTATTTGGTCGATGTATATGACATACAGATCTAATATTTGAGGTGAGTCTAGGTGAGGTCTAGGTGAGTCTATGATATTGTGACACATCGTAAATGAGTAAGAGACAATCGACTATTTCAGTAGTCCACTTGCAGAAGTCGCTAGTTTATCAAAACCAAACTTTATTAAAAATGGAAAAAACTACATAGAATTTTATTTTATTTTTTTATTTTGTACAACAAAAACAATGCCCAAATTTGTATGGGTCGTTGGCCAGTCAGTATTCATTGTTTCGTTGTGTTGTAATCTTTTATAGCCACGGATTAATAATAGCTAAAGAACATTTTCCAGAAGCTTCGAGTATTTAGGAAAAAATGTAGTTAGTCTGAAAAAGACAGCGGAAAGGCAACAATAAAATGAAACTACTATTTACAGTAACATTGCAGTTCTTCAAATGTAAATGTTATACACTATAAATTATGCATTTTTTGTTCATGTTACCTAAAATCATATACATGGCTGCTCGGTTACAAACTTATCTAGTTACAGACACATTTTGTAAAACATTTATTCGTTTATAAATTCTCTTCTAGTTACACACAACTTATATTCACGCAGAATAGGTATAATAAAACTATCAACATATAATCTAACAGGAAACAACATATATCTATTTATCTAACATCTATCTATCTATCCTAACAGGAAAGGATCTATCGAACGGAATATTGAAACGGGCGTTATTTAGATAGAATACGTCAAAGTCGTCATCCAGATCGTTATAATATCGATATATTCTATATAATGGATTATTGCAAGAAACATTATATTGAGCCCGTGGTATGATCAATCATTACCTATTTTTGGGTAAAATAGTTGTTGAGTACGTACTGAGCGATTCTGTACCGTCGGATTGAGATGCTGCAAGAGATCTCCATCTAAATGGTTATTTATGATATTATGTAATACATTGAATGAACTAATTTTACGTCTCACTTCTAAGCCTTTGAGGTTCGAAAATTTTAATTTTTCCTATTAACATTTTAGTATTTGATTATTCCCAAATTTCAAACAAAAGTAACGTATAAATGTTCTGTGCTTTCAGGTTCAGGAATTACAAAAAAATAGTTAATTCATTTTTCTAGTCTTCTTTCTCGTCAGTTCTTGTATCAGCCTATAAGGTCCCACTGTAGGGCACAGACCTCCCCTAGTAAATCACCGAGGGCTTAATCCACCACGCGGGTCCAGTGTGGATTGGTGGATCACATATTCCATATTTTTTTATCTCTGGAATATGTGAGTTTCCTCGTGAGTTTTCTTCTCAGCGTCAAGCAAGTGATAATTTTTAGAAATCCATACTTAAGTAGAAACTCAGTGGCACGGGCCGAGAACTTGACTCACTTGACTGCCTAAATAACTGAAATTCCCGCGTAAGCATAATCTGGTAAAAGTTTGCAAGTTTGCAAAAGCTGTGTTTGCAAGTGGACTGCTCATTTTCGCTTTGTAGAGCACTCTCTCCGTTACATGAGGTCACATCAGTTAAGATTTATAGTATATAAAAAACCGAACAGTATCAACTGGCCAATTATCTCTTT
This sequence comes from Sesia apiformis, assembly GCA_914767545.1. Lineage (NCBI taxonomy): Eukaryota > Metazoa > Arthropoda > Insecta > Lepidoptera > Sesiidae > Sesia > Sesia apiformis. The sequence continues at coordinate 6,297,222 of OU611954.1, read as the reverse complement.
CTCGTTTACGATATGCCTTTTACATCTTCGATACAGAACAAGTGTATACAATAGAGAGAAAAGATAAATAAGATTGTTTAGGAGTATTCAGTGGCATAGTTTATAGTTTAGGAGTATAATTATAAAACAAAGTATTGCAAAACGTCTTAAAACGAACACGTTATCGACCAGCATGTGAAAACAGCTGACTTCTTACAGATAAATGTTTATTTCAAAGTTAACAAATATTATAACAGATCTCTTCAATTAAGCTAAATTATAACTATTGCCGTAATCCAAACAGTAAATAATGTGAATCCATAGAAATCCTATTATTAACTGTTAAAATTAAATATTGTCTTCGCCAATCGAGCGTTCGAACAAATACAAACTCATTTGCTGCTCATTATCATTATATTCAATAGATTGGAAAATTGCACCAACGGCAAATATAACGTTGTAGAACAAACACGTTTTTTCAGTAAGAGCAACGAATATACAGGCTAAATTAAAAATACCAGCACCCTCTTGACATTGTATTTCTATCATTAAAACTAGCAACTCCCCATTTGGCGGGAACTGGAGAAGTGAAGTTGAGTTTTTGTTTGATTATTTGTGATTAATAGCTTTGTTTAATTAATTAATTAATAGGTGTTTTCTAATTTAATAGTGACAGTTTGTTGAACTTCGGGGTGTTTTTCGTGTGTGGTGTTTGTGATAATCAAGTAGAAGCGTGGGACTGCGTTTTTCGTATTTTTCAAAGGAGTCCTTTCATATTCTCAGTAAACCTACTATGCCTTTACTGAGCGACTGACTTACTTCGAAGGGACTGGACATTGACAGGATACGTTTTAGAGTTTGAAATTGTTTATTAGGAAGGAAACTTGACACTGGCTAATTGCTAATTGCACCATTGCCATATTCGAAGAAAAAAACTAACAACTATTTATTGTTCTATGACTTTTTTCTGAACTTGAAATCTTCCCTTAGTTCAGACACCGCCCGCTTGCAATTTCATTTTCTCAAAAACGTTGCTTGCATATTTTTTCGCTTCTCACAGCAGATTACGTTTTTAGGTAAAGTGTACGCCAGCAAATAAATCCTGCGGAATTTAAAGGAACTAAATACGACAGGTCGGCCATTCTGTAAAATAAATATTATTATATCCGTTTATGATTTACTTTCAAATTTTGAAAAATCTTTATTGGTAGGTGTAAATAAAAAATACATAGTTTGATAAGTTAAAATGAAACGAATAAGCTGGCAAGATTATGTCGGCCGATAACATCACCGCGCCTAAGGGACTTCTTTTGTGGCGCCTACTCTAATAAAAAAATAGTTTTTATTTTTGAGTAAATAAAAGTATTGAATTTTAAAAAGTCGTTAGGTTTCAAGATACAGTAATGTTATTAGGGTGCAGTTCTTTTCATTTAACCCTTTATACGTTAATGTACCCACAATAACACGTATACGAACACAAAAGAGTTTGTAATGGTGGAAACGCTCAATTGCAACAATAAATATTTAAGACAAACATTAAAAAATAATAGTTGACAACATGTTTTATACTACAGTAAATAAACACGAAGCTTTGCTCCCTTATTACTAAGTATATAAAAACTATATATATTAATAATAGGGTTAGATAGAAAAAGACTCTAAAAAGGCGAATTTGCAAATCACAAAAGAAAGCTATATATTGAGCGAATAATTAATGTGCGTACTTATAACTAGTATACAAGCTTATATTTATAGTATAGTACATTACTTAGCCCAAATTATCAATACCTTTTATGCATTGATCAAACAACATCAGATTCACGGCTCCTAAAGTGTTGAAATTCGTTTGTAAAACATATATACCTAATACATTTCACTTTCGACCTTAATACCACAAAAATAACGTTGATTGTTTATTAAGTATCAATCGTGAATTATCGAGACCGGGAACAGTAGCGTGAGACGCTCTCTGACCAAATAAATAATAAATATAATAAACAACCCCATTCGCATTCACTGGGATTCTCTGTCGTGAGTTCAGAGACACATTCTTAACAAACCATCCAGACCCCAAACATTTGTGACGTTACCTAGGAAAAGCGATCTTATTACTGCCCTTGGAAATATTGTGACTTCAGTGAAATCTTTAAAGACACAGGCAGTGGTGGAGACGCAGGCTGATAGTATAATATAGTATAGTCCTGAATGATGTATAAAAATGAAATGATGTCTACGAAAAGGACAAGGCTACAGAACTAAGGTTGTGAGATAGTGAGTAGGTGCATGAGCAAAGCCACGGGCAAAAGCTAATACGACGGACAATATATAACGCACTTTCTGTCAACACTTGAACGGTGAACTGTAAATCTTGTGCTGTTGTATCAATGCTTATACAACAATAAAATAATATATGTAAGTAATTTAAGTAAAATTACAGTAAAGGGTCCGGTTTGACGGTTCCGGTTGGGCAAAAAACGTTAGTGACGTTTGTTGCATTACAACAATTAACATTTTATTTTTGCGGTTCGCATACAATTTACTGACGACTTTAGACCACATGTAAAGCAATATGTATCGAGTACTTAGTCATTGATAGGTTCCCTATCGTCATTTTTGTGCGTTTATAAAACAACACATTACACTTCTTACTTACAACACCTACATTTTTATATAATTTTTAGTGTGAAATCTATTTAACAATTCGCATACATTTTATTAAGTAAATGGTATATGATTTTAGAAAGTGAAATTTATGCATTTCTATTATGGACTGAAAATGTTTTTTAACATTTATTTCACAGCCAATATTTTAACCTACAGCGTGTTAATATAAAAGTTTCTATGCGTTGTTCGTATGCTACTACAGTCGACTGGGCTATGTATAAACACAATAAGTTTCTTAAAAAAGCTCACTCATTGAATCGTAGAGAGGCTTTATACGAGCATTTTAACATATAATTTCATAATAGTTTTAGGTTGAGTTAAAGGCTTATTCAGGAATATACGTAGGAATGAAAACTAAGGACCTTATATCAATGGTAATACGATTTATTACTTCCACCTTCACTGCTCTCTGTGAAGCGAAAAAACTATGCCGGAAGGTCTACGATTGCGGTCAGAGAATCAAAATGAAAAGCCAGGAGAATTCTGACAAATATTTAAGTATCATACTACCTTGTTTAAAATGCCAATCATCATAATATTATAATTATGTTATGATCAATAATATATTGGTTTAACGGCAACAACTTTAAGCAGCTGTTATTTTTCTCTGGGCAATGTTAAAAAGAGAAAGATAGATTTCATTAAACGAGGTTATTATTTAAGCTGGGGCCGAACCAGCTCTCAAAGTAGGATCCTTGGGATCTAAAAGGTCTGGACCACATATCTTTTTAAAAAAATTAAGGTTCTATAGCTGGTCGAAGTTTATATCTTCTATTAAACAGTTTAACGATTATAATTGCAAAAAACATATCGACGCTGTAAATTTCAATTGGCTCGAAGGACGCAACAAATCACGAACTTCCAGGGTGAGAAAACATTTTTTTTAGAAAAGTCTTTAGTATTTTTAATGTTAGGGCTATTCCTTTGATCTTGGGGCATTTAAGGTCTAAACAACGCTGATAAAGTTGCAGAGTATTTTTGATACCTAATAACGTCGCTACGGCTGAATCGATTTCGTTGAAACTTGGTAAAGAATAGGTATAGAAAATGATTATATTATTAAAAAAAAATGTACCCTCTTAAAAAGTTGAGATTTTTCCAATTGAAATTTCCATGGTGGATATAAACAAATATTAGTCTAAAACGCTTGTACCTAGTAATTCTTCCGTAAGTAATCGAATTAATTATTATTAAATATATTGATACAAAACAACTGTAGCTACTTATATTCCGGGGTAGTTACTTTAGGCAAGATTAATGCGAAATAATACGCATACAATAACGTATTTTTCTAGTAGTTGGCTTAAGCTAATAATAACTTGTCGACATACTAAGGGATAAATTAGTAACAGACAGACATGTTAAATATTCAAAAAACAATTAAATTCATCAAAAATTTAATTAAACTGCTCAACATTTACAAATATTATTGTTCTTTAAAATTTTAAAAAAGCTCAAACATTTTTTTTAAATCAATCCAACTTAAATAATAAATCTAATAATAAAAATTGTGCAAGACATTGTCTTATATTAGAATATAATATAACTGATAGTACTAATGCTATAAAACACTAAATGTGTGTTTTTAACAAGCTTACAAAAAATAACGCATGTTTTCAAAATTATTACATTTCAAACTTACTCTTTCACTAACAAATTACTTTCATATGTATAATCGGACTAGAATTGACCTCATATTGTAGGTCACCTAATTTTCTTTCAAATAATAAATACAAAGCGAAATATGTCCCTGAATTATTTCCTATTCCAGGACAACACGATTTTTCTAATAAATTTTAGCTAAAATCAAATTTAAATAATTTAGGTCACTAGAACCATGAGGCAAAAGCCATAAATAAATCAGTGCTTTTATCTTCTCAAATTACTTTAAAAAGACGCCATCATGCTTTTTTTTCTTTGGGTAAGACATGAAAATTGAGAAGCTGTGTGCTCACTCGACTTATTTGGCGAGGTCCAGGGGGGAATGCCCACCTTCTATTGCTATTTTGCCCTAACATTTATGTTAGTGTAACGATTTAGTGTATCGAACAATCATAAATATGCTAAAGAGCGCGCCACGAATAGGAAGGGAATAATGAGCTTCAATAATATGAGAAGTCTAGTAAAGTGGTCCTCGAATGACGATTTCATACAAATCTCTTTATCGACCAGTATTGGCTGACCTCGTGTTAATGAGGGAAATTGTTCGTGCTCGTGGAGTGCGCTTTAGTAATAAATACTCGTCATATACAACTGACAAGTTTCACGAGTTGAAACCGTCAATGAATTGATTAAAATACTTACAAAACATGTAAAAAATATTAACATCTTTGGATAAATAAATAAAATCGTTATAAATTTCGGAATATTTCTGAAATTAGAGTCCGCCTTTTTAATGAGAAGATCATAAATTACTATACTTTACCTATATTACTTCATAAACAGGCCAAAAGTAGACATTCCCCTTTATTAATCTGTTAGTTTTTCAATTATATTACTCACCAGCCTTGAGGTTTGAGCTTGAGCGTTAATTTAAGGAACTGAATTTTCACAAGATTTTACTAAAATCACAGGTTCAGCAACAAATTGGAAAAACGTAAAAATTCTTTATGTACATAAAACATCACTATTTTATAAACAATAGCAAACATTTACAAAAGGTCTTTAGTATATCAATATAAAATAATAATTAAGCAACGATTGAAGAAATATAATATAATCTGTTATCAATTTTAATCAAACAGTATAATTCCTTCGTGATATTTTTCCTACCTACTTTTTTAATTGTCAACATTGCAAAACTTTCATTTCAAACAATTTTATTTATTTTCATATACATAATGGCAACGTCCTAAGCTAATATGCAAAACTATTTTAAGACCCGAATGTACCTCATGCTATTGAAAGAGTTTTGCTAAAAAATATTCTTCAAATTCACAAGAAAAATAGTTACTATTAGAAATGTTAACATTCAAAAATATAGGAACTTATAACATTTTATTTATAGCAAAAATCAATAAATATCAATAAGTATCGTGAGAATTGCTATTCTAAAAATATGGTTACATAATAAAAATCTGACGTTATATTGTACAATAAAAATAAAATCGATGGTTAAAGTGTTCTTAAACGCCACGTTTTTACGTTATATATACACTACTTTAATCGCCTTAAAAAGACCAATTAAAATAATCCATATGATACGAACAAAGTCCACTTGGAGTACCTACAGAATTAGCGCTGATCGGATTTAGCGCGCTTTTATTAAGCCAATGTTGATATTGTCCAATCAGCAGTGGGCGATGTCGATTACAATCTTTTTTTGAGAACTTTACCCAAATTCAAGTGGGCATTGTTCACATTGCTAAATCTCGGTGGGCATAGCACGACATATGGAAACTGATGCAGAGCAAAGTTAGTATTGAACAGATAAAAAGGAAAATAATTATACCAAATGAGCAGAACTGTGTTTTGTTTATCTGTGTATGGAGAAGCAATTTAATGTCGCTTAATAAAATAACTCTTGGTATTTTGAAAACATTTGTTATTTATTAAATCTCTATGAAAATATAGGTAACAGTTAGTTGGCTATTATAATGGCTAGAGTATCACATTACTATTGTTACTAAATTATAATTAGTAAGTACTAATCATAATTATTTACCAAAGATATTCAAATAGATAATACCGGCTTACTAATATTTACTAGTCAAAAACTCGACGCTAGCCCGTTTGCTGTGTACATTCCGTCCGCTTGCAGTCCACGCATGCCTCTTTAAAACTTTGCCTCTTTAAAATTAAACAATGTTAACAAGGCCCACATGAAATTCAGCAAAATTCGCAGGGAAATGGTTTTAATCGACATCGCCCACTGCCGATTGGACAGTGTTACCACTGCCCGAATAAAGCAGGCAAAATAAATGGATATTTGCAGTATATCCAGTATTAAATATAACTAAGTTACTTTACTTTGGGAATACTAATATAGATTTATTAATTTGTAATTGTTGTACTCGTTAATACGAGTACAAACTGACACTTATAGACATGGGCATAAGTCAGGGTATGAAATAAAGATTTAATTATTATTGCCCGGGCAATGTTGACTAATCACCCCAAGAGGAGTTTACCCATAAACATATTCGTACATAACACAACATCATAAAAAGGTTTTTTTTGCGATTAAAATGATGTATATAACGTAATATCGTAAAAATGTGGTGTTTAAATCAAATAACCTTTTGACCGACAAAATAAAGGTTTCACAGCATGTCTACAGAAATTATAGTTAGCTCAACAGCTGTCTAAAGTCAACAATATATCCCTAATAACAAAGGAATAACTCACGCGTCTATTTGAGTCCGCGACGCGTCCATTTCAGCCAATATTACGTGATTTTTATCTTTTTACCGGTTTCCTCCAAAATATCTTTTATTTTGGAAAGTGGGGATCGCCTGTCATCCCCTCCTTTGGCAACATAGGACTCTGGGAGGTGAATATGAAGAGGATCACGAAGGCGTCCTAGATCCGTTTCTAACTTGCCTACCTGAAATTGATAAGGAAACCATGTTATTGACAG